>CM054061.1:304609391-305244187 GCA_028641055.1 Alopecurus myosuroides
CACCTGCACAAGGTAGCCCGGCGATCGGCGAGGGAACAATGTCGAAACCAGCGTTTGGGAGGATGCGTACTTGTTGTTCGACGTCCGTGCCGCTTGCTGGAGGGTTGTAGACCTCCTCCTGTATGCTGTGCCACTTGTTCCATGCCTTTTGGATGTTGGCCCAGTGATTCTCCGTTGCTTTCTCGCCGTGCTCGATGTTGAGGCCTCCGTACTCTGGGTCAAACAGCCGGCGCTCGTCGAATGACCTCTTGATCCTTCTCCAGTAGTTGTCGCTGTTCTGGTTCACGCCGGTGATCGGGTTGATGCTCACCGTCTGCCACGCTTCGGCCAAGCACTTATCCTCTTTTGCCGACCACTTCACGCATGTCTCGGCCGAGCCGGCGATCGTATGCTTCTTCTTCCTCTCCCCTTTCACCGTCTGAGCCGGCTCGTCTACGTCCTCCTCGGCAGCAACGTCCTCCTACTCGCCGAAAGTCTCCTGCGTGTCCAAGCCGACGATGTCCTCCTCCTGTCTATCCATGTACCGAGGGATTGACGCGGCGACGTTGGAGCCGGAGGTGATGATGTCACCCATCTCGGCGTTGAAGGGTGGCACCGAGCTTGATGCGGGCGCAAAGGACAGAGGGCTGCGGCGACGACTTCCCTGGGTAGGTGGGCGAGCAGTTGTATGCGGTGTTGATGTCGATGCCAAGTGTGGCCGGAGGACGGGTAGGAGGGCAGTGAGGGAACATCGTGTTCGGGTTAAAACCACCATGGGTATTGGTGTCGGCGTACTCAGGCGAAGATCAATACCTCCACACGGGCGTCGAGTAGCTCGACGGCGAGGCAACACTGTGCTGACTCGGCCATCCCTTGAAGGTACTGACTGACGAGCTGAGAAACTAGGTGGTGTTGAGGCTGGGGCGCTAACGGCGGAGGTGGGCGCATGGTCGCCCACATGGCGGCATTACTGGGAGTGTTGTTCTACGCCATGGACGCGTGAGAGTCCTCCTTTGGCACGACCTTCTGCTCCCTGGTCTTCCTCAAGTGTCCCCGGTTGCGCCTGTCGTCGATGATGGTGAGGCGGTGATTGATCTCGACGACCCATGCGGAGTTTGTCCAGCCCGCCGGCTTGGTTGCATCGCTCTCTGCTTTCGCGGGGTTTTTGTCTGGCTTGGATCGGAGACGGCTTGGCATGCTCTCTATTCACGACATGGCTGGGGAAGATCTAGAGCGGCGGGCTAGAAATGGCGGGAGGTTTAGCGAAGAAGGGGGTTGGGGGAAAGGAGGGAAATGGAGCGAAAAAGGGGCGATAAAAGGCTTTGTTTCGCCGACAGCTGGACTCCATGCGCACTTTCGCCCAATTTCGCCCCCCCAAGAGCCCCCCGGCACGCTGGGTTTGGCTAGGGTTCGCCAGGTGAAGTTTTGGCCCAAACCGGCGGAAAAGGAGAACTTGGGGGCGAGTTGGCAAAAAAAATCCCGTCGGCGCCAAAAATATGGCCTGGGGCATCCTGGGGAGGGGGGGGGGGGTAGTGGAGATGCTCTAAAATAGCCAGACATGAGGGGGTGTTGAAATATAAATATATTGCATCCTTCCTTTCCATCACTTCAGATTTTTGGTCTAGATGGCTAATGCAGAAATTCAATAAAATATCACATTCAACAAACTCCTCACATTTTCCGTATGGAGAAAATGTGTGTATGAAATTGTAATCTAAGAAATATGCCTATACTAATTTTTATTATTTGCATCTTGACATCATTAAGTCAAAGACAATGACATGTGAAAAAATCTAAGAGTAATGCCCATGCACTGGTATGAAACATTTTATCAATGTATTACCCTTAGCACAATTCATAGAAGAAACTTTCATTATGAAGCACAACAGATATAGAAGCTAAATCCGTAGCCCCATTCTAGCAGTTTATATTATACGATGTAAAAAATAGTGCAACAATCCTTAGCAATGCCTCTAGTGACTTGGACTTAACCGTATCCATTGTGTTCCTTTCTAAGATTCTGACTTAGCGCCGTATCCATAGGCGTAGCCGATTGAGTTTGAATCCTGATCATTTTGATGCGGTGACTGAGGGTAGTATCGGGTTATGTGTACGGAATTTAAAATTTTCCCCATTCATGCTACATAACCGTGAAGATCTATCTATAAATATACAAGTGCATAAAAATTCTAAGATCTAGTTCTTGAGATCATGTACCAATCACCGTAGAAGCGGAAGAGGTGTTGATGACGATGTCGATGAAGTTTGTAGAAGATGCTCAAGCACAAGCCTGTCTGTGAGGATGTTTCCAACACCCCATATCAAGCAAGTTATCCAGCAAAGTGAGCGTGCCACGTGTTACCCCACTCAAAGTATGAACACATACATCGGGGCCAGTTATGCGGTGCTTCGTCGTCCAAGACTAGACGTTGCAGGTGTATATGGAAGTGGAGTTATCAACATATGAGAGAGATAGATTAATTAGAAGCTAGACATAATTGGGGGAGGACACCTCAAAATCTTCTAATTAGAAGAAGCTCTAATTCAATTAGAGGGGCTCTAATTCTACTATATTTATAGAGAGAGAGAGACTTGAGAGACAATTGCTCAAAAAGTTATGTTTTTCCGCAAGCCTTGGGGTATCCATTTATAGTGGAGAGGAGGGGAGACATACCATATGGGAGGAGGAGTCCTAGTTGAGCTAGGAGGGGGCATAGTCGCACCAAGGAGGTGGTTGCAGCCCCTCTCCTTTCTCAACTCGGATCCCCAAGTGGAGTCCAACTACACCTACCTTATTACGTTTTCCTTTTTAGCTTCAATTAAATTCTGATAAACAGAGGGATAGCAAGTACCAATGCGTGTTGCCTTGGGGCTCCACCTCCGGCACCTCCCCCCTTCTCGGTGTTGGCATGTAACTCTTCTGAAACCCTTAGACTTCTTTAGATAAAATCATTGACATTATCCAATGGTGTCAGAAATATATTTCTGACACCCTGGGACATCTTATATACTTGCACTTGTTTCGTAAAGCGTGCAACCTCAATTTCTCTCTCAGCTTAAGTTTGGAATAAATTCCGGTAGTAATAGAAACAATTTCTATTACTCTGCGACATCTAATGCCCTCAATATAAATTTTCTCGATATATAAAATATGTCTATCACGCAGAAACACCGTTCCCGTGATACTCCTTGTTGATCCGAACCAATTGATACACACATAAAGCAGCCCAAACTTAGGTGTGTTTCCCCTAAAGGTTCGATTGTGCGCGGAGATGAAACCGGAAACTCTTTCCTTTCCAATAATCAATAGCGGGGCCATGGAAGTCTATATTGACTCTCACATACTATATGAATAAACTGCAAAAATTGATGCCTATTATACAATTTTCCCCGTACTCACGATACCGAAGTTGCCCGAGACTATGGATTCCGGTATTGCCGTGAAACAATCTTTGGTTCAATATACCTTTGTCTGTCTCATTAACCAGTAAGCTTCCATTTACTCGTTATTGTATTATGATATCCCACATGATGTATCATCATCATGCATTTTCTATAGAACTTATGGATATCAAGAATATCGAGTGGGCCCAGGTTTGTATGTCTCTTTTTACGCAGTAGTAATTCCCATCTCAGAACATCAAAGCAATATACTCCTTTAGAATTACCTAGTGGATACCGTTATGTTCACCCAGTTCACGGTGTGACTCTAGAGAGTACCAAAGTAAAACCTCCAGAATATATCACCCCTATAACCTCATGGTCAAAGGATACACCGGGATATAACTGGCAATAATACATTTGTATAAGTCCATCAAACATCCAAAAGATCTAAGTGAACACCCGTGCAAACACTGTGTTAGAGACATTTGTCATCAACCCCTCGTGAGTTTGTATGAAACATATGTATTATGAAGAAACTTTTTCTTCCATAATACCCCTTGATCATATGATCAACTGTAGTCTAGCCCTATTCTAAGAATGTATACAGTTTCACCATTAATCATAGATCATACTGCATATTTTGTAAAATACCACACCTAGTTCGTATAATGGACTGATAGCCAATTAGTAGATGTATTTAAACTTATACCTGTTACTACTATTGTTGTATTATTCATGAATATATGCTCAAGATTAATTAAGCACTTCAATCCTTTCCATTCATATAATCATAAAATTATGTCTTAATCCTTGGTCAATACTTATCACATAAATACTACTTTACTTTATGTACTTATCTCATCAGTTATTTCTTATAATGTAAATCCTACATTACAAGCCTATTCTCCATCCTTTTGAAGAAACATATTCAAAATAGCTTTGTGGTGGATACTCATAATAATTTGGAGTTTAATTGAACTTTTGTCAAATTCAATTACTCCAATAATTATTATTTTTACATGTGTTGACATCATGCATAGTTTGAGGAATTTCTACTATGATCACAATGATAAATCATTTGATAATGCGCACCATTGTTTTACAACTTTGGATTTTACACTTGAAATCCCATCTTTTTCTGAGAACCTAGTTCTTCCAAGTTTTAAAACTTCAATTAAAACTTCATGCATATTTCTTTGATATTATTATATCAATTCACACATAGGATTGAATCATTTGTGAATTAATAACTTTCTATCACATGTATCTTAGAAAACAAACTTTTCAATGATACATATTTTCTTTCAAACAGTTCCTTCAATGATTTCTAATAACTTAGACATCATCGATAGCCCCCACTGACTTTAAAGAAAACAATACTTCTGTAATTTTCATGAAGTCAAAACAAATATATTTTTTAGTCCATATATTACTTTTCCACTCCCAATTTTTTTCATATCAAATGGCTTTTATTAGCACAAATGAATTATCCCTTGTATAATTAGTACTCTATCTAACAAAACCCTTAAGTTGTACCTAGTACACAAACTTGATAAAATTTTCCTTCAAAGGAATTTGTTTTTTAATTTGTCATACAGTTCGATAAAGCATTGCTACAGATCAGAATATCCTTAGTAGTTAACTTTTGATTTTGCCAGAAAACTATTTAAGAAAAAAATGCTCTATGATCTCTTTATTCCAACATGAATTCCCTCAAGTTTTTCAACTTGAATTCAATGATATAAAATACTCTTGACTCCAAGTCATTTGGATAGTCTAGGCCTTGTTATTATCTTTACTTTTTACATGAACATCCTTTATTCAAGTTGCCTTGAAACTTGTATGTGCCCTCTTGATTAAGTGATTTCTTGATAAGGAGTCATGCCTTAATCCGCAATGGCTCTCGGTATTAATCTATAATAATTGTCAACTAGAATTGCTTCCGCTTGCACATCTCTAATAACCATTTCTGGATATTTAATAATCCCTTCAAGTAACACCATCCTCCCATTGAATTCAACAAGGAATGAATTCCTCAAGAATCACATATCTCTAGTAACAAAACATCGTTACTTATGTGGTGATTTTACATAAGGACATTCAATGTGAAATTGGAACAAAGTGCCTCCAATCTTAGGATCAAGTTTCAATATTTCATAAACTTCTGGATTCTAAGATTAATGTGTCTCTTTATAATTTATCTTTCAAAACTATGACACAAAGTAAAGGGATTATTACTCTTGTGCCCCTGATTCCTTAGTTCTGCTCACTTTTCTCCACGGTTGAAAGTTTTACTCACTTTTCGCCATCTCCTTAGGTGAAACTCTCACGAATTCTCACAACTGACATTGCTGTGTCTTCCGTTAACTCTGACTAGTGGGGCCGTGTGGGACAGTGCCGCTCGTTGCACCTGACAAGTGGGACAAGTACGGCTGCATTTCTGTGGCATTATCCGTTGGGCCGTTGTATGCTGCGTACTTCGTAGAACGGGCCGAGCTTGTTGATAATTAAATTCAGCCTGCTATCATACTCACGCGCGCGGTCAGGCTTTTATGCATACCATAGTTTCAGCATGCTATGCATGCGCTCGTCATTGGCATTCATGAGCGCAACGTTGACTAGTTTACATGATTAAAAGGTTGCCGCCACCTAGCCATGCACGGCTGCGATTCAGTGGCAACGCCGCCATGCATGCAGCCACCTAGCCACGCACGCGGGTGTGTGACTCGGTCGCCACCAATAGCCACGACGCCTGCAGATTGATTCAGTCGCACGGTCGATTAACTTGTCGCGTAGATTCACGCGTCGAGCCACGCATCGGGGCACAGCCGGACTGAGTGATGAAAAAACGGAGGTTCCTCCACCCCCTCCTCTCCACAGTTAACCGCGACGCCTCGATGCAGTGTGAAAAAACGGCGACGCCTCTATGTAGTGTGAAAAAAAGGTTACAACCGCGATTCCTCGATGCAGTGTGAAAAAACGGCGGTTCATCCGCCCCCTTCTCTCCGTTGGCTACTAAAACCGCGTCTCTTAAACTCCTCCTCCATATCTTCAATCTCCGCCTCCTCCCAATTCTTTTCTCTCCAACCAGAGCCAAAGAACAATCGACGACTCGACGTACGCGAAGATGCAGTTCAACGCACCCACCTTCCGCTTCCACCCACCCTGCCGGAGGTCCGCCACCCACCGGCAGGATTGTTGAGACCGTGCTGCGCGTCTGGGCATTCTCACGCTGGAGGGACGATAGATGTTTGCCCTTGGCTTCCTCCGTGCGGGATTTAACCACCTCTTGGCGGGGTCGCCAGACATGTTCCGTCTGGAGGAACACCGTGCCCACTCCAATGCTCCGGTGCTATGCCTTGTCTCCTACTTCACAAACATGTTTGATGCGTATTACCTGCTCGGCCGCGTGTTCCGGTGTGGATGCGAGTTCATAGCATTCACAACCTTCAACATGTACCCCGACTCCGAGAGCATCTTCCCCAGGGAAAACCACATGCACACCCTCACCTACGATGACGGCGTCGAGGAGCAGTGAAGACGGCAAGTACGGCGGCAAGGAGGAGTGAAGACAACGACAGTGAAGTCCAGACGGTGTTGGTGTTGCGCGCCCGTAATGTTGCCGGTCCTAGCTAGTGTACCGTGCTATGTACCGTATATCATGTGTTCCCCGTACTATGTAGGATCTAAGAATCCCATATCTAAGTTATTTATCGTTCACCGTGCGTGATGTGTTCTTTTTTATCTGTATTCATATAATTTCCAAGTGGTTTTCCCCCAAGTTAATTAAGGCACGACTAAGAGCACATACAACGCAGCATTTTAGAGTAGACACAGCCTTTTTTATATCTTTTCTTTCCTATATTTGAACTAGTAGTTACACTAGTTTGTGGAAAAGAAAAGTACCCAAATTAAATGGTAAGTAAGACAAATTTATGAACTAGTTATGTGTATGCTGAGATAAGGACAGAAAATCAAAACATATTTGTGAACTAAATAAGGTTAAATAATATTCTTTCCCTTCTTTTTTTTGCATTCTTAAAACCATTTGCATTTTGTGAACACTTTGTATTTTACTATAACCTTTAACAAATAGAATAGGATGGGAAATCAAACCTCAAATGAATAAAATATCTTTGAAACGTTGAAAGAAAAGAAAACCAGAGCATCGCGTGTTTATGGATTTTTCCTATAACTCTGTGTAACCAAACTGAAGATAAACTAAACTGAAGAGAGTGTTCCTCTGCGGAAGAGATGATCTCGAGGTATTTGTGCTGCGCAAGTAGTGCTAACTGTCATATGGTCAACTAAAAAACTAGGTACAGTAACAAACAAACTTAGATGATCTCAAGAGATGCGCATTGAAATCCATTGCATTAAGGTTTCATGACATGGACTTATAATCAGTTAACATTACACAACATCTCTAACGAGGGTTGACCAACACGTAAACAAATCCTACAACAACAATGAAAAAATAAAAGCCTAAAGATATCATATTTTCTTGATGCATCACTTGAATCATCTGCTTCAAGTTCTTGTTCATATTCTTCAATTCACCCTTCAGATATGCATCCCCCACTGTTGTAGCACCCTTCAACTCTGCATTCCCCATGTTCTTCACGGATGGAGGAAGAATGAGCTCGAGGGTTGGAGCCCTCTTTAAATCAATCAAGCCCTCCCTTTGAAACCTCTCCACATACTCATCCATCCACTCAAAATGATTGCATTTTTTCACGATTTGAAAACGAATAATGAAGCATAAATCCCAACTCCGAGGATGCAAGAAGAGAACCCAGATCTGGAGACAAAAAATTCAGAGCTAAAGGATGCGAGAGGAACCAAGATCTACCTGCCCCTCCGTCCTGCTCTCGCATCTGACGAACTCACGCCCAAAGTTGCCATTTTTCTCCTCCTTAGAAGTCCACTGCTTTAGTGGCGCGGTGCGTGGGCAGTCCGGACACCGTTGCATCGATATTGGACCATACGTAGGCCACGAGGGGCGGGAGGATGAAGTGGAGGTCGACATTTCACTAGAGAGGAAGAAGAACTGCTCTGTCGTCGAGATCCAAAGGGGAGGAGATAACGGCTGTTGTGTGACTGTGTCGATGGGTGGAGGAGGGCATGTGCTGTTGTGTGACTGTGTTGTCGTGTCACTGGAATACAACGACGCAGCCAATCAGGATTTAGAACCAGCCTCTTGCGGATCACCCGCTCTTCTAGAAGACTGAACTCTGATCTCAACTGTCGACGCCATCCAACGGTGCGGAGACGGTGCGTGGGCCTATGCCCAGAATTCCTTGTAGAAGGTCAGATCTTACGGCTGCCTGACGTTCGGCGCTAGTGTTTTGGGATTATGAGGTTATCGGGTTTTGGGGTTATAAGGGTATGACAGAACTTCAAATGACCATAACTAATTTAAAAAAAATCAAAAAAATGAAAACAAAGTGTAGTTTGTTAGCTTATAAGATATAGTTACTAGAAAAAAATATAAACATGCTATAGAAACATTTTCAAGAAAAATCATTTTCACAAGCGAGCCATCAAAATCAGGTTCAAATGACATTAACTAATTAATAAATAAATAAATAAATGCATGGCAAGCTCACGTGGCCAGCATATTTGACATGGTTATGAGAAAAAAAAATAAACACGGTGTCAAGACATTTTCATGAAAAAGGCTTCTCACAAACGAGCAAATCGTGTATAAACCTGTGCAGATTTCGATGGAGAGTGAAGGAGGGTTTGGGTTTTGAAAAAATTCAAATAAATCACAAAAATCACCAATGCTTCCTGTTGGAGTGAATAAGACAGTTCTGAACTTAGTTTTACATTTTCATATCTCAAACGTGTGTTTTCGTGGTTTTCAGTTAAAATGACCTTTTTTTTTCAAAAATAATAATAATATGGAAAACAATTCAATAAATAGTGAAACTTCGATTGGACACTATTTAGATGGAATACGTATCGCCTAAAAAATATTGGCTAATTTAGAGAAGGTCGATATTTTTATATTACAAATGGGGTTGTTTACCCTAGATTCAGAGCTCATTTGTAGCACGTTTCTCCTTCGGATTGATCAGCTTCAAATATTGGAGTTCAAATGTTGGTGCAACTTTAGCTCATACAAGTACTAAAGAGCAACATACTTTAAATTTTTGTACAACTTCAACTTTGGCTCAAATTATAATTTTGTTCCAAATTAAAATATTGCTTCAAATTCAACCTTTTTTTTCAAATATGCATCCTGCCTCACATATGATACCAAAGCATAAACAATATTATTAAGGCTTATAAGTTATCACAAGATCTAAAGTTGACAACACAAACACCTAACTACAAATCCATCAAATTCAAAGTCATAGTTCAAATTCAAATTCATAGTTCAAATTAAAATCTTCGACCTGTTCCTTCTGTGAGCGGATGGCTTCACCGTCTTGCTCCAGGTTTCCCTTGCTAGAGTACTCTTTGGAATCATCTTGTTCCTTCTGATCTTATCTTGGGGTTGTGGCCGTGGAGGTAGTGACGGAGTAATTCCACTCGGCGAGCACTCGACGACAAGTTGACGGTCATCTGTGTGTTCAGTAATCCTTAAAGGAACAACTGGTACAATTACTCTGTTCTCTTCTCCTCTTATAGCTTCAAAACCATCAAGACCATGCATTCAAATTCTAAGCCATCCGATGATGACTGAACTTAATTTTCTTGGGCTCTATCCTCTTCTTCTCTTATTGATTCCTCTCTACACCTTTTCTTCCCTCTGCCTCCATTTATCCTAGTGCTGATAAATAAAATTATAAGACATATAGAGAAACGAGAACAAAATGCACAAAAAAGGGAATGCACACACATACCAAGGTGTTGCTTCAATTAGGAGTGCATCTTCAGACTCAATTGATGTTGCATGGTCTCCTCCATATTCAATCTCCATTGTTGATGCATTCTCCTATGCATTTCCTTCTATCCATCGGTCCTCTTCTCCAAATGATGCATCTACTAGATTGGAACAAAGCCTAGCAATGTGCCCTAGAATTCCACATTTTTTGCACGCCCTATTTTTTGGTACACGACCCTCTTCATCTGCTATGTACCTGTTTTTTCTTGGTCTTCCTGGTGGTCTAGTCAGTACAGGAGAGTGGAGTTTGAACCCTAGATCTACTATGTTCCATTGGTCTTTTCACACGATTGCAGGCACATTGTCAGCATAAGCAACCTTAAATTTAGCAACAGAGAAATACTCAGAGCAATACTGATCAACTTCACCATCTTCTCCCCGATCAGAGTCATCAGATGTAGAGCATGTATGCATGGCTTCCCACGAATGTGCCATTGCCTACAACTGCATTCCCTAGTGGCTAGGTTCACTGGATACCTCCATTCCCTATGTTTCTTGTCAGTGTATGCTACCTCAGCCTCGTATGTCGACGATCGAATGCATCTCATCTTCAGTCCTCTTGCCTTGTGATGCAATGCCTTAATCAGTGATGGAAGTATAACATAGCCAACATATTGTGTTTCAGCAATTATTTTGTGAAGAGCCATCTTTATCATTATCATCTGCCTCATCTTTTCAAATTCTTGCCAAACCAAATAACCCATCACTGACTTGAACTTTGCATTGAAGCATTCTGCAAGATTATTGGTCACATAGTCTACTTTGCATATGGTGTTGAATTTGCTTTTTGACCACACGTTTCAATTATGTGCATCCATATACTCCTTCACCACTGAATGTTTCTGAGCATAGAACACTCTCAAATGGTGCTAATGCTTCCTTTCGCTGCATGTGTATGATGCTGGCCATAAGTTTTCATAAAAAACTTTTCCTTTGAATTTCTTTTTAAAAATTTGCGCTAGGTATCGCATACATTCCTTATGCTCCACTCCAGGGAAAACAATTTCTATCGCACTCTCTAGACCTTTGCAAGCATCTGTATGTATATCTAAACCTGGAGGTGTGCCTATAATGTTCCGCAACTGCTGCAAAAACCAGACCCAACTTTCCTCGGACTCTGCCTCCAAAACACCAAAGGCAACTGGGAATAGCCATTTGTGTCCATCAACTACAGAGCATCTACAGCCAAATAAGGCCTGCATCCATCAAGAAACCCCTGCCAACAAGCATTGAAACATACAAAATCCCTTCTGAAGCACTCCTTTTCAAATGACTTCCATTTTATTTTGAATGGAATTGTATGCTTGTCAATTTCTACAACACTACCTGGACTAGCCATCTCACATTCAGCTTTGAAGGTGTAAAGCAACTGAAAAATTTAATTCCATTAACCATTAATCCTGTAAAGAGCCATTTCTTTAGCTCTGAAAAATCCTCATGTAAGGAATTACAATCTTATACTTCTCAAAAAGCTTCCCTTGGAGTGATGTTGGACCAAGACCAGGTTTTTCTCTCAGCCAATCCAATATTGCATCTGCCACCCATCGAGCTTTTGCTAGTTCGTATTTTTCCTCCCCCTCCCCCTCCAGGTGGACATGTGTGCTTGTGTGGGTTTTTATTTATCTGAAACAAAAGAAAGGGTAAAAAATAATGGATACGAAACATTACTCAATGATCTCAACTAAAATAATCAATCAACTTGGAGTACCTAAATCAGTTTTCTCTTTAGCATATGGGATGCATACAACCTCCACATACACCTACCATATGGACAATAAATTGTTAACCTTATTGGCTCACTCCTGTTAATCTTATACGAATTTTCAATATAAATGCAATATGTAGTTACTGCATTCCGGAAGTCCACCATTGATTGGAATATGGTGCCTTCAGTAAACTCAGGATTCTCCGTGTTCCAGTCAGTTGTTGGCACGTCATAACCATAACATTCATCCAAAATTAAGCTGTCATTGTTATACGCATCCTCTTCATCGTCAATGTCATCAAACCTAGCTCGGCACATGGGCTCCTCTGGATATTCATCATCCACTGCTTGGTGACTGGCTCTATCTACCAATTCAGGGTACATCATCTCGTCTTCATCATCATTTCGAGGCACTTCCTCGTCAGGTTCTGCATCTTCTTCTACAACGACCATAGCAGGTACAAGAGAAGCAGCATCACTACCGGCAACAGATTCAGCAGCAGACATGGTGTGGCTCCACGAACCACTCGCTTTATTTTGTCTCGACCTACAAGGAGTCCCTGGGTGCGGAGTATTAGCAGAGACAGATGATTGCCGAACACCCTTCCCCTTGATTGGTCTTGCACGTGGCTGAAGCATGTCGATACGAAGTTTACAAAAACGGCTGCCAACATTCAGAGTAAAAACAACCCGTGATGATCGTCACAAGTTAGTGGGAGAAATCTTTGCTCGGTACTGCTGAAGTAAGTCAATTCAACACCATCGGCGTCGCTCGACGGATAGACTCAACGGAGGTTAGTGAGAAAACATCTGAAGGAAATGTTTGTTTCTATCACAACCGGATAGAAAAACTAATGAAGAAAATGCGGTTTAGTACCACTCAACACACTAGTTTCCATTCTAACCGCCAGCTGGAAAGCCATCGCCGGATCAATCCTATTTAATTCAAATATATGGCTGCAGTTAGGCACGGGAGAGAGGAATGAAATTGGAACGATTCAAGCTAAAAAATGTCAAATACGGCCTTACTTACAAGCTAGAACACCAATTCAAGGGGAAACATTGCTTACAAGGGTCTAATCCATGAAGTATCTGCCGTTGATTCGACCCAATCCTCTCCATGACTTAGGGCATTCTGGGGGGTCCTGGATCTACATGGTCTCAGAGATGGTGAGGTGGGGTTGATGGTGAGGTGGGGTAGCTGAGCCGGATAATGCGGCGGAGGGCATGGTGCGGCGGCGTAGGGGGCGAGGCTGCGCGATGCGGCGGTGTCGATCTATTTCAGCTTCAGACAAGCTCTCTTACGTGTATCCTTGCGGTCCCACTAGGTACTCAACGGTCAAAGGAGAACCCGGCCCCACACGTCAGCACAAACACAGAATTTGACGGTCAATACATTCACTGGATGGCAAACGCCAGTTATGAACTTTTGCGAGAGTTTCAGCTAAGGGAATGGGGAAAAGTGAGCAAAAGTTTAGAGCATGGGGAAGAACGAGCAATACTAAGGAATCGGGGGGGGGGGGGGGGGCACAAGAGTATTAATCCCGAAAGTAAATATATTATTTTGTTCTAAAATTATAATCTAAGTTACTGTACTATTCCGAGGGTAATATCATGTACTCTTTGCAAAATAATACTTCTTAGTGCTGACTTTGTCTCACTTAGTCAGATTATGTCTCGATAACTTCCAAGGAATTACTAATACATTACTTCTACTACCTCTATTCCAAAATAGATGAATTCCATTCTTTCAAATATGCATGTTATCTAGACATGTTTCAGTGTCTACATACATGTATGTTTAGACAAATGGAGGTCATCTATTTTGGAACATAGGGAGTAAAATCTAGTGTGAAGTCTTTGGATATCGATGATAGTATGATCAATAATCTTCTCTTGTTTATTTCACTATGTGCTTGAAAACTTTAAAGAAATCACCCTTCAAAGAAGTGTGAATTTCATTAAGTCTTTCACTCGATATCTCGAAATGTCCTCATTAAGAATATGATGTGTTTGAAATCATAGTGCCACATTAGGATGGTGTCAACCTGATCACAAAATATTTTTGAGAAAATGATATATTGTTAATTCAAAATATTTATAACTTGATCATCCATGAAGGGATTGATCTATAATATTCTCATAAGATAATCAGGACTTTGTCCTATGAATCGACAACAGTATTACGTCTCCAAAAACACGACCTTATTACAATAACTTGAGAAAAATACCGTAAATCTTTTGAATTATAAAAATAAAAGTGGAGATGTATTCATCCTTGATGATCCTTTATGCGACAATCTTGAAGTTCATTAACACCTTTTATTCTTCCATATCCTTCCTTTCGTAGCTCCTATATCAACTGCATAAAATACTTTTGGCAATCAATACTCTAGAGATACTAGTAAAAATGACAAATATCATTTAGGTATAACTCTTATACCTTTCACTCTTAGCGAGCTTCTTCTTTTTCCTGAGGAATTTCCAGCAATTGCACTTCCAATGTCCTTTCTTGTTTCAGAAGGAAACTCGACTTTTTCATTAGCTGAAACTTTAGGCTTATCTTGTGCGTTAGCACCTTTTCCAACATGTTCTCTTTATTCTTTAACTTTGTATTTTGGTTAGCAACCAAATCTTGATTGTTATTCCTCTTTACAATAGTGTTAGAAGTCCTAAGCATGGCCAGGAGTTCATTTTTTGTTCTATTCATCCCATTCCTAATGTAATTTATGACAAAACCGTCATAACACATGGGGAGTGAATTCAACACTAAGTCCATACTTAGCTCTTTTGGGATCGGAAAATCCAGAGCCCAAAGCCTTGTACTATAGCCAAACATTTCGATTACATTCTCACTCACCGAGCTTTCTTCTGCCATGTGACATGTCCATAAGTTCGTTATCTCATAAAACTCAAATCTAGCATGAGTATGGTAAATGGTTCCAAGGCAACGATCATATCATACGGGGACGAACGTTCACATCGTTTTTGCAACTCATGATTCATATATGTCAACATGAGAAATTGAAAAATATTGTAGCATCACTCTTCGAGGTGTGAGCATACTTTTCATCATCATAAACATTGTCATTGAGATCCTCCGTAGGAGAAGCATTGAGGACATACTCTTTCTCGATACCCCTAAGAACAATTCTCAGGGAACAGACACAATCCACATAGTTACTTCCACTGGAAGCAAGTGGTATCTTCTCAAGCAGTGGACCAAGGTTAATAGAAGGTGCTACGATCCATTGATCTACAACAAGTTAATAGGTCACTTAGACATGTTCATAATTATTTACGAAGCACTAGTAAAATAAATTAACTATGTGCTCCCACTAAATTTGATATTCGAGTGATCAGAATTCAGTGTCTTACAGAATCCACGCTCAACTCATAACTATAGCATGTATGCACCTCAATGATTACAAGCTTACAATGGGTAGGAAAAATTTCCAATAACTTCCACCGTGACATCTGCTTCACCTTTCAGTGTATGTGCTCCGAGCTCATGATTTTCATGCCTGGGCGACAAGACAACCAACTGATTATGCTGCAACAAGTGTGACATGTTGACTCCTATATCCAACTGATGAACATGGACCAGCTTGATACTCGCCTTCTGACCATAAGAACATGTTGATCTCTATATCCTGGTGATGGACGTGAACCCTAATCAGCTTAACTGTGCTACACTTGGGAGAGAATAAACTACCTTGATATTTGTATGAGGAACCATCCTGATAATCATGTCTACCGCATCAAAGGACATAAAGAAAACATAAGAGCTGTCAGCGGGGTGCGAACCCCAAATTAATACAACAAATTCTCTTCACTATTTCCCCCTGATTTAGCAGTCAAAGCATGGTTGTGTAAACAAAAGAGAAAGAGTGATGGCCTTATACACCAGTTGCGTCCTTCAATGGGAGCCGCTCTTGTGAAGTCTAGTTGGCTTGTGACGTACTGTATTTTATGTTTGCCATTCGTTGACATAGACATACACACCTCTCTAAAAATTAGACACTCCTCCATGGTATGTGATTGTTGGCAGGCACCCGAGGATTAGGTTAGTCATGGTTTGTGTAAGATGGTTGGGAGGAGTGTCAAACATTTTATACCTCTGTTTATTAAATAAAAGCTCTATCACATGAGTTAATCCCTACTTCCCTCTGCGAAGGGCCTATCTTTTACTCTTATGCTGAGTCAGTAAACCTATTTCTTTCAGTCTTAAGCAATCATTTGAGTTGTTATGACTCATCCATCTATATGTTGATTTACTCAATCATGTTACTTATTCTTCCTTGCTTAGTACAAATGTTTTATCTATTTGAATCCCACTTTGAAAGTTATGAATGATTGCAAAGAATTTTTTATGATTGAGAATGTTAAACTTTGTAGATATAAGCTCTAATATAAAGACTCTGGTTGAAATATGAGTACATTGTTAATTGTTCTCTGACCAAGAACGAAGTTTTCCTTCACCAATTTTGATTTCCTTTTTGCAACTTTATTGTGACTCTATTTACTTGTTTCTAGTTAAATTATATGAGAAGGAGTTGTAACACCTGGGGTGTTACCCCTTAGTAGATTGGTTGTTTCTTTTTGCATTGCAATCACATGCATCACATAAGCATTGCATCATGTTTTCCAAACCACTCCAAAATTCCAAAAAACAAACCCTATTTGAAAGTCACCCAACAATTTGATATCAAATCAATAACTCCAATGGTTGAAAATAAGTAACCTACATTGTTATTTTGCTATTTTGTTAATCAATAAAAATATTTTATAAAATTTAAAACACCCCAAACCCTCTTTGAGAAAAAAATTCAACTAACACCTTTAAATCAAATTAAACTTTCAAACTTGTGAAACTAAGATTAACATTTGCTTTAATTTCTGTTTTGTAACTTAATACAAATGTCATAAAAGAAAATTCCCCAAAAATCTTTTTCTATCTCTCTCTTACTCTCATCCTTTACAAAAAAAAGAGAGAAGGAAATAAAATAAAAAGAGAGAGGTGAGAGAGGCAGCCAGCCCATCTATTTCTCCCCCAGCCCACTTCCCCTCTGGTGGCCCGATACCCCCCCCTGTTCTGTCGCTTTCTTCCTCCTCGAGCTGACGACAGCAGTACGAACCCCCTCCCTGCCGTGCGATCCTCCTCCCCCCTCCCCGATTCTCTGCCGTACCGAACTCCTCCCTCCTTAAAACTGGCCTCCCCTCTGCTAGCCCTCGCCTAGACCCCTCCCCTCTAGCCCTAGCGCCGCCATCGCTCCTCTCCTTCCTTCCTCCCCAAGTTCTTCTGTTCTGAAACCCCAACCGAGCACCACACTGCCTCCCGTCGTCCCCACCGCCACGGTCACCTCGAGGACCTTCTGTCCCAGGGAATGGAACCGGCACCCTTCCAGCTCCGAGATCGCTGAAGGAGTCACCGCCGGATACTGCCCGAGTCGCCGCCGCCGTGGGGTTTCCGCCGCCGGCCTCCCTGCAGCTCTGCCCCGACCGCCCCTCCTCCGCCTCCTTCCTGCGCACGAGGTGAGCGCCCCACCTCCTCCTTCCCTCGCTCCCCTCCCTCTCCTCCTCTCGCACGGCACACCGCACCCCCACACCACCTCGCAGCAGCCCCTCCACGGCGCCCCCTCCGGCGAGCGAGCAGCCAGCGGCCAACTCCCCTCCGTGCAGGTTCAGGCGAACTGAACCGTGCAGGTTCAGTTAAGTCCCGCGAGCACACCTCATACCCCCCACAGTTCCCCTTCTATCACCAACAGCAGATCCACCCCACTGGTCACTGTCCCTAGCGCGCGCACTGGAGGTGCCGGGTTCAATCCCCCCTCACCCCACCTTTTATTTCTGCTTTTTTTCCTTTTTCTGCCCAAATCTCAGCATTTCAGATCTGGCTCATTACTTCTAAAATCAATATCAAATCGAATATAACTCCAATTTGAATGATTCAAAATCCCGTGGCTTCATAATTCTGTGCTCTTTCTATTAATGCCAAGTTTGCAATATATTTCTGTAACAATTTTGGCACTAAATAATTAATTACTGAAAATGCAATAAAAATTGGAAACTTTGGAATTTCATAACTTTAGTTCTACTCATCCAATTTAATCAAACTTGGACTCTAAAAATTTGTCTTAACAAACTCTACACATTGGTATTTTATTTGGGCACAATTGAATTAATTTTGAACAAGTTTTCCTCTGTTTACTAAAAAGGGCAGAATAAAACTATTTATGGAAAATTGCATAATAAATTCATTAATAACCCAAAAATTATGTTTGATAGCTCTAAATGTTCAATGAAACATTTGCTACATGTTTTCAACCTTTTCAATGCAATTTGTTTTCTGTTTTCGATAAATAAAACTAATGCAATTACCTAATGCTTTAATTAAATAATTTAAATGGTGAAATTCATAACTTATTCAATTAAATTCCAATTTCAACAAACAAAATATGTTTTCCACTCAAAATGAAACCACCTTTCTGCTTATCAACTTTGTTTTGCATTTTGGGCAATTAAAATTAATGTTATTTAATAATCCTTAAATTGGTTAATTAAATGGCATAATTAATAACTTTCAAATGGTTGCTCCAAATTAAATACTCAAAACATGTTTTCCATCCAAAATTAAATGACACACTTGAATATCAACTTTGCTTTCTGGTTTGCCACATTTAAATTGAATAATTGTTTCACCTCTTATATAATGCATTTAAATTTGGTAATGAGCTCAACTAATTCATTTAAAATTGTTTCTCAACCAATAAAATATGTTTTCCAATCAGTTTCATGTCATTAACATGTTCATGCCATTCATATCCCTGTTTGCATCTTGTCTTGTGCATTTTAGATCTTGTTATGCATGTTCATCTATATGACAACATATGGAATGTGTGGGCTAATTATTTCCAGCTGTTGCCCCTTCAATTTAAATTGCCTAACTCATCTACCTTATTGTTTGCCATGCTAAACAACATTTAACCTGATGGTTAGATAAACAACTTGAATGAATTCCTATTTCTCCGGACTCCGGTTCCGATTAAATTGCTTAAGTTGTTTCCTCTCCGTTGCATCTTGCCATGCCATGCATATAAAATAGGATCATGCTGGATCTTTTGCCGTAGTAGTAATTGTTGCATCCGGTGTTTCTTTTAGTTCGTTGCTTCTTCGCGGATAGGACGTTGAGATGATGTGAGCAACGACAAGTTCTGCTACCTTGCGGGATCTCAGGCAAGTATACTCACTTGCTACTTATGGCTGCCTTTCATCACTTGTTACCGATTCTTCCCGTTGTTCTTATTCTAGCCTTTTGATTCGATGCTTGTGTCCCGATCCTATCATATTGTTTACCTTGCAGCCATGATATAGCCTTCCTCCCACTTCCTATTAACTGTTGTTTGTTTACCTTGTTGGCCCTCGTGTCGTAGTTGCATGCTTAGTGTTGTTTGCGCTCAAGTCTTGTTGTCCGTCTTTTTCACCTGTTTAGCCGATAGTTGGGTTTCAATTTAATCAACAACCTGTTAATGTTTGGGGTAATAATAATTTGATGATAAGGCACCGGCAGGAGGCCCGGGTTAGGGTTTTGGAGCCTGCTAGTGTCAAACTTAATTAGGAAAAGAGTCTTGTCTACTGATCCATGATGAGCGTGCTCACCGCATCCGGGTGGTAGTATGGGACCCCCCTCGACTTAGAGCTAATCTGCAGCTTGTCCGAAGAGCCACACTTAGTTCGGGTGTTCCATTTGCTCCTTGCATAATGGGAGGGCCCCCCATGGTTACTGGTGATGATGATGATGATGCATATAGGGCGAGGCCTGTGGTGCCGGGGGGTGTGGTTTTCACCCTTGCGCTTAGGTTAGGCGGACTGGCCGGGACCTTATAGCTCCGTGGCTCCGAGGATGGGTTGTAGAGACGGTTTGGGTCGTGTCGAGCCAACCTGAGTTTTAGTTGGTGGCTCGAGTGTGTACGGGTACTGGAGCACACCCTGCAGGGATGAATCTTCTCGAGAAGCCGTGTTGTCCGCGGTTATGTGACGACTTGGTGAAAGTGCTGGCTAACAAGTACTCAGACAACTTTCACCTAATTAACAATAACTTGACTAGTAATAGGCATATTGTCACAATAACCTGAACTTCACCCTAATCAACAGTGTGAGTTATCCTTGGGTTGCTTCCTTAGTAGGGGGTAACATTGGATGGGTTTGTTTGAAGTTAGTTGTAGTTGGTTACGATACGATATCTTATCCTCTTTCTGTTAGCCGGAAGTTGTAGTGTGTTTCTGTAGTTGGTTAGTGCAGCCCGCTGCCGCTTATTTGCAATAATCCCTTCCTTTCCGTTGAACCCAAAGTATTTGTATCTTGTGATGACTGGTTACGCTGGTATCTTGTGAGTATGGGTTTTTATCCCCTTGCCAGTACTTAACCGTACTGACCCACGAATTCATTTTCGTGGCTGCATAATCAACATTGCAGTCAACAGGTTTGAAGTCTGACGACGTTAGCTTGGGAATCCCTCCGGCTTGGCCTGGGCAGGGATTGGACGCTCTCGGTTATCTTCAGGACTCTTAGTCCAATTTGTATCTTGTCTGTAGTCGGACACTTTGTTGTTTCTTCCGCTGTTATTTGGATCTTTGTATTGTATCAGTTGTATCCTTGGCTCGTTGGAGTCGTCTTGTATCTATCTATTCTGTTGTTGTTGTGGATTATTCGTGAACTGTTGTAATGTTATCATAAGTGGCAACCTGGAATCGGTTATTATGCGGATTTGGCGGAAATGCTGAAATCTGCATAGTGCCCGATCTCGGGGCGTCACAAATGGTATCAGAGCCTTGGTTCCGATTCCCGAGATTGTTTCGATACGAATGGTTATCGAAGCAACGGGTCCGCAAAGCCTGTAGGATAACCTATCTAACGGTCGTTGTTTCTAGAGTGTCAAAAACTATTTGTGCTAAAACTATTTTGGAAACATCTCAATAGGATTCTTGTTTTCTCCTTATCTCTATTCTACTTCTCCTTCTATCTCATTTGTTTTGGAGTCTACTCTCGTACTCAATCTTTCAAAGTGTTAGGATCCTACGTGGGTGGACGTTTTCTGAGCCGTTAACCTAATAGGTTCGATCATCTGAAGATTCCTGGTGGAAGAACATCGTCCTCAACCCAAGCAAGAATCTCTTGTTAGTGGTGTCGAGAAACCCTTGTTAGTGGTGTCGAGGAGATCAGCTGGAAGCATGAAGAATCGTTAGTCGAACTTCTTTCCCCTCCCGGGTTAGCAGGTGGATTGCGAGGGCGCAATCCCTTGTTAGTGATGTCGTCTGTAACACCTGGGGTGTTACCCCTTAGTAGATTGGTTGTTTCTTTTTGCATTGCAATCACATGCATCACATAAGCATTGCATCATGTTTTCCAAACCACTCCAAAATTCCAAAAAACAAACCCTATTTGAAAGTCACCCAACAATTTGTTATCAAATCAATAACTCCAATGGTTGAAAATAAGTAACCTACATTGTTATTTTGCTGTTTTGTTAATCAATAAAAATATTTTATAAAATTTAAAACACCCCAAACCCTCTTTGAGAAAAAAATTCAACTAACACCTTTAAATCAAATTAATCTTTCAAACTTGTGAAACTAAGATTAACATTTGCTTTAATTTCTGTTTTGTAACTTAATACAAATGTCATAAAATAAAATTCCCCAAAACTCTTTTTCTATCTCTCTCTTACTCTCATCCTTTACAAAAAAAAGAGAGAAGGAAATAAAATAAAAAGAGAGAGGTGAGAGAGGCAGCCAGCCCATCTATTTCTCCCCCAGCCCACTTCCCCTCTGGTGGCCCGATACCCCCCCTGTTCTGTCGCTTTCTTCCTCCTCGAGCTGACGACAGCAGTACGAACCCCCTCCCTGCCGTGCGATCCTCCTCCCCCCTCCCCGATTCTCTGCCGTACCGAACTCCTCCCTCCTTAAAACTGGCCTCCCCTCTGCTAGCCCTCGCCTAGACCCCTCCCCTCTAGCCCTAGCGCCGCCATCGCTCCTCTCCTTCCTTCCTCCCCAAGTTCTTCTGTTCTGAAACCCCAACCGAGCACCACACTGCCTCCCGTCGTCCCCACCGCCACAGTCACCTCGAGGACCTTCTGTCCCCGGGAATGGAACCGGCACCCTTCCAGCTCCGAGATCGCTGAAGGAGTCACCGCCGGATACTGCCCGAGTCGCCGCCACCGTGGGGTTTCCGCCGCCGGCCTCCCTGCAGCTCTGCCCCGACCGCCCCTGCTCCGCCTCCTTCCTGCGCACGAGGTGAGCGCCCCACCTCCTCCTTCCCTCGCTCCCCTCCCTCTCCTCCTCTCGCACGGCACACCGCACCCCCACACCACCTCGCAGCAGCCCCCCTACGGCGCCCCCTCCGGCGAGCGAGCAGCCAGCGGCCAACTCCCCTCCGTGCAGGTTCAGGCGAACTGAACCGTGCAGGTTCAGTTAAGTCCCGCGAGCACACCTCATACCCCCCAAAGTTCCCCTTCTATCACCAACAGCAGATCCACCCCACTGGTCACTGTCCCTAGCGCGCGCACTGGAGGTGCCGGGTTCGATCCCCCCTCACCCCACCTTTTATTTCTGCTTTTTTTCCTTTTTCTGCCCAAATCTCAGCATTTCAGATCTGGCTCATTACTTCTAAAATCAATATCAAATCGAATATAACTCCAATTTGAATGATTCAAAATCCTGTGGCTTCATAATTCTGTGCTCTTTCTATTAATGCCAAGTTTGCAATATATTTCTGTAACAATTTTGGCACTAAATAATTAATTACTGAAAATGCAATAAAAATTGGAAACTTTGGAATTTCATAACTTTAGTTCTACTCATCCAATTTAATCAAACTTGGACTCTAAAAATTTGTCTTAACAAACTCTACACATTGGTATTTTATTTGGGCACATTTGACTTAATTTTGAACATGTTTTCCTCTGTTTACTAAAAAGGGCAGAATAAAACTATTTATGGAAAATTGCATAATAAATTCATTAATAACCCAAAAATTATGTTTGATAGCTCTAAATGTTCAATGAAACATTTGCTACATGTTTTCAACCTTTTCAATGCAATTTGTTTTCTGTTTTGGATAAATAAAACTAATGCAATTACCAAATGCTTTAATTAAATCATTTAAATGGTGAAATTTAGAACTTGCTCAATTAAATTCCAATTTCAACAAACAAAATATGTTTTCCACTCAAAATGAAACCACCTTTCTGCTTATCAACTTTGTTTTGCATTTTGGGCAATTAAAATTAATGTTATTTAATAATCCTTAAATTGGTTAATTAAATGGCATAATTAATAACTTTCAAATGGTTGCTCCAAATTAAATACTCAAAACATGTTTTCCATCCAAAATTAAATGCCACACTTGAATATCAACTTTGCTTTCTGGTTTGCCACATTTAAATTGAATAATTGTTTCACCTCTTATTTAATGCATTTAAATTTGGTAATGAGCTCAACTAATTCATTTAAAATTGTTTCTCAACCAATAAAATATGTTTTCCAATCAGTTTCATGTCATTAACATGTTCATGCCATTCATATCCCTGTTTGCATCTTGTCTTGTGCATTTTAGATCTTGTTATGCATGTTCATCTATATGACAACATATGGAATGTGTGGGCTAACTATTTCCAGCTGTTGCCCCTTCAATTTAAATTGCCTAACTCATCTACCTTATTGTTTGCCATGCTAAACAACATTTAACCTGATGGTTAGATAAACAACTTGAACCAATTCCTATTTCTCCGGACTCCGGTTCCGATTAAATTTCTTAAGTTGTTTCCTCTCCGTTGCATCTTGCCATGCCATGCATATAAAATAGGATCATGCTGGATCTTTTGCCGTAGTAGTAATTGTTGCATCCGGTGTTTCTTTTAGTTCGTTGCTTCTTCGCGGATAGGACGTTGAGATGATGTGAGCAACGACAAGTTCTGCTACCTTGCGGGATCTCAGGCAAGTATACTCACTTGCTACTTATGGCTGCCTTTCATCACTTGTTACCGATTCTTCCCGTTGTTCTTATTCTAGCCTTTTGATTCGATGCTTGTGTCCCGATCCTATCATATTGTTTACCTTGCAGCCATGATATAGCCTTCCTCCCACTTCCTATTAACTGTTGTTTGTTTACCTTGTTGGCCCTCGTGTCGTAGTTGCATGCTTAGTGTTGTTTGCGCTCAAGTCTTGTTGTCCGTCTTTTTCACCTGTTTAGCCGATAGTTGGGTTTCAATTTAATCAACAACCTGTTAATGTTTGGGGTAATAATAATTTGATGATAAGGCACCGGCAGGAGGCCCGGGTTAGGGTTTTGGAGCCTGCTAGTGTCAAACTTAATTAGGAAAAGAGTCTTGTCTACTGATCCATGATGAGCGTGCTCACCGCATCCGGGTGGTAGTATGGGACCCCCCTCGACTTAGAGCTAATCTGCAGCTTGTCCGAAGAGCCACACTTAGTTCGGGTGTTCCATTTGCTCCTTGCATAATGGGAGGGCCCCCCATGGTTACTGGTGATGATGATGATGATGCATATAGGGCGAGGCCTGTGGTGCCGGGGGGTGTGGTTTTCACCCTTGCGCTTAGGTTAGGCGGACTGGCCGGGACCTTATAGCTCCGTGGCTCCGAGGATGGGTTGTAGAGACGGTTTGGGTCGTGTCGAGCCAACCTGAGTTTTAGTTGGTGGCTCGAGTGTGTACGGGTACTGGAGCACACCCTGCAGGGATGAATCTTCTCGAGAAGCCGTGTTGTCCGCGGTTATGTGACGACTTGGTGAAAGTGCTGGCTAACAAGTACTCAGACAACTTTCACCTAATTAACAATAACTTGACTAGTAATAGGCATATTGTCACAATAACCTGAACTTCACCCTAATCAACAGTGTGAGTTATCCTTGGGTTGCTTCCTTAGTAGGGGGTAACATTGGATGGGTTTGTTTGAAGTTAGTTGTAGTTGGTTACGATACGATATCTTATCCTCTTTCTGTTAGCCGGAAGTTGTAGTGTGTTTCTGTAGTTGGTTAGTGCAGCCCGCTGCCGCTTATTTGCAATAATCCCTTCCTTTCCGTTGAACCCAAAGTATTTGTATCTTGTGATGACTGGTTACGCTGGTATCTTGTGAGTATGGGTTTTTATCCCCTTGCCAGTACTTAACCGTACTGACCCACGAATTCATTTTCGTGGCTGCATAATCAACATTGCAGTCAACAGGTTTGAAGTCTGACGACGTTAGCTTGGGAATCCCTCCGGCTTGGCCTGGGCAGGGATTGGACGCTCTCGGTTATCTTCAGGACTCTTAGTCCAATTTGTATCTTGTCTGTAGTCGGACACTTTGTTGTTTCTTCCGCTGTTATTTGGATCTTTGTATTGTATCAGTTGTATCCTTGGCTCGTTGGAGTCGTCTTGTATCTATCTATTCTGTTGTTGTTGTGGATTATTCGTGAACTGTTGTAATGTTATCATAAGTGGCAACCTGGAATCGGTTATTATGCGGATTTGGCGGAAATGCTGAAATCTGCATAGTGCCCGATCTCGGGGCGTCACAAATGGTATCAGAGCCTTGGTTCCGATTCCCGAGATTGTTTCGATACGAATGGTTATCGAAGCAACGGGTCCGCAAAGCCTGTAGGATAACCTATCTAACGGTCGTTGTTTCTAGAGTGTCAAAAACTATTTGTGCTAAAACTATTTTGGAAACATCTCAATAGGATTCTTGTTTTCTCCTTATCTCTATTCTACTTCTCCTTCTATCTCATTTGTTTTGGAGTCTACTCTCGTACTCAATCTTTCAAAGTGTTAGGATCCTACGTGGGTGGACGTTTTCTGAGCCGTTAACCTAATAGGTTCGATCATCTGAAGATTCCTGGTGGAAGAACATCGTCCTCAACCCAAGCAAGAATCTCTTGTTAGTGGTGTCGAGAAACCCTTGTTAGTGGTGTCGAGGAGATCAGCTGGAAGCATGAAGAATCGTTAGTCGAACTTCTTTCCCCTCCCGGGTTAGCAGGTGGATTGCGAGGGCGCAATCCCTTGTTAGTGATGTCGTCTGTAACACCTGGGGTGTTACCCCTTAGTAGATTGGTTGTTTCTTTTTGCATTGCAATCACATGCATCACATAAGCATTGCATCATGTTTTCCAAACCACTCCAAAATTCCAAAAAACAAACCCTATTTGAAAGTCACCCAACAATTTGTTATCAAATCAATAACTCCAATGGTTGAAAATAAGTAACCTACATTGTTATTTTGCTGTTTTGTTAATCAATAAAAATATTTTATAAAATTTAAAACACCCCAAACCCTCTTTGAGAAAAAAATTCAACTAACACCTTTAAATCAAATTAAACTTTCAAACTTGTGAAACTAAGATTAACATTTGCTTTAATTTCTGTTTTGTAACTTAATACAAATGTCATAAAATAAAATTCCCCAAAACTCTTTTTCTATCTCTCTCTTACTCTCATCCTTTACAAAAAAAAGAGAGAAGGAAATAAAATAAAAAGAGAGAGGTGAGAGAGGCAGCCAGCCCATCTATTTCTCCCCCAGCCCACTTCCCCTCTGGTGGCCCGATACCCCCCCTGTTCTGTCGCTTTCTTCCTCCTCGAGCTGACGACAGCAGTACGAACCCCCTCCCTGCCGTGCGATCCTCCTCCCCCCTCCCCGATTCTCTGCCGTACCGAACTCCTCCCTCCTTAAAACTGGCCTCCCCTCTGCTAGCCCTCGCCTAGACCCCTCCCCTCTAGCCCTAGCGCCGCCATCGCTCCTCTCCTTCCTTCCTCCCCAAGTTCTTCTGTTCTGAAACCCCAACCGAGCACCACACTGCCTCCCGTCGTCCCCACCGCCACAGTCACCTCGAGGACCTTCTGTCCCCGGGAATGGAACCGGCACCCTTCCAGCTCCGAGATCGCTGAAGGAGTCACCGCCGGATACTGCCCGAGTCGCCGCCACCGTGGGGTTTCCGCCGCCGGCCTCCCTGCAGCTCTGCCCCGACCGCCCCTGCTCCGCCTCCTTCCTGCGCACGAGGTGAGCGCCCCACCTCCTCCTTCCCTCGCTCCCCTCCCTCTCCTCCTCTCGCACGGCACACCGCACCCCCACACCACCTCGCAGCAGCCCCCCACGGTGCCCCCTCCTGCGAGCGAGCAGCCAGCGGCCAACTCCCCTCCGTGCAGGTTCAGGCGAACTGAACCGTGCAGGTTCAGTTAAGTCCCGCGAGCACACCTCATACCCCCCCACAGTTCCCCTTCTATCACCAACAGCAGATCCACCCCACTGGTCACTGTCCCTAGCGCGCGCACTGGTGGTGCCGGGTTCGATCCCCCCTCACCCCACATTTTATTTCTGCTTTTTTTCCTTTTTCTGCCCAAATCTCAGCATTTCAGATCTGGCTCATTACTTCTAAAATCAATATCAAATCGAATATAACTCCAATTTGAATGATTCAAAATCCTGTGGCTTCATAATTCTGTGCTCTTTCTATTAATGCCAAGTTTGCAATATATTTCTGTAACAATTTTGGCACTAAATAATTAATTACTGAAAATGCAATAAAAATTGGAAACTTTGGAATTTCATAACTTTAGTTCTACTCATCCAATTTAATCAAACTTGGACTCTAAAAATTTGTCTTAACAAACGCTACACATTGGTATTTTATTTGGGCACAATTGACTTAATTTTGAACATGTTTTCCTCTGTTTACTAAAAAGGGCAGAATAAAACTATTTATGGAAAATTGCATAATAAATTCATTAATAACCCAAAAATTATGTTTTGATAGCTCTAAATGTTCAATGAAACATTTGCTACATGTTTTCAACCTTTTCAATGCAATTTGTTTTCTGTTTTGGATAAATAAAACTAATGCAATTACCTAATGCTTTAATTAAATCATTTAAATGGTGAAATTCATAACTTGCTCAATTAAATTCCAATTTCAACAAACAAAATATGTTTTCCACTCAAAATGAAACCACCTTTCTGCTTATCAACTTTGTTTTGCATTTTGGGCAATTAAAATTAATGTTATTTAATAATCCTTAATTTGGTTAATTAAATGGCATAATTAATAACTTTCAAATGGTTGCTCCAAATTAAATACTCAAAACATGTTTTCCATCCAAAATTAAATGCCACACTTGAATATCAAATTTGCTTTCTGGTTTGCCACATTTAAATTGAATAATTTTTTCACCTCTTATTTAATGCATTTAAATTTGGTAATGAGCTCAACTAATTCATTTAAAATTGTTTCTCAACCAATAAAATATGTTTTCCAATCAGTTTCATGTCATTAACATGTTCATGCCATTCATATCCCTGTTTGCATCTTGTCTTGTGCATTTTAGATCTTGTTATGCATGTTCATCTATATGACAACATATGGAATGTGTGGGCTAATTATTTCCAGCTGTTGCCCCTTCAATTTAAATTGCCTAACTCATCTACCTTATTGTTTGCCATGCTAAACAACATTTAACCTGATGGTTAGATAAACAACTTGAACCAATTCCTATTTCTCCGGACTCCGGTTCCGATTAAATTGCTTAAGTTGTTTCCTCTCCGTTGCATCTTGCCATGCCATGCATATAAAATAGGATCATGCTGGATCTTTTGCCGTAGTAGTAATTGTTGCATCCGGTGTTTCTTTTAGTTTGTTGCTTCTTCGCGGATAGGACGTTGAGATGATGTGAGCAACGACAAGTTCTGATACCTTGCGGGATCTCAGGCAAGTATACTCACTTGCTACTTATGGCTGCCTTTCATCACTTGTTACCGATTCTTCCCGTTGTTCTTATTCTAGCCTTTTGATTCGATGCTTGTGTCCCGATCCTATCATATTATTTACCTTGAAGCCATGATATAGCCTTCCTCCCACTTCCTATTAATTGTTGTTTGTTTACCTTGTTGGCCCTCGTGTCGTAGTTGCATGCTTACTGTTGTTTGCGCTCAAGTCTTGTTGTCCGTCTTTTTCACCTGTTTAGCCGATAGTTGGGTTTCAATTTAATCAACAACCTGTTAATGTTTGGGGTAATAATAATTTGATGATAAGGCACCGGCAGGAGGCCCGGGTTAGGGTTTTGGAGCCTGCTAGTGTCGAACTTAATTAGGAAAAGAGTCTTGTCTACTGATCCATGATGAGCGTGCTCACCGCATCCGGGTGGTAGTATGGGACCCCCTCGACTTAGAGCTGATCTGCAGCTTGTCCGAAGAGCCACACTTAGTTCGGGTGTTCCATTTGCTCCTTGCATAATGGGAGGGCCCCCCATGGTTACTGGTGATGATGATGATGATGCATATAGGGCGAGGCCTGTGGTGCCGGGGGGTGTGGTTTTCACCCTTGCGCTTAGGTTAGGCGGACTGGCCGGGACCTTATAGCTCCGTGGCTCCGAGGATGGGTTGTAGAGACGGTTTGGGTCGTGTCGAGCCAACCTGAGTTTCAGTTGGTGGCTCGAGTGTGTACGGGTACTGGAGCACACCCTGCAGGGATGAATCTTCTCGAGAAGCCGTGTTGTCCACGGTTATGTGACGACTTGGTGAAAGTGCTGGCTAACAAGTACTCAGACAACTTACACCTAATTAACAATAACTTGACTAGTAATAGGCATATTGTCACAATAACCTGAACTTCACCCTAATCAACAGTGTGAGTTATCCTTGGGTTGCTTCCTTAGTAGGGGGTAACATTGGATGGGTTTGTTTGAAGTTAGTTGTAGTTGGTTACGATACGATATCTTATCCTCTTTCTGTTAGCCGGAAGTTGTAGTGTGTTTCTGTAGTTGGTTAGTGCAGCCCGCTGCCGCTTATTTGCAATAATCCCTTCCTTTCCGTTGAACCCAAAGTATTTGTATCTTGTGATGACTTGTTATGCCGGTATCTTGTGAATATGGGTTTTTATCCCCTTGCCAGTACTTAACCGTACTGACCCACGAATTCATTTTCGTGGCTGCATATTCAACATTGCAGTCAACAGGTTTGAAGTCTGACGACGTTAGCTTGGGAATCCCTCCGGCTGGGCCTGGGCAGGGATTGGACGCTCTCAGTTATCTTCAGGACTCTTAGTCCAATTTGTATCTTGTCCGTAGTCGGACACTTTGTTGTTTCTTCCGGTGTTATTTGGATCTTTGTATTGTATCAGTTGTATCCTTGGCTCGTTGGAGTCGTCTTGTATCTATCTATTCTGTTGTTGTTGTGGATTATTCGTGAACTGTTGTAATGTTATCATAAGTGGCAACCTGGAATCAATTATTATGCGGATTTGGCGGAAATGCTGAAATCTGCATAGTGCCCGATCTCGGGGCGTCACAGGAGTTACTTGCTAGAATGAATAGTGCTTTGATAGATGTGATGCGTCTTGTCCGTATTTTATTTATCGACACTTCGTTCCATAAACCTGTGGTTATGTTCACCGAGTTAGTTTCACTTGGGGACAAGCGAGGTCTAAGCTTGGGGGGAGTTGATACGTCCATTTTCATCATTATTTTATATCGTTATTTTCTGTTATTCATCGATATATTTTATGTTATGATACAATACTTATGTTATTTCATCTTATTTTGCATGTTTAATAATTATGGAAGAAGAAACACCGGAACTAGAAATCTGATGGACAAAATCATAGTCACGACACCTATTTCAGAAGATTAGAAGACGAGGAGGAACACCGAAGGATTCTTAGAAGTCCCGAGGAGGAAGCTAGCCAGAAGGGCACCCGAAGGGGGGCCACTTGGGGCCCAGACCACCAGGCGGCGCGCCCCCTCTGGCCGCGGCTAGGGTTGGTCTTGCCCCCAAGGCCCACTCTTGGGAACCCCCTTTCGCGTACTTGATCCCTAGGGAACCCTAATAACCGGGTCATCATCGAAGAATAATCCCGCCGCCGCTTCGGGGCGGAAAACAACAGAGAGAGAAAAGCTCTCCGGCAGGGAGAAATCTGCGGGGAAATTCCTTCCCGGAGAGGGGAAATCATTGCCATCATCATCGTCATCACTCCGGGCTTCATCACGATCATCATCATCATCATCATCCTCATCACCAACACCATCACCGTCCACCTTCATCCCGCTGTAACAATTAGGCGTCTTTATTGTTGCTCTTTACTAGATCTCTCACCCGGTGTGGATTACTTGTTAGTAGCTGATGCTTGTGAGATTTATCGGTGTTTTCACTTTATGGACAAATTGTTATTACCCATTATATCACCTGTGATTATGATTGATATGATGTCTCGTGAGTAGTTTCTTTAGTTCTTTAGGAGATGGGAGAAGTCATGATGCTAGTAGTGAAGTTATGCTGAAGTAATAGCTCTCGGTTCGGTATTTAAGTTGTGGTGCTATTCTTCTAGTGGTGTCATGTGAACGTCAACTAAATGATACTTCACCTTTATGGGCCTAGGAGGATGCATTTCGTATTTGGCTACTAATTGTGTGGTTGCCGGAGTGACAGAAAGCTAATCCCCCGTTAGGAAACCAATGCACGAGGGAGTGTTGGGTCCTCGAGTTTTAATCCTATCATTAGATTTATCTTCATTACTTTCTTGTATTTGCGTATGCTTGCGAGGGGTATAATCACAAGTATGTATTAGTACTAGTTCACCCACACAACACTTAACGAGCCAATAAATATTAATCAACTATATGAAGCGAAAGCACTTGACGAGATTCCCATGTGTCCTCGAGAACGTTTGGTAGTTGTAAGTAGAACACCCGGCTTGTCCTTTGCTCTCAGAAGGATTGGGAGACTTGTTGTGATTATTGTTACTGTTATTTACTTACTCGCACTTTATTTATCTGCTATATCGAAAACCACCAAAAACCCGTTTGCTAGTGTTTAAAGTGAAATCTCTATCCAACCTGATTGTCAACACCTTATGCTCCTCGTTGGGTTCGACACACTTATTTATCGAAAGTACTACGATACACCCTCAATACTTGTGGTTCATCAGGCCTACGTAGACGACATCGTTGTCAAGACTTGCGAAGAGCGCATGCTCGTCGATGACCTTGCAGAAACGTTTCAGAACCTCCACGGGGTCAACATCATGCTCAACCCCGGAAAATGCGTATTCGGGGTTGCGGCAGGGAAGCTTCTGGGTTTCCTGGTGTCCTATCAGGGCATCGAGGAAAACCCCGATAAAATCCGGGCCATTAAATAGATGCAACCTCCACGACGACTGAAGGATATGTAGGGCCTCACGGGATGCATGGAGGCGTTGGGGCGCTTCATTTCCAGGTTCGGCGACAAGGCTCTGCCGTTCTTTAAGCTTCTGAAGCGTTTGGATGCATCCAAATGGACTGCCGAGGCAGCTGCTGCATTTGAGGAGCTCAAAAGGTATCTAGCAAGCCCTCCTATACTCTTCGCGCCGGGACTAATGGAGTGTGTACACATTCTCGTCGGCGGACCCCAAGCGCAAGGTGTGAAGAGCGAAGAAGCAAGTTTTCCCCCAGAATAGATACCAAGGTTGAATCGAACAATATGAGGAAGGAGTAACTTCAGAAGGTTGATGCAGCTGAGATGGCAGGGCGTAGTACTGGTTCAGTAGCAGCGTGGAACCTACACAACACAATCAAATCACTTTGCCCCAACGAAGCAGTGAGGTTGTCAATCTCACCGGTTTTGCTGAACACAAAGAGGTTAAACGTATGGTGTGGAAAACAATATGAGGACAATATTAGCACAGTGGCAGTAGTGTGAAAGTAGTGGAAATAGTTTGTGTATTATCAGTATGAGGAAAATGGACCGGGGTCCGTAGTTCACTAGTGGTGTCTCTCCGTGAAAGATAAATAACATTTGTGGTGAACAAATTTGTCGTGGTGATGTAAAGATAGATGCCATAGGATGGCTAAAGTTGGGCCGATGGACACTGTGGGTATCCGGGGAGGGATCACACACCTAAATGGAGCGCTCTGAACACACTGCAAACAACACGATCTACCCAGGTTCGGGGCTCTCGTGAGGAGGTAACACCCCTACTCCTGCCTCTCTCTGTGTATATGTGGTAACCGAGTAGAAGTGTTCCTAAAGCTCATGGAGCTAGAGGGAAAAGAAGCTCTAATGCTATATCTCTCTCTCTAAACAAACTAGCAGCACTTCTCTTCTTAGGTCACGAGCGACCCTCACGCAGCAGGGGTGTGGCCACCTTATATACTGGTGGCCACCAACTACTAGTACAAGGTTAGGTGACTACACACTATGCCGTAGCGCACGCTCGCGTATTGCTACTGACAGACATCAAAAGTCTTCGCTGTCGTGGCCGCTGCCATGTCCTGTCCCCTTTGTCAGAGGCAGGACGTGGCCTCGCCCATACACCGCACTGTACCGGCGTATGCATACGCATCATCACGCCTAGTAAGTTGAACTACATGCGCGTACTCTCCCTGAATATGCGGGATTACAACTGCTTCATTGACCTCCGAGAAGATTAGAATCGTGCCTATCCGGATTCACCAAGCACAACTCGAACAACCCGGACGGACACTCATATCTTCACCATTGCTTTTCACGTTTCCTACCGAGATAGATCCATTACAGATGGGCAATTGACATAAAAAGGTCATCTCGGTAGCCCGCAACTCGGTATACAATACCTCAAGCACCATTTCTTACCAACCTTACTCCTACCTGGGGGTAGCCCCCGACAACATTATAGATGGGCAATTGACATAAATGAAGGCTGCACTGTAGTGCATATGGAAGACATAAAGATTACTATGTGATTCATGCGGGCATTACAACAAGATACATACACCGTCATCCAACTTCATCTATGACTAATAATCCACCCTCCGAATATCATCCGAACGAACGTTGTTTTCTCCCTAATGGCAACAACACATTCTCCATCCGTCACGTTTCTGTCACTCGAGCACAGATGCAAAGGAGGCATGAACCCACTATCGAGCATAAATACTCCCTCTTGGAGTTACTAGCATCTACTTGGCCAGATTATCTACTATTAACGGAGAGCATGAAATATCATAAATAACATATGCATGAAGATAACATGATAGATTGATAATCAGAAGACGTAGCATTCAACATTCATCGGATCCCAACAAACACAACATGTAGAATTACATAAAGACGATCTCTATGATGTAGGGAAGCTCACGAGATTTAAACATGAGGCATAAAGTCGAGGAGACAAACATCTAGCTACTGCTATCGACCTGTAGTCCAGGGATGAACTACTCACGCATCACCTCAGAGGAGGACATGGTGGTGTAGACCACTCCCATGATGAATTTTCCTCCCGGCAGGGTGCCGGGGAGAGCTCCAACCCTCCCGATCTCGAAATGACGATAACGGTGGCCTCGAATGTTTCTCGGGGAAAAGTTATATATCTATAGGGTTGATATGTCGGGGGGAGAAAATAGGCGAAAGGGCGATGGCGGTGGGCGCCCGAGGGGCCCACACCACCCCCAGGCGTAGCTAGGGAAACGCCCTATGGTGTGGCCCCCTGTGGTCCCTCTCCGGGTCTCTTTGGGACTCCATGGAACCTTAGGGAATTCTAAGACTTCCGGGCTTCGAATTTTTCAATTCTGAGAATATTTCCAGAGAAACTTTTCTGAAACTAAAAACAACAGAAAATATGGAACTGGCTCTGTGGCATCTTGTCAACAGGTTAGTCCCGGAAATCGATAAAAATGACATAAAGTGTATAACAAACATGTAGGAAATAACATGAAAACAACATGGAACATCAGAAATTAAGGATACGTTTACGACGTATCAACATCCCCAAGCTTAGTTCCTACTCGTCTCCGAGTAGGTAAACGATAAAAACATAAAAACGATATAAACTCGATCATCGATAATGTAAAAGCATATGTAAGCTGAGATCATAGAACTTCAACACAAGCATGATAGCTAAAATTTTAACAATAAAACATAGCAATCACCTTGCATCATGATAAGTAACACAAATAAAAGATCATGAATAACAATGCACCGAAAGTTATACATTTGTTTCAAGTATAGAGAAAGCATGGCAAAGTGAAATTTCGCTAGTCCTTAAGAGTGGGGTAAAACATAAATGCCAGGACACCTTCAAAGTTCATGAGGAAGACTAGAACAAATAATTCGAGAGCAAGCAATAACACATCATGAATCAGCTAATAATGTTTTTGGGACAAATGCACATAAAACTCAGAATGGCAACTATGCTCTCTCGACCGGGCATAAAGTTAGAAGATGGGGACTCAACATAAAAGTAAAAGAAATTCCCTTCGTAGAGGGAAGCATGGATCACTCATGTGCTAGAGGTTTTATTTTCTTAATCAGAGGTATAAAATGTTTGACACTCCTCCCAACCATCTTACACGAACCATGGCTAACCGACTCCTCGTGTGCCTGCCAACAATCACATACTATGGAGGAGTGTCTATTTTTTAGAGAGGTGTATGCTTATGTCAACGAATGGTAAATAGAAAATACAGTACGTCACAAGCCAACTTTACTTCACAAGAGCGGCTCCCATAGAAGGACGCAACTGGTGTAGAAGGTCATCCCTCTTTCTTTTTTGTTTACACAATTATGCTTTGACTGATAAATCAAGGGCAAAAATAGTGAAGAGAATTTTTTTTGTATTCATTTGAGGCTGGGCACCCCGCTGCCAGCTCTTCTATCAATTGGATAAGCGGATGAAGCCACGAGTCCAGGTTGTGAAAGTCCAAACAACAAGTGAGATAAAGATTCTCTATTTACGTCCTCATGAGCTAAAACACGAACGCAAAACATGAGTAATTTTGAAAGTTTTAAAGGTAACATATAAGAAATTTACTTTGGAGTGGCAGTTAACCACATGTAGGAAGTTATGGTGGACACATTTGGCATAATTTGTTTTTTCGGAGTTGGATTGCACGAGTAGAGATCATGCTCTGTAGAGGTGGAGGCAAGCAAAACACTTGGAGCGACAAATCAAGAGAGCAGTAATGGCCATAATCATGCATAGTGACATAAGCATCATTAATTAAAGCATAATTGGTACCACAAGTTCAAAAACTAAATGATCGGAGTCTATTAGTGACTAGTTCGCAGTCATAAACATGGTGTGAGCATGCGCCAAGTCAACCAAATAAAAAATTCAAACGAGAACACCACAAATTTATGCTTCAATATGACACGAACAACTCATGATTCTTTCAATGGCACATTAAACACTCTCAGCTATTTGAGGAAAATCATGCTACTAAATAACCACTAGGCTTTAGAATTAAAATAACATCTAGCATGATATGAAAAAGTCTAGCCACAGTCTATACAAGCTTCTATTTGCATCGTTTATAATTTTACCAAATGTAGCAGTTTCTTTTCCCAACAAGAAGCATACAAAATATGTTTTAACGAAAACTCGATAAACCATGCAAAAAGAAAGAATGAGAGTACCCCCATAACACTACTAAAACTAACATCTCTGAATAAGAGATGCAATGGAAACAAGAGCTAAACAGGAATTTTTGCATCAACTAGAAGAAAAACTAAGAATATGAGCATAACGAGTATTCATACAAAAACGTCGAGCATGTCTTTCTCCAAAAAAAAGGATGCTAGGTTCCAATGATATTATTGCAGCAAGGAAAACAAAATAAAACAGAAAGAAAATAACATACGCTCCAAGTAAATTTCATCTGATGTAACCGAATAAAAATATAGTTTCACTAGAAGTGACTTGATAAATTATTGATGAAGAATGGGATGCCTTGGGAATCCCCAAGCTTAGATGCTTGAGTCTTCTTATAATTTGCTGGGATGAACCACAGAGGTATCCCCAAGCTTTGACATTGCACTCTTCTTGATCACATATATCACTCTCTTCTCTTGACTCTTGAAAACTTCCTCCACACCACACTCAAAGAGTAATTCGCATTAGAGGGTTAGTGAAACAATAAAAAATCCATGGATTCTGTATGGGAACAAGTGCTATTAATATTTTTAACATTAGCTACAGCCACTGATGTTTTTTGAAGCAAAGAAATCCACTTGACATCATAAAAGAGCAAATGCAAGAAAATGGCAGAATTTGCCAAAACCAGAACAGTCTGCAAGGACGAATTTTTTCGGGGCACTTACACTGCTCAAATAAAAAAATTGTGGAATTAGCTGAGGAATAAGCAGAAAAAAATTTCAGGTCATTGTTATCTTTCTGGATTTTTCAGGATTTTTTACGGTGGACAGCAGAAATCTGTTTCCTGCGCAAAAATCCGAAACCAACTCCAACTTTCGTCAGAAACTTTACTTGGCACAACGAATACATGGAAATAAAGATACAAAGGAGTTTCTACATAAGTATACAACCCCTTGACTCAAAGAAAACAGAGAAAAACAAAGAAAAAATAACACCATGGGTTATCTCCCAAGAAGTGCTTTTCCTTAACGCCTTTTAGTTAGGCCTAGAAAAGTGGATTCACGTGTTTTCAAGTGAAGAAGATGCTCACATAAGAAATATGAGTTAAGGAAAAGATAGCATCAATAAGAAAGTATAAAACAACTTTAAGTCTAACCCCCTTCCTATGCATAGGAATCTTGTAAAGAAATAAGATAAAGAAGCTCAAACTAGAAATCATGTCAAAGTAGAACAAGAGAAACTTCAAAACTTTCAACAAAAAGAGAGGTGTTTTAGTAACATGAAAATTTCTACAACCATATTTTCCTCACTCATAATAATTTTAAGTAGCATCATGAACAAACTAAACAACATAATTATCACATAAAGCATGTTTGTCGTGGCCTAAAAGTACACAATTCATATTAAGCTCCAAAATAGTGGGATCAAAATTAAAAATAAAGAACTCTTCATTCCCACTTTTAGCAATAGAAAAATAAAATGATTGGCCACTCTTAAAAGGTATAGGACACATTATAGCAATCCTATTTTCTGTAGCATTATAATTTATAACATCAAGTAACATAGGACCACCATCTAGAGCATTATCATATAAATTTTCTAAACAAACTTCCTCATTATCCTGCATATCAATAGTTGGAATAAATAGAGGATTCTCATATGATTTATGAAAGTAGCATGGATTATCATGAATAATAGTAGCAATATAATTCTAACAAGTTTCATTCATAATAGTATCAAGGTCACAACTATGGAAAGTATCAACTTCATAAAAAAGGTATATTTCAAAAGAGTCAATAGGATCATCACAATTATAAGTTAAACAGTTACTCGCATTTGGAGGTAGACATGGGTAGCTTCATTCTTCCTCCTCTTGATCATTACTCTCCTCCTCTTCATCATCCATTGACCTTCCATATTCAGCGATTTCTTCTTCCATAGGCTCATGCGAGGCATTAGTTACTTTGCTTGGTGGAGAGCATCTACTAAGATATTCAAGTATGTAGTAATTACAATCCTTGTAATTATCAACGCAATCTTCAAGTATAGCACAAATCTCATATTTATAAGGCGCATCATCAATACTTTCAAGCAAATATGCAATTTCGAATGCACCCTTCAAGCAATAAATTCCTCAGTTTGTTCCACATCATAAAATTCATAATTTCTCTTAACATAACAAGATATGGTAACATTATCATTATACTCACATTGAAAATTGAGGTATTTATGCCTCCTACAGCAACGAGATTTATCAAAGCAATAAGTGACATTATAAGTAGAGCACAAGTTTCTAGCAATGATAGGCAATTTATTAATTTGTTCCTATGAGTCTATCCCTATTTCTGACAAGCGGTGTTCCTTATAATATTTTTGTTGTTCTTCCATGAACCCATCTCACCAATAAGATCTAGTTTCAAGGACATCAAACATTGATACCAAGCATGATAAAGCAAAAATAAGAACTAGAATAAGAACTATTTTTTTGTGTTTTTATTATAGAGAAATAAACAAGACAAAACAAAATAAACTAAGAAAAACTAAAACAAAGTAAAGAGATTGGAAGTGAGAGACTCCCCTTGCAGAAATTCTCTTCCTCCCCGGCAACGGCGCCAGAAAAGCTTGATGGAGTGTGGACACACGCTCGTTGGGGGACCCCAAGCGCAAGGTGTGAAGAGTGCAGCAGCAAGTTTTCCCTCAGAAAAGAAACCAAGGTTTGATCGACTAGTAGGAGGAAGGAGTAACTTCAGAAGGTGCATGCAGCTAAGATGGCAGGGAGCAGTACCGATTCAGTAGCAGCATGGAACCTACACAACACAATAAAATCACTTTGCCCCAACGAAGCAATGAGGTTGTCAATCTCACCGGTTTTGCTGAACACAAAGAGATTAAACATATGGTGTGAAAAACAATATGATGACAGTTTTAAAACAGTGGAAGCAGTGTGAAAGCAGTGGAAATAATGTGTGTATTATCAGCATGAGGAAAATGGACCTGGGTCCACAGTTCACTAGTGGTGTCTCTCAGTGAAAGATAGATAACATGTGTGGTGAAAAAATTACAGCTGGGCAATTGACATAAATGAAGGATGCACCATAGTGCATATGCAAGACATAAAGATTACTATGTGATTCATGCGGGACTACAACAAGATACATAGACCGTCATCCAAATGCATCTATGACTAATAATACACCCTCCGAATATCATCCGAACAAACGTTGGGTATTAAGTTGCAAGCAACAGGTAATCGCAGTAAGCAAAGTGTGTAATGTAAATAAAGTAATCGCTGTTGTTTTCTCCCTAATGTCAACAACACATCCTCCATCCGTCACGTTTCTGTCACTCGAGCACAGATGCAAAGGAGGCATGAACCCACTATCGAGCATAAATACCCCCTCTTGGAGTTACTAGCATCTACTTTGCCAGAGCATCTACTATTAATGGATAGCATGAAAGATCATAAATAACATATGCATGAAGATAACATGATAGAATGATAATCAGAAGACATAGCATTCAACATTCATCGGAACCTAGCAAACACAACATGTAGCATTACATAAAGACGATCTCGATGATGTAGGGAAGCTCACGAGATCTAAACATGAGGCATAAAGTGGAGGAGACAACCATCTAGCTACTGCTATCGACCCGTAGTCCAGGGATGAACTACTCACGCATCACTTCAGAGGAGGGCATGATGGTGTAGACCACTCCGATGATGAATTTCCCTCCCGACAGGGTGCCGGGGAGAGCTCCAAAACCCTCCCGATCTCGAGATGACGATGAAGGTGGCCTCGGGTGTTTCTCGGGAAAAATTGATATAACCCTTTGGTTGATATGTCGGGGGGGAGGAAATAGGCGAAAGGGTGATGGCGGTGGGCGACCGAGGGGCGCACACCACCCCCAGGAGCGGCCGCGGGGGGGGGGAGGGGGAGGGGCTCCTCCCTATGGTGTGCCCCCTATGGCCCCTCTCCAGGCATGTCTGGGACTCTGTGCAACCTTTGGGAATTCTAAGACTTCCGGCTTTGAATTTTCCAATTCCGAGAATATTTGAGCTCCAGTTCCGAGAAAAATTCCAACGCGCAGAGTGGGCTGTCGAGCTTCAACACTTTGAGCTCCAGTTCCTCACGACCAAGACCATCAAGGCAGGAATTCTGGCGGAATTCAATGCAGAATGGACGAATCCATCGTCGGAAGAGGAACCTGAAGAGGAGATAGCCGTCCCCGGCAAGCTGGCTCCCAAAGAATGGACCATGCACTTGGACGACGCTTTCTCCTCCAAGGTCTCGATGGCTAGATTCAGCTCTACTACACCGTCCAGCTCCAATTTGGCCACAAGGCCAAAGTATCCAACAACACCACCGAGTACGAGGGGCTCCTCGCTGGAATCCGGGCCGCCATCGCCCTTGGAGTTAAGCGCCTCTTCATCAAGGGAGACTCACAGCTTCTGGTAAACTTCTCCAACAAGAGCTACATGGCCAAGGACAAGCACATGGAGCTATACCTCGAGGAAGTTCGCTAGCTCAAAAAGCTCGGCCTAGAGCTGCAGCATATCCCGCGCGGGAACAACCAAGAAGCAGACAACCTCGCCAAGTGAGCATCAAGAAACTGGGCGGAGGCACCGGGCGTCTTCAAAGAAAGGCTCGCCAAACCATCCATCATACCTCCCGTCGATGATGAGGAGCCAAAAGTCCACCAACCCTCGAGGAGGAGCCACCACCTGCTCCCTCCCAAGGCGCACCTGACCGCGGTACCCCTTCGCGGAACCGCCTGGTGCCCCCCTTCACTCACGAGGAAGCATGATGGAACAAGATCATGATCAGTTATCTCCAAAAGGGGGACCTCACAGAAGACGAAGCAGAGGCCAAGCAGGTCTCCCGTCGAGCCAAGATGTACTCCGTCATCGACTCCAAGCTGTACTGGAGGCGCCCCAACAGCGTGGCACTGCTGTGCCCCCCTCAAGGACACTGCATCCACCACTCGTCGGCAAGGCCTTCAGGTACGGATTCTACTGATCCACGACTCTCAGAGATGCCACTAAGCTCCTCAAGTTCTGCGAGGCATGCCAGTTCCACGCCAAGCAAACGCATCAGCCTGTGCAAGGGCTCCAGACTATCCCCCTCTCGTGGTCGTTCGCGATCTGGGGCTTGAACATCCTGGGACCTTTCCCTCTAGCGTTCGGGGGCTACCGGTACCTCTACTTCTCCGTCGATAAATTCACCAAGTGGGGGGAGGTAGAAGCCGTCCGGGACATCCCGGCAAGAACGGCGGTGAAGTTCATCAAGGGCTTGATCTGCGGCTTCGGCGTCTTGATGGAGCAGGTCTTGCACTCGATGGGAAACCCCAAGAGGAAGCTACGATGAGCACATCAGCAGTTTTCCCTTAGAAATAAACCAAGGTTTAATCGACCAGTAGGAGGAAGGAGTAACTTCAGATGGTTGATGCAGCTAAGATGGCAGGGCGCACTACCGATTCAGCAGCAACATGGAACCTACACAACACAATAGAATCGCTTCGCCCGAACGAAGAAGTGAGGTTGGCAATCTCACCGGTTTTGCTGATAACAACGAGGTTAAACGTATGGTGTGGAAAACAATATGAGAACAGTACGAAAACAGTAGAAGCAGTGTCAAAACAGTAGAAGAAGTCTGTGTATTATCAGTATGAGGAAAATCTACCAGGGTCCACAGTTCACTAGTGGTGTCTCTCCGTGAAAGGTAAATACCATGTGTGATGAACAAATTACAACTGGGAAATTTACAAAAATGATGGATGCACCGTAGTGCATATGTAAGATATAAAGATTACTATGTGATTCATGCGGGCATTACAACAAGATACATAGACTGTGAACCAACTGCATCTATGAATAATAATCCACCCTTCGAATATCATCCAAACAAACGTTGAGTATTAAGTTGCAAGAAATAGATAATCGCAGCAAGCAAACTGTGTAATTTAAACAATAACATCATCCTTAGACAAAGATTTGTTGTTTTGTCCCTAATGGCAACAACACATCCTCCATCCATCACGTTTCTGTCACTCAAGCGCAGATGCAAAGGAGGCACGGACACACTATCGAGCATAAATACTCCCTGTTGGAGTTACTAGCATCTATTTGTCTAGAGAATCTACTAATAACGGAGAGAATGCAAGATCCTACATAACATATGCATGAAGATAACATAACAGATTGATAATGAGAAGACATAGCATTAAAGATGATCTCCATCATGTGAGGCAGCTCACGAGATCTAAATATGAGGCATAAAGTGGAGGAGACAACCATCTAGCTACTTCTATGGACCCGTAGTCCAGGGATGAACTACTCATGCATCACGTCGGAGGAGGGCATGGGGGTGTAGACCCCTCGAGTGATGAATTTCCCTCCCGGCAGGATGACCGGAAGAGCTCCAGAGCCCTCCCGATCTCGGGATGATGATGACGGAGGTCTCGGGTGTTTCTCGGGGAAAAGTGGTATCCTCCTAGGGTTAATATGTCGGGGGGATTATATAGTCTAAAGAGCGATGGCAGAGGGCACCTGGGGGGGGCGCCGCCCTATAGTGTGGCCCCCTGTGGCCCCTCTCCGGGTCTCTTTGGGACTCTGTGGAACCTTCGGGAATTCTAAGACTTCCGGGCTTCGAATTTTCCAATTCCGAGAATATTTGCAAAACAACTTTTCGAAACTAAAAATAGCAGAAAACATGGAACTGGCTCTATGGCATCTTGTTAATAGGTTAGTCCCGGAAATTGATAAAAATGACATAAAGTCTACGTCAAACATGTGGGAAAGAACATGAAAACAACATGGAACATCAGAAATTACTGTTACTTTATGACGTATCACGTTCCCAACCGCATCATCACCAATAACGACACGCAATTCACCAGCGGCCTTTTCAAGTCCTACTGCGCCAACATAGGCATCAAGATCTGCTACGCCTCCGTCGCGCACCCGCGCATCAACGGACAGGCAGAGCGTGCCAACGCTGAGGTCCTCAAGGGCCTCAAGACGTGGAGCTTCAACAAGCTCAAGTCCCATAAAAAGAAGTGGATCGACGAGCTTCCGTCAGTCCTGTGGTCGATCCAAACCACTACAACTAAGCCCACGGGGGCAACGCCTTTCTCCCTAGTCTATGGGGCCGAGGCCGTTCTCCCTGCCAAACTCAAGCTTGGCTCTCCCCGAGCCATGGCTTTCAGCAAGGACAAGCAGGGGGACTCCACGCCGAGTACTTGCTGCTTCTCGAGGAGGCGAGAACCCGAGCCTCCACCTGCGCCGCTCGGTATCAGCAAGGCCTCCTAAGGAGGTGGGCGACCTGGTCCTAAGGAGGATTCTCTCCCGAGAGGTCTTGCACAAGCTCTCTCCCGTGTGGGAGGGGCCGTGCCGGGTAACGCACGTTGTGAGACCTCGTGTAGCACGACTGGAGACTGGAGAGTGAAGACGTCGCGCCTGTGCCAAACTTGTGGAACATCCAACATCTGCGGAAGTTCTACCCTTAGTCATTAGTTCTTTCTCACTCCACGTGCTTCCCCTAGGCCATGGTGACGCACCCTCGATAGGACCCTGTGACACCAAGATAAAAACGACGCCAGGGCCTCCATGAAGGTCTTAGGGGGCATCTCATCAGGCGGACGCTCTGGGGAAGCTGCATGGGAAATCTTTGCACCCAAGCTCGCGTGAGTCTCAACCCCATGAAGATGGGAGTCCCGTGTCCGCACATGGTTTCAAGTGCTTTTTGGGGGATCACAGGGTCATGACATCCCCAATCGTGTGTTGTAGAGCCTCACCCTATAAGTAAAAAATTTATCCCTTCCAATAACACTTTTCTCCCAGCAAGCCTCTCTTTCTTTCTTCGATAGCATGCATATGTCACTCCTTCTCGAGGACACCTCGCGAGCGGGGGATCGGATCGGTACCGGTCCACCGGTGAGACCCAATATGAATAAATCCAAGTGGTAGAGCTCTGTACAAACAGGTCGCTAGCGTGCACGACACCTCATCTAAGCCCTTGGTGCTAACTTCCTCTCGAGGTATCCACGAGAAGAGAGACATGCACGTACTCTCGCTCACTGCAGAAACAAGCACCTACCTCCCGAAGCACCCCAGCACGGACTATTCGCAAGAAAAAGAAGGATGCCTCAAGAGGGGAGGACTCCGAAACTCCCAGAGCTATGTCTAAAAACTCTCTCAGCTGGCTCTCTAACGGATCTATTCACAAACAATAAGACAAAAAACACATTTCCTCCATATTTCATACATGAGATACATTCAATCACATGGAAATGCTGCAGATCCATCGTGAAGAAAAAAAGATGCTAGGACAAGGAAGGAGCTATTCCCCTTCTGTGGCTATCAAAGGAAGAAAAACCGTGACCAACCTCGGGCGAAACTGTCTTCACCACAGCTGCGAGACATGATTGACCGAGGAGAAGAAATGGAGACGATGAGGCGAAGACAGAAGAAGAGGAGTCCAGACGAGGCTGATTGATCGAGACCGTCAGGCCCTCCGTCTGGACGAAGGCACCCAAAGGCCTTCGCCGGACCGCCGAGCCCAGATCGTCGCTCTCCTCCTTGGTGGCAGATGGATCTTCCTCGTCCTCCTCTTCACTGACATCATCTTCATCATAGTCGTCGTTTCCATCCTCCTCGTAACTTCTTTTGCTCTCGATGCATCACTTCACATGTTCGCCGCGACGCCCGAAGATCTTAACGAAAAGGCGGTGCACCCCGTCGAAGTGAAGGTGGAGTACTTGGCTCTCCACCAGCCGTTGGGTGCGGGTGAAGGTCTTCCACGCTCTCGCCATCGACAGGTGGCCGATGGAGCAAAAGTTTGCCGACGCCCACCAGGGCCCGTTGATGCAGCCCACCACCTAAAGCCAAAAGCCACGGGGCGGGTTGCACTTGGCGGAGGCAGCAAAGGCGTCGGGGAGCCTCATCTGACTGTGGAGGCGACCACATAGGGCAACCAGGAACTCATGCTCCGGCATGCGGGTGTCCTCCGCCCAACGAGGAAGGGAACTCCCCATCACACTGCGGCTGCGGGGAGCACGGTCACCTCGACCACAACGGCTCCCCGCGTTTGCTCCGTCCCGAACAGACCACCCCTCCCGCAAATACATGGAAACCATGGTACGCCTTGCGCTTCGTCGGGGGGAGACGATGGAGCGCAAGGACGAGCCTATGCCTCAACCTCCGCGAGCCATTCTTGCCTCCCTTTCCTTTTCTTGCTGCAGGTGAAGAACAGGGGAAGATGAAGATAAAGGAGGTGTTCGAATGGGAGAGGGGCGCCCCCTCCTATTTATGCCGAGGCCAAGAGACGGCAGTACTCCCATTTGGCCTTCCGCCATCTCGAGCACCAAGGCAGAAGGGGGCACGTCCCAAGGGGGGATGTGACCAGACGACGAGGCTTCTGCTGCTCAGCGCCGTCCGGTCAGAGAAGTAATTGCAACAAGACGTTTCCGCCACGCGGGGAGACTGTGGGATTTCCCTGCGAACCGTCGCGCCACGTGGGAGGCTGGGACCGTAACCTGAGAGCCCAGGCCGCTCTGCTTTCCCTAAGACCGCGTCATGGGCCCGGGGGCTACTGTGGGACCCAAGGATACTAGGGTATCCTCGCCCGGCTGCTGCTGGCCCATCCCACCAAGTACGGAAGGAGTTCGTACCGGTCCATCAAGATAGGGAGAACCCCCTAACAGTTCTCCACCAAGGCCGCCCCCTTGAAGACGATATCTCCAAGGGACCTCCACTGTTCACCGCTGGGGAGGAGCCATGCTCCGACCCCGCTCCTTCCCGGAAGAAGCCCCGCCTGTTGGGAGACAGCTCATGTGAGGGTGACACTCTAGCCTCTACACGGATGACGAAGCCGCCGCAGGAGACATGATGGCTTTGGCAGTTGCCATTCTTGTGTATAAAGTGCGGAGCTCCTCTACACGCACCAAAGCCCAATATGTGGCTTTCCTCTTTGGTGCAAGCAGACCGAGTCAGCGCTAGAAGACGAGGGCGGCGTCACCAGGCTCCCCCACCGTGACGCCATGTACGGCGCATCTGTTCCCCGACGACCAGGACCGCGCAGGAGGCGCAGCGTACGGGACGCTCAATCCTTTGGCATCTTGTGGTATCTGTTTCCCACCAAGTGAGTGGAAACAGGGCCGATAGCGAGCATAAGTGGACCTCCCCTACCTCTACAAAGGAGGGGAGAAAAAAGAAGAAGAACGAGAGTGAAGAGAGAAGACACCAAGTAGATAGGTCACCAGAATCCCCCGTTGTACTGTAACTTCCATAGTGCAATCAACCAGACAAGCAGGAGTAGGGCTTTACACCATCACGGTGGCCTGAACCTGGGTAAACTCCTCGTGTTGCTACTGTTTTCCTTCGACAACTCCCCTTTTGAAGCCTCCGGAGGTGCGATTTAACGTGGTTAGCCCCTAGTGTTTGAACCTTTGAGTGCTAGGACCCTGTCGTTGACTGAACAAAGACTCCCACAGGGGCTAGCTCTTAGTAAAGAACAAAATCTTTCCCATGATTCTGGCATTTTGTCTCTTTCAATTTGCTTAAAACTAAAGATTCTTTGCAAAGCAACATGTTGAGCACTAGCAGGAAAATATTTCTTAAAGAAAGCATTAACCAAACCAATAGGACTCTCAATAGACCCAGGTGAAAAATTGTTAAACCAAGTTTTAGCTTCATCTTTCAATGAGAAAGAAAAAAACTTAGCAATAAATTAAGTGTGTTTCTTAATATCATCAGAAAATAAAGTACTCAAATATGAGACCTCATTCATATGTTCGTTAGCACTTTCATTTTTAGTACCACAAAAAGGTTATTTCTCAACAATAGATATGTAAGATAAATCTCGAGAGAAATAATAATTCTTATCTTTAATATGTATGGGACATGTAGCAAACTTAGTAGCAGGAGTGGAAGGTTTAAATTTAACAACACGTCTTGCAAGCAGACTCTTAAGAGCACTTGCACTAGTAGTAGCATGAACTTTTTCAATAAAGTCATCATCAAGTTCAATGTATGTTTCCTCGAAATCATCACTAGGACTTTCTCTATACTCGGGTGAATTAATAGGTGTACCAGCATTTTCATAAGAAATTTTAGTGTTTTCAATTTGTTTAGATCTAGCAATTGTAGCATCTAGGAAATACCTAGTGAACCAGTTTCATCAAGCACAGTAGAAGCATCATCAAAAGTATCAGAAGAATTTTCAGACTCAGCAGAAGTAGCACTGTGTGTAGCATGTGTATGTGGTGGTGTAATAAGCTTACTTATTACAGATGGTGAATCAAGAGCCACATAGGTGTTCAGAGTTGTACCTCTCCTTTTAGTGGATGGCATTATAGAGACTTTCCTATCACGAGTTTTACCCATGATGAAAAGCTTGCAGCGAACAATATCACGTTTAAGTGAGAAAATAAATAAACCTATGCTCCGCGGCAACGACGCTAGAAAATACTCTTGATGACCCACAAGTATAGGGGATCGCAACAGTCTTCGAGGGAAGTAAAACCCAAATGTATTGATTCGACACAAGGGGAGCCAAAGCATATTTATAAGACTTAACAGATGAGTTGTCAGTTCAGCTGCACTTGAAAGTAGACTTGGTCGCAACAGTTTACCAGTGGTAACAATTTTATGGCCATAGCAGTAGTAAAATAACAGTAGGAGTAAAATAGTAACAATTGTAGCAATTGTGGGAAATAGCGGGATTAAAGTCTTGTAGGCATAGGGATGGATGAATTGGTGTTGCATGGTTAAGATAGTTCATGTAATAATCAAATCATGGGCATTGCAGATAGATAATAAAAAAGCAGCCACATTTTAGGCAAACGATAGACATGTGTTCAATTTAATCGTATGTGCTCGCAGTGAGAAACTTACACAACATCGTCTGTCCTACCACCCGTTGCAGCGGGGCCTCAAGGGAAACTAATGGTAATTAATGTGCTCCTTTTAATAAAGCACCAGAGAAAAGCACTTACACTCTCTCATCACATGTGATCCTCACATCACAGCCATCCCCTCCTGTTATCCCAAGTATTGTCACTTTGGGACCTCGGGTTACGGACAACGATGTGTGTAAAAAACTTGCAGATATGATCAAGAAACATAATTATACTCGTGAAACAATAACATGTTCAAATCTGAGGTCATGGCACTCGGGCCCAAAGTGACAAGGATTAAGATTAACAAGCTGCAACAATGGTATATAACACTAACAACGGATACTAGGCACTATGCCCTAACAATCTGGCATTATTACATGAAGGATATCATCCAATCCCTTCCAACCCTCTCAGCCTATAACAAGGTTTACTCACACATGGACAGGAGAATCATGGATGATCGATGGAGAAGTGGTGGCGATGACGATGGTGATGATCTCCTCTGAATCCCCATCCTGGCAGGGTGCCAGAACAGGAACTTATGATCCCCGAATTGGGTTTCGAGGTGGCGGTGATACTTTGGTGTTTTTCTATGGAATATGACGAACCCCCCTCGGTTTTAGGCCACGGGACTTATGTAGTCGAAAGGGGAGCCCGAGAGGCTGGCTGAGATGGCCACACCACCTGGTGGCGCGGCCAAGGGGGGCCGCGCCACCCTATGGTTTGGGCCCCTTCTTTCCCCCTCTGGCTCTTCTTCTCGTTCCGGGGGGGTCTTCGGGTAAAATAAAGACTCCAGGAACTTTTCCGGGCATTTTCCTGAAAGTTGATTTTCTGCACAAAAACAAAACACCAAGGTAATTCTATTGTAAACAACGTTAGTTTGTGTTAGTTGCGTCCAAAACTCACAAGTTAAGAGGAAAACAACAGCAAAAATGTTTGGAAAAGTAGATACGTTTTGGATGTATCAGCTCCCCCCAAACTAAGCTTATTGCTTGTCCTCAAGAAATTCAGTTAACAACTGAGTGTGATCAAAGAAATTTTACGAACGCATTTGTTTCATATGATGTAAATATTCTCACTATATGATCAAGTGCTTAGGAAATACACAATAAGAAGTATGCAAATAAAGTCACCTAATAGTATGCAAACCATGAAGAGATACCAACACCCCTAATAGTAAGCAACATGAAATATATCAATATGCAAGATTGCAATGGTCGTAATAAGATATGATAAAGTGGTATCTCGTTTGCCCTTAAAGTGGAGCAAAACATAAATGCCAGGGCACCTCTGAGGTTCAAGTGAAGACTAGAAGTAAATATATCAAAGATAAAAGCATCAAAGTTATCCCACAATCAAGCGTGTTCTCGTACAAGCACATTATACTAAGAATGACAGCTATGCTCTCAAGAAGGTGAAGATTTAACATATAAGTAAAAGAAAGGCCCTTCGCAGAGGTAAGCAGGGATTAACTCATGTGCTATAGCTTTTTATTTTTTTTAAAGAGGTATTTAAAAAAAAAATTTACGAGAGGTGTGTGCTTATGTCAACAAATGGAAAACAGACAATACAACATGTTACAAGCCAACTAGACTTTACAAGAGAGGATCCCATTGAAGGACGCAACTAGGGTAGAAGGTCATCCCTCTTCTATTTTGTTCACACAATTATGCTTTGACTGATAAATCAGGGGCAAAATAAGTGAAGAGAATTTAGAGTAACCAAGTTTGGGGCTGGACACCCCGCTGCCAGCTCTTCTATCAATTTGGAAAAGCGTATGTGCCACTAGTCCAGGTGTAAAGTACAATCAACAAGTGAGATAAAGATATTCTATTTACGTCCCCATGAGCTAAAACAGGAACAATTTTGAAGGTTATAAAGGAAGCACATGAAATTTTTACTTGGAGAGGCAGTTAAATACCACATGTAGGTAGGTACTTTGGTTTTTGGGAGTTGTATGCAAGAGTAGAGCTCAAACTCGGTACATGTGAAGGATAGCAATAGACTGGGAGCGACAATCAAGAGAGCAACAAATGTCATAATCATGCTTGCGACAAAACAAAATTAATAGGTGCATAAAAGTGATACAAATAATCTGAGGCAAAATAAATCATAGAGGTTTAGTTGACTTTTTGTTTCCAGTCTTATGCATGCGTGAGCATTTGCCAAGTCAATTAAAGTGAAACATTCAGAGGGAGATACCACAACGGCATACCCTTCTATGAATAAAACAATGGGAGCAAACATTTATATGACATGCTATCTACTATTAGTAAATTGGAACTAATCATGAGAGAGCACGGACTACTAAGCATCCATTAAATAACATACACCTTACCCGAACAAACTAAGCATGTACACATGGATGAATATATGTACAAAAATGAAAACAAATAGAGTTCATACCAGCCTCTCACCATAACTTGAATTGTCGTAAATCGTCATTATTGCTCTTCACTCGTGTGGACTGAATAATAAAAATGATAACCAAGCTCCAATGGAGTCACGAAGAACTACTGAACTCTGCAGCAACTTTACAAAACCAAATAAGAGCAATAAATATTTTTGGGTTTTCGAATTTAAAACAAGAACATAAGGAAACAAGCAAATAAAGCAAAATATTTTTAGATTTTTGAGTAATAAACCGAAACTAGAAAGTAAAGCAAACTAATAAAAGAAACTAAGGAAACAAATAAAGAGAAACAACAGAAATATTTTTGGTCTTTTTTTGTTTTGGAAAGCAAAAACAATACAATAAAAACCAGAGAAAATGAAATAAACGACAACATGGATATATAAAGAACCGACAGAAACATGTTATGTAAATGAGTGTGATGTCGGCGTACCTCGATCCCCCCAAGCTTAGTCTTTTGTCCTAACTGGAGATCAATCCCAATAGGGCCAAGAAGTGGCGCCTCCATAGTGCGACGAAGATGGGCCATCCTACTGATATGAACTCGAGGACGCCCCGGTGTAGTGCACGGTGTAGTCCTCGGAGGGCGCATCATGCCCTGCCTGATACTCGGGGTCGTGTTGCACATGGAAACCGAACAAGCGCAACTGCTCATCCATCTCCTCCTTTTGGCGTGACCACGGCCCCCTCCGAATACCAAACAAACCAGGTTGCGGCAAAGGGACTTCCCTTTCATCTCCATTAGTAAATAAAACTCGATATACCAGATTTTCAGCACTAGAGTTAGCAGCAACAAAGTTATGAGCTTTCATGGCAGCAAGATCAAGCTTTTGTGGGGCTACAACTTATTATTGGGAGCGACAGAAAGGTCTAAATCCATAGTTATATGGTCCCACTCTCCTCGCCCTCCCCCCTTCAATGCAAATTGACAAAGTTCTGAAGAGATGGATTCCCAAGCAAGCTTGCAATATAATCCCTAATACAATGTTTGCTCCTAGTACTTTTGTGTCTCTGTTCACTTACAACAATCATAAGAGGTCCTTTGTTTGCTTCATCTTTAAAGCCAATAGGGAATTTTTAAACAACAGCTCCTACTCTGATATTCCATCAGTTGGTTTGGATTGTGGAATTGAGTCCCCAAGGTCTAACCAAGCTTATGTCATTCCATTGAGGAAGAGAGGCATGCCAAAATCTACCATCCCTTATGTTGCCAGTTCAGTGAGGAGAAGCAGGCATGCTGCACTGGCCAATGGATTTCAATTGGAGCCCATGAAGGACAATCCAAATCCCAAGAAGAAGCCCAAGTCTTCAAGGAATTTTGAGGAAAAGTGTTCAGTCAGTCCACATACCCCAATTCTAGTTCTGCAGCAGATTGGAAGAGAGCTTGAAATTCCTGATAATGAATTAGAAGAAAATAAGCTTAATGCTAATCCTGAAGATGACAAAACCAGCAAGTCTCCATAATAATAGAGCAAATCAAATCATAATTTATTTGCTCGGTTTCTTTTGCTAATGCCAGACTTGTTCTTATGATTGTAATATTTTCTGAACCTTTATTTGGTTAGAGAATTTATTGGTCTGTAATGAGCTTTTAGAACTCTTACTACATTATTATTCTAGTTCTATATCATCATGCTAGCAAGTTAATCTTGCTTCTATCTTTGGTTGGTTTTTCTTCTGCTTCAAATGGATGATACACCAATATGGTTAATGGATTGGAGATTCATTTTTTTGTATGTGAGGGTACTGAATGATCCCAATAAAAGACTGTTAGTCTACAATAAAGTTGAAGAAAGTCAATATGCTATTATCTGCCTCCAAAACCAAGCGTGAGAATTTTGACCACTCTTTTATTAAGAGTTTTTTCCCCAAGAGATTTGATAGATTTGTTTTCTCCCCTTCTGATGGTGCTTGTGGTGGGATTATTGTTTTGTGGAATAGTTCTATTTTTGAGGGAAATTTACTGGAATTACATAGATCAGCTATAAGAATTTGTTTTACTTCTAAGCCTTTGGTTACTGTTTATGGTCCTTGTAATGTCGCACAGAGAGATACTTTTGTGCAATGGCTACATGACCTTGATATTCCTCAGCATGATAATTGGCTGCTTGTTGGAGATTTCAACTTCATGAGATCTGTGGAAAATAGAAATAAACTAGGAGCTGACATGAATGATATTTTCATATTAAATGAAATCATAAGCTATATGTGCCTAATTTAATTACCTTTAAAAGGTAGAACATTCACCTGGTCAAATATGCAAGACCGGCCGTTACTGGAACAATTGGATTGGCTCTTCACTAGCCCTTCTTGGACATTAAATTTTCCTAATTGCATGGTACACCCTTTAGCAAAATCCACATATGACTATGTGCCTTGTGTGATTAGTATTTCCACCACTATTCCAAATACAAATTTATTCAGATTTGAGAACCATTGGATTCACCAAGAAGGTTTCTCGCCTCTGGTGGAAAAGGTGTGGAACTGGCGAGTTAAACATGGCAATATTGCCTCCAAATTGACAACTAAATTCAAGAATTTGAGGTGTGAATTGAAAAAACGGGGAAGAACATTATCTCACCTGAAACTACTCTGATGAGGGGATAGTAACCCGGTAGATTAACTCCCGGGTGTGATCCGGCCCAAGCGACGGCTGGGCCCAATCTGGCTGAAGACAAAGAAACTTCTGGAAGGCCCAGGGCTTGTAAGGTTCGTAACCCGGATTGTGGGTTACGGTAAGGAAAGTTAGGATTTGTATGTAGAGTTCGAGTAGGACTCAGAGAGCACTCCGTAGGGCAGGCCAAGGGGGGTATGAGTGCTATATAAACCAACCCCTAGGCTTAGCCTCAAGAGATTCAAGTCATAGTTGTAACACCTGTTATCGAGTATCCAGTATAATCATATCAAGAGCCGGCGAGTTGCTTTCCGGTTCTTAGATTGCTTTCGCCATGTCCTCCTTCGAGCTAAACCCTCTCCCAAATACCTGTGTCGACTTGCCCCAAGATCAGTTACCCCAGGTAACATCTGCCGTGATTATCCCACGACAGTTGGCGCCCACCGTGGGGCCTGCGTCCAAAGGTGTTTACATCACGGGAGAAGCTCGGAAGAACATGAAGAACTTTGTCATCGGCGAGATCTACTCCAATGACGAAGGAGAAAAGATAGTGGACAATTCCGGATGGGAGTTGGAGCCGGATCACTTCGAATCCGGATCCATGGTGTCAATCGGCCAAATCAGTATCTTCATCGGCATGGTACGTACGCTCAATTTGAAAGGACAATACCATGTGCATGTTACAGGGATTTCCAGCAGGGACAAAAGGGCGTTGAAACAAACAGTGAATCCAGCCTTCTCGAGCCCTCCGGGATACTTGAGATGGGCAGAGCAAGAGGTAACGTGGAGCAGGAGAGATCATCCAGAAGGAATAGAGCGCCCCGGGACCTTGGCGTTAGTAGTTTCGCCACAGGTCAATGGTTACGAATTGAAAAAGGTGTTGATGGACGGAGGAAGCAGCATCAATATCCTATATTGGGAAACTTTCTTGCGCATGAACCTCAAGGAGTCCCAGCTGCAAAAAAGTTCGACGGTGTTCCACGGGATCGTGCCGGGTCATTCGGCACGCCCCGAAGGAAAAATTGCATTGGAAGTAGCCTTTGGAGAATCGGTAGATAACTATCGGGTGGAGTGGCTCACGTTTGAAGTAGTCAAGCTGCATAGCCCCTACCACGCTCTGTTCGGAAGGCCGGCTTACGCTAAGTTCATGGCTAGGCCGTGCTACGTATATCTGCAACTAAAGATTCCGGGCCCCAAGCAGACCATCACTATCCACGGAAGCCGGGATATAGCAGCCGAATGCGATGAGGGAGATTCAGTAATGGCCGAGCAAGCCTGCAGGAAGGAGGAACTTCAGTATTACCGGTCTCAGGTGGATCCGGATGATGGTACAGCATTGAGAAGACCAGATGCCGAAGACGAAAGAGTAAAGTTTAAGGCGGCTCAAGACACCAAGAAAGTAGATTTTGTGGAAGGAGATCCCACCAAACAGTTCACTATAGGGTCCAATTTAGAGGATGCGCAAGAAAAGGCTCTAGTAGAGTTCATCCGTTCAAATGCGGATGTATTTGCCTGGACACCCAGCGACATGCCGGGTATCCCCACCGAGTTGGCGGAGCACAGTTTGCATGTGGATCCCAAGGCCAGGCCTGTGAAGCAAGGTATGAGAAAAATGAATGAAGAAAGGAGAAGAGCTATAGGGGAGGAAATAGCGCGACTGTTAACCGCAGGCTTTATCATGGAAGTATTCCACCCTAACTGGTTAGCAAATCCGGTTCTTGTGATGAAAAAGACAAATGAATGGAGGATGTGCATCGATTTCACGAGCCTCAACAAGCATTGCCCAAAGGATCCGTTCGCGCTGCCAAGGATAGACCAAATCATAGACGCGGTAGCCGGAAGTGACTTGCTATGCTTCTTAGACGCATATTCGGGATACCACCAGATTAAACTCAAGAGGGAAGATTGGGAGAAAACGTCATTCATAACCCCATTTGGGGCCTTCTGCTACAAAACCATGACGTTTGGATTGAAAAACGCGGGTGCAACTTACCAGCGGTGTATCCAGAAGTGCTTCGAGGATCAAATTGGGCGCAACGTGCACGCATATGTAGATGACGTGGTTATTAAGACCCGGAAAGCAGAGACATTCATTGATGATTTAAAGGAGACGTTTAAAAACTTGAGAAGGTACCAGATGAAGCTCAACCCAACGAAGTGTGTATTTGGAGTTCCGGCCGGGAAGTTACTCGGCTTTATAGTCTCCGAGAGAGGAATCGAGGCAAACCCGGACAAGATCAAGGCCATCCAGAGTTTGAAGAAACCGGAAAATTTGAAGCATGTTCAAAAGCTCACGGGCTGCGTAGCAGCCTTGAGCCGGTTCATATCCAGGCTTGGAGAAAAGGCAATACCCTTGTACCGGCTTTTGCGAAAATCAGATAAGTTCGTATGGGATCAGGAGGCAGATGAGGCGTTCGAAGCACTAAAAAAGCAATTATCTGAAGCACCAGTACTAGCGGCGCCAGGTCCTAAAGAACCTATGCTATTATACGTGGCAGCCGGTCCCAAGGCCGTCAGCGCAGTAGTTGTCGTAGAACGTAAGGAGGATGGGAAGGGTTACCCGGTCCAAAGGCCGGTTTATTATGTCAGCGAGGTGTTATCAGAAGCAAAGCAGCGTTACCCACATTGGCAAAAGTTGGTGTTTGGGGTCTTTATGGCCAGCCGGAAGTTGAAGCCATATTTCCAAGAACATCCCATAACAGTGGTTAGTTCAATACCAATGTCGGATATCATCAGAAACTCGGATGCAACGGGAAGAATAGCCAAATGGGCGATAGAGATGGGGGATTATCATATCAGCTACGAGCCTAGATCGGCAATCAAGTCACAGGCTTTGGTTGATTTTGTTAACGACTGGACGCACACCGGAATGGCTACCACAGTTCCAAATTCCGAGTCATGGACCATGCACTTCGATGGATCAAAGCAGTACGAGGGATCAGGAGCTGGAGTGGTGCTGACGTCGCCAAAGGGGGACAAACTAAGTTATGTGCTACAGATTCACTTTGATTGTTCAAATAACGTGGCCGAGTATGAGGCTCTACTGCATGGCTTGAAGGTAGCCAAGGAGATGAACATTAGAAGGATACGATGCTTTGGGGACTCAGATCTTGTGGTGCAGCAGGTATCAGGAACCTGGGATAGGAAGGATGCCACTATGGCAGCATATCGCAGGGAGGTTGATAAGGTTGCCGGGTGCTTTTCCGGGTATGAAGTAGAGCACATAGACAGAAGAAAAAATGAGGCAGCGGACGCACTCGCCAGACTCGGCTCGCGTAGGGAGCCGGTTCCACCTAATGTTTTCCTGGACGAGCTATGGCGACCATCAGTAAAATCCGAGTCTGAGGAAGAACTCGCGAATCGAGACCCGGATGTGGAGTTTGTAGCCACAATACGTGCTGTGCCCGAGTGGACAGAGCCATATCTGGCCTACTTATCACGAGGCGAACTGCCAGAACAAGAAGTACTAGCAAGGCAAATCCTGAGGCGGGCAAAAGGATATACTATTATCAATGGGGAGTTGTACAAGAGAAGCGCAGCAGGAGTCTTTTTGCGCTGTGTGACACCGGAAGAAGGCCGACAGATCCTTAAGGAGATCCATGAAGGCGATTGTGGGCATCATGCGTCCACAAGATCCCTTGTGGCCAAGGCCTATCGGCATGGGTTCTTCTGGCTCACGGCTCTAGCAGATGCGGAGCGGATAGTGGCAAGGTGCGACGGATGTCAAAGGTACGCTCGCCAAACTCATGTGCCGGCTATGGAGTTACGGACCATCCCATTAACTTGGCCGTTCGCTGTTTGGGGTATGGACATGGTTGGTCCCTTCCACATGTCACCTTGCAAGAAAACACATCTTTTAGTGGCTATCGATAAATTTACCAAATGGGTGGAGGTTATGCCGGTCACCAATTGTGAAGCAGCCACAGCAGTCAAGTTCCTGAAAAGAATTATATACCGGTTTGGATATCCCCACAGTATAATCACCGATAATGGAACCAACATGTCCCTTGGAGAGATGGAAAAATTTTGTGGCAGCAACGGAATCAGGCTTGATGTAGCATCAGTGGCACATCCGCAAGCCAACGGGCAAGTGGAGAGAGCGAACCAAGAGCTACTTCGAGGATTGAAACCACGACTGAGGGTTCCTTGTATCAGGGCCGCCGGGGCATGGGTTGAAGAACTTCCTTCCGTGGTCTGGGGTATCAATACTACGCCTAACCGATCCACCCAGATGACACCTTTCTTCATGGTCTACGGCGCAGAAGCAATATTACCAAGCGACATCATTCATGATTCACCAAGAGTGACAGCCTATGTCGAAGTGGAGAACGAGAAGAACCGGCAAGACGCTGTGGATATGTTAGAAGAGCAAAGAGAGCAAGCCTTGGAAAGGTCAGCCATATACCAGCAGGATTTGCGAAGATATCATAGTCGGCGGGTGAAAAGCCGGGTCTTCCAGGAGGGAGACTTGGTCCTGCGCTTGGTTCAGACAAACGAGGGAAAGCACAAACTATCGCCACCGTGGGAAGGACCTTTCATCGTAATTCGGAGTCTACATAATGGGTCATATTACTTGATAGATGCAAGAGAAGAATCGGCTACAGTCAACGATACTGCCCACACTACTGCACCTATGCAAGAAAGAGATAGACCATGGAACGTGGCTCAGCTACGCCCGTACTATACTTAGCAGAAAACGATGTAACAGGCAGCAGGTTTCAGACGCACTCTTTTCCTATCCGGGGCACCCTTGGGGACTGGATGGGTTTTTAATGAGGCGGCTTGCTGGCCTAATTTTCTCATATCAAATAAAAAGGGGATTATCAAGAAAAGAGGCAATTGTTATTTATACGGCGTGCATATTCAGGTCTTGAGGGCTGGTTGCTCCTACAAGCACAGCTGCAAACTCAAAAGAGACCCGGCCTTGATGCCAATGAGTTATAGGGGTCGGCTACTCGAAAAAACGAGTGCGGCTACAATCTTATAACCGGACAAAGAAGTCCAAATTTCTCGGCTATTCTTACTTAAGCTCGATGTGACTCGCAACAAAGTGGCATGATTTGTTCGCCTACGATTACCGTCAGTCATGAGACCCAAACGGGACTTGCTTGACCCCGTTTTCGTATTGATGTAACAACATGGTATCCACGCGAAAGCCGGCTTATAGTACAAGATAGTCGAAAGGGTCATCTAAACCACAAGTTATGCAGAGTATAAGGCCGACAGCCGGAAACTCAACGATTATCAAGCATAACTTCAAACCTCATAAAAAGCTGTCCTGAAGTCTTGGGCATTCAGCGACAGGCGATTCGTTTCCTTGAAAGAAAACAATCATGTGTCCTAGACGCGGAAACCCGGACTGGGGACTTATGAGCTCTAGGGAAGAAACAGCATCATCCAGCCGATAAAATTACAACGAGCCACGCATCCGGGTCTCAGGAGCTTAGGGATTCAGGTGTAAAACCGTTCCCTAGACGCCAACGACACCCGGAGGACGGGTCTTGCTAAGGAAAGTATAAAAAAAAGTATAAGGTATCGAGAATAAAGCAAGTGGATATCAAGAACAAGCAAATGCAAAGACACATTCATCAAAAGCCCAAAGGGGCGCAAAGTGCATCGGGAGTTTAAATAAAAGTATTACAAAAACCATAAAGTATCAAAAGAGCACAGGCGCTCTGCTTAAACGAATAGTAAAGCTGTTTTAACGATGCTTTGCCGGCTGACGTATGTGGAATGATAGGTATTACTTCAAGCTGCAGGGTCCATCTTGGCCTTGCCCTTGTCGCCACCGGTAGTTGCGGCGCCACTCGGGTCAGCAGCAGTCCCGGGTTGTGCAGCAGAAGTTGCAGGAGCAGAGTCGGCCTCGGTCTTCTTGGCGGCTTCTTCCTTCACCTCGATCGCCTCCTCCCTCCAACGGGCAAGCATATCGAACGGCTGGGGGCGGTTCGCCTTGACAACCTTGTCATTAGCATCATAAGCCGGGAGAATCACATCAATTTCTAGGGCATCAGCGATAATACTAGCCGGATGACGGACTTCTTTCTGAATAGCCTTGAAGTCCTTTGGCAAAAACTTGGACCCATCCAAGTTGAACTCTGGGAATCCGCTCATAAGTTTGGCCAGCTCTAGCTTGGGAGCGTAGGCCTTAGCCAACGCGAGTCCCCGGGTTACCCCAAATCGGCAGGAGGACCGTTTCCAGTGCCAAATCCACTCGGGGATTGTTGAGCAGCATTCCAGTAATCTCTTCATGTTATCTGGCCTGACACCCGGCAGTCGCAACTCGTCAAGTATCCAACTGACTCCGCTGCAAAGTTGGCGAAGAGTATTCTTGATGGTTTTAAGCTTGGCAGCATCATCTTCTTCGGGGGCAGCATCACGTGGGCCTGCTAGAAAAGGCAAAAGGAGCAAAGATAGTAGGCAAGCAAGTGCAGTTGTTCAAATCAAAGCAATCCGAGTCATAAAAAGGTGAAATTTAAAAATCTTACCAGTCGCAGTACGGTGAACATCAGCAATTTGAGCAGAAAGAGTTGTAAGTTTGTCCTTAGCCCTGTGAGCTCTCTTCCTGTACTTTTTCGTCATCTTTTGGCACCTGCGAGCCTCAGTCTCAGCAGCTTCACGAAGGGCCGTTTCTTTTTCAATACGCTTGGTGGACTTGGCCAGCTTCTTCTCCAACTGTGAAACATAGTCCTGTAAAGAAGCATGAAGAGGGATCAGCCAGAAACATTATACAAAGTTCCAAGCAAGTTACCTAGTAATTTACTCGGAACTTGGGGACTATGTATGGAAACAATTGATGATTAGTCGGGATTACCTCGTGCTTGGTTATTAAGGCATCTAGTATGTTTTCTTCGTCGCCCTTCAAGGTATGGAGGGCATCTAGCATTTGAGCAAAGGTCATGTCTTCAGGGCGAAGTTGAGAAGGGCCGGAGGATTGGCCCTCTTGTGGAGGAGTTGTTCCGGGTTTGGGGGTCGAAACCCGGATTGTTTGAACGTCCGGGATAGGAGAGCCCGACTTGGTCTCCAAAATGATGTCTTCGTCCACTTCTTCAGAGGGCTGGGGTGATGCAGTCTTTGGTGGAATTGGGTCCTTAAAAGGATCTTCTCCATTTCCGTCCTCGGCCTCGTCCTCAACCTCAACGTCCATGTCATCACTCGGCTTCTCTTCTCCCTGCTCTTCTGATTCAGGGATATCCGGGTCGCTCAGCGTAACTGTGGCGCTGAAGAAAAGAAGGGAGACATTGTTCAATGGAATATACGGAAAAAAGAAAGGTAACCAGTACGAGAAAATGTAAGTAAAGGTAGTTTACCCGGTGTTCACGGCATAATCCGGGGGAAGCTCGCCGCTGGAGGCGGATGACGTTGGTAAGAGCACTGGCTGCGGTACGCGAAATTGCCCGGCAAGTGGATGATTAGGAGACGGATGACGTTGAGGAGATTGAGAAGGTTGAGCTGGAGGGGTACTGGCTCGATGAGTGGGTGAAGTGGAGATACCCGGGTTAAGGGGATCATCCCCCGGAGAATTCCGGGTCACCCTACGTTTAGTCGGGAGAGGGTCCTTCAAGAAGGGTGAATGTGATAATCGCTCGTTAAGTTCATGCATAGCAGCAAAGGAGTAAGGCGCACGAGACATAGAAGAGAAGGGAACCTTTTCAACTACCCCTCTAGCCTTCCTTTTGTTTCCAACTGGGGGCTCCTGGTCAGACTCGGTGGCTTCCGGGTCATTTTCTTCTTCCTCCTCTTCATCCCCCGACCCTGAAAGCCGAGTAAGTATCAGATAAGAGAAATAACACAGATGAAGGGCAGGTGTAAAGGGTATGGGAGAGTACCCTCATCATCATCAACAGACTCGGTTTCCTCTTCGGGGTCTTGAGAAGGAGGAGGGTTTTCGACTTTCCAGAAGGGATCGTCAGCCTGTGAACAAATACACACAAGTGGTGGTTAGAGACTATAACGGACGAAAGTACTGAAATAAGAAAAAGGAGTCAGGTCTTACCGCTGGGGCGGGATTTTCCCGAGTAAACGGGGGTAACCCGGCAGTGTTCTTTATAACATCTAGTCTCTCCGTCAGGAAGCCCTTGATGGTCTTGTTGGTGTTACTGGCAGGGAAGTTCTTGGTGGAGTAGCGGAGGGAATCTGTGACGTGACCCGAATATTCGTGTAACAGCTTCGAGCGAATCGAGTTGGGCTGAACCCGGAAGTCTACCCAAGTCTTTATTAGATTGAGCCCAAGAAGGCCGTGGGCTGAGAGAGCTGCTAGTTTGGCCAGAAGGGGCTGAATCGCTTCCCTATCAAGATCAGATGCAAAAGCACTGAAAGACTCGGAGGGCTCGAGAAGGCTCTCCGAATAACCCGGTAGTTTCCTCTCACCATCCGGAGAAGTGTCGTGGCAATAAAAGAAGGATAATTGCCAGTTTTTGGCGTTGGAGTTCAGGTTGAGAGGTGGCATCAATGAGTGTTTGCGGCGCTGGATGGATACCCCGCCGCAGGTAAGAAGCGTTCCGTCACTGCTCTCATGGCATGGTTCGCATTGGAATAATTCGGTAAAAAGAGCAAGGTTTGGTGGAGTGCATAAGTACGACTCGGACAAAACTATGAAGTGGGTGATGTTCAGCATAGAGTTAGGCCCTATGTCGAACACCCGGAGGCCGTAGTGGCTCAAGACTTCCCGGAAAAAAGGGTGACCCGGAGGACGGAATCCCCGGGTCACATGCTCGGTAAAACAAATTACCTCGTTCCCAGTGGGAGTGGGACGGGTCTCATCGCCAGGAGCCCTCCAGTGTATTTCCTTTTGAGAAGGAAGGATTCCTAACTCGGCCATCCCGTCTAGCTTGACCTTTGTCGTTGAAGACCGACCCCAGTTGGCAGAAGTGGTTCGAGAGGCCTTTGCAGAAGCCGGGTGTTTTCCTTGTCTTTTAGGAGCCATGGAGTTGACCTGCAAGGGACAGGAAATGTATGGAGTAAGATTCGGAACATCAAATCATTCGAGTCCGGAGACGTCAAGGCGTTGAAGGCTAAAATGAAACCCGGATAATGCACTACGATGTTAAATGCGGAAGATTTTCCGGGTGTCAGATGAGGTTGAGTAAATTGTTAATTACTTACGCGTTGAGGTGAATTGGGTGAACATGGATGGTTGCCCATACCTTTATTGTGGAGGGATTAGCTGGAAAAAGAGGATTTTCCGGGTGTTAATGCGACAGGCGGAAAGAACAAGGTGGAATGGATCTAGATCGAAAAGCTTGCAAGCAATCTTATGCAAAGTTGGATGGCCAATAAAGGCGCGGGGATGAGCTGCGACTACGCATCAGGTGATTAAAGGGACTAAGGTCTATCGAAGCGGTTCAATTTGATGATATCAGAAAATTAGTTTACGGGTTGACCCAGATCCAATCTTGGTCAGATTGAAGAGGCTGCGAGTTTCAATTGAATGGTTGAGAAAGGCTTACCAAAGGAGTTGAGGTCCGGAGTGAGGGTGGTGCGTGGCGCGGCTTGAGTGTCACGTCACGGCCCTCGATGAGGAAGCGCGGGTGTGACAGCGATGCTTAATGGCGGTGCTGGATAGCTCGAGGACGAGTGCGGCCGGTGGTGGCCTTATCTTTCTTGGAGCGTGCGAGCCCGGTGGCAGAAATTGCGAGGGAGCGTGGAGAAAAGGGATGATGAAACGAGATGAATGGCTTAGGGTTACCATCGGCTGATATTTATAAGGGAGGTGGTGAGCTCACCTACGGCCCGAAAGCCGGAAATTACGGAACAGTAATTATCCGTGAGGATCTGGCGGCATATGCATTCGGAATTAGGCAAAATATCCCGTTGACGGGGGAAGTGCAGCTTGCCCCGAGATATCAGGGATCTTTATCGAGTAGGGCCCTGACATTTTAGGGTTTAAATTTGGGAAGGCCAGTTAAGCATTCAAGGAAGGATCGAGCTATCACATGACGGACATGGAGCTGTGCCTGGTCATCTGTTAAAGCAACTTAACCCGGTTCCCATAGGCTTGGGCGTTTCACATCTTTTTCAGGGAATAGCGAGCGCTCCGAGGATGAATCCGTGAAGCCCGCGCTATCCTGGGGACTACTGATGAGGGGATAGTAACCCGGTAGATTAACTCCCGGGTGTGATCCGGCCCAAGCGACGGCTGGGCCCAATCTGGCTGAAGACAAAGAAACTTCTGGAAGGCCCAGGGCTTGTAAGGTTCGTAACCCGGATTGTGGGTTACGGTAAGGAAAGTTAGGATTTGTATGTAGAGTTCGAGTAGGACTCAGAGAGCACTCCGTAGGGCAGGCCAAGGGGGGTATGAGTGCTATATAAACCAACCCCTAGGCTTAGCCTCAAGAGATTCAAGTCATAGTTGTAACACCTGTTATCGAGTATCCAGTATAATCATATCAAGAGCCGGCGAGTTGCTTTCCGGTTCTTAGATTGCTTTCGCCATGTCCTCCTTCGAGCTAAACCCTCTCCCAAATACCTGTGTCGACTTGCCCCAAGATCAGTTACCCCAGGTAACATCTGCCGTGATTATCCCACGACATACTCATTGCCAAATGCAACCAAGTGATTCTGATTCTTGATCAATTAGAGGATGAAAGAAATCTTAGCACACCTGAATTTGTTTTTAGAAACATTGTGAACATGCATTTGAAAAGATTGCTTCTGTCTCAATCTAACTATTGGAAGAACAAATGCACTATTAGATGGATGCAATTAGGTGGTGAGAACAAAAAATTCTTCCATGCCAAAGCCACGGAAAGGTATAGACATAATTATATTGCTGAGATTAAAAATGATGATGGTGTGCCTCTGGTGGACCATAATCAAAAAGCTGCTGCCTTTTGGGCATGTTTTAGGAATAGAATGGGTGTCACTATTCCCTCTACTTAGATTTCTTTATCTAATATTATTCCCTCTGTGAATGACTTCGAATTTTTAGTGGCTCCCTTCTCCTCTGAGGAAATCGAGAATGTTGTTAAACATTTAAAATCTGACAGAGCACCTGGACCAGATGGTTTCAATGGATTATTTGTCAAAAAGTGCTGGCATATCATTAAAGATGACTTCATTCAGCTATGCCATGATTTCCACTCTGGTCTTGTGTCACTTTAGAGTATCAATGGTTCTTTTATCACTATAATTCCAAAGAACAATTCTCCTGAGATAGTTAATGATTTTATTCCAATTTCATTAACAATACTTGTCTTATATTTCTCACTAAGATCATTGCAAATAGGCTCCAGCAAGTCATTTGTAGGACAATCCATGCTAATCAATATGGATTTATTAAAGGGAGAACCATACAAGAATGCATGGCTTGGTCTTTTGAGTTCCTTTTCCAATGTCAACAATCTAAGAGGAAACTGGTTGTCCTTAAGATTGATTTTGAAAAGGTCTTTGACACCTTGGATCACGATGCTATTACTCACATCTTGAGAGCAAAAGATTTACCAGAACTATTTATTTCTTGGACTAAAGAAATGTTAACTTCGGGTACTTCTGTAGTCTTGTTGAATGGAGTGCCAGGAAAGAATTTTGCTTGCAAAAGAGGTGTCAGGTAGGGAGACCCTTTATCTCCACTTTTATTTGTGGAGGGGGATTATCTTCTACAGAGTCTAGTTAATGTTGCTTATAGGGATGGTTTGATTTCTTTGCCCATCCCTGTTAGAACCGATTTCCCAATTATCAATATGTTGATGATAATCTTGTTATCATGACTGCCCGTAAGAAAGAATTGGGTGTTTTGAAGGCAATTTTAAATATATATGGATCCTTCACTGTTCTCAATATAAATTTCAATAAATCCTCCATAATCCCTATCAATATTACTGATGTGGAAGCTGTGGATCTAGCTCGGTATTTTGAATGCAGTTTGGGACAATGCCTTTCACTTATCTGGGCCTTCCAATGGGAACAACTAAACCCTCCATTAGGGATTTTTCACCTTTGATTGACAGGGTGGAGAGGACACTGTCTGACACTGCTTATTTTATGTCATATGGTGATACGTTGATTTTAGTCAACTCCGTTCTATCTTCTCTCCCAACATGATGAGGGGATAGTAACCCGGTATGCCAACTCCCAGGTGTAATCCGGCCCAAACGGCGGATGGACCAAATCCGGCTAAGAACAAAGAAGCTTCAGAAAGGCCCAGGGCTTGTAAGGATCGTAACCCGGATTGTGGGTTATGGTAAGGAAAGTTAGGTTTGTATATAGAGTTCGAGTAGGACTCAAGGAGCGCTTGGTATGACAAGCCAAAGGGGGTATGAGTACTATATAAACCAACCCCTAGGCTTCGCCTGAGAGAGATTCAAGTCATAACTGTAACACCTATTATCGAGTATCCAGTATAATCATATCGAGATCCGGCGAGTTGTTTTCCGGCTCTTAGATTGCTTTTCGCCATGTCTTCCTTCGAGCTAAACCCTCTCCCAAATACCTGTGTCGACTTGCCCCTAGATCAGTTACCCTCGGTAACATCTGCCGTGATTATCCCACGACAGTTGGCGCCCACCGTGGGGCCTGCGTCCAAAGGTGTTTACATCACGGGAGAAGCTCGGAAGAGTATGGAGAACTTTGTCGTCGGCGAGATCTACTCCAATGACGAAGGAGAGCAGATAGTGGACAATTCCGGGTGGGAGTTGGAGCCGGATCACTTCGAATCCGGATCCATGGTGTCAATCGGCCAAATCAAAATCTTCATCGGCATGGTACGTACGCTCAATTTGAAAGGACAATATCATGTGCATGTTACAGGGACTTCCAGCAGGGACAAAGGGGCGTTGAAGCAAACAGTGGATCCAGCCTCCTCGGCCACTTCGGGATCCTTGAGATGGGCGGAGCAAGAGGTAACATGGAGCAGAAGGGATCACCCGGAAGGAATAAAGCACCCCGGAACCTTGGCATTAGTGGTGGCACCCCAGGTCAATGGTTACGAGCTGAAGAAAGTCTTGATGGATGGAGGGAGTAGTATCAACATCCTATGTTGGGAAACCTTCTTGCGCATGAACCTCAAGGAGTCCCAGCTACAAAAAAGTTCGACGGTGTTCCATGGAATCGTGCCGGGTCATTCGGCACGCCCCGAAGGGAAAATTGCGTTGGAAGTAGCCTTTGGAGAATCGGTAGATAACTATCGGGTGGAGTGGCTCACGTTCGAGGTAGTCAAGCTGCACAGCCCCTACCACGCTCTGTTCGGAAGGCCGGCTTATGCTAAGTTCATGGCTAGGCCGTGCTACGTGTATCTGCAATTAAAGATTCCGGGCCCCAAGCAGACCATCACTATCCATGGAGACCGGGATATAGCAGCCGAGTGCGATGAGGGAGATTCAGTAATGGCCGAACAAGCCTGCAGGAAGGAAGAGCTTCAGTATTACCGGTCGCAGGTGGATCCGGATGATGGTACAGCGTTGAGAAGGCCAGATGCTGAAGACGAAAGAGTAAAGTTCAAGGCAGCTCAAGATACCAAGAAAGTAGATTTTGTGGAGGGAGATCCCACCAAGCAGTTCACTATAGGGTCCAATCTAGATGATGCGCAAGAAAAGGCTCTGGTGGAATTCATCCGCTCAAATGCGGATGTGTTTGCTTGGACACCCAGCGACATGCCGGGTATTCCCACTGAGTTGGCAGAGCACAGTTTGCACGTGGATCCCAAGGCCAGGCCTGTGAAGCAAGGTATGAGAAAGATGAATGAGGAAAGGAGAAGAGCTATAGGTGAGGAAATCGCGCGACTATTAACCGCAGGCTTTATCATGGAAGTATTTCACCCCGACTGGTTAGCAAACCCGGTTCTTGTGATGAAAAAGACAAATGAATGGAGGATGTGTATCGATTTCACGAGCCTCAACAAGCATTGCCCAAAGGATCCGTTCGCACTACCAAGGATAGACCAAATCATAGACGCGGTAGCCGGAAGCGACTTGCTGTGTTTCCTGGACGCATATTCGGGGTACCACCAGATTAAACTCAAAAGGGAGGATTGGGAGAAAACGTCATTCATAACCCCTTTTGGGGCCTTCTGCTACAAAACCATGACGTTTGGATTGAAAAATGCGGGCGCAACTTACCAACGATGTATTCAGAAGTGCTTCGAGGACCAAATTGGGCGCAACGTGCACGCGTATGTGGATGACGTGGTTATTAAGACCCGGAAGGCAGAAACGTTCATTGATGATTTGAAGGAGACATTTAAAAACTTGAGAAGGTACCAGATGAAGCTTAACCCAACGAAGTGCGTATTTGGAGTCCCGGCTGGGAAGTTACTCGGCTTTATAGTCTCCGAGAGAGGAATCGAGGCAAACCCGGACAAAATCAAGGCCATCCAAAGTTTGAAGAAACCGGAAAATTTGAAGCATGTTCAAAAGCTCACGGGCTGCGTAGCAGCCTTGAGCCGGTTCATATCCAGGCTTGGAGAAAAGGCAATACCCTTGTATCGGCTTTTGCGGAAGTCAGATAAGTTCGTGTGGGATCAGGAGGCAGATGAGGCGTTTGAAGCGCTAAAAAAGCAATTGTCGGAAGCACCAGTACTAGCAGCCCCGGGTCCTAAAGAACCTATGTTATTATACGTGGCCGCCGGTCCCCGGGCCGTCAGCGCAGTAGTTGTCGTAGAACGCAAGGAGGATGGGAAGGGATACCCGGTCCAAAGGCCGGTTTATTATGTCAGCGAGGTGTTATCGGAAGCAAAGCAGCGTTATCCACATTGGCAAAAGTTGGTGTTTGGGGTCTTTATGGCCAGCCGGAAGTTGAAGCCATATTTCCAAGAACATCCCATAACAGTGGTTAGTTCAATACCAATGTCGGATATCATCAGAAACTCGGATGCAACGGGAAGAATAGCCAAATGGGCAATAGAGATGGGAGATTATCATATCAGCTACGAGCCCAGATCAGCAATCAAGTCACAGGCTTTGGTCGATTTTGTTAACGACTGGACACACACTGGAATGGCTACTATAGTCCCAAATTCCGAGTCATGGACCATGCACTTCGATGGATCAAAGCAGTACGAAGGGTCAGGAGCTGGAGTGGTGCTGACGTCGCCAAAGGGGGACAAACTAAGTTACGTGCTACAGATTCACTTCGATTGTTCAAATAACGTGGCCGAGTATGAGGCCCTACTGCACGGCTTGAAGATAGCCAAGGAGATGAACATCAGAAGGATACGATGCTTTGGGGATTCGGATCTTGTGGTGCAGCAGGTATCAGGAACCTGGGATAGGAGGGACGCCACTATGGCAGCGTATCGCAGAGAGGTTGATAGGGTTGCCGGGTGTTTCTCCGGGTATGAAGTGGAGCACGTAGACAGAAGAAAAAATGAGGCAGCGGATGCACTCGCCAGACTCGGCTCGCGTAGAGAGCCGGTTCCACCTAATGTTTTCCTGGATGAGCTATGGCGACCGTCAGTTAAATCCGAGTCTGAGGAAGAACTAGCAAATCGAGACCCGGATGAGGAGTTTGTGGCTACAATACGTACTGTTCCCGAGTGGACAGAGCCATATCTGGCCTATTTATCACGGGGCGAATTGCCAGAACAGGAAGTATTAGCAAGACAAATCTTGAGGCGGGCAAAAGGATATACTATTATCAATGGGGAGCTGTACAAGAGAAGCGCGACAGGAGTCTTTCTGCGCTGCGTGACACCGGAAGAAGGCCGACAAATCCTTAAGGAGATCCACGAAGGTGATTGTGGGCATCATGCGTCCACAAGATCCCTTGTGGCTAAGGCCTATCGGCATGGGTTCTTCTGGCTCACGGCCTTAACAGACGCGGAGCGGATAGTGGCAAGATGCGATGGATGTCAAAGGTACGCTCGCCAAACTCATGTGCCGGCTATGGAGTTACGGACAATACCACTAACCTGGCCATTCGCTGTTTGGGGTATGGACATGGTTGGCCCTTTCCATATGTCACCATGCAAGAAGACACATCTTTTAGTGGCTGTCGATAAGTTTACCAAGTGGGTGGAGGTTATGCCGGTTACCAATTGTGAAGCGGCCACAGCAGTCAAATTCCTGAAAAGAATCATATATCGGTTTGGATATCCCCACAGTATAATCACTGACAACGGAACCAACATGTCCCTTGGAGAGATGGAAAAATTTTGTGGCAACAATGGAATCAGGCTTGATGTGGCATCAGTGGCACATCCGCAAGCCAACGGGCAAGTGGAGAGGGCGAACCAAGAGCTACTTCGAGGATTGAAACCGCGGCTAAGGGTCCCTTGTATCAGGGCCGCTGGAGCGTGGGTTGAAGAACTCCCTTCCGTGGTCTGGGGTATCAATACTACACCTAACCGGTCCACCCAGATGACGCCTTTCTTCATGGTTTACGGCGCAGAAGCAGTATTACCAAGCGACATCATTCATGATTCACCAAGAGTGACAGCCTACGTCGAAGTGGAGAACGAGAAGAACCGGCAAGACGCCGTGGACATGTTAGAAGAACAAAGGGAGCAAGCCTTAGAAAGGTCAGCCATATATCAGCAGGATTTGCGAAGATATCATAGCCGGCGGGTAAAAAGCCGGGTCTTCCAGGAGGGAGACTTGGTCCTGCGCTTGGTTCAAACAAACGAGGGAAAACACAAGCTATCGCCGCCATGGGAAGGACCTTTCATCATAAGCCGGAGTCTACATAATGGGTCATATTACTTGATAGATGCAAGAGAAGAATCGGCCACAGTCAACGACACTGCTCATACTACTGCACCTATGCAAGAAAGAGATAGACCATGGAACGTGGCTCAGCTACGTCCATACTATACTTAGCAGAAAATGATGTAACAGGCAGCAGGTTTCAGACGCACTCTTTTCCTATCCAGGGCACCCTTGGGGACTGGATGGGTTTTTAATGAGGCGGCTTGCTGGCCCAATTTTTTCATATCAAATAAAAAGGGATTATCAAGAAAAGAAGCAAGTTTTATTTATGCAATGTGAATATTCAGGTCTTGAGGGCTGGTTGCTCATACAAGCACAGCTGTAAACTCAAAAAAGACCCGGCCTTGATGCCAATGAGTTATAGGGGCCGTCACTCGAAAAAACGAGTGCGGCTACAATCTTATAACCGGACAAAGAAGTCCAAATTTCTCGGCTATTCTTACTTAAGCTCGATGTGACTCGCAACGAAGTGGCATGATTCGTTCGCTTACGATTAAATGTCGGTCATGAGACCCAAACGGGACTTGCTTGACCCCGTTTTCGTATTGATGTAACAACATGGTATCCACGCGAAAGCCGGCTTATAGTACAAGATAGTCGAAAGGGTCATCTAAACCACAAGTTATGCAGAGTATAAGGCCGATAGCCGGAAACTCAACGATTATCAAGCATAACTTCAAACCTCATAAGAAGCTGTCCTGAAGTCTTGGGCATTCAGCGACAGGCGATTTGTTTCCTTGAAAGAAAACAATCATGTGCCCTAGACGCAGAAACCCGGACTGGGGACTTATGAGCTCTAAGGAAGAAACAGCATCATCCAGCCGATAAAATTAAAACAAGCCACGCATCCGGGTCTCAGGAGCTTAGGGATTCAGGTCTAAAACTGGTCCCTAGACGCCAACGACACCCGGAGGACGGGTCTTGCTAAGGAAAGTATAAGGAAAAGTATAAGGTATCGAGAATAAAGCAAGTGGATATCAAGAATAAGTAAATGCAAAGACACATTCATCAAAAGCCCAAAGGGGGCGCAAAGTGCATTGGGAGTTTAAATAAAAGTGTTACAAAAACCATAAAGTATCAAAAGAGCACAGGCGCTCTGCTTAAACGAATAGTAAAGACTGTTTTAACGATGCTTTGCCGGCTGACGTGTGTGAAATGATAGGCATTACTTCAAGCTGCAGGATCCATCTTGGCCTTGCCCTTGTCGCCACCAGTAGTTGCGGCGCCACTCGGGTCGGCAGCAGTCCCGGGTTGTGCAGCAGAAGTTGCAGGAGCAGAATCGGCCTCGGCCTTCTTGGCGGCTTCTTCCTTCATCTTGATCGCCTGCTCCTTCCAACGGGCAAGCATATCGAACGGCTGGGGGCGGTTCGCCTTGACAACCTTGTCATTAGCATCATAAGCAGGGAGAATCTCATCAATCTCCAAGCTGTCAGCAATAACGCTAGCCGGATGGCGGACTTCTTTCTGAATAGCCTTGAAGTCCTTTGGCAAAAACTTGGACCCATCCAAGTTGAACTCTGGAAATCCACTCATAAGTTTGGCAAGTTGTAGCTTGGGGGCGTATGCTTTAGCCAGTGCGAGCCCCCGGGTTACCCCAACTCGGCAGGAGGATCGTTTCCAATGCCAAATCCACTCGGGGATCGTGGAGCAGAATTCCAGTAATCTCTTCATATTATCTGGCTTGACATCCGGCAGTCGCAGCTCATCAAGTATCCAGCTAATTCCGCCGCAAAGTTGGCGAAGAGTATTCTTGATGGTTTTAAGCTTGGCAGCATCATCTTCTTCGGGGGCAGCATCACGTGGGCCTGCTAAGAAAGGCAAAAGGAGTAAAGATAGTAGGCAAGCAAGTGCAAGTGTTCAAATCAAAGCAATCCGAGTCATAAAAAGGTGAAATTCAAAAATCTTACCAGTCGCGGTACGGTGAACATCAGCAATTTGAGCAGAAAGAGTTGTAAGTTTTTCCTTAGCCCTGTGAGCTCTCTTCCTGTACTTTTTCGTCATCTTTTGGCACCTGCGAGCCTCAGTCTCAGCAGCTTCACGAAGGGCCGTTTCTTTTCCAATACGCTTGGTGGACTTGGCCAGCTTCTTCTCCAACTGTGAAACATAATCCTGTAAAGAAGCATGAAGAGGGATCAGCCAGAAACATTATGCAAAGTTCCAAGCAAGTTACCTAGTAAATTACTCGGAACTTGGGGACTAGGCATGGAGACAATTGATGATTAGTCGGGGTTACCTCGTGCTTGGTTATTAAGGCATCTAGTATGTTTTCTTCGTCGCCCTTCAAGGTATGAAGGGCATCTAGCATTTGAGCAAAGGTCATGTCTTCAGGGCGAAGTCGAGAAGGGCCGGAGGATTGGCCCTCTTGAGGAGGAGTTGTTCCGGGTTTGGGGGTCGAAACCCGGATTGTTTGAACGTCCGGGATAGGAGAGCCCGACTTGGTCTCTACAATGATGTCTTCGTCCACTTCTTCAGAGGGCTGGGGTGATGCAGTCTTTGGTGGGACTGGGTCCTTAAAAGGATCTTCTCCATTTCCATCCTCGGCCTCGTCCTCAACCTCAACGTCCATGTCATCACTCGGCTTCTCTTCTCCCTGCTCTTCTGATTCAGGGATGTCCGGGTCGCTTAGCGTAACTGTGGCGCTGGAGAAAAGAAGGGAGGCATTGATCAATGGAATATACGGAAAAAAGAAAAGTAACTAATACGAGAAAATGTAAGTAAAGGTAGTTACCCGGTGTTCACGGCATAGTCCGGGGGAAGCTCGCCGCTGGAGGCGGATGATGTCGGCAGGAGCACTGGCTGCGGCACGCGAAATTGCCCGGCAAGTGGATGATTAGGAGATGGATGACGTTGAGGAGATTGGGAAGGTTGAGCTGGAGGGGTACTGGCCCGATGAGTGGGTGAAGTGGAGATACCCGGGTTAAGGGGATCATCCCCCGGAGAATTCCGGGTCACCCTACGTTTAGTCGGGAGAGGGTCCTTCAAGAAGGGTGAATGTGATAATCGCTCGTTAAGTTCATGCATAGCAGCAAAGGAGTAAGGCGCACGAGACATAGAAGAGAAGGGAACCTTTTCAACTACCCCTCTAGCCTTCCTTTTGTTTCCAACAGGGGGCTCCTGGTCAGACTCGGTGGCCTCTGGGTCATTTTCTTCTTCCTCCTCTTCATCCCCCGACCCTGAAAACCGGATAGGTATCAGATAAGAGAAATAACACAGGTGAAGGGCAGGTGTGAAGGGTATGGGAGAGTACCCTCATCATCGTCAGCAGACTCGTTTTCCTCTTCAGGGTCTTGAGAAGGAGGAGGATTTTCAACTTTCCAGAAGGGGTCGTTATCCTGTGAACAAATAAGCACAAGTGGTGGTTAGAGGCTATAAGGGATGAAAGTAATGAAATGAGAAAAAGGAGTCAGGTCTTACCGCTGGGGCGGGGTTTTCCCGAGTGAACGGGGATAACCCGGTAGTGTTCTTTATGACATCTAGTCTCTCCGTCAGGAAGCCCTTGATAGTCTTGTTGGTGTTACCGGCAGGGAAGTTTTTGGTGGAATAGCGAAGGGAATCTGTGACGTGACCCGAGTATTCGTGCAGCGACTTTGAGCGGATGGAGTTGGGTTGAACCCGGAACTCCACCCAAGTCTTTACCAAGTTAAGTCCGAGAAGGCCATGGGCTGAAAGGGCCGATAGTTCGGCCAAAAGGGGCCGAATTGCTTCCCTATCAGAGTCAGGAGCGAAAGCACTAAAAGACTCGGACGGCTCGAGGGGGGTCTCCGAGTAACCCGGCAGTTTCTTCTCACCGTCCGGAGAAGTGTCGTGGCAATAAAAGAAGGATAATTGCCAGTTTTTGGCGTCAGAGTTCAGGTTGAGAGGTGGCATCAGTGAGTGTTTGCGGCGCTGGATAGACACCCCGCCGCAGGTAAGAAGCGTTCCGTTACCGTTCTCATAGCATGGTTCGCATTGGAATAATTCGGTAAAAAGAACAAGGTTTGGCGGAGTGCGTAAGTACGACTCGGACAAAACTATGAAGTGGGTGATGTTCAGCATAGAGTTAGGCCCTATGTCGAACACCCGGAGGCCGTAGTGGCTCAAGACTTCCCGGAAAAAAGGGTGACCCGGAGGACGGAATCCCCGGGTCACATGCTCGGTAAAGCAAATTACCTCATTCCCGATAGGAGTGGGACGGGTCTCATCGCCAGGAGCCCTCCAATGTATTTCCTTTTGAGAAGGAAGGATTCCTAGCTCGGCCATCCCATCTAGCTTGGCCTTTGTCGTTGAAGACCGACCCCAGTTGGCAGAAGTGGTTTGAGAGGCCTTTGCAGAAGCCGGGTGTCTTCCTTGTCTTTTAGGAGCCATGGAGTTGACCTGCAAGGGACAGGAAATGTATGGAGTGAGATTCGGAGCATCAAGTCATTCGGGTTTGGAGACGTCAAGGCGTTGAAGGCTAAAATGAAACCCGGATAATGCACTACGACATTAAATGCAGAAGATTTTTCCGGGTGTTAGATGAGGTTGAGTAAATTGCTAATTACTTACACGTTCAGGTGAATTGGGTGTACATGGATGGTTGCCCATGCCTTTATTGTGGAAGGATTAGCTGGAAAAAGAGGATTTTCCGGGTGTTAATGCGACAGGCGGAAATAACAAGGTGGAATGGATCTAGATCGAAAAGCTTGCGAGCAATCTTGTGCAAAGTTGGATGGCCGATAAGTGCGCGGAAATGAGTGGTGATTGCGTATCAGGTGCTTGAAGAAGCTAAGGACTATCGAAGCGGACTAATTTGATGGTTCCCTAAAATTGATTTGCGGGTTGACTCAGATCCAATCTTGGTCAAATTGATGAAATTGCCGGTTTCAGTTGGATGTTTGAGAGGGGCTTACCGAAGGAGTTGAGGTCCGAACTGAGGCCGGTGCGCGGCGCGGCTTGAGTGTCTCACCACAGTCCTTGATGAAAGAAGCAAGAGCGTGGCGGCGGGGCTCGATGGCGGCGCTGGAGAGCTCGAGGTCGGGTGCGGCCGGAGGTGGCCTTATCTCTGGAAGCGCGCGTGAGCCCGGCGGCCGGAACTGTGAGGGAGCGAGGAGAAAGAAATGACGAAACGAGGTGAATGGTTTAGGGTTACCCTCTGCTGATATTTATAAGGGAGGTGGTGAGCTCACCCGCGGCCAGAAAGCCGGAAGTTGCGGAACAGTAATTATCCGCGCGGATTTGGCGTTGTGGGCGTTCGGAGCAAGGGTTCAAATATGGAAAGGCCCATTAGGCGTTCGAGGAAGGATCGAGCTATCGGGATAGCGAGCGCCTCAAGAATGAATCCATGAAGCCCGCGCTATCCTGGGGACTACTGATGAGGGGATAGTAACCCGGTATGCCAACTCCCAGGTGTAATCCGGCCCAAACGGCGGATGGACCAAATCCGGCTAAGAACAAAGAAGCTTCAGAAAGGCCCAGGGCTTGTAAGGATCGTAACCCGGATTGTGGGTTATGGTAAGGAAAGTTAGGTTTGTATATAGAGTTCGAGTAGGACTCAAGGAGCGCTTGGTATGACAAGCCAAAGGGGGTATGAGTACTATATAAACCAACCCCTAGGCTTCGCCTGAGAGAGATTCAAGTCATAACTGTAACACCTATTATCGAGTATCCAGTATAATCATATCGAGATCCGGCGAGTTGTTTTCCGGCTCTTAGATTGCTTTTCGCCATGTCTTCCTTCGAGCTAAACCCTCTCCCAAATACCTGTGTCGACTTGCCCCTAGATCAGTTACCCTCGGTAACATCTGCCGTGATTATCCCACGACACAACATATTACATGCTTTCTCTAGTTATTCCCGTGGGAGTAATTCAGGTTGTTGATAAAGCAAGAAGGCACTATCTATGGAGTAGGAAAGGGCTAATTCCCTAGCTGCTTGGCCAATGGTTTGTAAACTAAATAAGAAAGGTGGTCTTGGTATTGTGAATCTGAAAATACAGAATGAAGCCTTGATGTTCAAACATTAACACAAATTTTATAACCAAGTTGAGATCCCCCGGGTTCAACTTGTTACTGATGCTTATTATCATCAGGTGGCACCACATGTTGTAGTCTCATGTGGTTCCTTCTTGTGGAAATGAATTTTCAACTTGACTGATAAATATAGTAATATCCACTCCTGCTCTTTCAACTTTTGAATACTGCTTTTTTGGGAAGATTGTTGGATGCCTTCCAAATTAAATTCTAAATTCCCAAGGTTGTTCTCCTTTGGTGTGGATAATATATTGTTAGGCTCTGAATTCATCAACAGGGAGCATTAAATTCAGTCATTTCACTTCCTCTATCTTTGCAAGCTCATGATGAATTTGAGGATGTTAAGATTTTGTTACAGAATATTAATTTTGATCCTCATGGCAAGGATGTTTGGGTTACACCCATTGGTAAGGGAGTTTTTACTCCTAGTACCATTTACATATATAATTTCTCCATCGTCTCAAATGATGCTCCCTCTAACTGGATTTGGAAGAACAAGTGTCAATCCAAACACAAATTATTTGTGTGGCTTCTATTACATGATAGATTAAACAAACAGGATATGTTGATTAGGAGAAAGTGTAATCTCAATGATACAAAGTGTGCTTTTTGTTAGTTTGGTTTTTATGAGGATTGGAGGAATTTATTCTTCAATTGCGAGTTCGATACTAGAATCTTGAATTACTTCCAAATTACATGGATACCTGGCAATAATGTTGAAGTCATGGATCATGCAAAGAAACACTTTTTTAGCCTCTGTTTCTCAGAAGTCATGGATCATGCAAAGAAGAGCATTAAGCCATCCTTTAGGAGTTGGAGGAGCAATTTTATTCATGAGATCACTCTACTTAAGTATAGAGTGAAGAAGGATCTGATTCGAGTGTTGTTATCATGGATACATAGTTTGCATTAGATTTCTTTGTTTGTTTGTTGGCTCTTTGTATATTTTTAAATATTGTATAGACATGTTTTGGTTAAGTGGAAATAAAAGGTTGTGGGGGATTCCTCCACAGTATTAGGTTCCAACTAAAATTATCTTGCTTAACAACATAATTATAAAATTCATGTAAGCATTCATCAGGTGGTTTAGAATAGGGAATATCTATATTATTAAAATATTTGAGAGAGTGTACCTCAACTGCGGATGGATGAGAAATTGGCTTACATAATTCTTCTATAGGTGGTAAATTATTCACATCTTCAGATTTAATACTCCTCTCTTTAAGAGATTTATTGACTTCCCTCATCACTTAATCATTAAATTCAATCATTCCCCTTTTCTTGGGTGTGGGTAGGTTCAGGTATAGTCCAATCATCCTGATATTTGGCTATTTTAGCCAAAACTTCTTCAGCTTACATGGCAACCTCCATTTTTAGCAGGTGGGATGACGGCTCCCCTCTATGGCGACTCCCATGGTGGCCCTAGGGTGATCTAGGGTTTCTTCTATTTCTCATCGTTGTGGATCCCTCTGATCCTTGATTAACACCTCTCGTCCTCAGTTTTCAATCGTTGGGGATCATTCCGATCCTTGGCGACCACCTTTTCATTTGAGTGGTCCCTTCATATGGTTTTGGGTTTTGCATTTGCATGGCGCCGGCAGATTTCTTGCAGTCCGCCACATGGAGGTGGAAGGCTTTGTACGTGACTAGGCTTTCTCATCGCTAAGAATTCATTTACTCGGGGTTTTTGTGGTTGGATCCGAAGGCCAAGCGGATCAATTTAGTAGATCTGAATGGGGTGATCTTGGATAGTAGATATCTCAAGGTACGCGAGTGCATTCATCCTGGATCTACACTTGATTTCTCCTGTTTTAGGGTTTTGGTCCGTGATCATATTGTCTTGAGAAATGGAGATCTTTACGTCAATTAAACTATCGTGCATTACCCGACGAAATCTGGAGCTTCTCGCCTTATGGTGGAATCCCCTATTGATCCAATCACTATGGCGGTGCATGCTAGTATTACTCTTAGTTTTGATTTCTCTCGAGGCCTTGCTTTTGCTAAGTAAGTTCGCAATGAATTTCATTCGGAGGTGCATGCATCGTCTGGATCATACTCTTTCACCATGATTGTAGCTTTTACTCGTGCAACATTTAAATTGGAATATGATATGGTCATTCTGGCCCTTGAGAAGATCATTGGGGGATATTGTGGATTGCTGCAGGTCAAGCATGTTGAGGACTTGGCTTTTTCTTTTGTTGTGGCCTCTAAACAAATGGGATTTCATATTCTCAATATGGGTTATTTTGATTGCTTTCGTTTTAAATGTCATTTTCATATTTGGGGCAATGGTGTTCCTAACTAGAGAAGAGAAGTTAAGCTTTGGCAACAAGATAATGATAAAGAATGGACGATGGTTTCTTATAAAAAGAAAAGGTCTAATAAACCAGTTATTCGTAGGCTCCAGTATAGGCCTAAGACCAAAGCTCTGGACAAGGAGACGCGTGGTAAATCTAATGGGATATTGGTCTCTGCTATTCCTACGACAGCTTCTATCTCCGTCGGGGCTTGGGATATCTCTATCTCCTGCATTAATGTCTGGCAGTAAAGTTAACCTGACATCATCTCCTAGTTTCATTGTGCCCAATAATGATACTATTATGCTAGGCCTTCTGAGAATAATGTATTAGGGGGAATTTCTTCTTCCGATACTCGTACGTCCATTTTTCATCACAGTTTATATTGTTATTTTCTGTAATTCATCGATATATTTCATGTTATGATGCATTACTTATGTTATTTTTTCTTATTTTGCATTTTCATAGTTTTTGGAGAATAAACACGGGGACCAAATATCTGATGGAAAAAGCACCATTGAGATACCATATTTCAGAAGATCAGAAGAAGAGGGGGGACACCAGAGGTGTCTTAGAAGTTCATAGGAGGACTCCAGCCAGAAGGGCAGCCAGAGGGGGCCACTAGGGGCCTAGACCATGATGTGGCGCGCCCACTGGCCGAGCCCCCTGGTGGTGTGGCCACCCTGGCCCACCTCTGGTCGACATCTTTCGCGTACTTGACCCCGAGGGAACCCTAAGCCCCATACCATCATCAAAGAATTATTCTGCCGCCGCCTCGGGGCGGAAAACACCCGAGAGATAAAAGCTCTCTGACAGGGACAAATCTATTGGGGAAATTCCTCTCCGGAGAAGGAATATCATCGCCATCGTCACCGTCAGCACTCTGGCATCATCAATATCGTCATCATCATCATAATCACCACCAACACCATCACCCTCATCATCCACCGTCATCCTGCTGTAACAATTAGGGGCTCTTATCGTTGTTTACGTTAGATCTCTCTCCCGGTGTGGATTACTTGTTAGTAGTTGATGATGCTTGTGAGATTTATCGATGTTAGCACTTTATGACCATATTGTTATTATCCATTATATCACCTCTGATTATGATCCATATGATGTCTTGTGATTAGTTTGTTTAGTTCTTGAGGACATGGGAGAAGTCATGATGTTAGTAGTGAAGTTATATTGAAGTAATATTTCGTGGTTTGGTATTTAAGTTGTGGTGCTATTCTTCTAGTGGTGTCATGTGAACATCGACTACATGATACTTCATCTTTATGGGCCTAGGAGGATGCATTGTGTATTTGGATACTAATTGTGGGTTTTCCTGAGTGACAGAAACCTAAACCCCTGTTAGGAAACCAATGCACGAGGGAGCGTAGAATCCCAGAGTTTAAGGTTGTGGTTAGTTTTATCTTAATTATTTTCTTGTATTTGCAGATGCTTACGAGAGGTATAATCACAAGTATGTATTAGTCCTAGTTGGGCAGTGCATTAGCATAGGTTCACCCACACAACACTTCACGAACCAATGGATATTAATCAACCGTAACAAAGCGAAAGCATTTGACGAAATTCCCATGTCTCTTCGATAACGTTTGGTAGTCATAAGTAACACAACCGGCTTGTCCTTTTCTCGTAAAAGGATTGGGTCACTCGCTGCAATATTATTTACTGCTCTTTATTTACTCACACTTTATTTATCTGCTATATCCAAAACAACCAAAAATCTGTTAGCTAGTGTTTATAGTGAATCCTCTATCCAACCTGCTTGTCAACACCTTATGCTCCTCGTTGGGTTCGACACTCTTATTTATCAAAAGTACTACGATACACCCCCTATACTTGTGGGTCATCAGATACGTCAAGTGATTTGGCCTCTGATAATTTGGATTTCTAGTCTATGATTGATGACTTGGCTTTTCGAGTTTGGACTTGTAAGAGATGTTTAAGCTTTAAACATCAAACCGTTGATTGCTCTAATAAAGTCAGATGCTTATGTTGTTTTAGACTGGGACATATTCAAAAGGATTGTGTGGGGGAAAATAAGTCTTTTCGCTAGGTTTTCAAGTCTTCAGCTCCTACACGTGTCTCTCCTGCTGCTGCAGTATTAAACCCAAACATCGCGACCGAGGAGACTCTTCCCATGCGAAAACCCTTGTCACCTCCTCCGCTAGCCTCCCCAATCTCTTCCATGGCGAACTTTCCTGTTGACCCGGAGCGTTTCTTGCCTGCTGTTATGCATGTCCATCAGGGATGGGGTGCTGATGAGAGGCCGGAGAGGGTGCATGTCACAACCTCCATGACGTCGGCTCGCCGACATGAAGCCTGGGCCATTGCACAGCTTGACCCGCATGTGCCAGCTGAGCAGATTGATGGTTTCCTCCAGCAGATTGCACATCACATCTTCAACCACCACCATTGGCAGGTAATCGGCTTTACTGAGAGCGCGATAGGATTGGGTCAGTATAGGATGGAGGATAAGCTATACATGGATCTTCTTGTGGAATCCCCTGCTTTCCCTTTCGGCAGTGGGAAGATTTTATCTTTTGCTAAGCATGATGCGGGGGAAAACTATCGAGCTACTGTGTACACACGTCTTGGTTGTATTATGCTACTGAACTTGTCCATGGGTTATCGTAGGGATGAATTTTTGCATGAGATGGTGTCTAAGTTTGGGAAGATGAGGGCATGGCTGCATGATGATTCTCGTCAAGTGCGTACTCTGATCAAGGTTGCTTATGGTGGTGAGAGAGATGTTCCTTGCTCTATTGTTGTTAGGGAGAAGCAGCGATTTGGAGGCAATGTTGTCTCCTAAATGGTTCCAGTTTTTATTTTGAATAGTGAACAGTTGAATGTTGCACCTGGAGATGAATCCCCTGAGCAAGACAATGGCAACCCACATCCCCTGTTTGGGCCGCCATTGGTCCATGTTCCTGATTGGGTGCCTCCACTGCCTCATCCTGATGATGAGCCATGGCCTGCTTGGCCCCAAGCTAATCAGAATGTGAGGGACAATATGGATGTTGAGGACAATGCTGGTCAACGAAAGTAAGATGTTTAGGAGCAATCTTTGATGTATGCTCAGTTTTCTAGTACTTCGGTGGATTCCATGAATGTGGTTCAGGATGAGGGGCAAGAGTTGTTCCTTGAAGTGCAGCAACAGATTGAAAAGAATCAGTTGGCCATTGTGCCAATTGGCCCCCTCCCCAGCCTGTCATTGATGATGTTGAGCAAGTTCAGCATGTTTTCCCTGTTTCTGCTCCTAAGCCTATCCTGGAGCTAGTTGTTAGAATTGGAGAGGGAAGAAATTATTTCAGTCTGCTAGGTCCTATCAATGCAATCCAGCTGCCTGTTTTTGGCATGTTAAAGAGATCTTGGGATGATTCCTTTCAGCTCAATTTCCAATGGCCCACCCTTGTGGAGAAACAAGCCCATCCCAAGATGAGAAATTTTACTTCTCATGCTCTTCCTCCTTCTGAGGGTCTTGTGGATACTGGTACCTCTTTGTTGTTGGCCCCTTTGATTTCCTTTTCTGCTGAGAAATGCTGCTAAATCCAGGAGGAAGAAGGCTCCTTTGGTTTTAGACCCCCAGTTTTTCAGGTGCACTAGAAGCAAGGCCAAGATGGATGGTTTCAAGCATGAACCCCTAGAGTGCTTGCTGAAAAAGAAGAGGAAGAATTTCAAGGAGGGTCCTCGTGATTATGCTATTAAGGATTCCGAGGAGGCTCCTGCTGATGATCAAGCGCCAGCTTTGATTCATGTGATCACTTTGTAGCAGATTGGATGGATTCTTCAGATTCCATGTGGGGAAATTACTTCTTAGAAGCTTACAACTGATCAAGACTCCTCCTCCAATGCACCAGTTCCTGATGATAATTAAGGCCCTCCTTATTTTATGGAGTAGATGTGCTCCTTTTCACATCAGTTATCTTAGGTTTTATTTTGGCCTTTTGTGGAAATGGTTATGTTGGATTCCTATGAGAAGATGCAATGGGATTACTTTATTATGGTGTGATGCTAGATAGTTATGCCATCTAGTTGCTTTTGAACTCTCCCCCTAGTTTTATGGGTTATAATATTAATTATCTTATATGGAATGTTCTTTGCTGGAACATAAGGGGTTTAAATTCTGATGATAAGAAATTGGCTCTTTTTGATAAAATTGTGGAAAGTGGATGTGTAGTGGCTTGTGTTCAAGAAACTACAAAGGAGGATTTTGACAGAAAATTTATTCAAAATTGCTACCCCAAACATTTTGATAATTTTGCCTTCTCTCCTTCTGTGGGGGCTTCTGGTGGCATTTTAGTTCTTGGAAGTCCAGCATTTTTACTAGCACTCTGGTGGAATGTAAATTTTTTGGTCTTGTAATTAATTTCAAATCAACTCAAAGTGCTCAGCAGTGGATACTACCGAATTCCGCGCAGTCTGGGACGTTTCAATAACGTTGCGGATAAGCTCCAAACCGTCGCTAAGGGCTATCCGCGACGGTTTACGCAACGAAGTGAGAACGTGCCTGATCAACTGTCACGGACAATTCTGCGACGTTAATTTGAACCGGAGAACATCGAGGCTATCAACAACGTTCAGACAATCGTCGCGAGTAGCTGGGCCGTCTGGTCCTGGCCCAATAAGCGGCAACGTTTTTATTCCATCGCTGTCGGGTGACACTTGGTAAAGGATAGCGCAATCAGCTGGCGTCACGTTACATACAGCTTACGTCATTATGATCGCAGCGTTTTTTCTGTCAAGAATAGATAATGTTAAGTCCTCGTTTATGAAATCACCAATCTGTTCATGGCATCCTAACCGCCGATCCCGTTCATGAACTTTTGTTGTTGTCGCGGCTTCGACCAATCAGGTGAAACCACGTGGATGCCATCTGCGACGAACTGCTAGCGTCGTGGTATGAGATGACGCAAAAAGATGACGCCACGTGTAACAATCATAGGTCGCTGCATTGTTTTTTCTAGGATGATCTCCGTTCGTCGTGGGCCATGCGGTGACATATTTTTTTATGACGCGAAAAGGCAAAGCGGCCCCACGTGGACCAAATGCACGGTGCCACGTGGTGCCCTTTCCGTAACGTTTTGTTTCGTTGTGGAACTGCCCAATCATAAAATGACACGTGAGCATGGCATACGAAACCACGTTTCCCGATTTCTATATATTTTTATGTTATGGTACTATGACGTTTTTGTTTTCGTGCCAAATAGGTGCTTAAATTATCGTTCGATTGACCTTTCAATGTTCCATATGCAGAAAAGCAAACCACAATATCAGGCATCAAATACAGAAATTCAAGCACTACTAGTTTATTTTACAGAAAAGCAAACTAACATACAGAAAGTCAGTCTTTAGCAACACGACCACAGTTTCAATTGCCACATATGCGTTGAACTAACTGCTGAAGCAGGGAAACTCCTTCTAGTTGGCATGTTTTTAGCTCGTGTTGTTCCTTCTGTATTTCTTCCATTCAAATGCAAACCGGAGCCTTATTCGCTCGGATTCTACATTCCCCATCCTCAAATCAGCAATTGTGCTGCGCATATTGGCATGCCCCCTCTCTCAACATCAGTTTGCACTTCAAGTTCAGACTTTGAAATACTTGTTTCCACACGGGATTTCTTCGACAAAGTATGTTTTCCACGATCCAGCATGACCCCTAAAGTATCATCCTTATCTGTTGAAGCTGATTTTGGTCATCCTTTTCTTGCTTCCCTATCAAGCATGCAAAGAAAATAGATGTAAGTATGTATAGAAAATAGATGAAACTAGCAGGTGACCAGAAATGTACAGAAAATATATGAAACTAACAGATGGCCAGCAATGTACAGAAAATATATCAAAAATAGCAGATAACAATCAAACAAGCGTGTGTGTAATGACCTAGCAAATATCAAGCATGTGAGGAGCATAGAGGGAAACCATGTTGAAATGACAACTACAACTTTAATTAGTCTGCCAAAACATCTTATGGTATAGAATAGATGAAGTATCACAAAATATATGACACAACAGTAACAAACTGTTCAACACAAGCTAAGTAAGTTATGCGCTAGTTTTTTTCCACTAAATGGAGTTTTTATTACCTAAAGAGTTTTAAGCATTACAGCCGAGTTGTTGTAATATCATGGAAAAATGATGTGCTGCCAAATTAGGGAATAACCTGCACCTCATTGTCCTCAATGGATAGTGATTGACATGACTAGTCTCCTTCACTGGAATCTGATTCCTCTTCAACATCATCCTTAGGAGTGTACTCAGATTCAGAGTCTTCTTTCTTGATCTTTTTGGGTATGAATACAGTAGGACATGAAAGAATACTTGCTAAAGACTTTACACCCAATTGATGCATCCTTGCATTGTTTTCCATGATATTTCTGGCATGCTCTTCTTCCATCGGGTGTAGTGGTGATCCTAACATGAATAAATAACTCAAAGTAAGCTCCAAATATAAACACTTGGTAAGAATCTCATACAGCATAAAAAATTAAGGTACTCATCCTGCAAGAACAGTCCAATGTAAGTAATATAAATTCTGATCGTAACTAAGACGGGTGGGATCAAAGGCAAAGTAAGCTTAAACCTAATAGTATACAGGCTGTAAATAAGCAAACTTTTACCGTAGGAAATCAAAGTTGGGTACTTTTATTTTTATTTTTATGCAAGATTAGCACAAAGGTCCCCCCTTTCCGATTTGCATTAAAAGAAACCATGCAATCTTTTGTTACAACTCTACTACGAAAGAAAATAATTTAAAAAAAGAAGCATCGGGAGGGCAACACACCCATTTCCGCTACAGGTTTGTCAGAATTAACACATGGACAAGCTTCTGGTTACCACTATACAAAGTTATAAATGCAAAGCCAAGAACAAAGACGGATATAAGGAACCATCAATCATACAACTAAACAAAGAAACATTTTAGAGAGATTTATTACATCAAACATTAGCAGGATAATAAAGAAGCATCGATAAAAAAATTTAAAGAGATTAACTGCATAGAACATTAGAAGGATCAGGCATACAATTAAACAAACAACTAATTCAGCGAGATTAATTGCATCAAACATATGAAGAACCATCAATTTTACTGCATTTCTCGCCTTCAACCTTTACCCGTCTTGACGTGGTTACAGACAATGATGGTGAAGTTGAGGCAAGGTTGGAGACAAGGTGGAAGATCTGGACGTACGGCGAGGTTAATGGCAAGGTGGCACACCAGCGAGCACCCGAAGGCGAGGTTGGTGACGATGTGGCAGACCGGTGAGCACGGGGGCGAGGTGGAACACTAGCGAGCACACGGCAATGAGGTTGGTGACGATGTGGCAGACGTGTTAGCACGACTGTGAAGAGGTGGTCCTAGATGGCGGCCTGGAAAGCATGGGGGATCTCGACGATGATGTGGGAGATTTGGCAAGCGATCTATACGATGATGTGTAAGAAGGATGTGATCTGGTCTGGGAGGATGGGGACTAGAGGGGAGAAGGGGGAGTAGTCGATTCTTTGGGGTAGGGCCGAGGGGATAAGGGAGGGTTTCAAGACGATTACAGAATTTCCCTCAGCGATAAAGTTTGACGCTTGTTACGAGAGGGCTGAGAAGTAATATTCTTGCGCGAAAAAATTTGGGTGGGCTGTCCTGGCGAAATTTTTGGAAGGACGCGAAATTTTGGCGGAAGTGCGGCAAACTATGCTAGCCGTCGGATGCTGATGGGTGGCTTAAAAAAATTGACCATTTATGAAATAATTTACAAAAGGGAACTTGTAAGGAAATAAATAAGTATTATGAAATAATTTTGGAGTTTAGGTCATCGGGCATACAACACGTTAGAATATGCAGAACGGTTCTCTATGAAACCAACAGTAACTAAAGAACTACAAATAACTGAGTACTCGCAACACAACACAGATTAACTTAATTATAAAGTAGCAAAACATAATCCCAACACACAGACGTGTGAACAAGTAAAACATGACGAGTCGACGACGTAGCAGGTTACACATACGCTCTATAAGCACACTAGTTGCCGCGATGAAGAACACGAACAACCGGACGCACTAGTGGGACGGATTTGTTCCAGAGGAGCAAAGGGTTCACCTGGATGCAGCACACCAGGGTGCCGTTCAACCAATAGAGGCCGTCGTGCAGATTTGCTCCCGAGCCATACTCCCAAAGCCTGGTGTAGACCCTGTCGCCATCCTTGCCGTGGTCAATGATGAACATCCGACGATCGACGTACTTTGCACCAAGAACGATGTGCGTGGCGCTCCAAGCAGAGATATTTCCAGCAGTGGTGAAGAACTGCACCACGTCGGAGAGGTCATAGCTGTTGGGGCCGACGTACTCCACTTGGTGTGCGACCTCGAGCGGTTCATCCCCGATCAGCTCGATGGTCGTTTAGGCCATGGTGCACGCAGAGAGCATAAAGCTGACCTCTTGTGTTTTGCACAAGCTATCTATTCGAGACGTGTTAATAAAGGGGGTGTGTTTTGCAGTGGCCCTCCAAATGCACCGATCAAGTAATATAGCGGCGGGGAGAGGCCAGCCAACAGATCACCAAACACCATTAATTGGTGCCGAGGCCAGCCTTTACCATTGAATTTGCTGTCCAGGCGCAGCGATGACAACGAGAACACACACAAACGGCCGGGTTATGCAGGCGCGGAGCAACACACATGCAGCACGGATCAGTACGCATACGACCGGCGCTGACTTCGACCCAGCAGTCCACAGCTAGCCGGCAACGCATGCAAGTAGAAACCATACATGGGCATGCATGCACATGGCCGTGCACGCGCGCAAGCACGCATTAAGATCAAGACGCGAGCAGGCACAACACGCTGCGCATGGAGGCAAAGAGTGCACGTCTCCCGCAGCATGCAGCTAGCTCGCCCAAAGTTTGCGGGCATGGCATGCAACAACTAGCTAGCCCCAAAGCAAACTCAGCACGCATGTAGACAGAACTGTGGTGACGTCCCGTCTTTCCCACTGAGTCGCTAATGCACGTACCGTGGAGAGCTATTTTGGCCGGAGTTAAATTTTAAGGAGTCGATCATCTCTCCTCCTCCACTCCTAAAGTCCACTCATCCATTAGCTTCTCTCATCCTCCACTTCTAAAGTCCACTCATCCATTAGCTTCTCTCGGACTCCACTATGCACCAACACCGACGCGGCCCGCCAACAAGCTCCCTGTAACCCTGCGGGTGCCCACGTGCCTCCATCTGACGAGAATCTGCTTGCGGAGGAGGAGGCTCGCCCACTTATCCGCACGAACACTCCCGTGCCGGCTGCTGTACGCCTCCCGGAAGGTTGGAAGACCAAAGCAATCTTCGTCCCAGTGGCGCCGCGTCTCTCCGGCCAGGCACGGGTCGACTACATCAACCAGTGCTACGAGAACATGCCGTGGCAGACGAGGCATCATCACCCCCGGTACGACATGTATTCATTGTACTGGGACCAGCAAGTGGAGCTGGAGTACGTAGGGCGGCTCCACCCCACCGTATCGACAGCAACGTGCACTCCAACGGCACAGAGTGTTCTGACGAGGAGGAGGAGGAGGAAGAGGACTCTCCCGAGACAGAGTGGTGCCCCTTGGGACCGCCGAAACCTGCTGCCCCGCTAGCAAACACCTTCTTCCTCCCATGTAATTTTCTCAATTGGAGCTGGGCACTTGCATAGCCGGGAACCTGCCCGAACTGCGGGAATGCCACCACCTATTTTAGGCTTTTATTGACTGTAATAATTATTATCTTAATTAAGTTCCCTTCAATATGACGGTATTATCTTTATTTTGACCCAAGTTTGATTCAAACTCCCTAAATTTTAGCTCTGAAGGAGGTGTCCCAATTGTATATTTAGTTTGGTTGTGGTAGGCTTCTCATGCTCAAAGTTAACTTTTTCGTCTACCCCTTCCACCGGCGTCGGAAGTGGGTGTCTCAATGGGATATTTTGTTTGGTTGTGTTAGGGTAGGCCATAGGCACATGTATAACTAATATCTACCACTAGTTCTTATAAGAGTTTCGCTCAGGTTTGTCTAAAGGGGGAGTTTCAAGATGTAGTGGAAGAACCTTGCTCTATACGAGTGATGTCGGTGAAACCGTTCACACCTCTTATTAGGATCTTGGATCTCTCTCCACCTCCACACACACAGTTTTATATACATGATTGGACCCCATCTAGGTTTTTTAGGGATTCCTATGCGCCGGAGCCCCCGCTTCAGCGAAACTCTGGAATGTTGACCGAAAATTACCCCTTCCACCGGCGTCGGAAGGGGGTGTCCTAATGGAATATTTTTTCCAGTTGTGTTGGGGTAGTCTATAATTAGATGGAAAACTAATATACCACATGTTCTCTTAGTATTCCCTCGGGTTCGTCCGAAGGGGGAGTTTCAATCTCTAAGTAGTCCTAGAACCCGCGAGAGAGAATCTGACACCGGTGAAGCCCTAACACAAAGATTGAAGGAATCTTGGGAATCCAAGGCCCATGACACACTCTAACACACATGGTATGTCAAACCCTTGGTTTGGGTGGGATTTAGACGCACCGGAACCCCTCTCCGGAGAAACCCTAGACCCGCTAGAGAAAAAGAAGAAACTGTTGTTCTGGCCCCTCTACGAGAGCAGGAAGGGGGTAGCAAAGTGGAACTGATTTCTTTGTTGTGACATCTTAGGCCCAAGGAACACGCCATAAAATGGTAGGGCCCACCACTTGGAAAGGTTCCCCCGGTTCTGTCGGATCCGGGAGTTTCGGGCTCTCAGTAGTCATAGAACCCAAGAGAGAGAATCTTACGATGGTGAAGCGATACCACAGAGAGTGAGGGGGTCTTGGGAATCCAAGACCCATTCCCCACACTGTAACACACATGTTATGGAATACCCTAGGCTTGGGTGGGCTTGACACTCTCCGAAGCCCCTCTTTGGAGAAACCCTAGCCGCTGGAGAAAAGGACGAAACTGTCGTTCTAGCCCCACTACGTGAGCCCGAAGGGGGTAGAAAACTGGAACTAATTGCTTAGTTGTGTTAGGATAGGACCAAGGAACAACAAAGGCAATGTTAGTGACCACCTCTTGTCAAGATTCCCCCCCCCCTCGTTCCGTAAGATCCGGGAGTTTCGGGCTATGAGTAGTCCTGGCACCCACGAGAGAGAATCAGATGTCGGTGAAGTTATAACACAGAGAGTGAGGGAATATTTGGCATACAAGGCCCATTACACACTCTTAAAAAAATTATGTGATAACCTATTCTTGGGTTGGATTTGGACTCTCCGGAGCTAGCCCCTCTCCGGAGAAACCCTAGGCCCGTTGGAGAAAAGGACGGAATGACCGATCTGCCCCATCTGCGTGAGGTGGAGAGGGGTAGAAAAGTGGAACTAATTGCTTTGTTGTGTTAGGTTAGTCACAAGGAACACGTAAGACAATTGTAGGGCCCACCTCTTGGATAGATTCCCCCCGTTCCGTCAGATACGGGAGTTTCGGGCTCTGAGTAGTCCTGGAACCCGCGAGAGAGAATCCGATGTCGGTGAAGCCATAACACAGATATTGAGGTAATATTTGGAATCCAAGACCCATGTAACATAACACACATGTTTTACATACCCTATTCTTGGGTGGGATTAAGACGTTCTAGAGCTCCTCTCTAGAGAAACCCTAGGCCCGTTGGAGGAAAAAAGGATGAGACTGTTGTTCTGGAGCCTCTACGAGATCCAGAAAGGGGTAGAAAAGTGGAACTAATTTGCTTTTTGTGTTATCTTAGGACCAAGGAACACCCAATACAATGTTAGGGCCCACCTGTTGTAAATATCCCCCCCCCCCTTTTCATCAGATCCGGGAGTTTCGGGCGCTCAGTAGCTCTAGAACCCGCAAGAGAGAATCCGACACCGGTGAAGCCATAACAAAAATAGTGAGGCAATCTTGGGTATATAATACGCATTCCACACTATAATACACATGGTATGGAATACCCTAGGATTGGGTGGGATAGAGACGCTCTGAAGCTCCTCTCCGGAGAAACCCTAGGCCCGCTAAAGAAAAGGACGGAACTGTTGTTATGGAACCTCTACGTGAGCCTGAAAGGGATAGCAAAGTGGAACTAATTGCTTGGTTGTGTTAGGTTAGGCCCAACGAACACACAAGACAATGGTAGGGCCTAGATCTTAGAAATATTTACCCCATCTAGTCAGATCCGGGAGTTTCGTTCTCTGAGTAGTCCTGGAACCCTTCAGAGAGAATCCAACGACGGTGAAGCCATAACACAGTTATTGAGGGAATCTTGGGAATACAGTACCCATGTCACACTCTAACACACATGGTATGATATACCCTAGGCTTGTGTGGGATTAGGTGCTCTAGAGCTCCTCTCCGGAGAAACCCTAGATCCGTTGGAGAAAAAAGGACGGAACTGCTGTTCTGGACCCTCTACAAAAGCTGGAAAGGGGTAAAGAAGTGAAACTAATTGGTTGGTTGTGTTAGGTTAGGCCCAAGGAACACCAAGACAATGGTAGGGCCCACCTCTTGGCAAGATTCCCCCCTTTCTGCCAGATCTGGGAGTTTCTGAGTAGTCCTGGAACCACTAGAAAGAATTTGACGTCGGTGAAGCCCTAACACAAAGAGTGAGGGAATCTTGGTATAAAAGACCCATGCCACACTCTATTTTTTTTTATGTGATACCTATGCTTGGGTGGGATTCAGACTCTCCGGATCTAGGACCTCTCCGGAGAAACCCTAGGCCTTTTGGAGAAAAGTACGGAACTGTCGATCTGGCCCCTCTGCGTGAGCCGGACCAAGGAACACCCAAGACAATGGTAGGTCTCACCTCCTGGCAAGATTCCCCTCGTTCCGTCAGATCCGGGAATTTTGGGCTCTGAGTAGTCCTCGAACCCACGAGAGAGAATCCGACGCCGGTGAAGCCATAACATAAAGATTGAGGTAATATTGGGCATACAATACCCATGAAACACTCTAAAACAAATTGTATTGCATACCCTAGGATTTTGTGGGATTAAGACGCTCTGGAGCTGCTCTCCGGAGAAACCCTAGGCCCGTTGGAGAAAAGGACGGAACTGCCGATCTGGTCCATCTACGTGAGCCGGAAGGGGTAGAAAAGTGGAAATAATTGCTTGGGTATGTTAGGTTAGGCCCTCGGAAAACCCAAGACAATGGTGGGGCCCACCTCTTCGCAAGATCACCCCCCCCCCCCCCCGTTCCATCACAACCGGGAGTATCGGGCTCTTAGTAGCCCTAGAACCCACGAGAGAGAATCTGACGCTGGTGAAGACATAACACAAAAGTGAGGCAATCTTGGGCATATAAGACCCATGACACACTATAAGAAACAAGGTATGGCATGCCCTTGGTTGGGTGGGATTCAGACGCTCCGAAGCTCCTCTCCGGAGAAACCCTAGGCCCACTAAAGAAAAGGACGGAACTGCCGTTATGGACCCTCTATGTGAGCCGGAAAGGGGTGGCAAAGTGGAACTAATGGCTTGGTTTTGATAGGTTAGGCACAAGGAACACCCAATAGAATTGTAGGGCCCACATCTTGGCATGATTCCCTTTGTCCAATCAGATCCGGGAGTTTCGGGCTCTGAGTAGTCCTGTAACCCGCGAGAGAGAATCCGACGCCGGTGAAACCATAACACAGAGAGTGAGGGAATATTGGGAATCCAAGACCCATGTTACACTCTGACACACATGGTATGACATACCCTAGGATTGGGTGGGATTAAAAGGCTCTAGAGCTCCTCTCCGAAGAAACCCTAGGCACGTTGGAGAAAAAAGTACGGAAGTGCCGTTCTGGATCATCTACGAGAGCCGAAAAGGGGTACTAAAGTGGAACTAATTTGTTGGTTTTGTTAGTATAGTCCCAAGGAACACCCAATACAATGGTAGGGCCCACTTCTTGGCTAGATCCCCCCGTTCCGACAGATATGAGAGTTTTGGTCCCTAAGTAGTCATGCAACAACTAGAGAGAATCTGACGCCGGTGAAGACCTAACACAAAGAGTGAGGTAATCTTGGGAATCCGAGACCCATTACACACTCTAACAAAAAATTATGTGATACCCTAGTCTTGGGTGGGATTGAGATTCTCTGGAGCTCCTCTCTGGGAAACCCTAGGCGCGTTGGAGAAAAGGACGAAACTAACGATCTATGGAACTAATTTCTTGGTTGTGTTAGGTTAGGACCAAGGAACACCCAAGCCAATGGTGGGGCCCACCTCTTGGAAATATCCCCCCCCCCCCCCGTTCCGTCAGATCAACGAGTTTCGGGCTCTAAGTAACCCTGGAACCCACGAGAGAGAATCCGACGCCGGTGAAGCCATAACACAAAGAGTGAGGAAATCTTGGGCATCGAAGACACAAGCCACACTATAACACACATGGTATGGCATACCCTAGGCTTGGGTGGGATTCAGACGCTCCGAAGCTCCTCTCCGGAGAAACCCTAGGCCCGCTAAAGAAAAGGACGAAACTGTCGTTATGGACCCTCTACGTGAGCCGAAAAGGAGTAGCAAAGTGGAACTAATTGCTTGGTTGTGTTACGTTAGGCCAAAGGAACACCCAATACAATGGTAGGGCCCACAACTTGGCAATATTCCCCCCGTCCAGTTAGATCTTGGAGTTTCGGGCGCTGAGTAGTCCTGGAACCCGTGAGAGAGAATCTGACGCTGGTGAAACCATAACACAGAGAGTGAGGGGATCTTGGGCATCCAAGACCCATATAAGACTCTAGAACACATGGAAGACATAGTAGTCTTGGTTGGGATTAAGACGCTCTAGACCCCCTCTCCGGAGAAACCCTAGGCCCGTTGGAGAAAAAAGGACGGAACTGTCGTTCTAGGCCCTCTACGAGAGACGAAAAGGGGTAGCAAAGTGGAACTAATTGGTTGGTTGTGTTAGGTTAATCCCAACGAACTCCCAAGAAAATTTTTAGGGCCCACCTCTTTTCAAAATTCCCCCCGTTCCGTAAGATTCGAGAGTTTCGCGCTCTGAGTAGTCCTGGAACCACTAGAGAGAATCCGACGTTCGTGAAGCCATAACAGAAAGATTGAGGGAATATTGGGTATCCAAGACCCATTCCACACTCTAACAAACCTGTTATGTGATACCCTAGGATTGTGTGGGATTCAGACTCTCAGGAGCTAGCCCCTCTCCAGAGAAACCCTAGGCCCGTTGGAGAAAAGGACGGAACTGCCGATCTGGCCCCTCTACGTGAGCCGGAGGGGGTATCAAAGTGGAAATAATTGCTTTTTGTGTTAGGTTAGGCCCAAGTAACAGCCAAGACAATGGTAGGGCCCACCTCTGGGCAATATTCCGCCCATTCCTTCAGTTCTGTGATTTTTGGGCTCTAAGTAGTCCTCAAACCCACGAGAGAGAATCCGACGCCGATGAAGCCATAAAACAGAGAGTGAGGGAATATTGGGCATAGAAGACCCATGCCACACTCTAACACATATGGTATGGCATACCCTAGGGTTGGGTAGGATTCAGACTCTCTGGAGCTCCTCTTCGGAGAAACCCTAGGCCCGTTAGCTGGAGAAAAAGGACGGAACTGCCGTTCATGTGAGCTGGAAAGGGTATGCCTAGGGAGAAACCCACACACTCTAACACACATTTTATGGCATACCCTAGGCTTGGGTAGTATTAAGCCGCTCTAGAGATCCTCTCCGGAGAAACCCTAGGCCCGGTGGAGAAAAGGACGGAACTGACGTTCTGGACCGTCTATGTGAGCCATAAAGGGGTAACAAAGAGGAACCAATTTCTTGTTTGTGTTAGTTTAGGCACAAGAAACACCTCTTGGCAAGATAAATCGTCCCCCCCCCGGTTTCGTCAGTTCCGGAAATTTCGGTCTCTGAGTAGTCCTGGAACCCACGAGAGAAAATCCGACGCATGTGAAGCCCTAACACAAAGAGTGAGGGAATCTTGAGAATCCAAGACCCATTCCACACTCTAACACACATGCTATGTCATACCCTAGACTTTGGTGGGATTCGGACACTCTGGAGCCCCTCTCCGGAGAAATCCTAGGTCTGTTGGAGAAAAGGACAGAATTGCCGATCTGGCCCCTCTACCTGAGCCAAAGTATGGTATCAAAGTGGAACTAATTGATTGGTTGTGTTAGGTTAGGACCAAAGTAACACCCAAGACAACGGTAGGGCCAACATATTGGCAAGATTCCCCCCGTTCCGTCAGATCTAGGAGTTTCGAGCCCTGAGTAGTCCTAGAAACCCACGAGAGAGAATCTGATGCTAGTGAAGCCATAACACAAACAGGGAGGGAATCTTGGGCATAGAAGACCAATGCCACACTATAACACACATGGTATGGCATACCCTAGGCTTGGGTGGGATTCAGACGCCCCGAAGCCCCCCTCTCCGGAGAAACCCTAGGCCCGTTGGAAAAAAAGGACGGAACTGTCGTTCTGGGCCCTCTACATGAGCCAGAAAGGGGTAGAAAAGTAGAATTAATTGCTTGGATGTGTTAGGTTAGGCCCAAGGAACACCCAAGATAGTTTTAGGGCCCACCTCTTGGTAAGATTCCCCCCGTTTAGTCAGATACGGGAGTTTCGGACTCTGAGTAGTCATGGAACCCGCAGGAGAGAAACCGACGCTGGTGAAGGAATAACAGAGAGAGTGAGGGAATCGTGGGAATCCAAGGTACATTCCGCACTCTAACACACATGGTATGGCATACCCAAGGCCTGGTTGGGATTAAGATGCTCTGGAGCTCCTCTCCGGAGAAACCCTAGGCCCGTTGGAGAAAAAGGACGGAACTGTCGTTCTGGACCGTGTACGTGAGCCAGAAAGGGGTAAAAAAGTGGAAATAATTGCTTGATTGTGTTAGGTTAGGCCCAAGGAACACCCAAGACAGTGTCAGGGGCCACCTATTGGTATTATTCCGCTCATCCGTCAGATCCGGGAGTTTTGAGCTCTGAGTAGTCCTCAGACCCACTAGAGAGAATCTGATGTCGATGAAGCCCTAATAGAAAGATTAAGAGAATCTTGGGCATACAAGACCCATTCCAGACTTTAACACACATGGTATGTCATACCCTAGGCTTGGGTGGGATTTAGACGGTCCAGGGCCCCTCTCCGGAGAAACCCTATGCCCGTTGGAGAAAAGGACGGAACTACCGATCTGGCCCCTCTACGTGAGCCAGAAGATGGTAGCAAAGTGGAACTAATTGCTTTTTTGTGTTAGGTTAGGCCCAAGGAACACCGAAGGCAATGGTAGGGCCCACCTATTGGCAAGATTCCCCCTGTTCCGTCAGATCTGGGAGTTTCGGGCTCTGGAACCCACGAGAGAGAATCCGATGTCGATGAAGCCATAACACAGAGAGTGAGGTAATATTGGGAATCCAAGATCCATGCTACAATAGAACACATATGATATGACGTACCCCAAGCTTGGGTGGGATTCAGACGCTCCGGAGCTTCTCTTCGGAGAAACCCCAGGCCCGCTGGAGAAAGGACGGAACTGTCGTTCTGGCCCCTCTACGTGAGCCGAAAGGGGTAGTAAAGTGGAACTAATTTCTTGTTTGTGTTTGATTAGTCCCAATGAACACCCAATACAATGGTAGGGCCCACCTCTTGGCAACATTCCCCCCGTTCCTTCAGATCCGGGAGTTTCGGGCTCTGAGTAGTCCTAGAACCCATTAGAGAGAATCCGACGTCGGTGAGCCCTAACACAAAGAGTGAGGGATTCTTGGGCATCCAAGGTCCCTGACACACTCTAACACATATTCTATGTCAAAGCCTTATTTTGGGTGGGATTCAGATGGTCTAGAGTTGTCATAGTATTCCCTTGGGATCATCCAAAGGGGGAGGGGGTTGAGGTGTACGTATAGATCCTTCCTGCATATATAGCATGTGCTGCGGGTGAAAGCGGTCACACCTCGTGTTTGTATCTTGTCTCTCATCACCTCCCAATATATAGTATTGAGACTGCAAATGGCAACTGCCTAAATATACACGGATAAAAGGCGCGTGTAGAACAAAGGTGTGTAAACCCAGGCGAGTAGATGAACCAAAGGGAAACAAAATGGCAATTTAAAACGAGGCAAAGTGCATACATGTTCGTCACCGTGGGTGGCCACGTGACCTCCCTCGCAAATGACCGTTGTGTTGGCAGGACGTACACACATGGCTACGTACACCGCTCACGTACACGTGAAGAGATCAATTCGCTGGCACGGTTTGGCTGAATTTGTTACACTGATAGGTGACCCTGACTCGTTGTGGCCCGGTTTGACATTGACTAAATGTTACATCACTCTGTGTTTGACAAAGTCAGCCGACGAAAGAGCCATGCAGAGACATGCATGCACACACGTCAACAGGCCCAACCGCCCTCGAAATGGCAGTTAGTATAAATGCCCCTCCTGATAGCATCGCCTCCCTCTCCCACCATTCCTGCCCCAAATCTAGCAAAAAAACACTTTGCTCCGGCCCCAACGCCTCCCTCCTTCTCTCCCAATTGCCGAGCACACAACCTTGAGGCGATTCCGCGAGGAATGGAAGACGTTGTCGCAACATCTGCTGCCGGCGCCGAAGGTGTGGCCCACCATGTTGGTTGGACCCCATCGCCGGATCGGATGCATGGGAATAACAACGTCGCAACATATGCTGTAGATGCCACATGTGCGGTCATCCATGGAAGTTCACCTTCATCCCCTCCTCTGGCGGTGGAAGCGCTGGGACCCCCTCTCCGGTCCGATCTGGGAGACCCCATGGAGGAGGTACCGGTGTTCGAGGAGGTCGTCTCCGACGAGGACTCTGGGGTGCTTCCCTAAACATATATATCTTGCCTTGGTTTAGTATTGAAGATCCAGTGGTTTGTACATACATGCAAGAAAGTTAGGGATTCTCGGGTTTGTAGTTGGATCTGTAGACGGGAATTCAACAAATGCAACTGCGAACCCTGCGCCCCCTATTACCCAGCGGTCGCCCGGGCTTCTAGCAGCCGGAACAGTGTAGGTGAAGTTTATTTAATAGAAAAAATACACATTAAGCCTTGTAACTGACTGTTTGCCCGGGCTTTATTCTATTCCCGGGTCCGCTAATGATTTTAGGTCCTGGATTCAAGATCTTGTAGAATAGAGCGATTGGTATATGCAAGTTAGAAATTAGTTGTACATGATTTCGATGGCATTTTGTCTATCTGCAAGTTCTATTGTCCCATTCGAATGTGGGCTTAAATTCTAGGTTTGTTACATATTAATTCCACTAACTAACTGCATATATGTGGTACCATTTATGTTCTGCTTAAATATTTGTATGTTATTTAATCAAAGATTGATGCCATTAGTTTATCAATGGCATGGTTATTTGATGTAAACTAGTGTTAGTACATGCATTTTAAAAATGACCCATAATTAGAGTGTGGTGCTAACTTTTATTTCATTGCTAATATGAAGCAATCCGATGACGGTGTATCATCTGACAAGGAGTCCCGCGATGCTAAGAGCAGACATGTTCTTAGGAAGCTGCAGAATGGACAGATTAGGGCAGAGCAGACATGATCATCTGACAAGGAGTCCGGCCTGTTGTTCTACCCCTTCTACTACAGGAACATTGACACGAGCATCGTCGGCATGATCCAGCATGCCAGCGCAATTTGGACATGGCTCGGAAAACCGTGGGCCCGCTGTTAGGGCAAAGCACCCTGCCTAGGATGCGTTCCTAAAGAAGTTGCTCGCGCGCAATAGCTGCTTAGGGCTCGCGGATACTCATCTGAACCCCAATCACCAGGACAGGAATCTTTGGTGGAACCTTCCGCATTTTCTCCAACGGTGGCTTCAACGGAATCTTCTTTCTGTTCCCTTAAACTTTCATCAGTTTCGTGTGTACTTGGTGTAGAGCTATTGCCACTAGAACGTGGAATCATTTTTTTATCTGCAATAGACAAACATTAGTACATTACGAGGTAGTCAAGAAATTGTATTTCATCTAGCTCATCACGAAATTCTAATTCACACAGAGTAGTCAACGAATTGTACCTCCCTGTTTTGGAGCTCCAGGTAGCTTCCATTTTTTGTCCATTTATACCTTCAAACAGTTCTCGTAAAGACACGGGACCCTAACATGGTAACGCCCTAGCAACTATCCTAAAGAACCCGCTACTGTGTCGCGCCGCACCGCCCCAATCTCTTCTTGATGTCGTCTTGGTCTGCTATCATCGCCTATCGGAGTCGGAATGTCATTCACCGTTTGTACCGCAGTGTACTGGATCGAGCGATCACGTCGTCGTCTCCTCGTTCAGGTCGAAGAACCAAAGGGATCCCCTATAGCTCGCTTTTTGCGAGCACTACAACCGCTCGCCCGCACGTCGCGCTAGTTAGAGGAGAGTGTAACATCCCAATTTTGCTAAATTAGGGTGTGTGGTATTGTGTTCATCTCATACATGCATGAAACAAAAAATTTAATCATGTTTGAACCAATTTAAACTGTGAGTTTTAATGGTTTCAGAAAATCTCCACAAATACTACTTAATGTGGGTTTCCAAAAATTTGTACTGAAAAAATATCTCATTTTCACCAAACAAAAATATGGTGTGTTTGGAAATTCGATGAGCTTTCCAAATCTTATTTTTGCCAAATTTTCTGTTTGCAAAAAGGCCTCAAATCAATGGTTTTTGTTCAGTTTTTATGCTGAAAAGGGTCTCTCTGTGATTTCCAAAACTTTCCAGGGGTTTTCTTGAAAAATCATTTTTCCCCCTTTCTTCTTCCTTTGGACAGAAGGCAAGCAACTGCGTGGACGAGCCCCCATGGCCGATTGCCACCTCCTGCTACCCTCCCTCACTGCGGATAACGGAGAGGAGACGTCCCCATCTCGCCTACCTTCTCGCAGAAACCCCCCTCCTCCTCTCTCTGCTCCCCGTTGTACCCGAAACCCTAACCCTAACCTGCCACGGCCACCGCTCGCCGTCGTCTCTCTGGCCGCTCCCGCGCCCCGTTGAACCTCCCGGCGACTCCGCCGTGATCTCCTCTGCCTCCTCGAGCTCGCGTGCAAGCCGGGAAGCTATGGAAGCTCCCAATTCCGCCGCCGCGGATTTCTCGACGCCGGCGACTATTCCGACCCCCTCTCGCGTCACCGACCGCCTCCCCGCCTTCCTGGTAATCCCAGGAGCACGTAGGTGCTCCCGCCTTCCTCCCTACCCCTTTCGTATCACCTTGCCGCCGTCGTTAGTGTCCCGCTGCCGCGCGGATGGACGCCGACGAGCCTCCGGCGACCCAACTCCAGCGGCGCCGCCACCTAATGGCTCCCCTCGAGCCCCTCAATCGAATGTACCGCACCCCGCGGTCCAATTCGAGCTCGATCGAGCGAATTGCTCGCCGGCAGAGCCTCTGTGGCCATCATGACATCACAATCCTATTTTGTCTGTTTACAGAAAATGGTTTAATTTTAATAATACAATAACTACTGTTTTATAAGTCAGAAAAATAAAATGAAAACATGGAAATGTTCAGAAAAATAAAATCTAACTGCTTATGTAATTTTCATACAAGTTTGACAAAGTTGAAAAATGAGCATTTATTTAATATTGTTAATTCATTTAAAATAGAAAAATAAGTTTTTATTCACTAAAATTAGAAAGTTACAAGTTATATACCAAATTTCTCAAAATTACAAATACAACCTGTTTATGATGTTTTCAAACCTATTTGAGCACTTTAAGTTGTACTCACTTTCAGAATTGTCCGAAGTGCCCCTCCAGGGTCTATTTCGGGCTAATTTCAGTAAAATTGCATAACTAACATACGAACCCTAGCAACCCAACGAACATGTTTAGGGCTTTATTTTACTGCATTAACTTGCTCATGCATAGATATTGTGCATTGCATCGATGCCATGTGTTTATTGTTCTTCTTCTTTTCGGTGTTGTTTCCCCCTCGGTAGAATCCGACTCCGAAGTGCAGGCCAACAACTCCAATGGCGAATACTTGATCTTAACCGACAAGTCAAGCACTTATTCCTGAAGTCTTTATCTGGTTTTCTTATAACCAAGGCAAGCATAACCTCTTATCTGCTCATATATGGTTTCAAAGTGTTTTCAATCTCATATGTTGCATGCGGTTCAAAGTTTTTATGGTCTTAGATAGAGTTCTCCTATACTTGTTGCATCGCCTATATATCCTGATCCACTGCTCCTAGCAGCTATAGGTTTGTTTGTGCGCGCCTCGTTAAAGCATGTGAGTCTTGCTTAGCCATGCCTAGTTGTGACTTGATCCATCCGGTTGATGAATCTGGTCAACGCGTGAATCTTTTTTGGCAGGTTGTTGTGTTTTGATTTATCTTTGATAACTTGACTAAATAACGGCATGGATGTGAGGCCACAATGGGTTGTGGCATTTTGTCCTGTTCATGCCGCTAGGAGCGAGTTCTCGCCTTCGAAGCCAAGACTGAGCGTGCAAACACACGCGGGGCCTAACATACCGCGCTCGACTAACTAACTTGTTTGGTTCTATCCGTGAGTCACGTAGTTTGGGAGTTCCATCTGCGTGTGAGTCAAAAACCTTTTCGAGGTGTTTAGGGCGTGACCGGGACAAGTGATGGACGTACACGGATCTTGATCCCGACTCACAGAACAGGTGCTGTCAGGAGGTGGCCACCTCCCTGTTGACGGGGTGGCCCTGTTTGGGTTGACTCATGGATAAGGCTCGACAAGGTAAAGGTCGTGGCCAGCCACCCTCTGCCACGCTCCATGGAAGAGCGTACATGTGGCGTTAAGAGTCGGATGGTACGTGTGGGTAAAGTGTACCCCCTGCAAGGATAAATCTCCTCGAGAAGCCGTGTCCATGGTTATGGACGACTTGGCAACGGATTCTGTGATCATAGATAACTTAAACGGAATGGCTAAAACTTGTTAAACAATGAATGAAGGGTGCCTCCCCGGAGAAGCCGGGAGGGGTGATCCTTGTAGTATGTGAGATTCTAGGAATGATGTTGGTGGAATGAAAATATGATGATTACAGTAGTTGAGTTTCTCATCTGTTTTGAAAACATTCCATGTGACGTGTTATTCTTCCTCGATTTGAAAAACAAAGACTGCTTTACGCAAATCAGCCTTCATAAAACCCTTTCTGGAAATAGCAGATATATAATAGGTTAACTAAGTCTTGTTGAGTACCTCCCGTACTCAGGTTTGCTTAATTTTGGTTCAGGTGGAGTTCCTCACTTCAGTGGTGTTTCAACGTGGACATCGACGAGTAGTTTGGGGTTCCCAGGTAGCAGCCTGAATCTATGGGCTGGGACGTCGCCTTATGTTGCGGCCTCTTAGGCCTTTTTGGTTCTTGTTGATTAGCAACATAATTTGCCTTCCGTTGTCTGATGTAATGTTGGGTCGTGTGACCTTTGCTTGTAAGCTATACTCTAGTAACATCTGCTTAATACAACTTTCATGTCTAGAGTGCTGCTTTGATCGGTTGTTGGTTTCGAACCCGTTGTTATACAGTTTTGGCTATGCCTGCATAGTTGTCGCAGTCGAGGGGTTGTGGAGCCGATGATCCATGTCCGAGCTCGCCTGCCGATGTGATTCGGCCTGGGGCGAGGTAACCCCAGTAACTCTCGATTGTTGTTGCACTTTTTGGACACATAGCAGCTCTGTATAACTTTGGTCCCGTTCCTTCAGTTTCATCCGACTCGTGGTCGCTTGGGTATGCATAATTGGTTATGACTAGCATGGATACAAGGAGTAGTAGACCGAGGATCCGGACTGCGTGCCGATGAATCCGGTCTGCCTGCCGTTATTTGTTGCGGCCGGGGCTGGTAACTCTGAAGCCCTTGTGAGTCCATGGCTAGGCATTGCGGCCCAGTTAGATTGAATATTCCTTTTTCCACGTGAAAACGAGTTGAACATACAAATTTTGAATATACAAATATAAAATGTCTATATATATTTATTTTTTCGCCAAAAATAAAGGTAGGGTGGGTGCCCTACCTTGCCCTATTAGGAGCTGCGCCCCTAATTTCACCTTACAAAACTCTAATTCCCCTCATTGAAATAAAACATAATTCGATGGTAACTTATTTTATTGTAGGCATGAACAAATTTATGAAGAAATATATAAAAATATGGATCATCTATTTAATATTCAGTGTTTTTTTATGGAAGCAACCATATTATAAATTTTATGAAGAATGAACATTTTATTTTGTAAGGGGACAAATACGAGAATAAAGACAATTTTATAAAAAACGACCATATTTGATGAAGAAGAGCAGTTTCCAAAATTTATTTTAAAAATGGGAAAGTTTAAACAAATAGGACCATTATTTTGTGACTAAGACACTGTTTATTGAAAAGTAACACGAAAAAAAGAATCAAATATATTGACTAGTTACCAATTCAAAAATCTTAAAACTTAAATTAACTGAGAAATAACAACATATTCGCTATTTGGTAATCTGTTATTTATCCATTTGTCAATGGCCAGACTTTGGAGCATCGAAATTTTATTATGTCTTGCCTACCAAAAAAAAAGGAAAAATGTCCATTTCCAAAACAAATGTTCCATTTTTGTTATCACAAATTGATTGATATCGAAATATGGCCGACATCAACCAAAAATAATATAAATATTGAACAAAGACTCGTTTTTAAAACTTGAATAGAGATCCTTTCTACAACTTTTTTTAAAAAAAAGTCTAAAAAAGCCATGGTCCTCCCTGACGACCTCCCCATCCATCCTGTATCCACACTAGACGGATAGCGCGCTTCGCCGCGCCGCCAGCTGTGAGTGGTTATCTGGTGTGGCAGGTGTGTCGCATGCATCGTTTTCTTTCTAAAAAAATTACATCTTGGAAATGTTCTGATCTGACAATTTTATTAGGCATAGGGCTCGATGGAAGGCGTGTGATTTGGCATCAGTACTTTATGAGAGAAATTATAGGTGAGAGATCACCTGACATATCAACCCTGCTAAAATTTTCTCTGAATTTCACTATCTGAGAGACTTATCACAAACCAAAAAAAAAAAAACACTCCACATAAAACATATGATAGAGCAAAGACGTCAATTAGTCACACAAAACACATATCCCAGTTCAAGATACACCACAGGCTTCACAAAACCGTGCAGAATACGCACCCTAGATTAGAAGTCTTGCAATGAAATGCTTGCACGACAAAATAAACATCACAATAGTTCTGTCAATAGAGGCGAAATATGACCACACACTAACATTATAGATGCGACATGTCCGGTCCGGTTTGGACCTGTTACTGGACCTGTGAACCTGTAGCAGAATTTCAGGTTAAAGGATCAGCCCGCACCTCTTGTGATAGGGTAAGGGTAACCTATAGGTTTACCCTGCTGTGCTCTGTTTTTAGTACATACATACTTGCTACAATAGTCTTCTAGGCCGGGCATGGGCATGGACAAGGAGATGAACGAACGGCAACATCACATGTGGACGAAAGCGAGGGAGAAGACGACGCCGGCGAACTAAGGGCAGCAGCGGCACCACGTTCTAGCTATGTGACGACGAACACCCAAAGCACGTGCCCTCCCGACTCGATGGCGTCGGTGGACACCACCCGCTCGCCGCCTCCGACGCCGACGGTGACCAGGTGCCGTGCCAGCGTTCAGCCCCGACGGCGCTCGCACGTTCTTTAGCTTGTCATGACCGGCCACGGGAGCGCGCCATCGTGCTCCTCAAAGGCGGCTGTCGCGGAGGCGGCCAACCAGCACGTCAAGGCTTCCCCAGAGGCAGGGGGCAGTGACCCACTAACCCGGGTGGCCGACGAAAGGGGATTCGGGCGAGTCAGTTATTGGCGGGCTTGGGGCGGGGCTTGCCTAGCCAATCCACTGCGGGCGCGTGAGAGCGACCCAGCGGCGTCGTGCAGGTGATCGGCGTCCCCCATGGCAGCGCCGTGGAGGTGCGGTTCTACCCTAGGGACAAGAGGATCAGGGTCAGGATGGACCTATTTTTGTGTGGATCGACCGTCTATCCTAATAGTAACGGAATCTAGGTCCGGTCTGGCGGGTCACCGGGCCGAACCGGACCTGTCGCATCTTGAACTAACAGACCATGAGAGCGTACGACATTCGGACATGACAGACATGTCTTGTAGACACAACTTTTCCCATCCAAGATGCATCAACCTGCCCTTCCTTGCACTCTGAAACGCGATTAAAGTTTAATTAGCTACTGCATAGCTGGATGAGAAGAAGGGGCTTAAACACACCGTCCAAGCATGGATCACAGTACCTTCTTCTCCATCTTACAACAGCTATTGGGCATAACTATAACTGACTCCTGGTGGTACCCAAAAAAAACTTTTTACTAACGATCAGCACGCAGTGAACATCGAGAAGAAAGCAAAGTAGATAGAAACCATGATGTTCTAAAGAGAATTCCATATCAGCAGCACACGCATCTTCAAACTGATCGGCGCTAGTCGAAGATTTTTCGCCTGTACTTCCCTGGAACGATAATAAGTTTCAGTGTCCTTTCTTGACAAATCAAATAACAGAATATTTAGCAAGCGTATGCAGATCGAGACAGCTAGAGGTGCCATAGCCTGCAAGAACACATCGGTCGACGGAGCGGCAAGCACAACTTCATTACTGGCATGAGAGCCTTCAATATGAGCATCGATAAGGCGAACAACAACAAAACCAAATGTGCTTTCCTATTAATCAATACTGCTGGACTGAAGTAACAGATAATAAAGTGTGTAGAAAAAACGTAATTGTATTTCTTTGAATTTTGTCCTCACTTTGCTTAAGTAGGCTACAAATCTAAAAGCAGACTAAAATCTATCCATAGAGGGATAATTTTTTATTACCAGAAAACTGATCAAAACAATAAGAGGTAATATAAAAACAAAAGAGGCAAAGGATGGTATTCAATATACACAGATTACATTATAACCATAAAAAAGATAGGAAGTGCAGAAAACGAACTACTGACTATGGTGAAGCAGGAAACCAACTGGTAATGGAAAGCAAGTACACATAGTATAACTGTATATTACCTAGGCCAAACATGTGGTGTCTCAAAGTGCATCAACTCTTTTACGTAGCTCGAGCACTCAATTTCTGCAAATGTCATCTGAAGACATACATTGTGCCTAAAAGTGCACGAAATATTATAGATAGATGCAGCATTAAACTTTTCCAGATACCTAATGCTAGTTGTCAAAGCATCAACTTGGTCCTGGCAGAAGGATAATTCTAACCGATGCCTGCTGCACATTGATAAATGGAGCACACCATGAAACAAACTATTTTACTTGGACAACAAAAGCAGACCATCAAACTTTAGGATAACTTGCCCAAAAATATGACCTGATGTTTGTCTTCTAGACGGAAACATGCAAAGAATATAGCAAGATTTTACTCAATGATGCACCGTTAGTTTTCCACATGAGCTGAGCTGAAAAAAAAGGGGAAATAAATCAATTCTGAAATGTGTATTTACTGATCTATAGTTACAGAAATAAGTAATCACAGGTTTTAAAATCTCCATGAACTCAAAATCATCTTTCGAAAGAGATGTTCCTTGATCTAATGCTGGTATGGGGTATATATTATATGCAGTAAGAAATACTCCCAAACCGAATTGAAACATCATTTTGCTGCGGGGTGGATCATAACATTCGGTTGCTTCTCCCGTGGACCCAATAGAGAAACATGATTAAAAATGGGCTGAAGCTGCACGTACTCGGAACTTAATTTGAAAGCCATATTTCAACCCGGACGCTTTTGGGATGCTTCTAATAACCAACCAATGGCAAGTGCTCTTCCTTGTTTCGAACCTATTTCAATTGCAACTTTCCGCGTCGATTCTTTTTTATTACGTCTTATTTTTACTCCTATATTGGGAGTTGCTCTACGTATTGCTTGACGTAAAACCAATAGTGGATTAGTTGAATCTTTTTCAGATAGAGAATTGATAAGCCAATGATTTTTTTCCGTCTTTCATAATATGGTTAACCACCGTGTTAACTAATCGATTATGTATCATAGAACTTGTCAAAATTATTCTAGTTTTATGACATTGAGTACTATCTATCAATTAAAGAAATCCATGAAGCCTCATCTCAGATCGGCTGAAGCGACCATCAGACCATATAAAAGGCGTGAAAGAGAAAGATCCATTCTGTGAAATAAATAGATGTACCTGCACGCTGCAGGTCGTCGTCAACCAAATATGTATGGGGTGCTACAACGGGGAAAATAAGGGCAGCAACACAGTTCTCCTGATGGTAGACCAGGTAGGGGAGCCGCCGGGTGATTTCTCTCCGGAGCCCGTCTCCGTCCGATTCCAGTCTTCTCCTCCTCTGGGTGGATTCTCCTCCTAGTCGAACATCCGCGCACCACAGATGCGGAAATGGCGGCCGCCGAAGGCGACAGAACGGACCGTCGTCCTTATTCAAGAGATCCTCGGCGCCGAACCGGATGAAGCGGTCGGCGAGGGCACGGATGTGGGCACGCAAGGAGGTGGCCCCCTGTCCCCATGGTCGGCGGCAGGACCGCCTCACGTTTGGAGGGGCACTGGCCGCTGCCGGTATTCAGTGCCGCCCGTGCTGGCGCCGATGAAGGAGGTTGTCGAGAAGCGGTGCCGATTAAGGAGGCTGTCGAGAAAGCCGTACTCCGAGAGAAGCACCGACATCAACAAGTGCACCGGCAGCAAATAGAGGCAAATAAAACCTGATGTGCAATCAAGATCGACGGGAAGGAGTTGTCCCAGAATCGCCGGAAAGGACTTGTGTCTCGCCTCTGCGGCCGGCGGATCAACGGCGGGGAAGGAAGGCACTGGAAGGCCGGCCGGAGCACTTCGCCTAGTCGGGAAGATGGGGACGACGTTCTAGGCAGCCGCTGCTGCCGTAGTCCTAAATCGCGGCGAAGTCCAACGCGTCCCTTTGCCTAGTCAACCTATAGACAATCAAACGGATGTGTGGACGCAAAAAAAAAATCCTACAATCGACACCTGCAATGCACAGACAATCACCAAAAAGAAGACCCATTGCCGGGTCCATGAAACAGTGGTCACCACCAAAATAAACTCATCAACGCACTAAGGTGGGGCCAGAAGCTCCCAGCAGCCGGGTCTTCTATCGAGCTTAAGGTTGTAGAAAATTCGACGAGACATCGGGGTTGCTTTTTTTTTTTTTGAAATTGAGACAACGGGGTTGCTTGTTGCACGCAAGATCCTTTAATGAGAAATAACAACATATTTCTCAAGAAACTTCTCAAAAAACTTGAATAGAAATACTTGTAAAAAAAAGCGGTCTAATAAAAGCCGTGGTTCTCCTCGCGATATCTGCGAACCCAGGTATCCCTGACGACCTCCTCATCCATCCTGTATCCACATTCGACCAGACGGCGGGGTTGCTTGTTGCGCGCAAGATCCTTGAGCGAGACGAACACGTGCCGCCCCAGGTTGTTGTCTTCCTCGTCCCTATCCGAATAGTAGTAGCAGTATTCGGAACCCGGCACGGACGGGTGGTGGAGAGGCAGCCCGTAGTAGTCGGCGATCCCCCTCACCGAGCGAGGCGAGCTACTAGGTATCTCCGTGTGGAATCCTTCAGTATGCTGGACACACCGGAAGGAGCATTCCCGGCAAAGCACTCTCCTGCAGCAGCTGCCGGCGTACACCGCCCCTGTGCCTGGGCACCCGCTGTTCTCGCACGATCGGAATATGTACCTGGGCGTCCCGTCGACCGCGTCGCCGTTGCCAAGTGGCGGCGCGACATGGTCGGGCAGCTCGTCGTCTTGGGTCCTAACCAAGCTGTCCTCATACAACATGGGAAATGCCATGTTGCACCGGGGTAACTGCAGTTGGTCCAGTGAGTACAAGGTGTGGAGCGTTCTTGTCCTGGTGTCGTAGGAGCCCAGAGCTCGTCCTGTGTTGAGCAGGATCCTGCCACTTTCGCTATCCATCTCCAACGGCACCACTACCGTGTCAGTTGTAAGCGAAAAGTTGGGCTGCTGGTCCAGGCAAATGTTGCAAGCGTTCGACCATGTGCCATGCTCCCGCATCATCCATATCCGGAGCTCGTCTTCCCGGACATTGGCGACGACGAGCGAAAGCACTCCTTCCAGCTCAACAAGAAACGCATGACCCAAGTCGCTGCACGGCGGCTGGCATGGCAGCATAGAGAATGCTCTGGTGGCGATGTCAAACGCCACGATGACGCAGTCTCGAGTCGCGCTCATCCAGTACAGCGTCCCGTCAACATGCGCCGGCGGCATGTCGGTCATCACCGGCCTTGGCGGTTCGCCGACGCAGCTCCAGTGCTCCACGCAGCTCGTCTTCACCATGCACACTACTGGAGCGCCGCCTTGAAACTGGCTTATCTCAACCACCACGTGCTCCTGCGTGAGCCGATCGAACCCCAGCCCGACGCTTCTGCCGCTGCCGCCCTCGCGCGGAAACTTGCCGGAGATTCCGACGCACCGGATGGAACCAGTGCCAGGGTTGCACAGGTAGTCGTGGCTGCTGGTGCTTATCAGGTTGAGTCCGCGGCACGGCTTGGAGCAGATGATCTTCCCGTTGGCTACCGTGTCGTAACAAGCTGCTTCCGCAGGCCCAACCAAGGTGTCCAACGGCGTGAAACAAAAAAAAATCTTTCGGAAAGGCTTGTCTTCTGCAGTGACCATCATCACCTTCCGCCGCCGCCTCTTCTCCAGCAGCATAACAAAGCTCTCGCTCTGAATAAGCGTCCTCCACCTCTTGCAAACGAGCGCGCACATGCCGATTGATTTGAGGGGAAGACGCAGCAGGATCTGGACCAGAGACCGCTCTGCTTCCTTCTGCTCACGGCTTTCCCCGCCTACACGGGCAAAGCTCTCCTCGTACACGCCCATCCGAAGGCCGGCCATGGCCTCCTCCTCCCCCTCCTGGACGCCGACCGGGACCGTTTCGACGTTCCCGGTTGACAGGTCGTAAGCATGCACCCTGTGCTGGGATGTAGCAATCAGAATCTTCTCCGCCGTGCCTCCGAGGACGGTGAGGAACCGGGGACTGTGCATATCGCGTGCCACATCCGGCCCCAACACGAGGCGGTAGTCGAGCGACCATGTGCTGGCACTGTAATCTCTTAGCGTCCATATTTCCAGCGTGCTCTCGCCGTGCCGGAGATGGCGAAGGTCCCGGACCATGCACAGGGAGCCCTTGAGGTCAACGAGGTGTAGCGGGACAGCCGGGGAGTGATCATCCAACTCACACTTGTCCCTAATGTCCTCGGCTGCAGGTCCGGCGACCAGGATGAAGGTCTCGTCGGCGACTGAGAAGCACAAGACCGCGACCCTGTAGTAAGGGTAGTGTACGGAGCTCGGAAAGAGATCGGGAGGCAAGTCACAACCCTGTGGGTAGAGCTGCCAATGCAAATATCCATTGGCAAACACAGGAGGAACCTTGGTCACTGATCCCTCGAAGATGACGGCGTACCTCACCGCGTCCAGGAGACGCCGCGGTATGCCGCCGTAGGCCGGCCTCCACTCTTGGCTCGGGGTACAGAGCGTGTAAATCTCGCACCCGAGCTCGAAGATGTCGTAGGCTTGGTGATAAAAGAGTTGCACCACCTTGTGCTCCTTGGTCCGGTCGTCGTAGGCGAGGCCAGCGCTGGAGAGGCCGTGGTGTCGCCGCTGCGGCAGGCGCCTCGACTCAAAGGTGCTGACGTTGCAGACCCAGTAGGCGAGAGAACGGGTGTCCGTCAGAAGCGTTAGGCCGTGGCACGGCTTGCTTGTCACCACCAAGAAGTCGGGGCGAAGGCGGTCGATGGTGAAGAGCAGCTCCGTGGCGCCATGGGCGCAGCAGTAGACGGCCGTGGCGCCCCTTGGCGACGCAGCCGACGGCGCGAAGAAGACGAACCTGCTCGCCCGAGCCTTCGCCGCGTATTCCTTCTTGAAAACGGGAGAGGAAAGCAGCGTGGCCCATGAGCGGCAGACGGCGCCGAAGCGGACGACGGCGTAGGCCGGCAGGCGCAACAAGATCTCTTCCAGGATCTCGTACGGCAGGCACTGCGGTGCCATCTGCATTCGTTTGGACGTCATGCCGGCGTCTCTTAGCAGATTCAGATTTTAGGCTTGGTGGGCTCTTGGTTATATTACACGCGTACACGGAGCTCTTCTAATCCTATTCGGAGTGAGCTCCGTCCGTTCGTAACAATGACGTACGTACGACTTGAGTCCGATGCTAGCACGATATCTTTGGGTGTGTGGGTGTGTGTGCGTGTGCGTGTGCGTGTGCGTGTGCGTGTGTGTGAGTGCGTGCGTGCGTGTGCGTGCGTGCGTGTGGGCGTGGGTGTGCGTGCGTGCGTGTGTGTGTGTGTGGGGTGGGGTGGAGGGGGGGTCGATTCTCGAAGACTGCGACCTTGCTTCGTACGCTTCGACGGCGTCGACGGGGTTTCCACCGATTTTGGGGCGCGAGTGCTCCATTCTTGTCAATAGAGATCATGAGATTGCTGGCGGCAAGTCACCGTCGGCAAACCGTCGTACCGGTATCTGTTATTTTGGTGTGATCCAAATTCGTATTCGTATATACCGATAAAGGCCGAACTTCTGACGAGTGGAGCCGGAGGCGCAACGAGTTATGGTTCGGGAGAAAAAAGGATATAAGTTGTGAAACCCGGAAACCAAAAAGACTTTCTTTAGCAGGAGTGTTGTGTTTAATGAATCTATTATGTATGAGTACAGTTTGTCGACTGATGTTGTACCAGATTCTTCTGACGAGGACGAACCACGAGTTCGTTTGCAGGTCGAGTTAGAACATCTGGATGAGGAGGAAACAGAAATTGATGGGGAGGATATTGTGCCACCCTCACCTCCTATTGTGCAGCAAGAAAATTTGTCTATTACAGAACGCACAGAGAAGAGGAATAAAGGACCTTGTACTCGTTTAATTGAGGAATGTGATGTTGTTTATTTTGCTCTAAGGTGTGCAGAACAGGTGAAGAATGATGCTGAACCGGCTACATACAATGAAGCTATTGATTCGGTTGATCGTGACAAGTAGATTGGTGCAATGCACGAGGAGATGCAATCATTTGAGAAGAATGGCACATGGAATGTTGTGCGTTTGCCTAAACAAAAGAAGACTGTCCGCTGTAAGTGGATATTCAAGAGAAAAGAGGGTTTATCTCCTAATGAGCCTCCAAGTATTAAGGTAAGGTTAGTAGCAAAAGGTTTCAGCCAGATTCCAGGAGTGGATTATAATGATGTGTTCTCCACAGTTGTCAATCGTAGTTCTATTCATACTTTCTTTAGTATTGTTGCTATGCATGATCTTGAGTTTGAGTAGTTAGATGTGAATACTGCGTTTTTGCATGAAGAACTTGAGGAGGAGATATACATGGACCAATCTGAGGGGTTCATAGTGCTTGTTAAGGAGGATTTCGTGTGCAATCTAAAGAAGTCCCTTTACGGTTTGAAACAGTCTCCTCGACAGTAGTATAAAAGGTTTGATTCTTTTATGATGTCACATGGCTTTAAGAGGTCAGAATACGATAGTTGTTTGTACATTAAATTTGTTGATGAATCGTATATATACTTGTTGCTATATGTTGATGATATATTAATTGCTGCAAAGAGCATGAAACAAATCACTACATTGAAGAAACAATTGAGTAGTGAGTTTGAGATGAAGGATCTTGGTCCTGCTAAGAAAATTGTAGGTATTGAAATTTCAAGAGACAGAAAATCTAGATTGCTATTTCTTAGTCAGGAGAATTATATTAAGAAAGTTCTTCATCCTTTTAATATGCACGATGCAAAGTCTGTTAGTACTCATATTGCTTCACACTTCAAGTTATCAGCATTGCAATGTCCTACTACGGACAAAGATATTGAGTACATGTCACGAGTTCCCTACTCTAGTGCTGTTGGTTTCTTAATGTATGCCATGGTGTGTTCTCGACCTGATTTGTCTTATGCTATGAGTTTGGTCAGTCGATACATGGCTAATCCTGGTAAAGAACATTGGAAAGCTGTTCAGTGGATTTTCAGATACCTCCGCGGCACATCCAAAGGTTGTTTGAAGTTTGGCAAGACTGGTGAGGGACTCGCAGGCTATGTGGATTCAGATTTTGCTGCCGACTTGGATAAGAGGAGGTCCCTCACAGGTTATGTGTTTACAGTTAGTAGATGCGCTGTTAGCTGGAAGACTACCTTGCAGGGTGTTATTGTACAATCTACTACTGAGGCTGAGTATATGGCTATTGCTGAAGCATGCAAAGACTCAGTTTGGTTGAAAAGTCTGTTTGCGGAGCTTTGTGGAGATGATACTTGCATTAACGTGTTTTGTGACAGTCAAAGTACTATTTACCTTACTAAGGATCAGATGTTCCATAAGAGAACAAAGCACATTGATGTCACGTACCATTATGTGCGTGATGTTGTTGCACATGTGCTGAAGGTATGCAAGATAAGCACTCATGATAATGAGAGAATTCCTTATTTGGCCCTTACTTAAAATATTATTCCCTATTTGGCCCTAAAAAATAAATTCTTCCCCATTTCACATCTTAACATCATTTTCTTCCTAACATGTCTCTATAATGAATTCTAGACACAAATAGGAATGTCAAAAGACTCTTTTGCCCCTAATGAACTATGTGGTAAGAAATTACTCTCTTTTTCCCTATATCAAATTTTGTACCAAATACAGATGAATTCCATTCATATTCATGCACAAACAAAATATTGCTAGCTACTAATAATTCTAAAGATGGATTGGACCATGTGCACAGTAGCTTAATATGTGGCCGGTGCTTGTTCCCAATGCCACGGACGGGTAGATGCAAATAGCAAGTCTAGCTCCTTTGTTGCATGAAGGATTTGCCTCCAGGTGAAGCTTTTGGCTTCGACATGCAAGCCAGGATCCATCTCTACCAGCTGGACGTAGTAGGCACTGGTTTTAAAAAAATCGTTTCTAGCAAGATCGACTAGTACTACTACGTATATAGCTCTCAGTAGTAGTTCTAGCTAGATCGATTCCTTCTTCGCTTCCCTTCCTAGTATTCTTGTAATCTCCAGATGAGTTGACATGGCTTCCAATCACGCAACAGATTAATAAATGATGGATGACCGACAAACAAATTTCCTAACGGGTGCAACTCCATCACAGATATAATCAAAGAGAAACTCCATGAAAAAAACTTAGAGAGTAATTTTTTATCACACAGTTCATCAGGTACAAAAGAGTCTTTTTACATCTTCATTTGTGTTTAGAATGCACTATAGGGCCATGTTAGGAAGAAAATGAAGTTAAGGTGTCAAATAGGGAAGTTTTCTTTTTTAGGGCCAAATAGGAAACAAGATTTTAAGCAAGGGCCAAATAAGGAATTCTCTCCATGATAATCCTGCTGATATGATGACAAAGTCACTTCCTGTTGCTAAGTTTGAGCTATGCTCAAGCTTAGTTGGTATCACTGCTTAGCCCAAGATGCTATATGGAGCCGAAGGTGTTTTCTTTTGTTGTTTCAGGTAAAGATTGTCGTTCATTCTACAAGAGGGAATTTGTCGCAAGGTGGAGTGTCATTTTGGTGTGATCCAAATTCGTATTCGTATATACTGATAAAAGCCGAACTTCTGACGAGTGGAGCCGGAGGCGCAACGAGTTGTTACCGAGTTGGAGTTGAATTCACCGTTACCGACCTAGTTAGGTCAGGACCTCCTTTATATACTTTTTGTAAGCCGCCGCATGGGATAAGCCACAGATTGTAAATCCCGGCGCGTTTGCAATCTCACCCGAAATAGTGAAGTATTGATGGCTAGCGCCCGTGGTTTTTTCTCTTCCTTGTTGGAAGGGTTTTCCACGTTATAATCTCGTGTCCCCGTTGGTTCGGTCTTGCCTAATTTCATCGTTGATTTCCTATTGCGTGTAATAGTATCTTGGCCTCCCCTGTTTAGTTTCCCCGTGTTTCTCCTCCCCCTTCACCAGCCACGGATCAATGGAGTTGGTCTTCGTCGTCGATATTGCGGTCGATCTACGGCCTCCTTCAGAGGCTCCTGATCCGCCTTGGCCGGGCAATCATGCCGCCTTCCCGGGCCTCGCCGCGGGCGAGCGAATCCGGAGTTCAAATAATGGTGACCCCGCGCTTCGCTCGTGCACGGTCCCATTTTCCAGCGACCTGGAGGTCTAAGCCAGCGTGGTTGAGGAACATTTTGGACAGCTCTGGGCAGTTTCATCTTCTCCTCCCCATCCATGTCCTTTCCATAGAGTTACCTGTGCTGGGTGCAGAAAGGGGTTCCAGATCTCGGGCTCTTCATCGGGGATTGCTTCCCTGTTGGTCGCTCAGCCCTCCTCCACCACCGTGACCGTCCTCTCCAGCCGTTGGTCGTCGCGGATCAGTCCTCGTTCACGTAAGTTCTCCTTCGCCAGATGCAGTCGAGCCACAGAACTCAGGGACGAGGGAGGGGTGGTCGGGGACCCAACGAAGGAACCCCCTATCGCGGCTCCCCCTCCCTCTATGGAGGCTCCCTCCTCTGGGCTGGCTCCCCCTCCCAAACCTCCGCATCAAGGAAAGGGTCCTCATGCGGCAAACCAAAGGTACAATCGCCCTCAACCACGTAACCAACCAAATCGTAACCCTAGCCGCGAGAATTCTCAAAATTTGGGAGGTCAGTTGCCGGGGAGTGGAGGTAGTGTCCAGCAGCTGCCAGGCTCATCATCGTCTAATAGGTCACACTAGTAGGGAATGGCTTATAGCCACCACCATACCGCTGGCGAACCAGGATTGTTGTTGCCCAGCGCTAATAGTGCTGGCGAACACGTATGCCTGTTCGCCAGCACTACCGCTGGCGAACAACCACCCTTGTTCGCCAGCGGTACGTCTGGGCCCCACCTGCGCGCGATTTGAAATGGTAGCGCCGCTGCCTTATTTTACCGCTGGCGAACGGCCATTATTGTTCGCCAGCGCTACGCCCACAACCGCTGGCGAACAGGTGCTTCTGTTCGCCAGCGCTAAGATGTGGGCCCAGCACGCATCTTAGCACTGGCGAACAGAAGCACCTGTTCGCCAGCGGTAGTCCGCAGATCCTTGCCACAAAGTGGCACCCCCACCTACCCACTTTCCCCTCCACTCTCTCTTCTTCACCTTGTTCCCTCTTCTCTCTCTAGCTCGAAATTATGCCAATTTCTCCACCCTCCTACTCTATTTTGAACCAACTAAATTTATTTTAGTTGGTATATATATGTTTATCTCCCTCCTAACATCATTTCTACCCCAAATTTTCCCTCCCTAGCCATCTAGATCTAGAATTAACCCCTTTCTCTCCAAAGCTCCAAATTTCTCCGGATATCATCGTGTGGCCATCTATTCATTTGAGGTGTGATGAATGATAATATATAATTAAATGAGTTTGTATATAAATTTTGTCCGGATACACGCGATATGCAATATGTGTGAAATTTCACCGGATTCAACAATGGTCGTGTGATGGAGACGATAAATGCATGTGTGCGCAATTTGTTGTGGAATGAAATTGAGTAGCCAACTATCGCCGGAATGTTGATTCATTTCCGTCTCGGCATAGTTTGGCACTCCTCTAACCTCCAATTTGTAGGAAGGTCATGCCGATTTTTTTCCGTGAATATCGAAATATATATATATTATGTTTGGTTCTAATATTAATTATATCGGCGCGCGCTCTCGTGCAGGCGACATATAATGGTGGTCGTTAAGAGTGAACGTGTCGTGAATAGTTACTTGAGACACGCGACAGAAGACATGTTACAAAATGGCCGCAAGGAGATACGATGTCCATGTCGAAAGTGCAAACTAGGGGGCTTGCTCAATCCCTTTACCGGAGACTTGCTCAGTCACCTCCTAAGGTATGGTTTCATGGATGGGTATAACAGTCAGTGGGTAAGTGATGATGAAGATGATGAAGTCCATGGGGCGGCGGCGGTAGGAAATGATGTGCAACAGGACAATAGCAACGATCGAATAGAACTACAGCAGGACCAAGATCAGCCTCATGACCCAGCACATGATCATGGAGAAGATGTTGAACAAGACGTGGAAGAAGATCACGAGGACACAGGGACACCCCTAACGGAAGTTGTGCGTGACCCTCATCTGAAAGAACTGCTTTTGAGAAAGACGACTAACTCGATATCTGCTGCTAGAGAGCAATCGAAGCTGGCGCAACTAGAGATAGACTCGAAGACACCGTTGTATGCAGGCTGCGGTCCGGGAGAGTCCCGCCTGAGAGTGGCCCTCGATGTTCTGCAGATGAAGGCGAGATACAAATGGAGCGACATAAGCGTCGATGCAAGCCTGCAATACTGGCACGATGTCCTTCCAGAGGGCAACACTTGTCCTAAAAGTTGCGACGAGGCCAAGAAAGTCGTGTGCCCCTTTGATTTACCTCACGAAAAATACCATGTGTGCATCAACGATTGCTACATTTATCGGAAAGAGGACGCGAACAAAACCATTTGTCCAGTTTGCAGCGCCGCTCGATACAAGAAAGGGAAGAAGAAAGCTCCTCGGAAAGTTGTGTGGTACTTTCCGCTCATTCCCCGTCTGCAACGGTATTTCGCGGACCGCAAGGAAGCAGAGCTCATGCGCTGGCACGCGAAAAGGAGGAATAAAGTTTTGAAAGATCCAAATCGAAGTGAAAAAGTAATTCTGACACATCCTTCATATGCAAGTCAATGGAAAGCAATTGACTGTGAATATCCAACGTTCGGGGCGGAGGCAAGGAACATCAGGTTGGGTGTGAGCACCGACGGACTCAATCCGTTTGGCAACCAGAGCAGCACCCATAGCACCTGGCCCGTGTTTGTATGGATGTACAACATCCCTCCCTGGTTGTGCATGAAGAGGAAGTATATTCACATGAGTATGCTAATTCAAGGGCCGAAACAACCAGGCAACGACATAAATCTATACCTGAAGCTGCTTAAAGATGAGCTGGAAACGCTATGGGCCGAGGAAGGGGTGAACACATGGGACGCCTTCGGTGAACAATATTTCCCAATGAGAGCTGTCTTACTCTGTACGGTTCACGACCTACTAGGCTACGGATATGTGGCGGGCCAGGTGTGCCACGGACATAACGGTTGCGTGAGGTGCATGGATGACCCCACGTTTATGCAACTTCCGAAAGATCCTGGGTCTTCGAAAACAGTTTTCGTTGGCCATCGAAGGTGGCTACCCAACAAAGACCCGTGGAGAAGGCGAGGAGACCTTTTTAACGGTGAGGATGAGCTCCGTGGACCTCCACGTAAGAGGTGCGGCGAAGAAATCTACAATTTGCTGAATGATTGGAAGGAATGCCCAGAGCCTGGAAAGAAGCAAAAGGCGCCAAAACCGCTTCTGGATGTATGGAAGACGAGGTCGGTGTTTTGGGACTTGCCATACTGGCCCTTTCTCGATACGCCTCACTGCCTTGATCTGATGCATATCACGAAGAATGTGTTTGAAAGTTTGTTTGGCACGCTGCTCAACATGCCGGAGAGGACCAAAGACGGGGTGAAAGCAAGAAACGACCTGAAATATTTTGGTATTAGGGTAGATCTTCAGGGGGGACGCCCGGATGATGACGACGGCGATCAATCGTGTGATGAGGAGACGGATGGTCGCAAGGCCAAAAGGGTTAAGAGGAATGACTATTACTGCCCCCCCTCCTGCTTCACTCTTAGTCCGGACGAGATCACAAAATTGATGATGTGCCTTCTCGGAGTCAAAGTCCCTAGCGGTTACTCAGGGCTAATAAGCAGATTCCTCGACGCGCAGAAACAAAAGTTTAGCGGGATGAAGTCTCATGACTGTTACGTGATGATGACGCAGATACTTCCGGTTGCGATCCGCGGAATAATGGACAAACACGTCCGGGAAACCCTGTTTGGCCTCTGTAACTTCTTCGACGTTATATCTCGAAAGTCGATCACGGGGAAGCAGATCTCAAGGCTGTAGGAAGAGATTGTCGTGATACTATGCGAGCTTGAGATGTACTTTCCACCATCATTCTTTGACATATGTGTTCATCTGTTGGTCCATATCGTGGACGATATCATCCATCTCGGGCCGTTGTTCCTGCACAACATGATGCCGTTTGAAAGGATGAATGGGGTCATCAAAGGATATGTTCGCAACAGAGCTCGTCCGGACGGAAGCATCGTTCAGGGCTTTCTCACCGAAGAGTGCATCTCTTTCTGCACGAATCATATGGACGTGGAGGACCCAGTTGGTCTGCCCAGAAACAAGCACATTGGCAAGCTCGATGGAGTAGGTCACAAAAATGGACGTAGAGAAGTGCATGTGGATCGGGCTTGTCGACGCACCGACTTTAACAGGGCAAACTTAGTAGCTCTCCAACACATTGACATGGTCGATACTTGGGTGGAAAAACACAAGAGCTCGATTATGAAAAAGTACAGTGAACAAGGCAAGCGGAGGACCGAAGGAGAAATAATCAGAGAGCATAACTCCACTTTCTTGCGTTGGTTTAAAGATGTGATCGTCGCTAATCCACCGCCAAGGGATTGTGCGAAAAATAAACTTTTGTACGCCTTGGCACATGGCCCAGCTCCCAACCTAGCGACGTTTCAAGCATATGATATCAACGGGTTCACTTTCTACACAGAGGAGAAAGACAAAACTTCCGATTATCAAAACTCAGGGGTAACGATGGAATCCTACACCGGTGACAAAAAGTTAAGATACTACGGAAGGATCGAGGAGATATGGGAGCTTAACTACTCTGGAGAGAAGGTGCCTATGTTCCGCGTCAGATGGGCTAGGATGTCGACCGTCAGGAAAGAAGACCGATACTTTACAACCATGGTTATTCCCGAAGCCGGAACCTCATCAAGCGCGAATGTCACAGCGCAAAATGAGCCATGGGTATTGGCTAAGCATGTGTCACAATGCTTCTTCATAACAGACCCCGCAAGGCCTAGCCGTGTTGTCGTGAGGAGAGGGAAAAGAAATATCATCGGAATGGATGGAGTCGTTGATGAGGACGAGTTCGACACGTTCGGCGACCCAAATATTGACGATGATCAAGAAGATGATGATGATAGTCATGCAACATACACAACAAGAAGAAGCAGAACTACGCTACCTAGGCATGGTCTTCCATTCAGAAGAAGAAGTCATAATGTGGGGTTAAATTATGCAACTGCGACCAAAAAAGGCAAAAAAATCAAACACTGATGAGAAACTATGTATATATTTTTCTGCCAATTGTATGCGACGAAACTATGTATATGCATGGGGTCTGATATCGATGTGCACTTATTATAAATTTAATGTACCTTGTTCTGTATTTCAAATGTGTGGACTTATATTTTTTGAAACATAAAGGAAACAAATAGAAATTAAATAAGAAGGAAACAACGGAAAACAATAGAACACATAAAGAAAAAACAATAGAAAACAACTAAAACCAAAATAATGAAAAGAGAAAACAAGAAGGAAATATTGGAAAACAATTGAAAACATAAAAGGGAATAATTGAAAACATAAAGGGAATAATGAAAAACAAAAAAACATTATTATTTGTAATGTGTTTGAAATAATTTGTAATGTGTTTGAATTAATGAAATGTGTCTTTGAATAATTTAAATGCATGTATTATTTAAATAAACATATTATTTAAATGCATGTATTATTCAAATAAACATATTATTTAAATGCATGTATAAACATAATAATTTAAATGCATGAAATTAATTTGTAATGTATTATTTAAATGCATTTATAAACATAATAATTGAAAACATAAAGGGAATAATGAAAAACAAAAAAACATTATTATTTGTAATGTGTTTGAAATAATTTGTAATGTGTTTGAATTAATGAAATGTGTCTTTGAATAATTTAAATGCATGTATTATTTAAATAAACATATTATTTAAATGCATGTATTATTCAAATAAACATATTATTTAAATGCATGTATAAACATAATAATTTAAATGCATGAAATTAATTTGTAATGTATTATTTAAATGCATTTATAAACATAATAATTTAAAAAAAAGTACCTCTGGCGAACAGCCATCCTTGTTCGCCAGCAGCATGTTACCGCTGGGCAACGAAGAGATGTTCGCCAGCGGTAAGGTACCGCTGGCGAACTACGGGGCTTGTTCGCCAGCGCTACACTGGCGCTGTGACACTTACGCGCGGGCCCCCCACCCCTCCCCTCTCTCTAGCAGTACTGCGCCCCTAGTATCAACACTTAGTCGATTTCGATCGAGAGAAACCACCGCGCGCGCCTCCCTCTCTGTTAACTCCGGCGACCCTCCCTCTGTTAACTCCGGCGAGCCCAATAGCACCACCGGCCGCGCCTCTCCCTCCCTCTCCTCACCCCTCCCTTCCCTCTCCACGCGCGCCCTCCCTCTCCCCACTGCCCCTGCGCGCGCGAACACCCCACCACTGCCCCGATCAGCCGTCGGCCACTTCCCCTCCCTCACCGGCGATCACCACCCCCTGGCCACTCACTGCTCCTCCCCTGCGGCTGCTGCGCTGCCTCGTACAGCGGCACCGCCCCTGCTGCCCACTGTTCTGCCACGCACACAAGGTGCTCGACCAAAGTTCCATAAGAAAATCAGGTAGCTTTTTTGTTCTGTTTTTGGTGGATCAGAAATATAGCATTAAGTGATTCTGTTTTGCAAAAAAAACGTAAATCATCAGAGGCTAGTTCAACTCTAGGGCATTTTCTCATGTGATTGCTCAACTTGGGATCATGATCAGCCTAGTTTTTATTCTGTGCATTTTTTGTTCTGATGAGAACATCATTGCACTTGTTTTTATTCTGATTGCCTAGTTTTGGATTTCTGGCCAATGATGATAAATATGCACCAAATTATCCTTTGATTTTGTTGTTTTTGGCCACCTGATGCTCCTCCTTGCTGAGAATGTAATAATATATGTGACTGAAAATGCATGAATTAATGGCACTGCAAGGGACCCTTTTTTAATGAAAACAACCATTGATAACTTGCGGAATTAATCAGAAGCTGGAAAGTACTATCACTGCACCTGATGTGCATGAATTAATCAGAAGCTCATCGACGGATAGAGCTTATTGAAGCTTAAGATCTGAGGCCAGAGGTTATCCTGTTTTACTGTTTTTTTTTCTCTTTTTGGTTTGCTCAAGTGATGATACAGCTAGCATGCAACACAATGGTTTTTATTCACTTAAACATATTCAAGTGATGAATCTGGTTGGTGGTGATGGATGGTATATTTTTCAAACCTGTGAGTACTCCTAGCTTAATTTTGCAAACCTGTATGTACTAATGATTCGAAAATGAATTTGTTAGCCAAGTTCATCGTCTGTTTAATCCCTAATGTGAGCCATATTTTGATTGATCAATACATGACTATAAGCACCTGATGAACACAGTACAGACGCAGGCTATAAATAGGAGCTAGGGAATTTGTAAGCACCTGATTAGCACAATTGTGAGCATTGGAGCGGAGGGAATTCCTAAGCACCTGATTAGCACTAGTTGTGAGCATTGGAGCAAAGCTTCTGTTGCCTTCATAGATGAAATCATCGCTGTGAATTAACTCGACATAACCTGAGTGAACTATATATTATTCAGAGTTCGTGACCACACTTAATAAGGAATTCTGTACAGCATTATTATATTATTCTCTACACTATTTAATAGGATTGCCTCACTTGCTTTCTAGCTGCCAACTGGTCTAGAAAACGATGACCATGATTTGCTTTCGAAAACAGACCTCAGAAACCGAGGAAAGTAGTCCATTGTCCCTTAAACAATTAAAAACTTTATGAAAATTTGCAGTAAATTCTTATTTAACATAAAGAGATCGTGGTAAAATTTTGAGATCATTTGGATGAGTTTGGTAGAACAAACTTGTTCTAATTTCAATTCTGCCAAAATTTAAATTTAATTACTTTGGGCAGTTAACAAACTTCAATTGTTATAAAAGTTTGTGTGTCACTCTTATTTGGCAATAAAAGGCCATGGTACAAATTTCAAGTCATTTTGATGATATTTTTAAAACACACTTGTTTTCATTTTATTTCTGCAATTAACTTCCAATAATTAATTGAGGCACTTAACTAGTTCAAAACCACATGAGATTTGGTGGAAAGTTATTATTTACCATAAGGAGGCACTGGTAGAAATTGGAGATCATTTTGATAAAGTTTGTAGAACAAACTTGTTAAATTTCTGATTTGTTGCTGTGGAGAAAACCATGATTTTTGGGGCCTTAAACAACTTAATTTTTGGTGCCACTTCTTGTGCTACTCTCATTTGATATAAAGACCATGTGATTAATTTTACAAAGTATTTCGGCAAAGTTTGTAGAAGTAACTTGTTTGCGTTTTCACCTTATGGCAATTCTGCCATTTTTCAAACAGAAAAGAATTCATTCTGTTTTGTGCCCATGTGCTTATATATCTTAACATAAATCATATTTTTGTGCCCATGTTATGTCACAATTGTTTTTGGTGGTTGGTGATGGTTGGTGGTGATGGATGTGGGGTGTGTATGGATGGTGGTGGTGATGGATGGTGGTGTATGGATGGTGGAGATGGTGTGTGGTCGTTTTGATATGTGCCCACCTTCGTGTGGATGACGATGATAATATGAGGGGTGGGATTATATGAGGGGTGGGTTTTTATGTGCAGGTACCCCACGTGAGTCCCTATTTGCCGGAATGTTGATTAATTTCCGTTCCGGCAAATTTGGGTACTCCATTTGTGATATTTTTAGCAAAGGTCATGCCGAAATTTTCCGTGAATTTTGGCATGATCTTTGCTAAAAATATCACAACTTAGAGTGTCCGAGAAATTTGGACTCATATGGGGTACATCGTCTAAATTGTAGGATTTGTTGAACTTATTTCGGGTTTTCTCTCCTTCATTAGATATGGCTCACAACGACGAGGCGGGTGGTTCTGGTCTCGGACACGGCGGAGACAACGACGATGCGTGGCTTTCCATGCTAAGCGCGGGAGGCGGACCCGTAGATCCGCACCCGGATCTAGAGATGGAGGGCGACGATGCAGACGACGAGATGGACGAAACCGTTCGCCAGGAGCTAGAGCCACACAACGATACATCGGGCGCAGAAGGTGATCAAACCGGTAGTGGCACCGGGGATACCGCCTCCGGTAGCGAGGCGGCGGCTAGGCGCAAAGAGAGGCGGCACAACATGCTCGCCACCATGCGGGAAGAGTTCACGGAAGTGGACCCCAGCGGTGCTCCCCTCGAGCCGGAGAGTTATGCCAAGGGCTATGGAAACCAGATAGGCTGCATAGCTCGAGACTTCGGCAACGTTAACATGGAGCACCTCAAAGCTAAAGAAAACACGGCTCATGCCGCCCTGCTGATTGAGAAGCTGCACACAAGGTATAAATTCCCGGATCCTTACGACAACCAGGACCTGAAGAAGAATCTGGTCAACTCCTTAGCACTGAACAAGTTCGCCAAAGCGTTTACGACTTGGAGATCCAGTTTGCGGCAGATGCTTGCGAAGGGTGCGGATTTTGATGAGATCCATAAGATGTGGCCCTCCATTTCCGAGGAAGACTTGGCCCAATTCAAGATCGACGAACTCAAACCGGAAAGGATTGCGCTGACTAAATGGGGGAAAGAACAGCGAAAAAAGAACATTGGCCCTCACAATCTCGGAAGCCGGGGTTACCTTGGGAAGCAGAAAGTATGGGCCAAGGAGGATTCGAAGAGAGAAGGGCCGAACCCGTTTGACAAGATCACCGACCCGCAGGTGAGAAATTTTGTCAGGGCCCATTACAGGGAAGATCCCAAAAAGCCCGGCGATCTTGTGTTGAACGAGAAGGTCAAGCTGCTCGAGGATAAGTATCTCGAGGAACAAGAAAAAGAACGCCTATCTCAATCTGACGGGGGGTCCTCGGCGACGACGAACAAGGACCCGTATGACACCCCTTTCATTAGGGCGCTTAACGCGATGAAGGGAGTGCCCCTTGACAAGAAGCCGAATCGTAGCCATGTGCATGGCCTCGGAAAGGGTCATCGGCATGCGCAATACTACCCCGACACCAGGGAAAAGCGCAAGGAGCGGAACAAGGGCCCGGAGAAGACGGTCGACGAGCTTGTGAACGAGAGGCTCAATGAGCTCCTCCCTACCATCTGTTCGACCGTCGCTCAGTCCTTAGCGCCGTGGATGCTAGGTGGAGGACAAGGGCCGCTCCCGCAGATAAACATAGCCCAAATGGTGCAGCCAGCGCCGCAGAACGTGGCCCCCGGCGTGGCGCCGCAGAACGCGGCCCCCGTCGTGGCGCCGCAGAACGCGGCCCCCGTCGTGGCGTCTGCTGCGCGGAACGAGCCGGCCCCCAACCCTCAGCCGGAAGGTCGCAAAGATCCGTCGCCGCCCCGCCACATCTCTTCAACGCCGCCGCCGACACTTAGCGGTCCATCCCCCTTGTCCGAGCTCAATGCACTCACGGTAATTCAATGTGCACTGCTTAATTATATATTATGACTTGATTCGTGACGGCATCAGTCTCTAACAACGATCGCGCGACGTTTCGCAGGCCGACGAGACGGGATGCACATTGCTCCTTAATGTGAACGGCGAGTTAAAGGACGTCGCCAAAGGAAAAATCATCACACCTCTGAACCGCGTATCCCACGGCGTTCGTATGCCCGAGGACGTGTTCAGAGTGACATTAAGTCGGGTGCTCCCTGGTTGCGGTGCTCTCGATCCTCCGAACCAACCACCCGCAGCCGACAGCGAGTTGAACCTGGAGCAATGCTTGGTTTGGCCATTGACCTGGCCGAAATCACTAATTCGTTTGGAAAGTACTCCTGCCAACACTCCAACACCGGTCCAGGGGTCGGGGCACCCGAGCCAACACAAGGATTTCTCACCTGCAAAGTCCGTGCAGCACGACGGCGACGAAGATGAGAACCCGAATGACTACCTCGTCGACGATCCTTACGAGGGGGCGCCCGGCCTGGATGATCTTGATCAACTTCTCTTGCCAGCGGAGGAAGCGGATAAATATCGATGCACAAAGCGTCTTTTCTCTTCTCAAGAGCCGGCAGTCCCCGAGCAAGAAGTCATCAGCCAGGATGCCCTCAAAGAGGCGGTAGCGGATGTATTTCATAAGACTCAGCCTAACATCAAGTATGCACGGAAAAGAACTAAGAAGGCTCCTGCCGTTGCATCGATGAGGCAACCGGTGGAGGGGACCAAGTCTAAGCCGCAGACAGGACGTGTATTGGATGGGATACCCATAACCGACTGGCATCAGATCCATGAGATGGGGAAACCGATGCTTCCGCCGAGGTTGGTCGCCTTGCTGACAGGTGATATGCGTAGCGTCCATGACGGTGTACTATATATGGAGGAGGTGCTTCTCAAAGAGAAAAATCCAACGCTGCCGGTTTTGGTCGCAAAGGTGCCATCTACGGCGGGATTTGTCACTGAAGGCAACGCAAACAAGATCATCATTAGATTTGACGACATTTTCCGGATGTTCCACATGAAAGCACTCCACTCGTCAATCGTCCGTCTGTTTACGCTCAGCTTGGCGCATCAGCTATCCGTAGAGAATGTCAGAAACATCGGGCTAGCAGACCCCTACTACATGCACGACATGTACTTGAACAACCCCAAGGGTAGGGCAAAAGCGACAAAGTACCTCGAACAAGTGTTGCTCACTAACCATATGAACAAGAGGATCACCCTCGTGCCCTACTTTCCTGAGTAAGTTATATTTCCCATCTTTACATAAGTTCGCGCATATACAATTTTTGAGGATTATATATATGGACTCTCCTGTTTTGCGCAGAAACAAATACGGCACCCTCATCATGCTCTACCCGAGAGACGCGCACGCAGTATATCTCGACTCCGGGAGTACGATGAAGGAGAAGAACTACACCCTCATCAAGTCTGTTCTCAATGATGCTATGGATGGCTACATCAGGGAGGAAGGATTCTGCGACAGGACGAAACAAATTAAAGGAAAATATGTGTTCAGACACAGAACAGAGTTTCCCTGCCCCAAGCAGGCGCCAGGCGGCCAAATGGAGGCATGGTACCTCATCCAACACATGACGGAGATCGTGAAGGACCAACATAGTCTGCAATACATGTCTGCTGTGGACAAATGGTCTCGCAGCATGGTGGAATGGTCTGATGCTGAGTACAGACAAAACTTTGGTCGCATCCAGCGCAAGATCTGCACAATCATCTATAAGGATGTAGTAACTTCAGGATCTAGCTTCCACTGGAACGGTACCCCACCATCTAACAATGAGTTGCGACAATATGTGCTAGAGCAGACTGACGAGGGACCATTCAACTCGTTAGAAGGTGCTCTTCCGTTCCCGCCGGAGAAGAAACAGAAGATCACAACATCGAGGAAGAAATGATCGACGGTATGTATTCGATTCGTTACGAATTGCTCCTAATAAGAACTTGTGATTTCCTTTGCCGGTCTAATGCTTTTATCTTGGTCTACAGAGAGATGAAGAAGTGGACGGCGCGCTGGCCCTAGCGAAAGATCGCAAGCGGAGGCGGAAGCTAAAGCGGAGGCGGACCGTATATCTAGCTAGTCTTCTTTGCGATTGATCTCTATATCGCGCGTACGTTGCATAGATATGTAGTAGTCATACCTTTGTAATCGTTGAACTAATTAGATGGCTATATTTTGGGTTCGAAATCTTCCGACATATTATTGAGATCAATGTGTTGTATTCGTACTTATGAGAATTGGATATGGATGCATATGTATAGATGTGTTAATATCGTTATCGATGTGTTAAATTCGTTATGGATGGATGCATATGTATCTATGATTTATCGATGTGCTATCAGTGATTTATATGTGTGAAAGTTTATAAATTATAGAATTTGAATGTATTTGGACCTGGGAATATATACAGAATCAGAATATATAAACTGTTATAACAAAAAAAAGAAAAAATACAAACCTGTGAAACCTACCACTGGCGAACACAGTACCCACCGCTGGCGAACTCTACCACTGGCGAACAACCTGACTACCGCTGGCGAACCGATAGCGCTGGCGAACAGCAGAGCTACCTCTGGCGAACATAGCGCTGGCGAACAAAGTCTTGTTCGCCAGCGGTAACCTGCACTACCGCTGGCGAACTGTTGTTCGCCAGCGGTAACCTGCTACCACTGGCGTGGTACCGCTGGCGAACACGTGTTCGCCAGCGGTAGATGAAATATGTTCGTCACTGGTAGCCCTTTTCCTACTAGTGTCAGCATCTTCAGAGTCTGCTAGTTCTGAGGTTCCGCCAAGTCTAAATCCTGAACAGGTCCTTGATACTAGATACATCAAACTTATATGTTTCAACTGTGGTGTTCCTGGGGATTTTGTAGGCAATTGTGTGAAGCCGAAGTTTATTTCATTTGTAGTCAACCATGTCATCCTGTCATTCTTGTCCTGCGTGGTGTAGTGAGCACCCTAGTGCTGAGTATTTTGGTAGTGAAAACTTTGGTCTAGGCTTCTATCACATTGATGTGACAGTTGCTGATGAAACTAAATGGTCAACTTTGCTAAATGTGGGATTGTGTCTGTCAAGAATGGTGAGACTCTCTGTCTGAACTGGAAAAGCTAACTTCAGCTCCATTTTCTGCAAAGAAAGGAAATGGCCTTGGCAGATGAGAGAATTGGAGCCTAACTTGTTCCTGGTTAGGTTCCTTCCATGTAAGAAGTTACTTGATTTAAGTGAATTCCCTTCATTTTATTTACAGAAGGAAGGGGTAACCATCAAGATTACTACCTGGGCTCTGGGATGTGCAGACATATGGATATCTAGATGAGCTCTAGGTGACTGTGCAGGGTATTCCTCCTAAGTGGTGTGCTTGGAAGACATTTGGTGAGGTTGCATCTATGATGGTAGTTCTTATGGATATTGATTGGCCTGCCCTCTTCAGGTAATTCTATGATGAGGTCAAGATGTTGGTTGAAGTGACGGAGAGAACTAAGATTCCATTCCAGAGAGTGGTGGAAATGAACCAAGCCATATATGTTGTCTATCTCTAGTGAGGATTCATCTGATGTGGTTAGCCCTGCCTGAGGTGATGAACTATATGGAAGAGACACCTACAAATCCACTTATGTTGGGGACATAGACACTGACCCTACAAATGGGAATGGGAACCTTGCTCCTATATCTACGCTTTCCCTCCCATCTAGTGATATTGTAGTGTCTGATAAAGGTAAAAAAACTGTGGATGAAGATTGTGTTGACTGCCCTAAATTATCTGCTTTTGAGCATTGCAACAGCCCTGCTAGTTCTCTCCCTGACAGGCTAAACTATGTAACTCTTGATGATTGAGTCTGAGACTGGGAAGTTCCCCTTAAGAAATCCATCAAGCCCATTCTCATTGATCACGAGGAAGTTGAAAAGGAATGCGTTCTGAGGGTGGGTTCCACCTCCGTCAACCTGGCATATTGCAAGCATCTGTTTGAATCTGGGATGGATTCTGATATTGATGATACTAATGCTAACCCTCAACCAGATGACTTCACCGAGCGCCTGGATGATGATGCTGTCAGTAAGCTTATTGAAGTGAAGAGGAGCCTTCTGCAATTTCTAAATGATGCATCTATTGAAGCTGCTCAGAATATAAAAGAGCCATCCAAATGGTGGTCTACTGTTTCCACAAGGAGAAGTGCTAGGAACCATGGTGCCCAAAATATTGTTGAGAAAGCTGAGAAGTATCAAATGAGAGAAACTTATAGATTCCTCCTAGTTTCAAAGGTAACTCTTTTGCTGTTTTAGATTCAAAAATCCTTGGTGATGTTCTTGATTATGTGAACTCGATTTGTGGTCATTCTGATGATGAAAGTCTAATATTATTCATTAATTAGTTGAACAAGAGATTACTATCAACCATGTCTACGATAGGAAAATCCCATTATTTCATTGGATGAATCTTTAGATTTATATATTTATGATTATTTGCCAGATCATGCCTATAAATGCCCTAGTTGTCCTGCCAATTTAGATCAAAATTTGTTGCCTGAGTCTAGATCTCATGATACTGGCAGCCCCTGGACTGTTCGGACCAACATAAACTAAAATCTAAAACCAAATTTCCTTATGATAGGATGCATTTAAAAAAGTAGAGGTACCAGGAGACCTGGCCGCAAAAAAGCTTTAGGTGACTTTATTATTAAGCATAAGCCGGAGTTTGTTGGTATTCAAGAAACCAAGAAGATGTCCTTCCCTGATGAATTCTTGGCTTTTATTGTTGGACCTTGTGAATTTCCTAGATTACCCTCCCTGCTAAGAATACTACTGGTGGTATTCTTGTGGGTTTTAAAAAGGATAGATTTGATGTCATTAAATCCCCAAAAAAAAAAGATTTGATGTGATTAATCATACCTGTTTTGAGTTCTCTATTGCTGTCATAGTTAGAGACAATATTGAAAATGTTACTTGGCAATTTAGAACGTACAACGATGTCGCCTAGAAGAGGGTGAATAAGCGATAAAAACTTTTCCGGTTAAGGCTTGATAAATGCGGAAATAAACTAGGTGTTTAAATTAACAAGCACACAACCTAAATATTCTAGGATCAACTATGTGCACCAACAACTTATGATAAGAAATAAAAATAACAAGGTGACAGCAAGATATATAAATTCAAGCACGAAGGCTATCACAACGTAAATTGCATAAGTAAAAATCTCGGATATAGAAATAACCGAGGCACACGGAGACGATGATGTATTCCCGAGTTCCTCCCACAAGGGGAATACGTCTCGTTGGCGGGGTGTGAGCTCACCACAAAAGCCTACTCAACACCACAAAGGTCTCACCCTATTCTCTGATGAACTTTGGGAACAAAGCCCCTTGAATAGGTGCTAAAAACTAGTCGTTTTGCACCTTTTTCATCGTTTCCGGACTGAATCCCTAATAAATTTGGGTCCTAGAATGGCCCGTAATGAATCTGGATTGTAATAGAGGTTTTCACGTTTATTCCAGAATGAATATGGAAAGAATTCAGGTCCAGGAATCAAATCCGGAATGAATCCGGATTGGCCCGAAATGGACCGAACACCAATACGAAAAATGCCATAACTTTTGCACACTGACTCCATTATTTATGTTCTTGGGCTCGTTGAAATTGCAACAACGAGAACTACAATAATATTCAGATAAACAACATTGTACAACAATGTAATATAAAACGAAATGGTAAAAGGTTTTGACCTCTCAAAAAGGAACAATCTGTAAAATCTCCAACACGAAAACACACATAACTTTTGTGAATGAACTCCGGATGAGGTCAATCCAAATGGGTTGGAAAGATAACAACAAGAACTATAAAAAAAATTAATGGAGAAGTTACCACACATGGAGGGTGTTGGAAGATTCTCAGAGCTGAAACGGATATTTTCACCACCAAAAACGCAACAAGCTTTCCTTACCAAAACCGTTTTCGATAAACCACGGCTTGTCATGAACATCACGACAAGCACCAAAACCCCAATGAGATAAAGACAAATAAGAACCAAGAAAGATGATATGCAAGTATGCAAATGTTTGTGCTCTCCACAACAATCCGATCAAGTTACTTACTCGAGAGCTCCTCTTGATAGTACGCCTATCTATTCTATAACCCGGTCTCCCAAAGACATGAGACCGGTAAAATAGAAACCCTATCAAGATCATACCTTTGCCTTGAGAAATCCAGTTGAGCTAGATGATGACGATCTTGACTCTCTCAAGTTCGATCCTCTTTCTTGATCGTACTTGCTAGCACATGCTCCGCTTGATGAAGACTTGCAAGTTGTTCTCCCATACACCATTATGGGAGAGACCTTGATGTCTACACATGCTTCTATTCTTGTAGACAGTGTTGGGCCTCCAAGTGCAGAGGTTTGTAGAGCAGCAGCAAGTTTCACTTAAGTGGATTACCCAAGGTTTATCGAACTCAGGGAGGAAGAGGTTAAAGGTATCGCTCTGAAACAACCCTACAATTACGATACAAGACGTCCCTCATGTACCCAACGTACCCAATATAGTTATCAGTTGTATAGGTGCACTAGGTTGGCGAAGCGAGAGTAAAATACAAGTGGTATGGATGATTATAAGTGATAATAGCAATATGTAACAAAAATGGCAGCAAGCAAACATGTAGCAGAACTGATTGTTAACGGTGCTTCAATGCTTAGAAACAAGCCCTAGAGATCCTACTTTGACCAGTGGACACTCTCAACAATAATAACATAATTGAATGCATAAATATCTCTCTTCACTATGCTACTCCGAACCACTCTCCGGTCAAATAACAAACACCAATTTATTGCGTAGGGCGGTATTTACGGCGCACCGAGTTCTAACGACATTTGTTGTTAACTCCTAGGTAATACTTTCCCATGCAGATGGAACCTTCCTTTGACCTATTCATCTTACCGTGGTTCCATCCGCCCACCAACAGAACACTACCACTCGGGTAGTCATTCAATTAGTCATATTATTATAAAAATATGATCATGCATTATTTTGAGCATACGTGGTATTACGATAGGGTTTTGAAAATAGTTGTTATGAAATATTTCAGAGGACATGAGCAAGTGATGAATTTGCCTTGATACAGATAGGTAGTGAAGTCTGATGCTTGGTGAGGCTCCTGACTTCCTTGTTCTACAAAATACCATCATTGTCTGGTAAAGACAATGTTTAAATAAGCCAATGATGCTATTATGCATAATAATGACATGTATGCAATCCTTTGAATTGATTTTCATTAACTAAGCAATTGTGGCATTTAATTATTTTTATATTTATTATTTATTTAATTTAACTCTATTAGCAATTCTTGATGAATTATAGAATATTTATTTTAATATAATTGAATATTCAAATTATATAATTGGATATTGATGAAAGAATAATATTAATATTGACTATGTATTAATTTTTATTAAGTTGAAAAATTATAGAATTAAGATAACAAGTATTATTCCATTAAGTTAAATTATTAAAGTATTAAAGTGTTGTATTTTGATTTTTATCACTTTAATCATGAATTTTAATAGTTTACAGAATTTTTATTTATTAGATTTTATTTTCTATTTGTTTTATTGCGGAAATGGTCAAATGACCATTCAGCCCCTAGGGCTGACTGGGCCAGCCCCCACCGGGGTTGAATCCAATCAGCTCGAGAGGGAACCCGAACACGAGTCATACTCGACCCGCACCCGCACCCTTCCTTCCTCTCCTTTTCCTCTCGCGACTCCCTGGCGACTGAGTCGCCGCCGCCTAGCCGATTTCTTCCGACCGATTCCGGCCACCTCCGCCGCTGCTCTTAGGCGCAATCGACGCGCCGTCGATGACTCCCTAACCTCCACCTCTCCGATCTGGGCTCACCTCACGGTGGTGCCCGTGCGCAACCAAACCCTAGCTTTGGGGTTACGGGACCGTGGCCCCTCCACTCCTCTCTGGCGACTTTCGGCCACTCGTCGATGTTCAAGGACGCCTCTAGCATGCTGATGTGGTCGATGCGGTTCCCGGAGTGTTGTGATGGTCGCTGCGGAGGCGCGACGCCGTCGGGACGGCTCCCCAGGAGCAACTACGGCTTCTCGCCGCCCAACGACTGCGCTGCACCGACTGGCCATGAGAACCACGATGGTGGTCACCTGTAAGCCCCTCGCCAAAGTCACAAACAATAGAATCACAACTTAAAGAATCGCAGAATCGTTCAGCTCAATTTGGGTCACAAAGTCGTAGAATCGCATGGTAGAATCACGATTCTGACAACTAGGCCCTCTGCTCTCTCTCTACCTCTGCTCTCCTCTCTCTCATCCTCTCTGTGCTCTGGAACCAGTCCATCGATCCCGTGTTCTGCCATGCTTGATGCCACCCTTGTGATGTCTCTGATGCGTATGATGTCATGGTTGCCGCTAGTTGGTAATTGGAGAATTTCTCTCATGTGTGGATTATCTAGGTATCATATCCAGAGAATTATTATCTCTGAAACTTGTTGGATTCAGAGGGTTTCCTTTTGTGATGACTGGTATCTCTCTATGGATTTTTCTTAGATATTTGTGTTGCTTTAGCCTTGTTTCTTATTTGATTCATAGCAGAGCACACATGTGTGTGATGCTTAGACGGAAAATTCATGGTTGGCTATGTGTGTGTTCTTGCTGGTGGGTGCTCTCTGAACCATATGGTTCAGAGGATGTGCCACCAAGCACCTGATGTGTTTCTGTGAATCACTCTCTGTTTGGTTGTATTGAGATACCAAATCATAGGATTTTGGGTGCCCAGCAACTGTTGTGGATGTATTTGAGAGCTCGGAACTTAACCTAAATCCTTTGGCTAAGTATTTGTGCTACTGGAAGCCATATGGACTGATAAGAACAATTGCTTGCTTGATTAATTTCCCTAGGCCAATGATGCAAAGCTTGGGGCCTTTTCTTTATAAGAACAGATGCTATCTTGATTTAATTAAATTCCTATGATCTGATTAGCATAGCACTTCTATGTTGTACTGAGGAAAAACACTTCCCAAACCCCTTTGTGCATAATCCATCAATTTGTTTGCTTGATGGTGTATAAAGATTCACCTTAGGTGATGAACTAAGGTTGGTGGATTTGGGTTCTTGTGGATTGCTTGCTATCATCCCTGCTCCTCCTCTTCAGGTTTGGCCTTGTGGAGAATTTCCAGTACTAGGTTCACTTGGCCTTGTTGTCACCTTGCTGGATCTCCAATCGTATTCAGTTCTATTGATGGATTTATTTGTCGTGGATTATTGAGGGTTGGTTGTTCTTCTGTTCTTGCTTGTGTTGAGCAGCTCGAGCAGAAAACAGGGGAAAGTGTGGTTGATGTCTTACCCGTCACGGCTGTTGTGCTATTTATCTAACTCATGTTGTGTTGACAGCACCAAAGTGTGCATGTGAGTGTGTTGTGTGCCTGATTCACTTGCAGGTTGAGATCTTTAGCTTGCCCTTCGGTGGTCTTATCCAGGAAGTTCTATTTGTTTTCACCTGCTAGTTGTTTTTCCTGTAATTTGCATGTGATGCTGGTCACAGGATAAAATGATTTGAACATATACTACACAATTTTACTTAACCCAATGATGAGTTTAGCAGTGCAACACAATATCAATCTGATGGTACTAATCCCTCTCTAACCCCTTTGTTTGTTTTTGTGTTTGTTTTTTAGGTTCAGAAGCTGGCAAGAAGATTAGTTTAGCTAGTAGCAATTAGTTTAGGCGATTCAATCTTGTATAGATTATTTTGTAATCAATTCTTGTAATATTATGTTTTGAGGAACACTATAATGACTTTGTATATTGTGATTTAATCAATAAAGTTCAATCTTTTCTTTTTCTAATTCTTTATTTAATTAGAATTGTATAATATTTATTGTATCTTAAATATTTCAAATTAATTAATAATGATCATAATTTCTTATCAACCAATTTGAATGCAAATTCAAATTCATTTAACCTTATGTTTAAAGAATTCAAATTGAATCCCTAAATTCAAATATCGCCTAAAGGTCATGTCAAAATTCCACCCTCTTCCGGTATCGACTCTTCTCTCTAAGTCAGGATGATGATAGAACCTCGATGACTTCAGGGTTTTTGTTTTCCGAAAAAATTATTCAGGTTTTGCAAACACATGCATGCAGATGCATAGATTAATATTTCTACCCCCGTGAGTTCCTAAACGCTGGGACATTACATCGGCTTAGCTATTTATTTATCTTTGGCATTTTGGGTTAGCCTCTTCAGGGTTTACGTCAAACGGCCCCGTCATTTGGCCGTCGACGTCTTTTGGTTTTCCTGGAGTGGCCCATCGCCAACATGAGACCAACTATGACACCCCAAGCTCGCCCTTACTGCGTGTGGGATGTTGTCTAGAGCTTTATTATATTTGAACTTCAACAGATGGACCAAAAAGTACTTTCTAAGCTTCAGAAAACCCTAAAAAGGGGTGCGAAACAATAGTAACAACAAGAAGAGATTACGCGTATGTGACAACCAACGGTATTGGATACTGTACAAAATATGGAGAAAAAGGTTAATACGGAATAACCAAGGGCCCCTTTGATTTGAAGGAAACATGAGGGAAACATATAGGGATTGGAATTTTTCAAGAGATGGTCCTATTCACCCGTTTGATTGGCATGAATTTTTCAAGGATTTTTTCCTCCGGTTCTCAGTTTCAATGCAAAATGTAGAGGAAGAAAAAATTCAGTCAGACCTCATGCTTTGTTTCCTGTGCACGAGGAACGAGGCAAAGTTTGCACCTGCCATCCTTTCCTATTCCTATGCCTTTTCTATTCCTATGAATTTCCTACCCTATGAATCAAAGAAGCCCTAACATGGAGAAGCACGCATTGTGGAAAGTGACATTCACTTACAAATTTAGAAGAGCCATATGCTGTACGGACTAGGGAGGAAAGGTCGGGAGCAAAGCATCAGTCAACGATGTGGTGCGGGTAACTTGAGACATGGATGAGCGCATTGTAGGAAGGGGGGAGTCGTCACTGAACAATCGTGAAGCACAAGGCGATTAATTGTTCCTGTTCCCTGCTCCAACCTGCTCCCTACTCCTCGTTTAATTGTTCCTGTTCATTTTTTTTTTGAACATTGGAGCGGCCCCAAAGGGACCAGAACCATCGGATTACAACCACTGGGTGAACCAGAAAGTACAAGGGGCCTCATAAAAATGAGAAATTACACATAGGCCCCTAGCATATGTAAAATGGACCTTGAACAGAAAGTAAAAGCGCAATCGAGTCCATCTTCTTCCCTAGTGCGGAGCGGAGAGAACTGCGATACTGCAGCCATGAGTAGCGGCGGGGACAGCACCACTTGCCCCTACCCTGGCAATAACCTCAGCAGCACAGCTCAAGGGCCTCCATCTGGAGGTTGAATTTTTGCCAGAATTCATCACCGGCATGAGTGGCATCTTCATCGCCATTGATATCAGATGAACACACTTGTTCACTGATAATCTGCTCCAAGGGTTGGTTCCAAAACTCCAGAACCACTCCCAAACAGCAACAGTCCAATCGTCACCTCCAATCGTGGTCGCCACCGCGGCGATTTCCGAGTAGAAGGCGAGAGCAAGCTGTTCCTGCTCGGAAGTGAAGAAGATCCAAGCACACCAGCACAAAGAAATCGACTCACCGTCTCCAGAGTACCTGCCACGGACCCGGAGGAGCAAGCGTAGATGATACCGATGAGCGCAGATCTGAGAGGCAAGGTTTATTGGGCAGCGGCCGATTTGCCTCCTCTCCTTCCTCCTCCATGGAGCAAAGGGAGAAATGAAAGTCGACCACACCGGCGAGGACCTCGCAGCGACGCCGATATAGCTGCCTTGACAAGCCTTATTTAAGGAGATGCCCTTCATCCCTTCCACCGCACACACCGCCGGACGCCACTCCAACGCCGCCATCGGAGGAACAAGATGCAGGGGATCTTGGCCATGGCTGTCGATGGCCAAGAAGCTACTCCTCACAGCCACATAGGGCAACCAGCAAAGAAAAATAACTATCCTACTACTACATCTAACGCCGGCGCTCTCACCTCGCCGCCCCCCTCCGGCTACGCCATCGAGGTAGGCTCGGTTCCAGCCCGGGAGGCGACTCCCACGAGAGACTCTCAAAGCGGCAGGAGGATAATCCGATCAAACAAGTTACTGCTCCTGTTTTTCCTCCCTGTTCAATTAACCATGAGAGTTGACATTACCACAAGATCAAAGCTCTACGATATTTAACCTCTGAATGTCTCCTCACCGTTGTTGCTGTTCTTGTAGGGTAACGGGGTATCCAGCGGATGGCTAGCAGGCACCACGTTGTCAATACACTGCTCACTGAAGGTGGCCGTACCATACGTTGCTTATCGACTGATTTGGCACCACCACATGCTATGCCAGTTGCCAGGGTCCTTGCAGTGCCGCCTCGCGCCACGCGTCCGACACGGACAGTGACAGCAGTGCTTCCTTCCGCAGACACACTGTTCCCAATTATGGTCCGGACTGCAATTCTGCTACTACGTGGCGGCCATATGTGTTCCCGTTTGCGAAAAAATCTAGCACAGGTGCAAACCAAACCAGCAGCCTTGGCGGCCGACGGGCTAGCAACGTTGCAAAGCTCTGGTAGCTTACGCTGACGAAGTGACGAGAGTGTGTGCTTGGCACGGACGCCGCGCAATCTTCAGCCGACAGTGAAAAATATTAAAACGCATGGAGAGATCGAGTTTTCCATGATGAAAGCAGAGTAGATCTGTATAACAAGACTGAATCACACACTTTTATTTCCTGGGAACTGATCGTTACAGCACGGAAGAACCATCAACGGCCGCGACGTGGCTCCACGCGCACACACACAAAGCTCGCTCACAACGTTGGGCCGATCGCCGTCCGTCGACGATCCAGCAAGCAGCAGCAGTAGTAAAACTAGCATAGCAAGCAGTGGCATGGTCACTTGATGAGGCTGGTGATGGCGGTGCAGACGATGGCCATCTGCACGGAGTCGGCGCTCTGCTTCGCCAGCGGCGACGGGACGACGCCGGCGCGGGCGAAGGCGTCGCCGCAGCGGTGCGCCAGGGACGCGGCCTCGCGCGCCTTCTCCTTCCCCTCCGCGTAGTCGCGCGCGTCGATCCCGTCGTACGCCTCCGCGAACGCGGACCCCATCCGGTCGTACAGCGCCTCGCACTGCTCCAGCGGGGCGCGCGCCTTGCCCCCCGCCCGCGCCCTGTTGGCGAGCATGCGCTTGATGTCGTACACGCCGTTGCCGGCGATGAGCACGCCCACGTCGGCGGCCACCTTGGCCAGGCCCCAGGTGTCCGCGTCGGGGCTGTCGTGGTGCTGGCTCAGCCTCGACACGCAGAAGTGGTAGTCCACGCGCCTGTCCGCGTCCGCTGCCGCCCTGCACGTCGTCTCCGGGGTCGCGTCCACGCCGCCCGGCGCGACCACGGCGGCGATGGCAATCGCGGCCACGAGAATGTGAGCCCAAGATGGCCTCATCGTTGTTTCGTGGTTTGCTCTGTTTCGCGAGATCGAACGAAGGGGGTTCCTTCCAAGTTCAGCACCTACTCGCCAACTGATCGACTCCTACTGGTGGTGGCTTTATGGTGGATTCTCTCGCTCTCTTGCCCCATCAGCATTTTACAGGTGGACGGTGCTCACTTGTTGGGAGTTGGGACCAGATTGATGTGGGGGCTGCATGCGTGTACGTGTGTAGTAGCGGAGGAACGATGTTGAATCTTATGTCGGCCACGGCCAGTCTCTCTTATCTTTGGGCCAATTGCTCACCCAATCCTAAGACCAACTTCCTGCATGGTTTGTATCTTAGAGCATGGTTAATAATAGAGTCTGCTGCTGGCTATAAGGTCTCGCCACGTCATATATAGTCGGCTTATAGCCAACATGTATAATAGTAGACTTTATGTCTGTACTATTTTGTCAACATATGGCCCACCTTACACTCTCACAAAGTGCCTATGAGCACGTGCAGGAACTGGCTACTATCGCCCGCTTATCTTCTCTCTTCTTCTTTCTCATCCAACTAAGCACAAATATACTATTTAATTGCTTATAGCCCGTTTACGTGGCCTTATTGTACTTGCTCTTAGACTAGTCACGATGGGGAGTAACATAGAGTGGTAACATACACATTTTTCTATACTAGGTTACTACCTCCACAATGGGTATAACATAAAAGTGGTGTCATGCAAAGGTGTATTTATTAGCCTATAAACTCATGTTGCATTGGGAGGTGTGATGTTATCTCCCCTCATTAAATACTTGCCACATCAGATTTTTTGCCTACATGGCATTGATGTTAGACTAGTCATAGTGGGGAGTATCATACACAAGTATCATGCACATGATACTAGTATATGATACTACCCCTATAATGCATAGTATCTTATAGTAGTATCATAATATCATTCTATTTATTATTTTATAGAATCTCAATGCAAATATGTGTACCAAATTTACATGCAACTAAATTTTCTAGTTTGACGTGTCATGATACGGTATCTACCTATGTTACTCTAACCATATCTCTCCTCATTAATTACCTGCCACATCAGTTTTTTGTGGGTCCAAGTTGCATGATACTAGCTATGATACCACCACTATGGCTAGTCTTACTACTTAGTTACTGCCCATTGTGACTAGTCTTAGTCCTGTCCCAATGAGGGTTTCTTAGCGCGGGTTCATAGACGTTTTGCTTATGTGGCACACTACCTAATGATGAGAGAGAGTGAGGTTGTATCTTAGCTAAGATACAACATTGGCACACTATCATAGGTAAAAATGGCTAATAGCCCAATCAAATCTATGCATGAGCACCAAATCATTAAATTTAGAGACAACCTCTAAAAAACAATGCATTGGACTAGTAGTCTCTTAAATTATTAATGCAGCTATGGTAACGTGCTAAGAAACGATGCATTGGGACATGCATTAGATAGTTGGTATATGTATCCACGTCAACAACCAACAACACATTATACAACCTCTCCAACTCTCCGTAAGTATTAAATTACAAAGAAAAACAAATTACCATAGACCAACACAAGTTTATAACATTGGAGCTTGTGCCCTACTTGTTGGTTCTCTCTCCACATTTATTGTATGCAACATCACCAAGATAGTCTAGGTGGCAGATTTGCCAACAGATTTACCAACAACTATTGGAGATGCCCTAATAACCGCCCGTAATTGTCCAAACCAGATCCCTGGAAAATGGCTGACCCCGATTTCTTTTCGTGTCAAGCGGGATATCCATGCGTTTGGGCGGCTAAATATAGGGTGCGCTTTGGCCCCATTTACCAATTTCATAAAAATCCCCAAGGACCTATTCATGGCATGTCAAGTGGTGCGAGTTTAGAGCATCTCCGGCCATTGGGCATTCTGTCAGCGTTTTTTTTTCGCTTTCTAGGGTTTCTGACGAATTTTTTTTGCACTAGGGGAGTAGAATTTCCTAGCCGTCACCAAAGGCAGTTTATTTTCTTCTATTGTTGCCTGCCATTTTAGCAAACAGTCTACGCGCGCTCTCGAACGACGTTGAGGAGTTCCGCGAGGCGCCATCCGCCGGACCTCCGCGAGCTGCCCGCGCTCAAGGGCCACACGCAGAGGACGCGCACGAGTGGCCGGCGTCGAGGAGCTCTCCATGGCGCGCACCCACCGACTTAGGTCTCCATGGCACACTCTCTGCCCCGATGAGGACGAGGACGTGACACCACAGCTCGGGCTTCTCCCGCGCTGCCCGCGCCCAGGGCGCTCTCGCTGGTGGCCATGGAGGAGCGTGTGGGCGACGTCGGGATGAGCTCATCGACGGCATGCCGGCTCGCCTAGCCCGTCGCTCCCCCACCGCAGCCGTCGGCGATCCCACGAAGTGACAAAGCCCGAGATCGCACGAGGGCAACTGGTGCGTCTCGGCCTCCGTCGGTGCCCAGGTCTTACTCGTCGTCGTCACCCGCTTGGTCACCGAGGACGCGAACAGGTCGCGGTCGGCGATGCCGCCCTCTAGGACGCCACCCATGATCTCTGGCAGCGGGTGGATGGTGCCGCCATGGAGCACGGTCTGGACTGCTGCCTCGCAGAGCTATGGCAACAGGTCGGAGACGGCGGTGAGGAAGGAGATGAGGCCGGCGCGACCGAAGAACTTGGCGGCGAAGAGCGTGGCTTCGCCCTGCGCCTCGGCGGCATCGATCCAGAGCAGGCACGAGCGTAGCACACACGCCTCATTGAAAGTGCATCTTTGCATTTGATCTCTCATATGTTCTGGAGTTGATAACAACATGATTAAGTCTCTAACCGTGCATCTAAATTATTTTAGGAAACATCATTTCGACGCAAAAAGGAAGAGTGCAGAATGCCAAAGCGACCAAAATCATCCTTGTCCAGCGGTAGTACCGGACGAGTCAGCGGTAGTACCGCTCCCTCCATCGAGCGGTAGTACCGTTGGTAGTACCGCCAGAAGTACCGCCAGTATGAAAATAGCTACTGCAATCAACGGTACTTCAGCGGCACTGGTCCAATAGTACTGCGGGTACTTAGGCGATTTTGGAGCAACACTTCTCGTGGCGGTAGTACCGCTACCGCCAGCGGTAGTGCCGCTCCTTCCAGGAAGCGGAAGCTGGCAGTACCGCTGAAAGTACCGCCTGTAACTGTTACGGTACTAGAGCGGTAGTACCCTAGTACTACCGCCAGCCACTTCGATTTATTTCGAATTCGTGGCCAGCGGTAGTACCGCTGCTGGAAGCACTGCGGTACTTCCGCGGTTGTACCGTCCGTGTCCATTGGCTGGGACCCCTCGGTACCGTGCTGGTTGCCAGTGAGCGGTAGTACCGTTGGCCCCGGCGGTAGTATCGCCAGGCATAAAAAGGGTCAAAAGGCTAGTTGGAAAGCATTGAAGTACAACATTTATTGAGCCTCCAAAAGCTAGATCTCTCCCAATTCCTCCACCCAAACTCGTTGATACTTAGAGGATTGAAGGAGAAGGCCCCGATCTACATCTTCACCGAGTTGTTCTTCATTTCCCCCTCATTTTCTAGAGGGATTTGAGTCTAGGGTTTCTTGTCGAAAACCTAGACTCCATTGCTACACTTGTTGGTGATTGGTGATTGTTGGGAGCCCCCAATTTGGTTGTGGGTGTGTGCCCCAAGCTTGTTTGTAAAGGATTCGATTCCCGCCTCAAAGGGGATCAATAGTGGAAGGTGGACTAGGCCTTTGTGGCGGGGTTCATCGGAGAATAGAGTGAGGCCTTCGTGGAGTTGAGTAGACCTTTGTGGCGAAGCTCACACCCCTGCAAGGAGACGTACTCCCTTAACAAGGAGGAACTCGGGAATACATCATGTCTTCGCGTGCTTCCTATCGGTTATCTCATCCCCTTATCCTTTACTCGTGCTTGTATTGTGTTTATCATTGTTCTTGTCATATAGGTAAATTCTCCGTAGTTGCATTATCGAGAGAATTTACCTTTGTGTCAAGCCTAATCTTGAAGAAAAATTAAAATTGGTCGTTGCACCTATTCACTCCCTTCCCCTCTAGGTGCCCTTACTATCCGTTCAATTAGTATCAGAGCCTCGGGTCTTTTATCGGGCTTAACCGCCTACGAGTTTAGTATGGCCGATGATCCGGATGTCACCGGTTCCGTGGTGCATGTCACTATAGATGATCTCAAGGAGTTGAAAAATTCCTTGACCTCATCCATGGAGGGCAAAATTGATGAGTTGCGAACACTCGTGTTGCAACTTATGAAAGCCAAGGAACCGAAGACCTCCACTTCGTCCCCTACGGTTGAACCACCGGAGGGTGCCAAGAATGGGGCAAATGGTGAACTACTTAAAGATGCTTCCGCTAAGAACTCCACTGATAAGGGTACGGAAGGAAAAGGAGAATTCCACGCCGTCGAAGGACACTATTCTCCCGATCCTCCCGTCCCACATCCCCATATAATTCCTAAAGGAGAAACTCCTAAAATTGATGCACATTCCTTTGGTGAGTGACAATATTACATGGAAACTCACTTGAAATATTTTTGTATAGAACTTTGAAGGGTCACTCGAGATGGATACAAGCCACATGACCCCAAGAACTTGACAAGAAGAGAAGCCGTAGATTGTCAACTCAAATACACCGCCTTGTCCATCATTCAACAAGCCATGGGTCCTAACCACATGCCTCATCTTCAACAATATTCCACCGCCAAGGAAACATGGGACGCTCTTGTCGTCATGTTTGTGGGCAATGAGAGTATGTAAAGGAATATGTATGATGCCTTGAGCAATGAGGCCGAAAGGTTCTATATCCATGATGGTGAGAGCCATGAAGACTTGTACCAAAGGCTCAAGACTCTTGCCACCACATTCAACAATGTCGGTGCTAAGTATATTGATGATGTTGGGATCAAAAGGAACTACATGATTGCTCTCATGCCCTTTGAACCCACGGACTTGAAGAGAATTCAAGGAAGACATGACTTTGCATCCTTGACCTCAACCCAAGTGATGCAAGAAGTGTGTTCCTATCAAGTGAAAAACAAAAAATGCTCTTGACAACTGTGCTAGAGCCCTAGGAATGCACAAAGGCGCATCGGTTGCTTTGAAGGCCAAGGTTGTGTCAAGGGAGGTTGAGTATGAAGAAGATTGCTTTGAGGACTTGGCTCATTGCTATTACCGTGCAAACGTTTTGGAAGAATCCATCCAAGGCCAAGGCATAAGTTGAGGAGAAGACCAAGTCTTGCTATGGAAACGAAGGGACTCAAAGGGTGAGGTCTTGCTTCAATTGTCAAGATAAGCACCATTTCATTGCTGAGTGTCCCTATGAGAATAGAGAACTTCATGGTGGCAAGCTCATTCGCAAGGACAAGTCCAAGGTTGCTTACAAGAAACCTCACTTCAAGAAGAAACCATTCGACAAGAAGTCCCCCACCAAGTTTGTGCTTGTGACTCAAGAGGAGTATGATTCCAGGAGTGACGAGGAGGAAGAAACCACAAGTGAAGTGGGCGCTCTTGCTATTTCTACAACTCCATCATCTTCATCTCTCTTTGAATCCCCCAATGAGAATCATCCTCAATCCAATGCTAAGTGCTTCATGGCTATGGCCTCGGAGGTATCACCTTCTACCAACTCTAATACCCCAAATGGATTGGTAAACCATGCTAGTCTTAGAGTAGAAGATGAAATTGCCTCTTTGGAACATTTTATGTCTAACATGCAAGGTGAGACCAAGAAGTACTTTGATCACCACATGAGCCAATTGGGAGAGGACCATGAAGCTCTTGATAAGAAAGGTGAGATTGAAAGGAGGGATGCGGATGCAATAGCATCTCTCTCCATGACTCTTGAGGAAGAGCATAATGGTAGAGTTTCTCTTGAAGAGAAAATTGATTCTATTGAAGAGTCACATAATGAACTTGTCTCTAATATCACTAAAGAACGTGACCTTGCAATTGCTAAATATAAAAAGGATAAGGTTGAGTTTGGGGTTGGTCATGATAAACTAACCGAGGAGTTTGAAAAGCTCACCAAGGCTCACAAGGCCTTGGAGAGTCAACACTCTACCCTCAAAGAGTTACATGAACAACTTAAAACTCAAATTAATCAATTCAACACCCCTAGCACCTCTACTTATTCTTGTGATGATGCAAATATTATTGAGGAAAATGCTAGGTTGAAGGATGAGCTTGCAAGGCTCAAGGGCAAGATCCCTCAAGTTGAGAAGGTTGTGGCCTCTAGCCCACAAGTGGTTGGTTCTAGACCACAAGTAAGTGCTCCAAGGCCACAAGTTGGAAAGCAAGGTCTTGGCTATGTTGCCAATAAGAAGAACAAGAAGAAGGCCAACAATGTTTCTTCGAGTGGTGGTGTCATGAGGGACAACACTACTCGTAGCATTTCCGCGGGAACTAACAATCCACACCATTTCTTATATGTTCATTATTATGGTGTTGTGAAAGCTAAATATGTTGGTCCCGTTGAAGGTTTCATTGACTATACTATTTGGGTTCCAAAGACCCTTGTTGCTAACATGAGGGGACCCTCCTCGGGTCCTAAGTCTAGTCAATGATCTCTTGCAGGACTATACTTCCGGCGGGTATAAATGGATAATTGATAGTGGTTGCACTAGTCATATGACCGGAAGCAAAGAACTTGTGACAGAGTTGCGCCCAAATAATATTAATGCAACCGTCACCTATGGAGACAATTCCAAGTCTAAGGTATCGGGGTTTGGCAAGGTTGTGATTGCTCCTGATATCACTATCGTGGACGTCATGCTTGCTGAATCCCTTGGTTACAATTTACTTTCAGTTCGTGCTTTAGGGAGGATGGGTTTCTCCGTCTTCTTTGATCCTGATATTTTGGTCCTTTTGAGGAGCAAGACTCTTGACGTCGCATACGTGGGGCATGTTGAAAATGAGTTGTTCGTGGTGGACTTTTAGAAGTCTACCAACTCTCAATCAATATGTATTTTTGGAAAGGCGGACGTGGGGTGGTTGTGGCATCGCCGCTTATCCCATGTCAATATGAGAACTTTGAAAAGTCTTCACAAATGTGGCCATATCCTCGGACTAAACAAAAGTTTCCTTTTACAAAGATCGTGTTTGTAGGTCGTGTTTTGAAGGAAAGATGCATGATGCCTCCCACAAGGCCAAGACTATTATCTCATCGAAGATGATCTTGGAGCTTCTCCATGTTGATCTTTTTGGTGTCGTGCCCGAGGCAAGTCTTGGAGGCAAGAAGTATTGCTTGGTGATTGTCGATGACTACTCAAGATACACTTGGGTTTATTTCTTCAAGTGCAAGAGTGAGACCCAACAAACTATCATCGACTTCACCAACCAATTGCAATGTCAACACAATGTTCAAATCATGGCTATTAGGAGTGACAATGGCTCCGGGTTCAAGAACTCCACTTTGAATGAATTCCATAGTGATGAGGGTATTCGTCATCAATATTCCGCCACCTACACCCCTCAACAAAATGGTGTAGCCGAGCGAGAAGAATAGAACTCTATTGGCTATGGCAAGGACCATGTTGGCAGAGTATTCTTCTCCCCAATATCTATGGGTCGAGGCTATTTCCACTGCATGCCACTCCTCCAACCGCCTCTACATCCGCAAGGGCTTGGACAAGACTCCATATGAGATCCTCGCCAGCAACAAACCCAACGTCTCCTACTTCCGTGTATTCGGTTGTAAGTGTTTCTACTTGATCAAGGGTGTCGGTTGTCTAAATTTCAATCGAAAACTATTGAGGGTATATTTGTTGGTTACGGTGCCGAATCCCACACTTATAGAGTGTTTGACAAAGCCTCACAGATTGTCATACAATCTTGTAGTGTGGTTTTCGAGGAAAATTATGGCTCCCAAGTGGCACAATTTCATGTTTCTAATGTAGATGTTGAAATGCCTCAAGAAGCCATAGGAAGGATGGGTGTGGGATTTTTCCGCCCCATCGAGGGACACCTTATGGCAAATCGAGAAGGACTATGCTCTACTCAAGTGGAGCCCTCCTCTGCAATAGAAGAACAAGCCAAGGAGCCAAGTGATGCACCTAACCAAGAACATGTTGAAGACCCTCCTCTCATTGACCAAGTTACTAGGCAAGATGCAACCACTCATATCATTCAAGATAGTCAAGGTCAAGGCCAAGATCAACCTTCCTAATCCTCATCTCCTAAAGTTGAAGCAAGTGTTGATGATGATGATGATGATGATGATGATGATGATGATGATGATCAAGGCCAACAAATTGGTCAAGACGGGGACCCAAATAATCAATATGATCAAGTGATTCCTCCTCGCAATAATGAGGAGATTGAAGCCCGTCGTGCTAAAAGGATTAGAAGAGCTTTGAAGCGTATTGATGCTTCTGAAAACAAAGTGTTGGAGGATATTCAAACTAAAAGATAAACAAGAAGGAAATTGGCAAACTTTAGTGAGAATCAAGCTCACATATCCATGGTGGAACCAAAGAAGGTGTTTGAAGCTCTTGAGGACTCCGATTGGGTTGAAGCTATGCATGATGAGCTCAATAACTTTGAGCGCAATAAAGTTTGGAAGCTAGTTGAGAAGCCCAAGGATTGCCACAATGTTATTGGCACTAAGTGCATATTCAAGAACAAGGAAGATGATATGGTATTGTAATAAGGAACCAGGCAAGATTGGTGGCTCGAGGCTACACTAAAGTGGAAGGCATTGACTTTCATGAGACCTATTCTCCTGTGGCTCGCCTTGAGTCCATCTGTATCCTTCTTACATATGCATCTTCGCATAATTTCAAGTTGCAACAAATGGATGTCAAAAGTGCTTTTCTAAACGGTCCACTAAATAGGAGATATATGTTAAGCAACCTCCGGGGTTCGAGAACCCCAACTTCCCTAACCATGTCTACAAGCTCGATAAGGTGCTCCATGGTCTTAAACAAGCACCACGTGCGTGGTATGAGCACCTTAAAGAGTTTTTGGAAGACCGTGGGTTTTAAGTTGGGAAGATTGACCCCACCTTTTTCACAAAGAGGGTAAAGGGAGAGCTTTTCATATGCCAACTCTATGTGGACGATATTATCTTTGGCTCAACTATCCAAGCTTTTAATAATGAGTTCTTAAAGCTTATGACTGACAAGTTTGACATGTCCATGATGGGAGAGCTTAAAATTCTTCCTTGGCTTTGAGATCAAGCAATTGGCTCATGGGAGTCTCATTTCTCAAGCCAAGTACACCCAAGACATGCTCAAGAGGTTTAAGTTCCAAGGTGCAAAAGAGAAGCCATCTCCTATGCAAGTCAAATTCCACCTCAAGCGCAATCCGGATGGTAAAGATGTGGTCCAAACATTGTATTGTTCTATGATTGGTTCTTCTCTTTAGCTTTGTGCATCTAGGCACGATATCGTGTTGAGTGTAGGTGTGCATGCAAGGTATCAAGCGGCTCTTAAGGAAAGCCACTTGGTGGCGGTCCATAGGATATTTAGGTATTTGGTTCATACCTCAAGGTTTGGTTTGTGATACCCAAAGGGGGCACAATTTTCTCGCAAGGCCTACACAGACTCGGATTGTGCCGGTGATCAAGATGATAGGAAGTCTAGTTCCGGGGCTTGCCAATTTCTTGGTAGGTCCTTGGTGAGTTGGTCTTCCAAGAAGCAAAGTTGTATATCTCTCTCCACCGCCGAAGCCGACTATGTGGCGGCCTCTAGTGCTTGCACCCAATTGCTATGGATGAGGCAAACCCTCAAAGAGTATGATGTTCACTTGTATAAGGTGCCTCTCATGTGTGACAATGAAAGTGCCATCAATATCGCCTACAACCCCGTGCAACACACAAGGATGAAGTATATTGAGATTCGTCATCATTTCATCTGTGATCATGTGGCAAGAGGTGATATTGAGCTAGCATATGTCGCCACCAAGTATAATCTCGCGGACATCTTCACGAAGCCACTTGATGATGCAAGATTCATGTTCTTGAGGAATGAGCTAAATATCATCGATTCTAGGAGTTTGACTTGAAGATCTTGCACACACCCCTATAGTTGATACATGTTTGGTTCTAGGTGTAGGAATGGACATAGGGGGGTGTTATCCTAACACATTGGGTTCTCCCTCCCCCTATTATGCCCAAAGCAAAAATTCATTGTTATCTCTCTTTTTCTAATGTTGATTTTTTTTGAAACATTTTCTACTGCAGGGGAGCCCCCCACAGCCCTTTATTGCCAACCAAGAGTGTTACAGTTACAGATATGTACAAATATACATGGAATAGACTAAGGCAGTCTATCCCAGGCTATCTAATTTAGGGAATTAATCCATAAAGCTAAGTCAGCAGCCACAGAAGCACTCAACCTATGCTTAAGCATAAGGAGATCTAACAAGAAGCCCACTTTCCATCCCATAAAGGAATGTCTTTCCGATTTAAAAATGACTCCATTCCTCTGCTTCCAAATATTCCAGCATGCAAGAATCACTATCTCAGTGAAACAAGGTCCTTTGAAAGACTTTTTTGCAAGCGTAAGATTTTGCACAAGTGTGTTATCACTCCAGCTGATTTGCAAATAGTTCCAAATCCGAGAGCTAAAAACACATTGAAAGAATAGATGGAGCCAGTCCTCATGGCAACGTGAGCAACAAAGAACACAGTGATCAGTGCCTTCAATCTTCCAGTTCCTTCGTTTGATCATATCCTTTGTATTAATCCTATCCTTGAGAATCAACCAAGCAAAGAATTTATGCTTTGACATGCATTTGGATTTCCAGATCCATTTTGCAGGCCCATCAGGAGGAAAATGAGCAAATTTTAGTTGGTAGAAATTACTTGAGGTATATACCCCTTTATTGAAATTGCATCTCCAACTGTCCTCACTGTCATTCAACTGAAAATTATCCACAATGACTTGCAGATCAGTATACTCCTGGAAATCTTCATTTGAAAACGGCAAACGAAAAGCATCCGAGAGATCTGCCATCATTATTAAATCTCTTACTGAGGACAAAGGATCTTTGGCAAAGGAGAATAATCTCGGGAATTTCAGTGCCAAAGGTTGTCCTATCCATGAATCTTTCCAGAAAAGCCCAGTAAATCCATTTCCCAAAATGCAAGAAGATAAAGAGCACCAAGTATCAGCTAGTTGCATAACACCTCTCCACCAGAAAGAGCCACAGGAAGTCACAGCATGTGGTACTGACTGAAAATAATAGGCATTCTTGACTAAATGGACCCAAGGGATATCCATAGAGTTATAGAATTTTGCCAAGAATTTCAGTAGTAGAGCTCTATTTTGAATCTGAAGATTGATGATCCCTAATCCTCCTTTGTTTTTGGGCCTGCATACCATATCCCAAGCAGCTAAAGAATTCACTCTTTGCTTATTTCTATTCTTCCTCCATAAGCATCTCCTCCTTGCTTTATCAATTATGTCAATGACACCTTTAGGTATTACAATGTGCACATGTAATATGAGGGCAAGGAGGATAGAACCGAATTCACAAGAACCAAACTATCCCCATAAGAAAGAAACGAGACTGTAGCAGAAAGTCTCCTCTCAATTCTGTCAATTAGTGGTGCAAAATCCTTGATAGTTGGTTTAGTGGTGCCCATGGGCAAGCCAAAGTATGTAAAGGGCATAGAGGCCACAGTACAATCCAGAACAGAAGCCAGATCAACAGTTTCCTGCTGTGATAGATTGATCGGTATCATAGAAGACTTGTTATAGTTCACCTTTAACCCAGTGATATGGGCATAAAGGTTAAGCAGATCTTTAAATACCAACAATTGTGCCGGTTCAGCAGGTAATATGACTAAAGTGTCATCAGCATATTGAACAATAGGAAAATCTCCACCTATTGGAATTGGCAACCGGAGTCTTCCCTCTCTTAGGGCCAGATTAACAATACTTTGCAGCAGATCCCCACCCAACACATATAGAATTGGTGACAATGGATCACCCTGCCTGACACCTCTTTTGCAGACAAAAGGTTTGCCAGGAACACCATTTAACAGAACCGACGATGATCCAGAGGCTAGAATTTCCTTGACCCATTTTATCACTAAGGGAGGGAACCCCTTAAATCTCAATATTTGCAGAATAGCAGAATGCTCAATGGTATCAAAAGCTTTCTCAAAATCAATCTTGAAAATCACCACTTTCTGCTTAGACTGTTTACACTGGTAAATGTATTCAAAACACCAGGCCAGACAATCTTGAATAGTTCTGGATTTGATGAAACCATATTGATTAGCATGGATGCATCCAAAGATTTTATCTTGGAAACGATTAGCCAGAATTTTAGTGATAAATTTCAAACATGTATTGGTCAGAGAAATAGGTATGAAATCATTCACTGTCTCAGGAGAATTAGTCTTTGGAATAAGAGTAATGAAAGAGCCATTAATACTCTCCAAAGAGATCTTAGCACTGTGAAATTCATTGCATAGCTTGATAAAATCCTCTTTTATTATACTCTAGCAGTGTTTAATAAATAGCCCTGTGAAACCATCTGGGCCAGGCGCACGATCAGGTTTTAGGTGTTTTACAACTCCCTCAATCTCCTCAACAGTGAAAGGATTAGCCAGGATCTCTAAACCCTCAACCACAGGCAAGAAAACAGACAAATCAGTATCAGTCATGGGTGGGCAGGAGACCCCCATTCTGTTCTTAAAACAGGACCAAAAAGCAGCAGCTTTGTCCATATGATCCACCAACAAATTCCCGGAAGCATCTGAGATGGATGGAATAGAATTTCGCCTAAACCTCTCAGTGGCTCTGGCATGAAAGTATTTAGATTTTCACCAGAAAGCTTAGCCCAACGAATAGTACATCTTTGCTTCCAGTAATCAGACTGTAAAGCAAGCAAATTTTTGATATGCTTTTTAACAATTAGTCTGAAATTAAATTCAGGAACACTCAACTTCCTCACATCTTCCAATTGGTCCAGGAACAAGATCACTTTACTACTCATTTCAATAAGAATCTTTAGCTGAGATAGATTCCTTCCCAAATCCTTCAAAGCATATCTAAGATTCTTTAATTTAGCAGTGATTTTGGAGGTAATTGATTTGGCCATAACTGGAGTATTCCAAATCTTTGTCACAAGGTCAATGAAACCAGGTTGCTTAACCCAATGATTCTCAAACCGAAAGATCTTTGCCTTTGGAATGTTTGTTCCAATTTTAACAGAACAAGGCAAGTGGTCAGAAGTGATTTTTGACATGGGTAACACCATAGTATTAGGAAAATCCAGTCCACTGACATGAAGTAAAAAACCAATCAAGTTGAACCAAAAGAGGATCACTTTGCATATTGGACCAAGTGAAATTCCTACCTTTAATAGGCAGTTCCAATAAACCCAGATGGCTAATGACATCATTAAAGATAAACATATCATTAAGGTCAGCCCCCGGTTTATTTCTATTATCCAGTGATCTAATGAAATTAAAATCACCAAGAATCATCCAGTTCTGATGAATAGGAATGGAAAGATTATATAATCAGTTAATAAATTCTTCTCTTTCCACCCCCTTGCAAGGACCATAAACATTCACCAAATTCCAGGAAACTGAATTGTGAATGGATGTGAATTTAATGTGAATGGCAGAACGATGAAATTCTAACAACTCTCCATTGAAAATGGAACTATTCCATAGCACAATTATACCTCCAGAAGCTCCAACAGAGGGAGAAAAAGCAAATTGATCAAACCTTTTAGGACAGAACGACCTAATAAAGGAATGGTCAAAATCCTGGCATTTAGTCTCCTGTAAGCACATGACAGAAGCCTGACTTTCCTCAATTTTATTATAGACTACTTCTCTTTTAGATTTATCATTGAGGCCTCTCACATTCCAATAAAAAACAATCCAATCCAAATTCAAATAGGCCGTATTATCCATGGAATAACAGAAAGTAATCAAAGCTGCTGGTAATCATAAAAGACCAGCATAGTAGATAACCAAAAGATAATAACCATATCCATAGTGCAGTACATATGTCATTCATCATAACAAAATGTATCAAAAAAGACCAGCAATAACTCCAGGGACCAAACAGGCCCATAAGATAGAAACAAGGCCCACTAATCATCAGAACTTGAGGAGGTAGTGGGCTTCTTTGGAGCAGCTTCAAGCTTCTCCACAGTTATTTCTGAATCATCAATCTGGAGCATGCTTCCCGCCCTCCGCAGAACAGCAACAGGAGTGAAAGGGGGCACTCCCCCTGGAGAAGCTTGGGGACGAGAAGACTTTGCTTTTTTTCCTAGGCTCTGGCTTGTCAATAGCAGGCAAAACCCGGAAACCAGCGTTCTTAGCAAGGCTTCTCGTCACTCGACGCTCCTCAAGGACTAGCGGAGCAGTCACCTTCCTAGTCCTCTTCTTGGTAGCAGGCTCAGGAGTCACTGGTTCAGGATCAACAGGGCAGGAATCCAGCAACATAGGAACAGGGGCAGCAGAGGAGACTGGCATCTCCAAAGGCAGCAACGACGACAGAAATTCAAATCTCCTGTCAAAGATGACCCTTGCTTTGTGATCCATAAAGTATCTGGACCACTCCACCACAGGATCAGGCAGCAAGACTTGAAGGATCTGAACATCATTGTTCTGACCTGCAGCAATCTCAGGGAGGGGTGGAACAAAAGGAACAATAGCCAGCTGGTTTTGTTCCACTTGTTGCTGCAACTCCACAAATTTCTCTAGGCCTTCAGCTCGTGCAACATTCATTGAATCCATAGAGGCGCCAGAGAACTGAACGGAGACAGAGGACTGCACCTGTTCAGGTTCTGGGGCCTGATCGACAGGATCATCATGCGCCGCATTTTCCCCCTGCTCCTCATTGTTCCAGTCACCCCAGCCTCCCTGCTATGGTACAGGCTGAACCGGTGGCACCCAAGCCTCAGGAACTGGAACCTCTGGTGCACCAAAACCTGGATGCGGGTTGCCTCCAGGAGGAAGAAGATCTTCATCCCCCGGCAGAGCGTCAGCAACATCATTGTTCAAGATAAAAACAGGGCAGGTCCAGGAGACTACGTGACCACCGTATCGCTGGACCTCCCTAATCACAATCGAGCGGGGGATATCCGCGCCGCCACCATACGTAACCTTGAGAAGGGTACGAACAGGGGAAGCATCCTCCCTCCACTAGGTCCGGAGCTTGCCAAACTTGGACACAATCTCACGAAGAAATTCATCAGTGCGATAGCCCATGTGCAGATTTAAAATCATAATCCATCCAATTCTGGTGTAAGTAGTTGCTCTAACATTGTCTCCTTCGTCGTGCCTTACGAAGGACAACATCCTACCATCTGGAAAAATAAATGGTGGAGAGTGTACCAGGAAATCTCTGGCAACCTGGTCCGCCATGCGGTACATGCCAACTCCAACAGCGCTCTCCGAGAAGATGACAACTTGCAGATGCAGTTCTTGAAAGATATAATCGACGATCTGCTGCAGAATATCGTCGAGTTCTTCAACCGGAGGCCGAGGAACAAGCTGAGCAATGGCCCAGGATTCATGGCGGCGAGGAGGAGCCGCGGAGGAGGTGATGTAGAGGCGAGCAGGCCGCTCCTCGGCCGCCCAGGGCTCCTCAACATGCATCCCAGCCGGGACGAACCGAGTCGGATCACAAGGTAAGTTCGCCATTGTTGGTGGTGGTTGCGATTCGAGAGGCGATTCCGACGAGGGTTTTCCTGGAACAGTGGCAGGGGCAGGGGATAGAACTGAGGTAGGGGACTCCTCGGTTCCAATAGTCGATGATTTAACTACCCAGCGCAGAGTTCCATTAATTCCCGGGCAGTTTCTGTGGATATGGCCCGAGCGTGAACAAGACCAACACCGAATCCGGCCCGTACACTCTTCCGTTGCATGTTTAGCTGAGAGGCAGTTAGAGCAAGGCCATACCTGGGCCGCCAATTTATCAATTAATTTGTCAAAACCATCATCAACAGGCACAGAGGCCACAGAAGGGGCCACAGGAATAGTATCCGTAGCAGACTTTGCAACATGAAGATCAGGTTCAAACGATCCAAACTTAATTGCAGGCAACTCACGATCAATATCAGAACCAACATTATTAGGATTCATGAGAGGAGCAGTTGGAGCACGAGTAGCAGAGGGTTTAAGTAAAGGCTTGTATCGTTTAGATTTTACCTTCTTTTTCCTCGTGACAAAAGTCAACTCATTTGCCTGATCGTGAGTCCACCTTTTTAATTCAGACATCCAATTTGGACCACCGAAACTCCAAAGATGAAAATAACACTTGAAATGAAAGCAAGAGTACCATTTAATCTTCATAATATGAAATCCAACCTCCTTAGACGAGACCTCAAAAGATAAAACTCGATCATGGAGACAAGTAACATTCAAAGAGGCACAATAACCTCCAATCGCCGCTTCAAGAGCTAAAGCAACAGTATTTTCATCAATTTTGAAAGCAACACGGCTAAAAGATACCACCATTTTGAAAGCGCCGTAATTCTTAGTAGCATGAACATCCGATCCGAAAAGTAATCGGACTTCCTTAGCAAGAGCTAGACCTCTAGAAAAATCCAGGTCTAAAACCTTAGTTGCATGAACTAAACCCACCGAAGGATCAATAAGATTCCGATCCAAAAGCGGCACCAGAGAATCCGCATCCAATATAGGAACGATGGCATTAGAATGATCCAGAGGAGCGCCATTACGTGGAACCAAATGATCTTGAACCCTGGCACGATGACAAGCAAATTGGATCTCAGATCCAGGATGAATGCTCTCACATACCTTGAGAAAACGTTGATCAAGCACAAAGCCCGCTTGATCTACAAGTTGGATCCTCTTGTCCTTTGGATCTAACAGAACAAAACCCACGTAAATGGGATTGAACTTGAGATCCACCTCGGTGGAGAAAATCGCCCTCCAACGCCAACAAGAGCGATCAAAAAGAAACTTTGCCTTGGTCATGATGGAGAAAGGGGTGGACGACAGTGCCGGAGTGGCAGATGCCGTAGGGGAGGAGGACGACAGTGCCGGAGTGACGATTGTCGGAGAGGGTAGGCTAAAACCCTAGATCTCTTCGGAGTCGCCATGAGCGCCGCCTAGAGAAGGAGCCTCCATCTTTCTCCGCAGATTTCAAAAATCCCCCTATGTCCATCTTCTAATGTTGAATTGTGAGCTTCAATGTCGAGAATTGGCAATGCACCCAAGATATATCTTCGCGGTGACATACCATAATATCTTACATGGTGTCTTAGGCCACCAACCTCTTCTCTTGAAGAGTTGGTTCTTATTTGGTTCTTAATTGGATTTTAGTTGACTTGTTTCTCTCTTTGTGAGTCCTTGTTGTCGTTTGGGAAACACACTCCCTCTTTTCCTTTTTATGAGTTTTTGTTTTCCTTGCAAAAGTTTGAGTGTGTAGTACCATCTCAGTTTGAGCTCTTATCCCAAGCCTCATGGTTCTCCCCCCCTCAAACAATTTATGTTCCAAAAACTTTAATCCTTTGATATCTTGTCAGAAGGAAGGAAACCAGGCTAGCGGTACTACCACAAGTTTCAGCGGTACTACCACTGTAACTGACATTAGCACCCAGCGCACGGTACTACCGGGCATCGCTAACGGTACTACCGCTTCAGGAGTTCATGCCTAGCACAAACCCTAGGAGCGGTACTACCTCACGGTATGGGTAGTTCCACGTGGGCGGTACTATCGCTGATCACAGCGGTACTACCGCTGCGGTTGAAATCGCGGGGTTAAATACGGACCTGGGAGAGGGAGTTATCCTTTTACTTCCTCTCTCCCTCATTCACCCCCCCCACACACACCAGATCTCGTTGTCGCCGCTCCTTCCATCCGTCGGGGAGGGTTCTCTCCGGCTATCGAGTGCTCCTCTCACGCCGGAGGAAGCCTACGAATCACCTCCAACCACTTCTCCACGAAGATGAGCTCCGGTAACCCATCCAATCTCTCCCCCTCGAGTTGATTTTGTGAGATGAAATTGTTTAGGGTTCTAGAGATCTCCTAGTCTATAAGTGGTTCGATGTGATGCCTAAACGATTAGATTCCCTGAGATTTTTTAGTGCAATTGATCTAGGGTGGAATCGGTTGTACCTTTGGGTGCCCTCGTAGATCCGCCAGCAGCGGTACTACCGCTGGCAACAGCGGTACTACCGCTATGGCTGGGACCGCTGGAGACAGCAGTACTACCGTGGCTCCCGGCGGTACTACCGCTTCCTGGTGCATTTTGCATTTCTCATTATTTTATGAATCTTCTCGTAGATCATTTTATTGAAGTTATCTTTCTTCATTGCTATCCCCCTATGCTATCTTAGGTGCAGGTGCTAGTGGTTCCAAGGGTGGAGGTCGCAAGCGCGCGGCTAAAAGGACTCGGAAGAATCCGGAGGAAGATGAGGCTCCTGAAGTGATGCCTCAGGGAAATTTGACTAGGAGGCAGAGGTCTGTGTTGATGAAGTCTCAGGCTGCCAGGGACAAGTCCGTTGCTCGCATGCCAGATGAAGAGTTCCATAGAGAGAGGAGAACCAACCCCTACAGCAAGCCTAGGTATGCCAGGGTCAATGAGTGCTTCTGGAATCGCTTCCAGGAGCACATAATCTATGAGGAGTACCCACAGAACAGGAACAAGGTGGTAACCCAATTCTCTATCAATGTGACTTTTATGAGATCCAAGATGGATTAGTTTGGTCAAGCTCTGGAGATTTGTGAGGAGTTTGGTCTTCTGGATTTCATTGAGACCAACAAAGATTATGATGAGCATCTTGTGGGACAATTCTATGCCACACTCTATTTTCACACTCATGAGAGGAGGATCACATGTATGACCAAGGATCAGAAATTCACAACTTCTTTGGTTGAGTTTGCCACTCTGTTGGGTCTTCAGGATTTTGGGGAGGTTCTTGATGCTTCTTTCTCCACTACTTACTTTCAGGTTCCGTACCCGGAGAAGTCTATGCCTCCTCAAGACATGTATGATCTCTACATCCCTGGACGTGTTGTCGTTGGTTTCTCCAAGAACTTGCTGCCCGTGTATGACATTCTACACCGGATCTTCCGGAACACTCTTGCTCCTCGTGTTGGCAACTTCGATCAAATCCACGGCTCTCTCACTGATTTGATGGTCTATTCCCATACGCGCCGTGGTGATGGTATAAGGCTTGATATTATGGATATCTTATGGAACGAGATGTACAACTCTGCGACGAAGAGAAGGGTTCTAGTGTTTGCTGGTCTTGTGTTCAAACTCATTGCCACTACTTGGCGTCGTGCTCAGCTTCCTAATGCTCTCTTGGATAGTGACCAAGATCTCAGTACTCACCGCGTCAAGGAGCTTCGTGTTAAGAAGCACTTGCCTCCTGTGGTGACCCAGCACACCACTGCATGTGTAGTGCGCACTACAACGGAATCGGTCTATTGCAACGAAAATAGTCGTTGTAAAAAGTGACTTATCGTCGCAATAGGGTTTTGTTGCACCGAAATCGGTTTCGTTGGGAGGCGTCGCGAAAACCTCCGTGGTAGAAGTCTGTCTCCGCGCACTTAGATTCGTCGCTAAAAAATAATCCAGTTGCAACCATTTCCTAGGCCAATTGCCACGCACGTTTCCGTCGCGTCTCGCACATAACGCAACGTACGTATTTCGTTGGTACACCTCTAGTGCAACAAATACCCAAACGTGGCGAGTGACCAATGTGGCAACGGCGAGTGTTCCGTTGAGCTTGTTCTTTCGTTGCAAAAGTCGAGTTTATTTGCCACGTCCAATTGTGTGGCAAAAAACTATGGCAACAAACATTATACGCGTGGGAACAACGTTTTGCCACACACAATCAATCGTGGTAAGATGATTTTGAAATAGTAATCGCAACGGCCTTCATATTAGTAGCCATAAGCAATCGCGACAATTTCAACTATTCGTGGCGCCATTCAATTTCTACAAATTTTAGTTTCGTGGCGAGATGTAGTATTCGCAACATCCACATTTTATGTTGCTAGAAGCAACTGCGACAATAACAACTTTTCGTGGCGCCATTGTATTTCGACAAATTTTATTTTCGTGGCGACATATACAATTCGCAACGTACAAATTTTAGTAGCTAGAAACAACTGCGACAACTTCAACTATTCGTTGCGCCTTTCTATTTCTACAAATTTTAGTTTCGTGGCGAGATGTAGTATTCGCAACATCCACATTTTATGTTGCTAGAAACAACAGCGACAATAACAACTTGTCGTGGCGCCATTGTATTTCGACAAATTTTATTTTCGTGGCGACATGTACTATTCGCAACGTACAAATTTTAGTAGCTAGAAATAACTGCGACAACTTCAACTATTCGTTGCGCCTTTCTATTTCTACAAAATTTAGTTTTGTGGCGAGAAGTATGGGAATTCTGTATTGCAACGAACATAGTTTGGTGGCGTGAATGAACTATCGCAACAAAGTTAGTTTGGTGGAGAAAAAATATTGCGACGATGTCTCCCTCATGGTGGTGAGAGTCTATTTCAACAAAACACTTTGTTGTGGCGACTGAGGCTTCACGTAACACTACAATTATCGTGGTAAACTACCTATTGCCACGTTATAGAAAAATAAAATAAAAATAAATAAGGAAACAAAAAATACGGGCATTGAATTAAAATGTTCAAAAGGGTACGTAAAATATGTTTATTTACACAAAATAATAGTTCTCATAGCTATTTTTAATATATACAAATGAAATTCTCGTACAACATGGATCAAATCAAGATCAAATCAAACTGAAATATCCAGTGCAGCTATTTGTTTCCATCAGAAGTTTGATTGACGTCCTGCAATCAATTGTAAAAAAAAAGGTGTGAGTCTAGTCAGCAATAACACATGCTGAAACATAAGAACCAGCAGACTATAGTGTGTGGATGAAGCAAAAACAGTTGTTGTAACTCAACGAAGCCACAACCCATAGTGAAACATAAACTGCAGCAAGTATAGGGTGGGTGCAGCAACGCTATAGTGTGGGTGAAGCAAAAACAGAATGTACTACTACCGAATTGTACAAGATTGTGACTTACATATGACTTAAACATTCGACTTTTCTGTATCGTGCTGTGCGGAGGAACTATTTTCTTAGCAGGACTGTTGGTAAGTGATGGTTGCTGGTTCGATTTCTTAGACGTCTGCAAAAACAAAGTGCACTGTTAGCAACGCAAGTAAACAACTAAATCTTACTAGTTTGCAATTGTATGACTATCATCACCTGAGGTGTAGTCGTCTTCTGCTTTTCCATCTGTGCGGAGAGCTCGTCAAACTTTGCCTGGAACCGTGAGTTAAACTGTGCAACCAAGTTATTTTCAAATTCTTTTCTTGAGTTTCTCTCCGACTCCATCAGTTGTTCCCTTTGAGCAAGCTCTTCCATTAATCTCTTCTCAAGATTTTCTCTCTCAGCCCGCTCTACATTAATCTTCTCTTCCATGCTTGCACGTTCATCTAGTAACTTCTGTTCTAAAGTAGTGACCTTTGTGGTGAGCTGGGAGTTAACTTTTTGGGTCTCTGCCGTAGCCCGAGCTTGCTCCTCTAACAGCAACTTAGACCGCTGAGAACTAGTTTGCACCTGGGCCATGTATCCGAACCCACGAGGCTGCGATGACTTGCCTTGAACTTTAGATTTATATGCTTTCTGGAAAATATTGATTCTTTGTTCAGCTGACAATGGAACACCAGTTTCCTCTAATCTGTTTTCAATCTCTTTACATGTTGTTTCCTGATTACGAAAAAAAATCTCAAATCAGATGAAGAAACATCCAAGATGGAGAACAGTAAATATGTTTAGAGTAGCTTCTAAGTCAGTTAACTCACGTAAACATCCTTGGACTCTTCTGTAGTCCATGTTTCATTCTTTGTGTGGGTCAGTCTCCAGAGAGCAACACAGTCTGGCTCTTCTCCAGTTTCCGAATCCCTCTGCAAGTAGTGCAACAATTAGATACTATAAATATTAAAGCAAAGTGAACACCGACGCATGCATAGTGAGTAGGCCCATACATTCTCAAAACTGAGTTGAGAGTAGGATTTTGATCCTACTCTGTGTTTTGTCTTCATCTGCGAACGGTTATCCTTGTTCTTTTGGCTGAGTTCCTGCTCATTCAATTATAAAAAAAAACTTGTCAGACAAGCCATTTGATGATAGTACAAAATTCACAAACAGGTAGTATAGAAATAACCAGGAATTTCGGATCAGTGCCAAAGTACTCGATCAACCATTCCCACTATTCTTTTTGTAAATCTTCCGGGACAACTGCCCTTCTGGCATCATCTGTTCTGTATGCCGTGTAAGTGCTGCTTAGGTTTCCTCGCCAGCCTCTGTAGCGTTCTTTTGCAATTTTAAGAATTTTTTCGTGTGTTTCGTCTGTATCTGGCATATCGTATCTGTCCTGTAATGCGTAGAACAAACAGATAGACTTAGTTTAGTAGTAGTACATTAATTATGGACGAAAAAAGCAGACAACACATGTGAGAAAGGTTGTACGCACCAACATATCTGTGACGATCATGCGATGGATGTTAGGGTGAATGTCTGTCCACCTCCTCACTCCAATAATTGGTAACCTTCTTTTCATTGTGATTACCAAGTCATCCTTGAATGAACGGTTGTTCATTCCTACTGGACCACCCAATGTTTCAGAGAAATCAATACCTAGCTTTGCAGCTCCATTGGCATGACGCTTCTTATTGGCTTTCAAACCTTTCACAACACCTCGCCCTTTCTTCTTCGGTATGTCATCACCTACATCCCAAAACACACACAAAGAAACAATTTATTTTGTAGTTGATTGAAAGAAATTAGGACACAGCGGTAAAAAAAATAGCTAGTACCTTCTTGTAGTTGTAGCTTCGGGCGATAGCAGCGTGCATGGGAAGGCCAATCATCAACGGAACACATGTCAGTTTCAGACACATCAGTGTTAGGTTCAGTTCCTGTTTCAGGGTTAACATTTGTACTGAATCAGCAATCGTAGATTTTATCCATTAAAACAAATATTAGACAGAGCTTAAATGTCAAAAATAAATTACCACGTCTACGTTTTCCCTGACTTTTTTTATATTGTAGTATACTTTCAACCCTTGTCATGCAGACAGATCCTTTCTTTATTACTGAAAATGTTAACAATAAATGGACAAAGCATTAGCATTGTGCATAATTCAGAAAGCTGATTAAGAATTAATGAACTTGTGTACCATTCCCAAAGGAGTAATCTGTATCTTCTTCTTCGTTTGAAGCTTGTTCCTCTTCGGTTGCATCCCTAACTGCATGTTTACCAAAATTGTGGATTAGGTAAGGAATGCATAAAATAGTTACCGGGGAAAATATTTATTAAAGTCTGTATTGAAGGAGTTGCGAGTTGGAGATTTGGCATGAAAGTATAACCTGTGATAGTGATCTGTCGCTTTTTTCTGGTGGATCCAGTTGCATCATCAAGCAGAGACTCTATTGTTGCAATATCAACCGCCGTGGCCTTCTCCCTAAACACACACAGGGAGATCTTCTTATCATTAGAGTGTATGCGTTTCAATTGCTCCAAATCACTACCATGGTCTATTGGAACAAGTTTTCCTTTGCCAGGGCCATTATTTAGCCTGCAGTACAGGTAATCACGCGCGCCACTGAAGCCAACGTTTTCAATCAAATTGATGAACTCCATATAGCAGATTTCCTCCGGTTCCATGGCTGCTTCCACAACTTTTTTGTTTTTCTCACCGTCCTCATAGAAAAGTCTAACTTTCCAAATGGGTTCGGTCGTCTACAATTAGATAGAAGGAAAAAATGAGAACCCAAATAATCAGTGAGTTAGCAGATCTGAAATAAAAAAATAGTTACATGGCATTATTCACATAGAAAACCAGATACACATATGATCGACTAGGTGTTCATACACGGATTAACGCTTCAACCAGAGGAAGAGCAGAGAATAACAACCAATATCGAGACCATATAAGAGACGGCGAGATCACGGAGATGGACGAGAGAAGCAGATTAGACAGGAAAACCTGAGAGGATTCGCGTTCCATGGAGTCCGATCGCGACATCGACATGTGTAGAGCTCTGAACGTGATGAGGGCGAGATGAGATCTAATCTGCAATGGCGAAAGAGGTGGCCCGCAGATTATGCTATGGCGAAACAGGAGGGGGCATCGTGCACTTCTACATACACTTTAGCGGGAGACAGCTTTTATTTTTTGGTGGGAACACAAAATTTTGCTACACTTGGCGTTTTAGCGGGAGGATTTAATCTTTTTTTGGTGGGACATCGTATTCGAGCAACCACAACGCCTTGTCGACAATATAGGCGCTAATAGAGCAGTTAAACAATGCATGCAATCGCAAGCTGCCTAGAAGGCATATTTTGCATTGAGTTTCAAGGCGTCAGGCTCTTAACTATCGAGGGAAAACTAATCGGATTTATTCCCTAGCGCTTACAACGTAGGATTGAAAACATGTGGAAGTCTCGCATGAGTCATGTAATGTCACTGAACAATTATTTCATGCAACTTATTAGCTGCCGCCACCTTGTTTATTTCTGCAAACTTGAAATTGCCACTGAAAATATAAACAGGACAAGTAATCTTCACTGCAGATGAAGGTTTGGGTGATCAAACCACTGAAGCACATCGCTGATGGCAGTACGATAATTACATACATCCATACGTTCATGATCCGATGAGAATGTCCAAGTTGGCAGACTACGTACTACAACCAGGGCGACACCGCCCGCATCACGATCTTCACGTCCAAGTGGCGGTTACGGGTGCTCCTAAGTGTAATGAGAATAGCTTGCTTTTCATATAAATCCTTGCCTTCAAGGAATTCCCGCCATGCATTCCTGCCAAACATAATGCGGCCGTCCCTGTCCGTGTTGTATGGAACGGTGGTGAACGCCTCTGATGATCCGAGGCATAGCCCAGCATGGCCTGAAGACGGAATGCCAGCACTGTCCTCTATGGACTGAGGTAGTTTCTGGATTTCGAGCGTGTGGATGACATACAAAAAGAAGTAGGTCATAGTAAGGCACATGTTGTAAGCATAAATTGTGTTGAAAAACATAAATAGCATTGGCACCTTACGTACCATCTCATATCTGGCCACATTTGTCCACGTCAAACGAGTCATGTATGGCACTCCAATGTACTCATCTATTGTGGGTAGAAGCTCACGAACGTGGTCCTTCTCATCGTCATCAAGATCAGCTCTCTGGGAGAAGATGATGGAAGAGTCGAATGGGTCATCCTCATCCATGGACTGCTGATCCGTGGACTCCTCATCCGTGGACTCCTCATCAGTCCTGGGATCTGGGTCAGTTTCATTGCTTGTAGTAGCGTCGTGGTCGTACAAGTAGTGCCTGCGGCACATGTCGAACTTGAACACCTTGACGGTGAGCAAGGCGTCGTCATCGTAACTGAAGAGGAGGAACATGCCGCGCTGCAGGAAGTAATATTGGGCGAACTGGTCCCAGCCGTGCCCGAGGAAAATGCGGCCAGCTTCATCGAAAAGCACATCCATGTCCCAGTTCTTGCTACTCGGATCGTCCGTCTCACGCAGCTTAAGTTCACGTGGTTCACGGCCCTTCAGCAACTCCACAAACTTCTTAGGCAGCACCTGCAGCAATATGAAAGTTAAATAGATAGAAAAGAGTGCTTACTAGAAATAAGTTTACTGTTTGATGATGGATGAGTACTATAAAATGTAAACAAGTAGTACCTAGTAATCAGTTATACTAAATCTTAGTTGAGCAATGAGGGTGTTTGCCACATTAATTCAAAAAGATGAACTTTCAGTGGGAGCTGAAATGTACCATATCGAGTGAACATATTCACGTAGAGCAATTGAGCTACTACAACCCATCTACTAGACCTTAATTTGATTCACAAATTTAACTAGCTACAGGATCATAGCTCAGACACTATGTCAGACTAAATAACTGAAGTGGTGGTGTGGGTCGATGAAGCGTACCAGTTTGTCCGATGTAGCGTCTACTACGAGGGAGTAGAACTCAAAGTGTGCCAACTCCATCTTAACAGATCCCTCTGTTCATCATATAATAGAAATGCAAATCAATTTCCGGCTACATATATAATCGGGAATTAACATTTTGGTGATACAGTCCACGTACTGAATGCCGCGTTGTATTGCAAGCGGCAACTGCTTAGGTCGAACATCTTTACTGTGATGACATTGCGGCCGTCGTAATTGCAGATCAGAATAAAGCCTCTCTGCAGTTTGTAGGTCCGGGCGAAACACTCCCAGCCGCGCTTGAGGAACATGCGGCCAGAGCTGTCGAACCACACATCAACGTCCCACGTGGTGCTACGCCGATGGCCGACCTCAAGCAGCTTCAGTGCACGGGGTTTACGATCCCCTAGCAACTCTGCGAACTTCTTAGGCAGTGACTGCAGCAGAGGATAGAGCAAACCATGAACATCATTCCACCTATCTGACTAAAATGACAAGTAAAATGAGTATAATACCTGTTTGTCCGATGAAGCATCATCTACGTAAGCGAGGAACTCGTAGTCCATCGTATGCAAACCCGCCTGTAGATCGTACTAAAAAGTATGACTTCAGTTACATTTAGCAGACGTGCCAAAACAGCAGAGGTTAAGAAACATGAAGGTTCACTACAAATTTAGGACTAAATGCAGTCTAGTAGCATCATGGTTCAGAGACATTCATACACAGGTGTAATTTAAATTTGACATGCATTCAAGAATTTCATGGAAGTACGGAACTTCAAATCTACTAGTATGTCAAGGAAATGGTGTGCCGACAATCAATTGTACTACTTTAGCAAATTAATTGAAATAGCTACTGGTCCTAAAAAATGGCTCACATCTATTGTCCTGCTGAAGATTAAAAATGGAAATTACTAAAAATAGCTAGTGAACCTAAAAAGGGGTAAAGTCAACTGTACTTGTGAATAGTAAAAAGGGAAATTACTAAAAGTAGGTATTTGTCCTAGATATGCCAGTGTGAGTATCAGAGGTCTTACTTTCAACATCACTAATTACCTACCTAGAAAAAGGCACACACACAACAACAGCTACCAACATCAATTGGGCACCTGGAACTATCAAAATTAACATGAAGGTATAGTGCAACATCTCAATCAGATGCATGTAAGTACCATTTACTTTAGTCATAAACGTGTAAAAGACAAATCAATCATGAATGACATCGAACATAAATACGTGCTACCATCTATATGTAGCACAAGATTTCACATTTCTTTCCTGTCTAGACAAGTAGGACACTAGTTACATTATAGAAAATGAGTGTTTGAACTTAAATCGTTCTGCAATGCATCCACAAGATGTGAAGTTCTAACCTGAGTGTCGCCCGCGATGGATCAGTGGTGAATCGACGCGCCGTGGGTCAATCTACAGCGCGATGAAGAGACTGGCGACGACGGCGGTCGCGAGAATGCGGCGGCCCAGAGAGGGATGCTGATCGAGGGGCGGAGAGGTCGAGAGATGGATGGCGGCAGCGGCGGCGACGGTGTCAGTGAACTGCGGAATAAGGGTTTTCTCGGAGCAAATAACTGTAGGTACACAAAGAGGAGGAGTGTGAACTTGACGTGACAATACGAGAGGAAGATGATACTTGGGCCCACCTGTAAGTCTGTTACCACAAATGGTGGGCACATTTCCGCGGGGCAGTTGCCATTTTTATGGTTCCTATCTGAAGTGCCACCGAGCGTCTCCCCTTCCCTCGCTTCATTTCAGCAACATTGCACGTGTGGGATCTCAAAAAGCCGCTTCCATTCTCAAGTTGCCTACCAATCTTATGTCGTAGCCGTTTCCGGGGACTTTCGGTCCATAACATTGTTCCCTTCCACCTACGATGCCTGGAATACAATAGAGATGAGAATGTAAGCCACACTTGGCAATGTGGGCCCACACAAAATGCTTGAACCCCATTGCAGGACTTGTATGGTGCCTCCGTTGCGCTGGGTGGCGTCGAAGCACCGGACGTTAACCGGGACGATTCTCGCCGCTTCTCGCTCTTGCATGACAGCCTCGACACCTGGGGCATCCTTACAACCCACTCCCAGCAACTCACTCCACATGCAACATTGCACATTGTTACCCCTGCCCATGAGTGGGCGATGCGTGATCTGGTTTTATATTGCCTTCGAAAGCGGAAGGAACGGCCGAAAACGGGGATTTCCTTGGCCAACTTGTTGTTTCCAATGCCCAAAGTCGAAATCATGATGCATTCCAAGAACCTCGCTTCATTTCAGCAACATTGCACGTGTGGGATCTCAAAAAGCCGCTTCCATTCTCAAGTTGCCTACCAATCTTATGTCGTAGCCGTTTCCGGGGACTTTCGGTCCAGAACATTGTTCCCTTCCACCTACGATGCCTGGAATACAGCAGAGATGAGAATGTAAGCCACACTTGGCAATGTGGGCCCACACAAAATGCTTGAACCCCATTGCAGGACTTGTATGGTGCCGTCGTTGCGCTGGGTGGCGTCGAAGCACCGGACGTTAATTAACCGGGACGATTCTCGCCGCTTCTCGCTCTTGCATGCCAGCCTCGACACCTGGGGCATCCTTACAACCCACTCCAAGCAACTCACTCCACATGCAACACTGCACCTTGTTACCCCTGCCCATGAGTGGGCGATGCGTGATCTGGTTTTATATTGCCTTCGAAAGCGGAAGGAACGGCCGAAAACGGGGATTTCCTTGGCCAAGTTGTTGTTTCCCATGCCCAAAGTCGAAATCATGATGCATTCCAAGAACCTCGCTTCATTTCAGCAACATTGCACGTGTGGGATCTCAAAAAGCCGCTTCCATTCTCAAGTTGCCTACCAATCTTATGTCGTAGCCGTTTCCGGGGACTTTCGGTCCAGAACATTGTTCCCTTCCACATACGATGCCTGGAATACAGCAGAGATGAGAATGTAAGCCACACTTGGCAATGTGGGCCCACACAAAATGCTTGAACCCCATTGCAGGACTTGTATGGTGCCGCCGTTGCGCTGGGTGGCGTCGAAGCACCGGACATTAACCCGGACGATTCTCGCCGCTTCTCGCTCGTGCATGCCAGCCTCGACACCTGGGGCATCCTTACAACCCACTCCAAGCAACTCACTCCACATGCAACATTGCACCTTGTTACCCCTGCCCATGAGTGGGCGATGCGTGATCTGGTTTTATATTGCCTTCGAAAGCAGAAGGAACGGCCGAAAACGGGGATTTCCTTGGCCAACTTGTTGTTTCCCATGCCCAAAGTCGAAATCATGATGCATTCCAAGAACCTCGCTTCATTTCAGCAACATTGCACGTGTGGGATCTCAAAAAGCCGCTTCCATTCTCAAGTTGCCTACCAATCTTATGTCGTAGCCGTTTCCGGGGACTTTCGGTCCAGAACATTGTTCCCTTCCACCTACGATGCCTGGAATACAGCATAGATGAGAATGTAAGCCACACTTGGCAATGTGGGCCCACACAAAATGCTTGAACCCCATTGCAGGACTTGTATGGTGCCGTCGTTGCGCTGGGTGGCGTCGAAGCACCGGACGTTAACCGGGACGATTCTCGCCGCTTCTCGCTCTTGCATGCCAGCCTCGACACCTGGGGCATCCTTACAACCCACTCCAAGCAACTCACTCCACATGCAACACTGCACCTTGTTACCCCTGCCCATGAGTGGGCGATGCGTGATCTGGTTTTATATTGCCTTCGAAAGCAGAAGGAACGGCCGAAAACGGGGATTTCCTTGGCCAACTTGTTGTTTCCCATGCCCAAAGTCGAAATCATGATGCATTCCAAGAACCTCGCTTCATTTCAGCAACATTGCACGTGTGAGATCTCAAAAAGCCGCTTCCATTCTCAAGTTGCCTACCAATCTTATGTCGTAGCCGTTTCCGGGGACTTTCGGTCCAGAACATTGTTCCCTTCCACCTACGATGCCTGGAATACAGCAGAGATGAGAATGTAAGCCACACTTGGCAATGTGGGCCCACACAAAATGCTTGAACCCCATTGCAGGACTTGTATGGTGCCGCCGTTGCGCTGGGTGGCGTCAAAGCACCGGACGTTAACCCGGACGATTCTCGCCGCTTCTCGCTCTTGCATGCCAGCCTCGACACCTGGGGCATCCTTACAACCCACTCCAAGCAACTCACTCCACATGCAACACTGCACCTTGTTACCCCTGCCCATGAGTGGGCGATGCGTGATCTGGTTTTATATTGCCTTCGAAAGCGGAAGGAACGGCCGAAAACGGGGATTTCCTTGGCCAACTTGTTGTTTCCCATGCCCAAAGTCGAAAGGGATAATTAACAAGGTGCCCTCAGTTGGCACCACGACCTCAGTTTTACCCCTAGCGCCGAATCGAACTCAGTTTTGCCCCTAGTCAGTGCGCAAGGACTCCTTTCGCTGCTCCCACCGTTACTTTCGGCCCCCCGTTAGGATCATGACCTGTGGGACCCATCATAGAACCGTTGGCGCGGCCTATGGGCCCAGCTGTTGAGCGTTGGCGCTGCATGTGGGCCCCACATGTTGACCGTTCCTTGCGGCCCAATGTCACATGAGGCCCAATGTCAACATGTAGACATTATCCATTTATATTTATTAATCACTACATGCAGACTACGCATTATCCATTTATTAAACCATCAAATTATTCGTATTAATAATATAAAATATATACTGTGCTCAACTCAAATTTTTATGTTATCTTAGAAAACATAATGCAGCACATCTCTTATATATAAATTTTGTTAAAATGTGCAGATTTTAAAGCGATGATTAGAAAGGAAAAAACTTCTAAACAGTGGGTACATTTGGACAAATATAAAGTTATGTAAACATACTTAAGAGAGGATAACTGGCCCCACTTTACATATATTCAGTGGGGCCCGAGAAACATTACATTTAACTAAAAAAAAATGCTATCCCTAACTGCTCCCGCTCTGCATGCGGGAGCCCTTCCCGCCCTCCGGCGCCGCCCTACTTCCGCGGCCGCTCCGCCGCCCGGATCTCCATCTCCTGCTTGATGCGGGCGCGGTTGTTCTCGGCCCGCATCCTCTCCTCCTGCGCCTCAATGGACCGCTTGATGCTGGCCCGGAAAGGCTTCGCCGCCTCCTTCGCCTCCTTCTTCTCCTGCGCCTTCAACTCCTTCGCCTCCAGCCGCTCCAGTCTCTTGAGGCGGCGGTTCGTCTTGGGGGAGATGTCCGACGTCTTGGTGGTGGTGGAAGGGACGGGGCGGTGGACGAAGGGCGGCGTCGGCGATCGCTCCCGTTTGGGAGAGTCGTCGATGGGCATGACGTCCTCCGCCTCGGGCCACTCGGCCTCGTACCAAGGCCGAGCCTTGGGGTGGTTGTCCTCGTCGGAGACCGACTCCGGGCTTGAAGGGAGTGAGTATGAAGACATTGTTAGGGCTTGAAGGGAGAGAGAGGCAAAGGGCTGGAGAGGGATGAGAATATGGAGGACGAGTGAAGGACTATTTAAAGACACGATTAGACGCGTGAATTTATTTGGGTAGATGAAGCAAACTGTGTGAACACATTGGATAATGAAGTGTAGAAGAGTCGTGCATGGTCAAAGCGGTGTAGAACAGGCATAGGCGTAGGCGTAGGCCGGACAGCTAGTGACACGGAGTACGAGCGCGTGTGCATTCGTCAGTCGAAGTGATTCGACGTTGCATGCTTGTATTAAAGAAGAAAAGAAAGTCCAAAGTCTCCTCGCTATCTGCATATGCATTGATGCGTATCTTGTGAAAACTAGGCGTGGAGGGCTGCGTCGCTGCAAATGCGACGCGACTCGTACGTGTTTCCGAAACCAGGCGTGGAGGGCTGCGTCGCTGCAAATGCGACGCGACTCGTGTTTCTGAAACAAGGCGTGCAGGGCTGCTGCAAATGCGACGCGACGTTAACTATTTTCTTCTTCTGCATCGGACGGATGCGCTCGCAGCCACAGCGATCCGCTAGACGTTCGTTCTGCGCTCTGATTGGTTGGTACGTTGGCCACAGGGATCGATGGTTCTACATATGATTTCTTTGCTGTTAAGTATTATAAACCATGTTATTTAAATAAAAAAATATAATGAAACTTCAGATTTACTACAGCGATGATTTTTATCAGTTTTACATATGATTTTTCTATTAAACCATGTTATTTAAATAAAAAATAAAAAATAGAAGAATTATTCAAAACATAATGAAACTTCAGATTTACACTATACATGTAGAATAGATGTCTAGGAAATTCATTTGGTTGATTTAGAAAATATGCCAAAAAATGTTGAAGCACAAATGGGGGTATTTACCCTAGCTTCGGACCTCATTTGAAGCACATTTCTCACGAGAATTGAGCGATGGTTGCAAATGAGCATAAATAATTCAAAAAAATTCAAAATGACATGAATCCAACGCACAATGTTGTTATATGTGATATAGTCGATTTTTTCATGAAATTTCAAACGGGGGTGTCTACCCTAGCTTCAGACCTCATTTGGAGCACATTTCTCATGAGAATAGAGCGATGGTTTCAAATGAGCTTAAATAATTCAAAAAAATATCAAATTGACATGAATCCAACGCACAATGCTGTTATATGTGATTTACCCTAGCTTCAGACCTCATTTGAAGCACATTTGCCCAAAATTTTGGAATGACTTAGTTCAACATGCATCATACAACATTATTCAAACATTCTTTTCGCTTTTAATCTACATTCTGGCTCGTGATTGCGTTCAGAAATACTCAAAATTAATTAAAAAACGCGAACTCGTTGAAATAGGATCAAATTCATAGATTCGACGATAGTTTTACAGAAAGCTAGACGGCATGATGCATGCCAGCCTCGACACCTGGGGCATCCTTACAACCCACTCCAAGCAACTCACTCCACATGCAACACTGCACCTTGTTACCCCTGCCCATGAGTGGGCGATGCGTGATCTGGTTTTATATTGCCTTCGAAAGCGGAAGGAACGGCCGAAAACGGGGATTTCCTTGGCCAACTTGTTGTTTCCCATGCCCAAAGTCGAAATCATGATGCATTCCAAGAACCTCGCTTCATTTCAGCAACATTGCACGTGTGGGATCTCAAAAAGCCGCTTCCATTCTCAAGTTGCCTACCAATCTTATGTCGTAGCCGTTTCCGGGGGCTTTCGGTCCAGAACATTGTTCCCTTCCACCTACAATGCCTGGAATATAGCAGAGATGAGAATGTAAGCCACACTTGGCAATGTGGGCCCACACAAAATGCTTGAACCCCATTGCAGGACTTGTATGGTGCCGTCGTTGCGCTGGGTGGCGTCGAAGCACCGGACGTTAATTAACCGGGACGATTCTCGCCGCTTCTCGCTCTTGCATGCCAGCCTCGACACCTGGGGCATCCTTACAACCCACTCCAAGCAACTCACTCCACATGCAACACTGCACCTTGTTACCCCTGCCCATGAGTGGGCGATGCGTGATCTGGTTTTATATTGCCTTCGAAAGCGGAAGGAACGGCCGAAAACGGGGATTTCCTTGGCCAACTTGTTGTTTCCCATGCCCAAAGTCGAAATCATGATGCATTCCAAGAACCTCGCTTCATTTCAGCAACATTGCACGTGTGGGATCTCTAAAAGCCGCTTTCATTCTCAAGTTGCCTACCAATCTTATGTCGTAGCCGTTTCCGGGCACTTTCGGTCCAGAACAGTGTTCCCTTCCACCTAGGATGCCTGGAAAACAGCAGAGATGAGAATGTAAGCCACACTTGGCAATGTGGGCCCACACAAAATGCTTGAACCCCATTGCAGGACTTGTATGGTGCCGTCGTTGCGCTGGGTGGCGTCGAAGCACCGGACGTTAACCGGGACGATTCTCGCCGCTTCTCGCTATTGCATGCCAGCCTCGACACCTGGGGCATCCTTACAACCCACTCCAAGCAACTCACTCCACATGCAACACTGCACCTTGTTACCCCTGCCCATGAGTGGGCGATGCGTGATCTGGTTTTATATTGCCTTCGAAAGCGGAAGGAACGGCCGAAAACGGGGATTTCCTTGGCCAACTTGTTGTTTCCCATGCCCAAAGTCGAAATCATGATGCATTCCAAGAACCTCGCTTCATTTCAGCAACATTGCACGTGTGGGATCTCTAAAAGCCGCTTCCATTCTCAAGTTGCCTACCAATCTTATGTCGTAGCCGTTTCCGGGGGCTTTCGGTCCAGAACATTGTTCCCTTCCACCTACGATGCCTGGAATACAGCAGAGATGAGAATGTAAGCCACACTTGGCAATGTGGGCCCACACAAAATGCTTGAACCCCATTGCAGGACTTGTATGGTGCCGTCGTTGCGCTGGGTGGCGTCGAAGCACCGGATGTTAATTAACCGGGACGATTCTCGCCGCTTCTCGCTCTTGCATGCCAGCCTCGACACCTGGGGCATCCTTACAACCCACTCCAAGCAACTCACTCCACATGCAACACTGCACCTTGTTACCCCTGCTCATGAGTGGGCGATGCGTGATCTGGTTTTATATTGCCTTCGAAAGCGGAAGGAACGGCCGAAAACGGGGATTTCCTTGGCCAACTTGTTGTTTCCCATGCCCAAAGTCGAAATCATGATGCATTCCCAGAACCTCGCTTCATTTCAGCAACATTGCACGTGTGGGATCTCTAAAAGCCGCTTCCATTCTCAAGTTGCCTACCAATCTTATGTCGTAGCCGTTTCCGGGGGCTTTCGGTCCAGAACATTGTTCCCTTCCACCTACGATGCCTGGAATACAACAGAGATGAGAATGTAAGCCACACTTGGCAATGTGGGCCCACACAAAATGCTTGAACCCCATTGCAGGACTTGTATGGTGCCGTCGTTGCGCTGGGTGGCGTCGAAGCACCGGACGTTAATTAACCGGGACGATTCTCGCCGCTTCTCGCTCTTGCATGCCAGCCTCGACACCTGGGGCATCCTTACAACCCACTCCAAGCAACTCACTCCACATGCAACACTGCACCTTGTTACCCCTGCCCATGAGTGGGCGATGGGTGATCTGGTTTTATATTGCCTTCGAAAGCGGAAGGAACGGCCGAAAACGGGGATTTCCTTGGCCAACTTGTTGTTTCCCAAGCCCAAAGTCGAAATCATGATGCATTCCAAGAACCTCGCTTCATTTCAGCAACATTGCACGTGTGGGATCTCTAAAAGCCGCTTCCATTCTCAAGTTGCCTACCAATCTTATGTCGTAGCCGTTTCCGGGGGCTTTCGGTCCAGAACATTGTTCCCTTCCACCTAAGATGCCTGGAATACAGCAGAGATGAGAATGTAAGCCACACTTTGCAATGTGGGCCCACACAAAATGCTTGAACCCCATTGCAGGACTTGTATGGTGCCGTCGTTGCGCTGGGTGGCGTCAAAGCACCGGACGTTAATTAACCGGGACGATTCTCGCCGCTTCTCGCTCTTGCATGCCAGCCTCGACACCTGGGGCATCCTTACAACCCACTCCAAGCAACTCACTCCACATACAACACTGCACCTTGTTACCCCTGCTCATGAGTGGGCGATGCGTGATCTGGTTTTATATTGCCTTCGAAAGCGGAAGGAACGGCCGACAACGGGGATTTCCTTGGCCAACTTGTTGTTTCCCATGCCCAAAGTCGAAATCATGATGCATTCCCAGAACCTCGCTTCATTTCAGCAACATTGCACGTGTGGGGTCTCTAAAAGCCGCTTCCATTCTCAAGTTGCCTACCAATCTTATGTCGTAGCCGTTTCCGGGGGCTTTCGGTCCAGAACATTGTTCCCTTCCACCTACGATGCCTGGAATACAGCAGAGATTAGAATGTAAGCCACACTTGGCAATGTGGGCCCACACAAAATGCTTGAACCCCATTGCAGGACTTGTATGGTGCCGTCGTTGCGCTGGGTGGCGTCGAAGCACCGGACGTTAATTAACCGGGACGATTCTCGCCTCTTCTCGCTCTTGCATGCCAGCCTCGACACCTGGGGCATCCTTACAACCCACTCCAAGCAACTCACTCCACATGCAACACTGCACCTTGTTACCCCTGCCCATGAGTGGGCGATGCGTGATCTGGTTTTATATTGCCTTCGAAAGCGGAAGGAACGGCCGAAAACGGGGATTTCCTTGGCCAACTTGTTGTTTCCCATGCCCAAAGTCGAAATCATGATGCATTCCAAGAACCTCGCTTCATTTCAGCAACATTGCACGTGTGGGATCTCTAAAAGCCGCTTCCATTCTCAAGTTGCCTACCAATCTTATGTCGTAGCCGTTTCCGGGCACTTTCGGTCCAGAACAGTGTTCCCTTCCACCTAGGATGCCTGGAAAACAACAGAGATGAGAATGTAAGCCACACTTGGCAATGTGGGCCCACACAAAATGCTTGAACCCCATTGCAGGACTTGTATGGTGCCGTCGTTGCGCTGGGTGGCGTCGAAGCACTGGACGTTAATTAACCGGGACGATTCTCGCCGCTTCTCGCTCTTGCATGCCAGCCTCGACACCTGGGGCATCCTTACAACCCACTCCAAGCAACGCACTCCACATGCAACACTGCACCTTGTTACCCCTGCCCATGAGTGGGCGATGCGTGATCTGGTTTTATATTGCCTTCGAAAGCGGAAGGAACGACCGAAAACGGGGATTTCCTTGGCCAACTTGTTGTTTCCCATGCCCAAAGTCGAAATCATGATGCATTCCAAGAACCTCGCTTCATTTCAGCAACATTGCACGTGTGGGATCTCTAAAAGCCTGTTCCATTCTCAAGTTGCCTACCAATCTTATGTCGTAGCCGTTTCCGGGCACTTTCGGTCCAGAACAGTGTTCCCTTCCACCTAGGATGCCTGGAAAACAGCAGAGATGAGAATGTAAGCCACACTTGGCAATGTGGGCCCACACAAAATGCTTGAACCCCATTGCAGGACTTGTATGGTGACGTCGTTGCGCTGGGTGGCGTCGAAGCACCGGACGTTAATTAACCGGGACGATTCTCGCCGCTTCTCGCTCTTGCATGCCAGCCTCGACACCTGGGGCATCCTTACAACCCACTCCAAGCAACTCACTCCACATGCAACACTGCACCTTGTTACCCCTGCCGATGAGTGGGCGATGCGTGATCTGGTTTTATATTGCCTTCGAAAGCAGAAGGAACGGCCGAAAACGGGGATTTCCTTGGCCAACTTGTTGTTTCCCATTCCCAAAGTCGAAATCATGATGCATTCCAAGAACCTCGCTTCATTTCAGCAACATTGCACGTGTGGGATCTCAAAAAGCCGCTTCCATTCTCAAGTTGCCTACCAATCTTATGTCGTAGCCGTTTCCGGGGACTTTCGGTCCAGAACATTGTTCCCTTCCACCTACGATGCCTGGAATACAACAGAGATGAGAATGTAAGCCACACTTGGCAATGTGGGCCCATACAAAATGCTTGAACCCCATTGCAGGACTTGTATGGTGCCGCCGTTGCGCTGGGTGGCGTCGAAGCACCGGACGTTAACCCGGACGATTCTCGCCGCTTCTCGCTCTTGCATGCCAGCCTCGACACCTGGGGCATCCTTACAACCCACTCCAAGCAACTCACTCCACATGCAACACTGCACCTTGTTACCCCTGCCCATGAGTGGGCGATGCGTGATCTGGTTTTATATTGCCTTCGAAAGCGGATGGAACGGCCGAAAACGGGGATTTCCTTGGCCAACTTGTTGTTTCCCATGCCCAAAGTCGAAATCATGATGCATTCCAAGAACCTCGCTTCATTTCAGCAACATTGCACGTGTGGGATCTCAAAAAGCCGCTTCCATTCTCAAGTTGCCTACCAATCTTATGTGGTAGCCGTTTCCGGGCACTTTCGGTCCAGAACAGTGTTCCCTTCCACCTAGGATGCCTGGAAAACAGCAGAGATGAGAATGTAAGCCATTTTTGTCTTCAATTTTAGTCTTCAATTTTAGCCATTTTTGTGCAAAAAATATGGAAAAACAACTATACAAAAAGAAACCCTAGATTCACGCGTGCACATTGCGTCAGTGGGAGAGCAAAAGGGAAACTCCATAAATACACGGTTTGACGCATATCCACTTCCTTCCTTCCTCTGTCTCTGCATCAACTTTTCCCCAAAAAACGCATCCTCCCCTCCACTTCCACCGCAAAACCCTCGACGGTTCCCTTGCCCTTCCCATCCGCCATGAAGAGATCACGCGAAAGCTTCGACGCCGAGGAAGGTAATGAGGTGGCGTCCGTCGTCGGCAAGCCATCTTCTGCTGTCGTCCCAGCCGCGGCCAGCTCTGGTACAGTGGCTGCTGCTTCCGGCGAGGTCACGCCGGTGGAGGAGGCGCTCCGTGATGTCTCTTCGGAGATAGATCGGAAGAAGACGAAGAGAGGGGACGGAGAAGATGGCCCATCCCACGCCGCCGTGCCATCTGACCTCGAGGCTGCGTACAAGGAGATTGACGAAAGCTACGACCAATCAGCTGAATACGCCATGTGGGGGGCCATCTCCGCTAAGCTGACCAACGCTCCGACCGCCGCGCCGACTGAGGTAGTAGATCTATGTTTAGTGAACTTGCCATGTATTTTTGATAATGCCCTTGTATTCACAGACTGGTAGTAGATCGATTTTGCTTTGCACTATGTGGTTGTTCATGTTTGCCACTTATTTTGGTTGTGAGTTGTGACTTCTGTGAGTTGAGAGAACTAAGATAGAAACCTCTATGTGTGTGTCTAGAAAATTTATTTTGTTCTATGGTGGATTGGAGCACAACCTGATGGTACCGCGTGTGTGCCTAGGAAATTTATTTTGTTCTATGGTGGATTGGAGCACAACCTGATGGTACCGTGTGTGTGCCTAGGAAATTTATTTTGTTCTATGGTGGATTGGAGCACAACCTGATGGTATTGCATGCACGTGTGTGCCTAGGAAATTTTTTTTTTTTGATGGATTGGAGCACAACCTGGTATATATGCGCGTGTGTGCCTAGGCAATTTTATTTCTCACCTGTTATTTACATTAGTTCAAATGCCATTGTATATCTCATCATGTAATAATTACAACTGCAACTTCATATGTAATGTTCAAATAATTGTACAGTGTGTTATCATCCTAGATTCTCCTATTTATGATGTTACAACCTATTTTGGGTTGCAATAATCTTCACATTATTTCAACTTCAATTTCATATCTCATTTTCTAATAATTGTACACTCTGTACTATGTTTTAATAAAATTCAATGAATATAGCTTGGGTAATTTGATGTGCAAGATTTTAGTTACTCCCTCCGATCCATATTAATGGTCGCTAAATCGGATGTATCTAGACATATTTTAGTGCTAGATACATCCGATTTAGCGACTATTAGTATGGATCGGAGGGAGTATCTGTTTTTGTTATGAAATACTGGGGCATATTACTCTATGGTTGCATGGCACATTGACATCAATGAGCACCATTCTATGTGGTAGAATCGAAAAAAATTCCTCATTGCAAGAGTTAGCGGTCTAGCATACATAGAAATTGTATTTTTGATACTGGCCTTGTATTCAAAGAAAGAGAGAGTAGATCGATTTTGCTTTCAAATATTATTATGTTATTTCTCAACTGTTATTTACATTAGTTCAAATGCCATTTTATATCTCATCATGTAATAATTATAACTGCAACTTCATATCTAATGTTGAAATAATTGTATAGTGTGTTATCATCCTAGATTCTCCTATTTATGGTGTTACAACCTTTTTTTGGGTTGCAGTAATCTTCACGTTATTTCAACTTCAATTTCATATCTCATTTTGTAATAATTGTACACTCTGTACTTTGTTTAATTAAAATTCAATGAATATAGCTTGGGTAATTTGATCCGCAAGATTTTAATTATCTGTTTTTGTTATGAAATACTGGGGCATATTACTCTATGGTTGCATGGCACATTGACATCAATTAGCACCATTCTATGTGGTAGAACCGAAATAAATTCCTCTTTGGAAGAGATAGCGGTCTTGCATACATAGAAATTTTATTTTTGATAGTGGTCTTTTATTCAAAGAAAGAGGGAGTAGATCGATTTTGCTTTTTAATTTTATTGTTTTATTTCTCAAGTGTTATTTACATTAGTTCAAATGCCATTTTATATCTCATCATGTAATAATTACAACTGCAACTTCATATCTAATGTTGAAATAATTGTGTAGCGTGTTATCATCCTAGATTCTCCTATTTATGGTGTTACAACCTTTTTTGGGTTAATCTTCAAATTATTTCATCTGCAATTTCATATCTCATTTTGTAATAATTGGTCACAGTAGCTTTTAGGTTAATTAAACGTGCATGCCTACATGGATTCTAATTATCATATTTGGTTATGATATACTAGGTTTAGTATAGGTTGTACATTTCATATCCATTTGAATTCTTCGGCAATAAATGATATAAAAGTTAAAAACGAATGAGCAACTTCAGTTTTCAGTTAACATATTGGCTTATTGCATTTTAGGAGCCGAGAGTTGAAGAAGAGTCATCTGATGGCGGACTGGCCTTGTCAGATGGTCATGGTTCTGGGGATGGAGGCTCTGGAGAAGATGATGAAGATGTTGAAGAAGTACCTCCAACATCACCAAATGTTGATGAAAAATCAGCTTGCAACGTCCATGTATCCAATCTGGTGATACTTCAGCTAAAGGAGCAAAAGGGGGTGCACACCGACTTTGTTCTTCAAGCTGTGGTAAAGCCGAACCAGCGACCATCGTCTTTCATGGTTTCGCGTGTGCTCCTTAGCAAGTTGGGTACTACCAACTGGCGCATTGTCCAGTCTCACGAAGAGGGAGACTCCGCGTATCTTTACATCAAGATGCGTAGACAGGATGTGCTAAGGTGTCACGGGAAGAGGTACGAGTGGGAGGGAGAACAAGTCACCTTCCGTAAGGTGAATAGACTCATTCCACTCATACCTGATCCCATGGAAGCTGGCCCAGTTCACAAGATCTTCTAAGTTGTGCCTGTGTAGACAATGTTTCTTTTGTTTAAACTATGTGTTGCTTCCAGTACTCCTGCATGATGCACTATGTGAAACATTATGTCCTTTTTATGTTATCGTTTAGCAGAGCTTATTAATATTGTTAAAGAGTTGTTTCTTTTTTGGAGGGCACGCAATTGGCACCTGATTTTTATAGGAGATAGTGGTTTGAGTACATGAACTTGACAGTTCGTTGCGAGCAACACTATCACTTACACCACTCCACACTGGCTAGTCCGAGAACTGTCCCACAGACTCAAAAACCAAACACAAGAGAAGGCCTTTCCTAAACAAATATCAGAGCCGCGTCGCCACAAATGCTGGTGCCTCTTAGGAATAACAAACTCCATCTTGACATCCCTAGTCGTCGAACCACCCAAAGGAGAATGGCGGCAGGACTAGTTCTGCCTCGAGGAGGGAGCTACTCGAACACCGCCAGCGAGGAGAGTTGTCATTGAGTTCAAACCAGACTTCACGTAGCATAATTTGCACTACTAGTTAGATATAGCACTTACAATATGAACAAAAGTACCAAGATTAATCCATAGCTCAAAAGTAGCATATGTACTACTCGAATAATTTTACATATACTCTAATTACAAAGAACAAAAGTAGCATATATACTACGCCGCAGCAGGTGATCTAGTGCCAAGTGTGGGTCGCCCTCGCCCTCCTTGATCTGCCTCCCTCCTCGGCCTTCTTGGCGTCACTCATGGGTTTGAGCTTACGGTACAACTCTAGGGAGAGGAACCCATCAATTGCAGCATAAGTGATGTGTTCCATGTCTAGCATTTGGTTGTCCCAGTAGCTGTGCCACCGGTAATCCTTCTTCTTCATGTTTTTGTAGACGGGATCAATAAATTTTGCTGCCATGGTAGCCATTCCAACTTTCTTTTCTTTGAACACATGAAAGTATAAATCTTGGATATCCTCATAATTTTCTTTTGGAATAGAAAAATTCCAGGTTCTCGCAAACATTTTCTTGTCGTTGTTGGTGTCAACACTTGCAAATTTGACGCCGCCAAAACGAAAAAGATCAGCCAGCGTCGCAGATTGCCACCAGTCACCACTGAAGTACACAAGTAACAAGAGTTTAGAAAAGTACTACTCCCTCCGATCCGAAAAAAAGTGCGTGAGAAAACTGTTACGCATGCATGTCTGGATGAGTACTAGTTGCAGAAAATCTAGATGAGTACTAGTTGCCAAAAAAAAGAGGAAAAAAGTAGTAGTAACACCAATCACAAGAACCAGGAATAACCAAATAGCAATCACAAGAACATGGCGGCGGAGCAGACGAGTACTAGTTGCAGAAAACAAGAGGAAAAATGACTTTAACCTGGAGTGATGGTACACCAGGACGTGGCGGCGTAATGCAAGCTGAAGGACGGCGACCTTCTTCTCGATATCAACCTTGTGGGATGTGTACTCGAAATCGAGCCCCATGAACCTTTCTTCTCCGCTATCAATCCACTGCTCGTACGTGTCTACGACACGCTGCACCTCGGCAGGGTCGTTGGTGTACGTGACGTCGATGCTTTCCTCGCCATGGATGGGGACCTTAATCGTGCGGCAGAAATACTTCTGTTCGTCCATTCTTGGAAGAAGAAGAGAGGGGAGCGGATGGAAGAAGAAGAGACTGGAGTGCAGCGGTTGGAAGAGATGCAGTGGTGAATACGAATGGAAGTACAGGGGAGTATTAATATTAATTCTGTACGGAGCAGACTCGAAGTGGTTTCCGTGTGAAATCGATAGAAAAAAATTGGGAAGCACCTGTGCCGTGTGTGTACATAGACCTACTAAACCTACACAATGGCCAGCGCGGCCCACGATTTGTCCCATAGTACTCACTTGTTTGTGGGCCCAAACTAATAAGCCTATTTTTAATCTACTAAACCTACACAATGGCCAGCGCGGCCCACGATTTGTCCCATCAAAACAGCTAGTCTACGGCCTGACCTAAGGCAGCGTGCGTGTAATCATTCTCCCACAGAAAACCGCCGACTTCACACGCCTCCCTCGCCACGTGTTCACCGCCGCCTGCCCTTCCGCACAAGTTTGACCTAGAATTTTTAGTCTACCGGCCGGCGCACCCTCCACTTCGATCATGAAGCCAACCAAAGACGTGCCAACTTGATCTTACGCATCTTTTTGCATCTTTGATCGTGATTATCACACCAGATCTGATCGTTTTTGTTCGTTTTTTCTCGCAGTGTCCAGTTTGTTTTGACAAACTAGGGATGTGTGGCAGTGATGACATGACGACTGATTATTTCGTCATAACCCTTGTAGAGGGATTTGAGGAGAAGACGGTAAGGATTCTAATCTACTCATGTACAAATTGGATTTGGATTTTTCGTGATTATTCACATGTAATATACGTAGCATATCTACCGGTCCTAGCTAGTACTCATTGTGTCATGTGTTAATCATTGATGTAATATACGTAGCTGATCTAGCTAGCAAATTTTTTGGGACTGTGATCTTTAGTAGTTATGGACGTGTTTTTTTTATGAACTACCTACATGCAATTTCAATACTTGAAGGGTACCATTCTGAAACTATGAGTGCATGTTCAGTTATTTGCAGTACAGGACTATTGCTTCAATGTCCAATTATAGGAAAAAGTACAAATAGCTACTCTTGTAGGATATATCTACTTTTAGTAAGTCCAATTTACTACTGGCTCATAATTTAATAAAATACATGCTCTTATTTAGGTGATCCCCAGCTACATAAGACAATATTTCTTAAGAATGCATGCTGTTTTCCCTATGGAGGACAGAAATTTTCAAGCCACACTGATTACCAAGGAAGGATTCTCGTTTATAGTTGAGCTTAGCAACATCGACGGGATAACCTTTCTGAAGGGAAATTACTGGAAAGAATTTAGTAGGGTTTACAAACTTGAAGTTGGTATGGAGCTTGTTTTCAAGACCGACACACAAAGAGGCCAAACTGAGGTCATAACCGGAAATGACCCAATCATCCATCCGTGTAAGTTCTTACTTAATACAAAAAATTATGTTGTGCACATAAACATTAATATATTACTTGGTTGCGGCATGTGTAATCCACTAATTTCAGGCGTATTACATTTTTACAGCATACTACCACATGTCCCCTGAGAGGCGTCACATTGTTGACTCACTCTCTAGCACTGATGGGACCATGATTAACTGGAGGATGATGGAGACGGTGATCGACGCTGTTGAAAACTTGGATTACACTGTTCTATTCCACAGAGCTGGAGTGTATGAGGAAGCAGAATTGGTTGTCGGGGTGCTGCATACTCTGAATTGGACAAACAGCGAGAACTTCAATAAACACGTGGTAAATCTTTAAGAACACATCTTCTCTTATGCGCAAAGTAATACGTGTACACTTGTTCTATTTAATTTCCTTTCTTTTAACATGATTATTTCCCGATAGCTTTTTTCTTGACTATAAGTCTTTGCATGCAACAGAAAATCCCAAGCCGTCTGATTCCTGCACATATGGCAAGAAATGGTACAATCACTATTGTTTGCTACCCGAGAACTGAGGTGACATCGACATATTCAATTTCTGATCTTGATGGTCGCTTGTGCGTCAGCGGGTGGAAAGAGTTCATGGCGAAGGAAAGTCATCTCAAACAGGGTGACAAGATGATGTTATTGCTATACCAGTGCGCTGAAGGGCTCTACTTGTTTGCTACCCATGTCCCTGAAGTTGGTCTGTAATAGGAATGCAGTGATATTGATGGTTTCTGTGTGCAACTATATGCATGCAGCCCCGTTGCTACAATATAAAAACCGTGTTAAGACTCTATATTAGATTGTTGAATTCTCACACAATTTAAATGTTATGTTCTTTTAGTTTTACTACTTTCATGATGTCATTTTGTTTTTTATGCTGAGCTTTACCATTTTTGCTTTACCATATTGGATTTTATGACTCATAAAAATGTAAACAAGGGTGCAAACCACACATGCTCAATGGAAAAAATATCCAGTGATACTAGCCCCTTGTTCTCCCATGCTACCATTTTAAAAAATCAACTATAGATGTTTCATAAAATTCCGGAAAAAATTATTAATGTTCCCAAAGAATTTTGTGTACATAATGTAGAAAAAAACCAGGTCCAAATTCGACCTACACATTGAGAAACAAAAAGTACAAATCAGCAAATATGCACTATATATTCACATTTGGATTTGTCTTTTTGGTTAGTCAATATTACTTTCGTATCTGGACATAAAATTATTACACATTGTTGTAACTCTACTCGTGATTTTTTCTAGATTTTTTTGAATCACCAAAACTTTATTTATTCGAAACGGTACCATGGTAGCATGCAAGAGGGCTAGTATCACAGGATATTCTCCCCATGCTCTGGCAAAATAGGCTGAATCACCGCTATATTAATATAGCAACCACCCGGTGCAACAGTTTTGATACAACGCCGGCTGAGGCGACAACCAATAAACGCAAAAGAAGAAAAGAAAAGGAGACGCAAGTGGATTGACGAAACGACCACTGCGCCCACCTACAAACTACAACCAAGCTGCTAGCACCGGGACGTCAAATACCAATCAACACCTTCAACATGGATAGTCGCGCTTCTAGGGTTTCCCCCGGCACATCGGGACGGCGGATGCAGGGTAGACGTGATGCCCTTCATGAAGGGAGGATGCCACCCGATGGCGACACCGCTCTAATATCGGTACTCCGACAAGGATTTCTCCCAAACACACCCTCACCACCATCCTTGACGATCCGTCGCCTAGGTGCCTCGCAACCACCGGACGAACCGACCACCAGCATGCGACACCACGGTGCAACAACATTTAACCAGGATGAGGGAATCAAATGTGGTGGGCACGGTTTATCATTGGCTTCATCATTAAGGACCAATTTACGAAAGATCAAATGTGGAGGCACGTTCACATGATGAAAATTTTGAGGAAAACCGTTTATACTCTAATTTAATCGATTGCTACACGCACACCAACTGCTACACACACGAACTCGAGTCCTCTCCCTCTCCACCCCCCGATTCCCCACCGCCGCCACGGCTAGCCCTCTCCGCCCCCAGATCCCCCACCGACACCCGGCGGAACGACGCCGCGACAAACGCCGCCGCAACCGCCACCGTCGTCCTCGCGCCGTCCAGCCGTCGCGCCGCAGGTAAGTTTCCCCGGCCGCCGTACCTTTCATTGTTAGGTTTAGATGTAGATTGAGTTATATGTTAGATGAGGCCTCTTTGATTCATAGGAATGCCATAGGAATTTTGTAGGATTAGATCCCCTATATTGCTTGTTTGATTCACAGGATCATATCCTATAGGAAATATTCCCGTAGAAATCTTGTAGTACAAATCCTATAGGAAAAGAACATGAGGTCCAACCTCATGGAAAAATTCCTTCACACAATCAAAGGAAAATGCTCTTCTCATAGGAATCATTTGGCCATACCATACCAATCCTACAAGTTTCCTATCCCTACACTTTTCCTATCATATGAATCAAAGGAGCCCTATTATTGTGATTTTAGATGTAGATCGACTTATAAATTAGATTTTCATTGTTAGATTTAAGTTTATTCAGCCACCAAAATTAGATGTACATTGTTAGATTTAAGTTGGTTTTTGAATGGTAAATGGTTAGATGTGTATCTGAATTCAGTGTATGGAACGCACCACCGCAGGCAATGGATGTATGTGAACAGTGTGGCTACAAGGAGTGCATGAACAAGAAATTTACCATTGTTCTACCAGAGGGATTTGAAAACAGATTGGTATATACTTTCGGTCAATCTACTTTTTGAAAACTGACAATAAATTTGTACTAAAAATGTGTACTTCTTTTTCTTTACAGATCATACCTTGCAGATTCAGGCGTGACTTTTTGGAGCATATTCAAGTTGCAATTTGGGACCACCCTAGAACTCTCGAGGTGAACTTGGTGAGCTTGAGAGTGCCAGAGCACCAGCACAAAGTTGTAGTCACACATGAGGATGGAAAAACATACTTCAGTGGTCAGCAATGGGGCCAGCTTGTGGAACGCTACGAGATGGATCCAACAGGGAGATTGACATTCTATCTCGATGAAGGTGATGTGTCCACCTACTTCCTCTACGATCGACCTGACGATGCTGAAGACACCGAAGATGATGTTCCCATAGCTCCCTACTGAGGATATACATGTTGTCATTATTCAGTCAGATGATGAGTAGGTATCGTGGTTGTAGCTGAGAGTTCTAGCTTTATGCGAACTTTTAGATTACATGTTAATGTTGAGTACTATCTGGTTGAATCTTTGAATGTTTATGCGGTTTTTTTTAATGCTTGTTATGTTATCTCATAATTGAATACCATTTGTGCGCTTCTAGTCAATATTACATACCCTTTTTATTTACCGATTTCTATAGGATAGTGATGTGGACTATGACATCAACGCCAATGATCATGTAGTATAACCTGTGTCGATTCCAGAAACACGCCAGTGGACACCTAGATAGCAGGGGCGTACGAGTTTCATGCCAGAACTGAAGAAAAACCACACCAATAACAGGGCTTTTCCGACTAGTGTTGAATATTAACACAACAATGCATTTCGAAATGAATTAATTTAATCATAAAATGAAACTAGTAAAACTTAATAGAGCATTTATAATACTTGAACGTTATTGCCAAGGGAAAAACATATTGTTCACAAGGCAAATGGGCTGTGAAGACAAATTGTACAATTAATAGGCCCATACTCCGGTTGGGCCATTGGACGAGCGAAAGGGCTATGTTTGTCCGCTCGGTCTCCTCCAAACTGCCCTGCCCCCACACGACAACGCCGCTCTATCCGTTCTCAGGCGACTTCGCCGCCGTATCGGCCCTGCGCGACCGATCAATCCGCCACTATTACCTCGCCGCCATCCGAACTCGATTAGCGTAAACTATTGAACTGCCGCCAACGCTGCCTCGCCGACTTGTACTCAACCGCTGCTTCCGCCGCTCGTCAGACGCAATTACAAGGTTTGTACCAATACTGATGAAATCCTTGGTTTCCATCCTGCCGGTTCGATGAAGTTAATGGCGATTGCAATTGCTGTCAGATAGACTAGCTGCTTGTGTTCACATGTGCGTGTCTGTTTTATCAGTTTCAGTTGTAAGTGTTAGTTTAATATTCATAGCAATGTCAGGAATTCAGGTACGAACTAGGTTTTATATTTTCATAGCCATGTCAGTTTCAGGTGTAAGTGTTAGTTTCAATCGAACGCTGTGTTGTGAAGTAATGTCTAATGTAATCCCCTGTAATTCTTACTTACTTGAAAGACCAGTATGCCTGTCTCTCTGATGTATTTGTTGTTTCGAAATACTTTTGTGTGAACTAATGCTGCTCCTTTTTTTTACAAGACCGGCTAAACGGAGATAACGCAAAATGTCACAAGACAAGAGCTGGATGGAGAAGGATAGAGATTCTGTGGAGTGGCAAAGTGGCATCGAGAGTTTCTTGGAACTTAGTTTTGATGGTGGTGAACCAGACGCAAGAAACTTTTGCCCGTGTACGAAATGTCTGAATAATGCTCAGAAAACTAAAAAGGAGATCCATATGCACTTGCTTAAGAATGGGATGGATCCGTCCTACAAAAAATGGGTATTCCATGGTGAACCCGAGGAGGACAACATGTCTGAAGATTCTGATGATGAAGACGATGCAGGTGGTGGTGAAGGGATATGTGACAAGCTCGATACTCTGATAAGGGCCACAGAAGTGGGAAGTAATGCAGGAGACACGAGCGGTGATGGAATGAAACAGGAGCCAAATGCATCTGCAAAGGCGTTCTACAAACTATTGAAAGAGGGAAAAACATCGTTGTACCCAGGTTGTGAGGAGGTCACAAAGATATCTTTCATTGTGAAGCTTTACCAAATCAAGTGCGTGTCTGGGATGACCAACAGAGCATGTGACTTAATGCTGCGGATGTTCACGGAGGTGCTGCCAAAGGGTCACTGCATTCCTACTAATCTTGCACAAGTAAGGAAGGTCATTCGAGAGTTTGGACTGGATTACAAGAAGATACACGCGTTCTATAATGATTGTGTGCTATTCCGTAATGAGCATGCTGATGCCCAAGAATGCCCTGTCTGTCATACGTCTCGATGGAAATCAAGTCCAACCGTAGACAAAGCTGATTCATCGATCCGTAAATCAAAGAAGCAAGTGCCACAGAAAGTTCTATGGTGTTTCCCACTCATTCAAAGACTGCAAAGGCTGTACATGACAGAAGATATGTCAACTGATATGAAATGGCATAAGGAGAAACGTAAAGATGATGGCATAATGAGGCATCCTGCAGATTCGAAGGCCTGGAAAAGCCTTGATGAAAGATATAGTCAGAAAGAATTCGCAAAAGATGCTCGCAGTGTTCGGCTTGGCCTTGCTTCAGATGGATTCAACCCCTTTGGGCTCATGAGTATATCACACACTACATGGCCTGTCATTCTGATCCCATATAACTTGCCACCATGGATGTGTATGAAACAAGAGAACTGGATAATGTCAATGATTATTCCAGGACCAAAGTCAGCAGGAAATAACATTGATGTGTACTTACAGCCTTTGATTGATGAACTGTTAGTTCTATGGGAGGATGGTGTTGAAGCATATGATGCTGCAATGAAACAAAATTTCAAGTTGTATGCATGCGTGTTGTGGACCATCAATGACTACCCGGCTTATGCAATGCTGAGTGGTTGGAGCAGAAAAGGCAAGCTAGCATGCCCTTACTGCCACAAGTATACAGACTTTTTATGGCTCCGGTATGGTAGAAAGCATTGCTACATGGGACACCGACGTTTTCTACGGAAACAACACAAATGGCGTCGAAACAAGGTTATGTTCAACAACAAGCCAGACCATAGAGACGCCCCGGTGCCACTTACAGGCATTGAAGTTCTAAAGGAGCTTGATAGCATTCAGCATGAACCATTTGGGCGGTCAAATAAGAGAAAGCGACCGGAAACTAATCCCTGGCACAATTGGCGGAAGAAAAGTGTGTTCTTCCAGCTCCCGTATTGGCAGCACTTGCTCGTGAGGCACAATTTGGATGTTATGCACATCGAGAAGAACATTTGTGACAGCATTCTGGGTACTTTGCTTGAGATGGATGGGAAAACAAAGGATGGTACGAAGGCTCGCCTAGATTTGGAGTTTTTGAAAATTAGGGAGGATCAGCACGCAAAGCCCGCCGGTAAGGATAAGTACAAACTTAAGAAAGGCGTGTATGCTTTAAAAAAGGAAGAGAAGATAATGCTGCTCAGGTTTCTGCAGAGCATACGGATGCCTGATGGCTATGCTTCACACATTAAGCGATGTGTGGTCCTCGAGCAGTGCAAGTTTAGTGGACTCAAAACTCATGACTGCCATGTTATATTACAGAAACTTCTTCCTATTGCGTTGCGCAAGCTTCTGCTGGAGAATGTCCTTACCCCATTGCTTCAACTCAGTAAATTCTTTTCCGATTTATGCTCCAAGGAGTTAAGGGATGAGGATTTGTTGAATTTGGACCAACAAATTGCAGTAATTCTATGTCAGCTAGAGATGATATATCCACCAGCTTTCTTTGATATTATGATGCATCTCCCAATTCATCTAGCTCGAGAAGCATGGTTTGCAGGGCCTGTACAGTATAGATGGATGTATCCGGTTGAGAGATACCTGCGTACGTCGAAGGGATATGTACGTAACAAGGCTCATCCAGAAGGTTCAATTGCAGAGGGTTACATACTTGAAGAGTGCATGACGTTCTGCAGTCGATTCGTTAAAGGCTCGCCTACAAAAATAAGTCAGTCCGAACGCCATGCAGATGGAGCTACAGATGAGGCACCAACAGGGATTAGCATAATGAGTGCAGTTGATTACTCCAAGAAAGGTTTTGCCCGTGAATCACTGTCTTTGGAAGCTCTTAATCAAATGAGGCACTACATAATAACAAACTGCGAGGAAACCGAGCCATGGATTCAGTAAGGAAACTTATGTATTTGTTTCATATCATGATATGCATTAACACTTTGGTTATGAAGTAACCATATATCATTTCTTTTTGAAGGGAACATATTGACGAGCTCAAAAAGAACAATTGTCCTAATCCTAAAAAGAAACACAAGGAAGATTTTGTTGGCTGGTTCGAAAGACGGGTAAGTTACTTTAGCATTTTCATAAATGTTTCTCGTAATAAAAAAAACAATGGTGTATAGTACACTCACACATATTCTATTCCATGAAACAGATCAGACAACTCCATAAAGATGGGAAGGTCAACAGTCTGTTGCATACACTAGCTAAAGGGCCTGATCAAATTGCTCGTGTGTTCAACCGTACAGTACTGAATGGATATTACTTTTTTAATACCGAAATAGAGCTTGACTTGAGTACCCAAAATAGTGGCGTCGTAGTCAACGCGCAAGGAAGCACCAGCAGTACTGATTATTATGGGGTGATAAAGAAAATCATATTTCTTGACTTTCCTCCTGATAAGGAGGTTGTTCTATTGCAGTGCGACTGGTTCGACGTGCCTCCTGCCAATAGAAATCATAGTAAGGGGTATAGGAGGGACAAGTATGTAATTATTGACCTCGACACTAGTGTACACCAATTCACGGAACACCCTTACATTCTAGGCATCCAAGCTGCACAGGTTTTCTATGTGAGAGATGTGAAGAGCCCTAATTGGGCAAGTGCTATAAAAATGAATCCACGCAATTTGTTTGCTCCTTCGGTTTTAAATGGTGCAGACCTAGATGATCTTGCAGAAGGAGATGAACGTGGTGATGCAGATGTACAGGATGTCGTCGATGCAGGAATTACAGTTCCAGAATTTACTTTACCTGACGATATTACTAGTTGGTGCAGAAATGATGATGAAGGAACCAGCGTTGATGTTTCAGTCATAAATAATTTAAGACCTGCTGATTTTGACGAAGACCAAGTCGAATATGATGCTGATACTGATGATGATGAGGCTTACATAAATGATGGTCATGCTGCTCCTTTGGTAGAAGATGAATTGGATGATGACCATGGATTCTTTGTGTAGGCTGTCTCTGCACTGTTTGGCTTAAAGGTTTTGCCATGAACATGCATGGATGAAAGATCGTGTAATAACATAATTTTTGTTTAAAGATTCCAAAGTTCCAGTGTTTAGAAATTTTGAATTTCCATGATAAATGTACTAGTGAAATTGCGTCTTATATGTGTTCTTGATTGATTATTAAGTACTGTCACTTGTTGCAACATTAGTAAAATGCTAAGTGCTGCAGAAATTCAATTACAAACAATATTTAAAAAAAATTGTGCTCACCAAACTGAGATACTGGACCAAAAATGAATTGTAGTCCTAAGAAAATTGCAACAGTGATCAAGGGCACGGCCCATGAGGCCCGTTAAGCTAGTCTATGAATGGTCGTTGCAAAATAACTTGTTCATTTTCGCAACAGTACGGTGATTGTTGCTTTACGTTTAACCTATTACCATACGACCCAAATTGTCGCAGTAAACAATAGGTATTACCGCAGGATAAATTTGAGGCAAAAAACATATGGTATTGCCGCACGAAAAAATTGGTTGCAATAGTTAGCTTTTTTTTTGCAACAATATTTGTAACTACCGCAACACAAATACATATGTTGCAATATATGACTGAATATCACCACGAATGCTTATTTCGTTGGAATACCATGTCTCTAAGGCAACAAAAGGAGTGCCTCGCGCAACGAAAATACTCTGTCGCAACAACGCGCTTGTATTCCAACGGCAGTACAAATCGTGGCAATAGGAGGCCTCTACCGCAACAGAACGACAATTTATCGCCACCAAAATGAGTCGTGGAAATACGAGTGCCCTATCACCACAACCTGAGAGGTCGTGGTAATTTGTGATTATATCGCAACGAAAAAAAACCGTAGCTACAGATTTCGTTGCAAGAGACCGGTTCTCTTGTAGTGGCGCAAGTCGATGACATAATACTCACAAAAGGACTTATCCGTGAATATTACATCTCTCAGAGTGGTACAACAGAAACACAGCGGGACCAGGCAAAACTATAGGATACAAACTTCATTACAAAATCTTGAGAATCTCCTTGATGAATCAAGAAGATCTCCTGCAAATGATACATCAGAAGAAGCAATTCGAAGCTCCAAACTGGAGAAGAACTCTAGCTCAGAAGTAAATCTACCACGGCTGATGTCAGGCCTAATCTATGGCTTGTAACAGCTAAGTACACGAATGGTCTTCACCTACACCTTGATAGCTTCTCCTCCACCAGCGTTGTTGATGACGATGCTTTACTGGCTAAGTAGTATAAGACTCCACCTAGCTTCATGAGGTAACGATGGCTTCACGATGACGACTTCCATAGGGCTTCAACTCTAAGAAGGGGGTCAAACGGGAACGAATGAATAACGAGCATTACTCAGCAAGTTCATGATATATAGTGGGTAGTTTGATGCACTATCTACAGCTTTAGACTCGAAAGAGTCATAAGCTAATGCAAGGTTTTGTAAATCTTTCTTCAAGAGGTTGCTTTTACTTCTGAAAACTATGCCCGCCAGACCATCACAGGACTAGAACTTCATGGAGTTGCCTTTCCTGTAGCGTTCGCAGTTCCTTCCCGGAACAGGGGTAACATGCCACATCCTTTTACACTTTGAAGAGGTGCGTTACTTTACCCATGGGAGACCAAGACCATGTTGCACAACCATGCTCGAGATCCTTTCCACTCCCACTCAGGTGTGGGGCCCGGTTGTTGGTCCAAGCCAAACCGTGCTTCTCCGCACAACGCATGCCCACCAATTTCCACCAGCAGGTTGAACCCCTGATTCCACCCCTCACGATGGAGATTTAGGCGCCCCTGGCAGACAATCATAGACCCTAGAGTCCGTGGGACGTAAGGGCTCCCACCCATGTGCATGTAGTCCCGCAAGACCTACAGCATACGTCTCTGGCAGTCCGTTGACATGCGAACGAGAGAAGATCACAGCTGACTTACTCCCCCCATAGAAGACCCATGGTCAACGCCGTATTTACGGCGCACCGAGTTCTGACGGGATTTGTGATTAATTCCTAGGTAATACTTTCCCATGCAGATGGAACCTTCCTTTGACCTATTCGTCTTACCATGGTCCCATCCGCCCACCAAACAGAACACTACCACTAGGGTAGTCATTCAAATAGTCATATTATTATAAAAATAGGATCATGCATTCTTTTGAGCATAGGTGGTAATACGATAGGGTTTTTGCAAATAGTTCGTTATGAAATACTGCAAAGGATATGAGCAAGTGATGAACTTGCCTGAGATTGAAACAACAATAATAATCCAAGTCTTCGGGTTTGAGGGTCGCGTAGACAATCCCGACATCTGAAAGATAGCAAAGTAGTCCCGGTAAGGACTACAGAAAACACTGGCAAGGATGATACATGCATAGTAATGAGATGCATCGTGAAATACCCTGGAAAATACCCCAGCTTACAAGTGTAAGCCACGTTACATACGATAACTTATTCACACGGGTTTTAGGTGAAATGTTTCATTACTTGTGGTGATGTGGTTATTACTTCTTTTAGACTTACATGTGTTTCACTTTTACTTAGCAAACAATTGTTATCATGTTTAGGTAGAAGTGTTTATTACTTGGTTAGATAACAAAACAACAACACATGGAACACAACTATTAAAAAGATAACAAATACATTTTATTTTATATTTTAAAGTGTAGAGCTTATGAAAAAGAGTTGAATGGAAAACGAGTAAGTAATACAACCAACTCTATCATCACATAACTTGTTATTGCCATGTGATGATATGTTTAGTAGATGTGAAAACATGACAGTTTTATTAATAAGGAAAATCGTTGTGGTAATTGCATCTCGTTATAATGGAATATTATAGAATTCCATTATACTTTTAGAAACAAGTTTATAAGTTGAACAAAATGTTTTATGTTTGACATATTTGAATTGAAAATGCTTTTCTCTTTAATTTGATATAACATTTAATGCAATCTGAAAATATTTAAATAAGTTACTAATTTATTAATTTTAAATGAATTAAATGACTAGGAAAAATATTGCACACATGAAAACTTGGTCAAATGACTATGAAAACATCATAGATGAGTTGCATATGTCATTTGGAGCGTTTTGGTATATAACTTGTATTTTTCTGATTTTATGAATTATTTATTATTTTTCTCAATTTTAAATGATTATTTTAATTAAAGAAAATGTTTAATTTTAAACTTTATAATTTTTTTTTGAAAAGTTGATAAACATTTCGATTATATTTTTTCTGATTAATTTGGTATATTGTTTATATTTTTATGATAAGTATTTTACAAGATATTGAATTAATAATTTTTATTCCTATTCTGACCTTTTTAAATTGACAGGTGGGACCCACCTGTCAGTTTACTTTTAAATCAAAAATTAAAATAAAAGGAAATATAATAAAATTAGGACGTCATGGTGATGTCACACACGCGTCAGCAATGGAGGAATCTCCCATGTCAAACTCGAATCTGACGATTTGGTTGCAATTGGGGCGATTGCTTGCTACCAGGGACTAGAGGGGTGCACGAGGAACCATTTGGTGGCGGTGCTGCTAGTTTAGGGTCGTCGGAGTTGCCCCGGTGAGCTCATCTGCGGCGGACGGCGGCGGTTGACGGCGCTACGATGAAACCGGAAATGATCGACCAAACGGAAGGCACCATAGTGCTCTACAGCTTACCTGGAACTCGGTGGAATGGACGGTGAGGCACGGCGAGCTCTCTATCGGCGGCGGCGTCGAAATCCGGCCGACGGCCGTACTTGGAGAAGATGACCCGATTCGTCGGGTTCCATCCGTTCCCTCCTTCCGCGCTGGATGAGATGGTAGAGGAGGTCGTGGTGGACCTCGGGGCAGTCTCAATTCGTCCCGGGATGGCCGAAGTAGATGGCGCGGCGGCGGTGCCCGAGAGCTAGGGTTAGGGTTTGGGTCCGGTATAGAGAGAGAGGCAGCGAGGTGATGAGTGAGAGTGAGGAGAGGTAGAGGGCAAGTAGGAGGCTCCCTCCTGCTTCTTATCTGCGCGGAAGAGCGGCCGCGGGGAGGTGGCTAACGGCGGCAGTGGCTCGGCCACGTCTCTGCCGGCCTGGAGGACGACAAAAGCAATTTCCCCCATAACCCCCTAGAATGAATTAGTTTTTACCAAGAGGTCCTTCTGTCTTTAATTCTGAGAACAAAACCTTATTTTCAGGGTCTTCTTGTAAACAGAAAAATTAATAAAAAATATATGTGAATTCCTCATCAAATTTTACATCTCACCATGTTTTGTTTTGGTGAATGTGAAGAATTTTTATATTTTTTATTTAGGGTGCCAGATTAAGTGGTTTTTGCTATTTCTCACCATTTAATTGATTAAATAGCTTTAGAATTATTTTAAGCATGATTATCATGAGCACACAATGAACATATGGTTTAACAAGGTAAAATAACTTAATTGGACATTTTTAAGTATAATTCCTTATAGAAAGTAATTTAGTAAAACTACTTGGTTCTGGTTCTATGCACTGTTATGAAAATCATTTAACATGGAATTTTATTCCATGTCACACCAAATGATTTTAATGGGTGAAGCAACTTGTTTCTTTTTATAATACTATGTTATTTTCATAGTTAAAACTCTTAGCAATTATGGTTGTCAATTTCCTGAAGTGTGTGTACTCTATGTTTGTTGTTTTCAGTACTAGATCAAGTGGAAAACATGTGTGGTTTGTGGGATCTTATTTGCTTGTTTTCCACATAGGTTCCAATATGGATATTATCCCATGTTATTTTTAGTACAAGTAATAATTTACTTGGTTATGTGTAGATGAACTTTTGTTATCATCTGTTAGTTTTATGTATGAAAAGAAAATGTAAAACAAGGTGTTAAGCTTGTTACCATTAACCTCCACATATCGAAGACATGTGGATGCAATGGCTGATTATTATTTCATACTTGATAATTATTTCCATTAAAGATATTATTATGAGATCCTCATCTCTGATGAGTTTGACAGAGGTTAATGGTTCTCTAATGTATCCTAATGATTCACTGGATAATTTCTTATGATCCCTTACTGAGTCAGTGTTGCTTCTTGTGGTCTTCTGTTGCTTGATGTTCTTTTCTCTAGTTGCCACTAGTCTTCTGTTATCACCTTTGTCCATTGCAGGTAGGTTCCTATCTTGGTTTCCAACCTCAACTGTCTCACCATTGTGGTGAAAACATCCAATTACCCCAAGCAAAGATTTTACTTAGATGATTGTATAAGAATGTGAGTTTATTTTATGACATCAAGTTTCCATATGCATATAAGAATAATTTGTTAACAAGTGGGCCAGACTTGCCTCCAAATTACTACTCATATACAATTGGCTGAGATGTACTAGGTTATTCAACCTTCTGTTTGTTTGTGTATGACACTCAATTGTTTGAGTATACAAAAGTTGTCTTTTAACAAGGTAATTAGTCTTGTTACCAAACTACTTCTATATAACACTAAAATTGGAATATCACACTATTTCAAGAGAGTTAATAAGATCAGATCAAGATATAAGAGTTTCCAAGTACTCTTATAGTAAATTAGAGTAGCACTTCTATCACACTCTAAATAATCTTCTTGAAGATCTTCCTGTGTTAGTTCCTCCTTTCTTGTGGGTTGCTTCTCTTATAGAATGATTTAGAGAAGATTGGAAAACAAGACAATCTAGACAAGGTAGAAATATCTTGATTAAGAGTTAGTTCATGATTTTATTGTCCTTCCATATACTTCTTATTTTATTTCCCATAGGATATGGGCTTGTTCATATATGTTTGGTGTTACTTAGCTATCAATTCAATTCCTCTAGTAGAGGTTATAACTTGTTGTTATTCATTAATTTTATCAGAGATACTTTAGTTGTTGAATGTTGATTTGAATAGAAGTGTGGAATGCTTATGGAATGATGACTTAATAGTAAGTTGATCAAATGGTTCATTGATGTGTTGAGATTTCAGATACTCACTTGTATAAGATGAATGAGACAATGAGCATGTGAAGCTTATTGGGTTTTAATGACTTATGTCATAGTTGTTATTTGTTTTCTCTGGTGTCATGATTTTACTTTATATTCTCCCCTTGTAATCATTGTCAGGCATAATGTAGACATAGAGATTTGGAAATATCATATGTGGTGATCAAGGTTTAACAGTAGTTTAAGAAGATTTATTTATTCTTTAAGATACTTCTTTTATGGTTGATGAGATATGTACATATTCGATAAATATGTTAATATAATTATTATGTCATTTCCCACTTGTGGGTTTTGAGTTAACACTTGTTTGTATCACTTGTGTTCTATTGAAACTTTGTTATTTACTTGTGATGGTTCTCCTGATAATTATGAGATGATTTATAAAGATGTTGTGGAAATGAATTGATAACCAAGGGATTTTTTGTTTTATAAAAGATCACATCTCTGTTGATGAGATGGTTCAATTATGCATTACTCATTTCTGAAAGTATGATCATCAGTTATGTGCTCTGGATACTCACCACTCTTTGAGTTCTAGATACCTACTGATTTATCCAAAGTCACTTATAGACTTCTGGCTAAGGTTGTTGAGGTTTAGTGTTGGTCGTAACCAACTATGATTTGCCTTCTCAGATGTTTTGGTCTGTAGAGATACTATGTTATAAAGATCACTCCAAATGTACTCTTGACTAGATGAACTAAACATATTTCATCATGTCAAGTGAAACATTGGTCACTTTGGTTTGTTTAAACTTTAGCGCCAAAATTTCTCGTATTTTTAGATGCATGCTTTGCAAATGCACATATTATATTTAGATCCTTATAACCTCCCAAATACTGGGATGTTACACCTCCTCTGCTTAGTGCTGATGATCTTGGTCCCCACACTAATGGCACTAGTGACTCTGACTTTGAGATGGTGGGAAGGTCTCAGAGGAATGGGTTTCGCAAGTGGATGTCCGAGACTCTGAAGAAGATCTTCTGCCGCCAGGTTGACATGGGGAACGAATCTTACCTTTCTCATCTTCGTAGCAAGAAGTATCGTCAGCTGACACGTGACAGATTTGCCCATCTTGGGGTGCCCGTTGGGCCTGGCTCTGAGGATACGATCACTGGTTCCAAGGAGTGTAAGTCAAAGCATGGTGGCTCTTGTCTGGATCCGGATCTTCTTGATGGTGCTACCACTTCTTATGAGCCTTGGACTCGTGGTGATACTGATGAGGAAGTGGAAGATGTCAACTCTGAGGATGAGCGTGGTCTGGGGAGTCCTGCAAGCGCCTCTAGCCCGAACGAGTGACCTCTGTGGGACGTTAGCATCACCTTTTACCTTTTTGGTACCTTGATGCCAAAGAGGGAGAGAGTTCTATTTAGGCTCGTGTTATCCTTTGCTTGGGTGGTTGTGTCAAACTTTGGTGTCGTTGTGTCTTGTCGCACTCGCGTTATTTGTGTTGAACCCTTTATCTCGCTGTGATCTCTTGTTGGATTTTATCGTTTTTATCTATTGTGTGGCAAGTGTTATTATTGTTATATCTTTTACTCTTGATCTGGTCTATAAAAGATAGGGGGAGCACACATTCTAAAGGGAACACAAGTTTGCCTCAACAACAAATATTCTTGACGTATCACATGGTTCCCTCAAGAAGTGCCGCACCTAAATTTTACGAGCTCTCTTTGTGGTGTTGTCATCAATCTCCAAAAAGGGAGAGATTGAAAGTGCATCTTTGCATTTGATCTCTCATATATTTTGGACTTTATAACAACACGATTAAGTCTCTAGCCGTGCGTCTAAGTTATTTCAGTAAACATCATTTCGACGCAAAAAGGAAGAGTGCAGAATGCCAAAGCCACCAAAATCATCCTTGTCCAGCGGTAGTACCGGACGAGTCAGCGGTAGTACCGCTCCCTCCAGCGAGCGGTAGTACCGTTGGTAGTACCGCCAGAAGTACCGCCAGTATTAAAATGTCTACTGCAATCAGCAGTACTTAAGCTGTACTGGTCAAGTAGTACCGCTGGTACTTAGGCGATTTTGGAGCAACACTTCTCGTGGCGGTAGTACTGCTCCTTCCAGGAAGCGGAAGTACCGCTGGCTGTACCGGTCAAAGTACCGCCAGGAAAGTTTTGCTCATGGTAACCGTTATGGTACTAGAGCGGTAGTGCCCTAGAACCACCGCCAGCCACTTCGATTTATTTCGAATTCGTGGCCAGCGGTAGTACCACTGCTGGAAGTACTGCGGTACTTCTGCGGTTGTACCGTCCGTGTTCATTGGCTGGGACCTCTCGGTACCGTGCTGGTTGCCAGTGAGCGGTAGTACCGATGGCCCCAGCGGTAGTACCGCCAGGGGTAAAAAGGGTCAAACGTCTAGTTGGAAGAAGGGGGTATAAACACCCCATACCCTTCTTCCCCAAGAGGTAGCTCGAAAAGCATTGAAGTCTAGCATTTATTGAGCCTCCAAAAGCTATATCTCTCCCAGTTCCTCCACCCAAACTCGTTGATACTTGGAGGATTGAAGGAGAAGGCCCCGGTCTACATCTTCACCGAACCGTTCTTCATTTCCCCCTCATTCTCTAGAGGGATTTGAGTCTAGGGTTTCTTGTGGAAAACCTAGCCTCCATTGCTACACTTGTTGGTGATTGGTGATTGTTGGGAGCCCCCAATTTGGTTGTGGGTGTGTGCCCCAAGCTTGTTTGTAAAGGATTCGATTCCTGCCTCAAAGGGGATCAATAGTGGAAGGTGGACTAGGCCTTTGTGGCGGGGTTCATCGGAGAATAGGGTATGGACTTTGTGGTGTTGAGTAGGCCTTTGTGGCGAAGCTCACACCCCTCCAACGAGACGTACTTCCTTAACAAGGAGCAACTCGGGAATACATCGTGTCTCCACGTGCTTCCTATCGGTTATCTCGTTCCCTTATACTTTACTCGTGCTTGTATTGTGTTTATCATTGTTCTTATCATATAGGTAAATTCATCGTAGTTGCATTATCTAGAGAATTTACCTTTGTGTCAAGCCTAATCTTGAAGAAAAATTAAAATTGATTGTAGCACCTATTCACCCCCCCCCCCTCTAGGTGCCCTTACTATCCATTCACTCATTGCACCCCTTCTGCAGATTGCGACACCTATTGTAGCTCATCCCCAACATCGCCCACTCGACGGACCGAGGGCAGCGGTGTGCTGCCGTGCTGGCCGAGGCAAGGGCGGCGGCGTGCCTGGTGAACTGTGCGGGCGTGGGAGACAGAAGAAGTGAGTAGAGAAGAGAGTGCACACGTGGGTGGGGCCCAGAGAAAAGGTGGGAAGAGAGGAAGTTAGTGGCCAACAATGGGCTAAATGAATTGCAAAATAGTCTCTCTTCTCCCCCAGCTACCCCCAGGATCCTGGGTTTGTCCTGGGTTCGCCAGAGGCTATTTTGCCCAAAAACTGGCGCTAAACGAGTCTGTGGAGGGTGCGGTTGGGCGAATTTTGACATACCGGCGTTGAAAAAGTGGTCCTGGGGGCACGACTAGAGATGCTCTTAGATCACATGGCTAGTTGGAAGAGTTTTGCACCAACTTATAAGGTAGGCTCCTTTTCCACTACTATGAGTTGATGTGAAGGGAGGGGAGGAGTTCGACACGCACGCTCCTCCTCCTCTGATCGCCTCGACGCGAAAATGAGCCGAGCCGATTCCTATATTTTTCCTGTCGAAAACGGGGAGTGGTATATCTATGTGGGGTTAGCTAGATGGACAAAGCAAAAACAAACTTTAGATTAATGAATTTATATGTTGTATTGTGCTTCCGTAGCAACGCACGGGCATTCAACTAGTGGTACGTAATTGTTCATATAGTTTTGTGTTTTTGAAATGTTCGTTGCATAGAAAATAAAAAAATTCCTACACGAGAGAGACCCGAAAGTGCAAGATCTAATCTAAGAGATGAAGTGCAACAGGGAGAAAGAGAGTCTTAAGAAAACATACCCTCAAATACTCTAAGCGTAACGAGATCGAATCTCGTTGTTGGCGTAGTCGTACTCACATCGATCCTGAGAGCGAGAAGATGTGCACCGCAATCCAGCGGTGCCTCCATGATCGGTCAAACGTACGGCTTGATGACGACCTCCGTTCCCTCGATCCATCGGGGCAGCGGAAGTAGAGGATCCCTCGAAATTCCAGCAGCACGACGGCGTGGTGTGGTGGAGAAAACTTCGTCCAGGGCTTCGCCAAGCGCATGAACCTGAGGTGGAGCAGCGGGAGGAGGGAGGTGCATATGACACCAAGTGTGTGGGGAGAGGGAGGTCCAACCCCACTTTATATAGGAGGGGGAGGCAGCCACGAATTTATTGTGCCTCCACCTCTCCCCTCATCATGTGGTTGGAGTCTCCACTCAACCCACTCATTCTCTCATAAATTCCCACTCAAAATTCCAAGGGGTTTCTTTAATAAATAAATAAAACAATTTCATTTATTTATTTTAATATTTGTTAATCCTGTTAACAAACATTAATACTTACCCCCCTTGAACTATTTGTTAATCAAACATTAACATATACCACCTTGAACTATTTCAATATTCCCCGAAACAATTCCGGTGACTATTTCAATATTCCCCGAAACAATTTTGGTGTTGTCCAAACTTTTCTCCGATATTATGTATGCTCTCAAATGCGTCATCGAACCTTAAGTGTGTCACCCTACGGTTCGCAAATAACATAGACATGATCGAGACACCTCTCCGATCAATAATCAACAGTGGGATCTGGAGATCCGTGATGACTCCTATATATTCAACGATAACTCTCGTGATCGTGTGAACCATTAACATCGTAACTATTCCCTTTGTCTCGCGATATTTTATTTTTCCGAGGTCGGATCATTGGTATCAACCATACCTAGTTCGATCTCGTTACCGACAAGTACTCTTTTACTCGTTCTTTGATATGACATCCTTGTGATCTAGTCACGTGCTTGGAAGTGGTGTCGATGTGATATCACCGAGAGGGCCCAGAGTATATCTCTCCGTCATTTGGATGGAAAAATCCCACTCCTAATCCATGAGCCTCAACTAACACTTTCCGAATACCAAACGGCACCTTTATAGTCACCCTGTTACGGCGTGACGTTTGATGACATCAAAGCACATTTCCGGTATTAGTGATTGACATGATCTCGTGGTCTAAGGAATGAGGTTACTTTGTATGTAAGACATAACAACATAAACTAAATGACTTGATCGTATTGTTATACTTAGTTTGGGTTTATGTTCATCACATCATTCTCCTAATGACATTTCCTCGTTATTAACAACATCCAATGTTCATGACCAGGAAACCTTGATCATATGTTAATCAACGAGCTAGTTAAAAGAGAGGCTTTACTAGGAACGATTGTTTGTTTATTAAACACACATGTATCAACATTTCTGGTTAATACAATTCTAGTATGAGAAATAAACATTCATCATAAACAAGGAATAAGATAATAACCACTTTATTATTGCCTCTCGGGCACATTCCCTTAAGTTCTAACCCGTTATATGTGTGTGTGGTATATCTATGTGGGGTTAGGTATATTTCTGTGGGTTTGCATCAAAAGCAAGATTTCATATAGTCCATGGTGGATGACGTTACGTTGTGGTCTTCATCAAGTTTGAGAAGTGCAAGTCCAAGAGGAGCATATCAAAGATATCACATGCTCGGATCTTGTCACCCTCTTGAAGATAATTGCCAAGTTAAGATGTACTTAAATGAGCATCTCCCATAGTGGCGTATGGGGGAGCAATCTATGTGTCTTCACCAAGCAAAATGAAATCAAGAAAGGTATTCATCTTGAGGAGGTCATGATCTTCATCATGTAGATCAAATGAAATGCTCACGGCAAAGGTATGATCTTGATAGGTTTTCTATTTTACCGGTCTCATGGCATTAGGAGGGAGACCGGGTTATAGGATAGATAACCATACTATCAAGAGGGGCTCTCGTATTAGCAACTTGATCGTATCATTCGGAGAGAGCTCAAACCTTTGCATACTTGGCATCATCATTCTTGGTTTTTATTTGTGTTTTGTCCATGTGTGGTTTTAGAGCTTTTCATGTTCTTCGATACAAGCTCAAGTTCATCAAAAAAGGGTTTTCGCATGAAAAACTTATTGCGTTTTTTATATTGGAGGTTTTACCGTTTGTTTCTTTATAGAGAGGTCAAACCTTTCATAATTTGGTTTTATCCTCAAATGATGTACTATGATTTTATTTACATAATCTTGTAGTTCTCATTGTCTCGATTTCAACGAGACCAAGATCATCGAAAACGGAGTCCGGAGGCAAAAGATATCGTGTTTTTAGTGTTCTCCGGGTCGCGCAGAGAAACCAGCCCGAGAGGCCAGGCACCCAGGCCGGGGTGGACTGTTAGGTGGTCGGCCTGCGTGCAGAGAGGCTGGGGCGGTCTGTTGGGTGGCCGGCCTGCGCAGAGAGGCCAGCCTGGCCGGGTCGCGCAGAACTGCCCAACGGGCAGATTTTTGGGGGACCTATTAAAGGGGTCTTCTTTCCCATTGGTTCCCCACTTCTCAAGCAAGTTTTTCCCCACCATTGTTGACTTTTTGGAGCTTGCTTTCTCTTTATTTCTCCATCATTCTTTCCTCCAATTAGTGGAAAAATAGATAGGAGATCTAGATCTACTATTCCACCAATCCATCTCTCCTCTTAGTGAGGGGAAGTCTTTGGATCTAGATCTTGTGGGTTCATTTGTTAAGTTCTTCCTTGTTCTTACTCTCTTCTCCCCCTATAGAATTTGTTGCTTTGGTGGGATTTGAGAGTGAAGGATTTGAGCACTTCTTGTGTTCTTGCCATTGCATAGGTTGCATCAGTTTGAGTTCTCTACGAGGATTTGTTCGAGTGAAAGGTTGAGAAGCTTGTTACTCTTGGGTTCTTGGAGTGCCCTTGAGCTTGTCCTCTTGGGTACTTAGAGTGCCCTAGACGGTTGTTGTTGCCTCGGAGTTTTGGTGGCTCCGGACCTTGTTGTCTCGGAGTTTTGGTGGCTCAGGACTTTGTTGCTATCTCGGATTTTAGTGGCTCGCGGGATATTGTTGGGAGCCTCCAATTGAGTTGTGGAGATTGCCCCAACCTTGTACGGGGCGGTGACCGACCTCCAAAGGTCCCATAGTGGATCGTGGCACTCCGCAAACGGAGGTACGAGGAGAATAAGGTGAGCCATTGGACGCTTGGAGTCATTGTGACTCCACACCTCTCCAACGGAGATTAGCTTCCATTGGGAAGTGAACTTCGGGATAAATCATCATCTCCATGTGTCTCGGTTATATCTATACTCGATCTCTTTACTTATGAAATTTACTTTGTGATAGCCATCGAGTTTGAAGTAACATATCTTGCTATCACATAGTTGCTTGAATTGTTTAGCATAAGTTGTTGGTGCACATAGGTGAACCTAGTTTGTTTAGGTTTTGGCTAGATAAATTAAACGCTAGTTTTATTCTGCATTTATTCAAGCCTTAACCGTTATTATTTTTAAACACCTATTCACCCCCCCTAGGCGACATCCGTGTCCTTTCACCACCGAGTCCGTCAGCCTGTAACTGACTCCACAAAGTCTATCTTAAAGTACTTGACATTCGGATCGATCTAGATGTTGCAACCCCCAACCTCGTGGGGGTCCTCCTTGCTCGGGTGGGCCTTAACGACAAAAGGCCGCTTGAACAATGCCTGGTGGGGGGGGCGATGCCTAGGTAGCACTCGTACAAAACGATGAAGCAGGAGAGGTGCTGGATGGAGTTTGGCGGTACGTCGTGCAACTGCACGTCGTACGCGCACAATATAGCGAGGAAGAAGGGGTGGAGCGGGAAGGAGAGACGTCTAGTAACATGGTCTGTAAAAGCCACGTGCTCATCCGCCTCCGTCGTGGGGCTAGTCTCGCTCCGAGGACGCCACCACTTCTTCTCTGACTCGGTCCTGATAAACCCTTCGCGCTCAAGGGATGAAAGGATCTTGGACGTTCCGGTGGATTTCGCCCATTTTTTGCCCATCCGCTTGGTTGTGTCGGGGCCGCTGGCCGTGGTGGCCTCATTGCTTCCCCTGGTTTTTCCCATGGGTGTACGGCAGAAGATTGGAGTGCGGCTATGGAGGTGTGAGCGCAAGGAAGAAGAAGGAGTGCAGCCGCAAGGAGGAAGAAAGTAAAACTTACGGTTCCGTCGCCCGCATTTATAAAAGGATCAGAAAGATCCCCACTGTCGATGCCCTGCGGTAAAGATCTGGCTCACACGTGGCGATTGAAGGCTAACCCGAGTGCCCCAATGCCGCCCATTACGCGCGGGAATCTTGGAGCCTTTAGTGAAATTCACTAGATTACCGCGCACTGAACGGTCAAAGGATGGTCAGAGCTCACTCAAGCAAGTTACCTCTGACAAGATAAGCACGTTCCAGAAACGTCTAGTCTTTTGACAGAAATAACAAGGTGGTACATCATCAGGTGACGTGTTCACTTAACGGAAAAAGAGCTTGAGTGATCGGAAAAATCACTTGGCCTTCGACTAGCTCGCATACGGCGTACGAGATCTTTGCGAAATCGATGAGTCGAGTTATCTCCTCTATGACCTGAACCAATGACTCGAACGAATCATGCTACATCACTCTGTTTGCTAGATCGCACATCTGCGTTTAAATTCTGGATGTCATGCTCATTGCATGAAGGTTGACCCGCGGATCAGTTCCAACGGCTTAGGAGTTGCACCTCTGCTGCACTACCTAGAGATTTTTCTATGCCAACAGGTATGATGAAAATCCCGACGGACGCGTTGGGTAAAACAAACTGACAACTGGATTTCGACTCGGAAAGACCTCAGCGGCACCAGTCGAGTAACCCCAGTTTTTTCCAGATTAAAGCTTGAGGACTCGAAGCCTGAGTAGGCCAATAGTGTTTTCTCCCAATTGAGATTAATTGACCTTGATCCGTCAAGTGAGTCAAGCATGTTGAGCCATATCCTTCAGAGCAGGGTACAAAAGCATATTCGAGTCAACTTGGTTTTAGGTTTGAGTCCCTTGATCGAGTCTTTAACTCCATCAGCCACTCGGGGGCTACTGACGTGGGGTACTCGAGAGATCCCCACGGTGGGCCTACCGTGTACAACCCATTAGGGAATACCCCGGGATGGCCTTTGGGCAACCGCATCAGAGCCCACTACGTTGTCCGAGATGAAGCAGGCGCAAGGAAGGATTTGCCCAAGAAGTTGGAAAGAATAGAACCGACACAAAATTCAAGTCCTACTCATGTACGACCCCTGAGACCTGGCTACATATATAAAGGACGGGAGGGGATCATAGGACGACAAGTAACCCTAGATCATAACTTCGTCAGATCCAATATATACGGCACCCTGTAATCTGTTTCACCACATCAAAATAAACAATCTGGCGGGCAGAAACCTGTCTAGCCGAGTAGTCCACCAGCGTATTTTCCTTTATGAGACCCCAGTTCCCTAACCATGTGGATTGTTGAGGTACCATCTTCTTCAACGGCGGTGATGTGGGGGTTTATATCGGGCGGCGGGGGGTGTGGTGTGGATACGCGGCTGCAGCACCGCCATAACCCCACCGTGTTGGGCGATTGGATTGCTCGGCTGCTTGGCGACTGGACTAGCCTGCGGTTACAGTAATACGACGAGGGCGACAATGTTGTGGCTAGCTGACAGGGCGAGGCCGTTGGCGAGAAAATTATTTTCGCATCATTTTCCCTTCTGCCGGCTCCCCTACTGCTCCAGCACGCTGGGTTCGGTTTAAATCCTTGCGCTAATTTTGGCCCAAACCGGTAGAATTTGGTCTCCTGAGACGCGACTGGACGAAATTATTTGCGTCGGCGGAGAAATAGGCTACTCAAGAGCGGGTGGAGATTCTCTAAACCTACAACAGAACAATAAATCTGTCTCCCTTCCCCAATTCTGCTTAGGGCATCTCCAGTCGCCCCCCAGGCGGCCTTTTTAGTGCCGGAAGCGGCGAATAGCGCCGTTTCCGCACCAGTCGGCCCCCCCAGAAGCCCAAATAGCGTCGTTTCGGCCCTATTTAGCGCCGCGGCACCCAGGCCAAACCCAGCCCGCTGGGTTCGGCTTGGGGGGGCGAAACTGCGCTACAGCCCGCGCGGGCCAGCTCTGTCAGTGACGCGTCGAGAAAACGCGGGAACAGAAACCCCGCCCGTGATCATCTTCTCGGCGCCCGCGCCAGTCAAAGACTGCCGGAGTAATGGCGTGACGGCCGGCCAGTGCATGCGCCCCAGTCAAAGGCTGCCGGATTAATGGCGGGGCGGCAGCGGTGACACGCGCGGCGCAGTGACTGGCCCGCCAGGCTATAAGAAGGGCGCTTGCCGCTCGCCGTTCTCCCATTCTCGCCTCCTCCTCCTCGCCGCGCTCGCTCTCGCCACTCTCGCCGCACACACCTAGCAACGATGCCTCGCCGCCACTCTCCACTGTACTGGGATGCGTGGCCCGAGGAACAGCAGCCGGCGCAGGAGTGGCGCCCGAGCAGCAGCCGGCGCAGGGAGCGGTGGCGCCCGAGCCGCAGCCCGCCCAGGAAGAGCTGGCGCCCGAGCAGCAGCCCGCCCAGGAAGAGCTGGCGCCCGAGCAGCAGCCGGCGCAGGCTGCCCGGCGCTGGAGGAGGGAACAGAGGAGGCAGCCCGTGTGGCCCGAGCAGCACGCGGCCTACCTCTCCTTCGAGACCGCGCGGAACGAGGAAGCGTTCCACCAGGTCCGCGGCGGCCTCGAGCAGGCGGCGGTGGCGGCCGAGGCTGCCGCCGTTCGGGCATCTCTGGAGACCCACCGGAGGGAGGAGGCGGAGCGCGAGGCCTATACGCGGCGTCGGCCGAGCAACAAGCGCTCATCGCGCAGTACGAGGACGACCGGCGGCAGGTGGCGCTGCAGAGCGAGCGGCGCAACCGCCAGCCCTCCGAGCAGGCACAGCTCCACCGGCTGCGGGTGCAAGGCCGGGCGGAGCGGCGCTGGCTCGCCATGGCGGCGAAGGATGACCGCGAAGGTGGCCCCTCCAACCGGCTCGCCATGGTGGCGAGGGATGACCGCGAGGAGGACGACGATGAAGACGACGACGCCTAGAATAGTCGCCGCCGTAGTTTTAAATTTTTTCGCACTGTTTAGTTTAAATTTCTTTGTTTAGTTCAAATTTGCGTCGAACTGTATGAACTCTGCGTCGAATCAAATAAAATGCGCCGAATTTCAAATCTCGAGTTTTTTTGGGCCGAAAGTTGGGCTCGGGGGGCGACTGGGAAGTCTACCCACAGGTTCTAGATTAGCGCCGTTTGGCGCCGCGGCGGCCCCAAAACGGCGGCGTTTTGGGCCCTTGGAGGCGCAACGATTGGAGATGCCCTTATATCCTACGAACGAAACAGGTGGCCTAAAACTACTTTTGTGTGCTCTAAAACGCAGAAAAAAGGTGTTCCAAAACTACGTTTATATGACTTATTTTGCATCATCTGCTTATAGAGCGAGTGTAGGCTCTCTAGAGGTGAGGGTTTCATCTCCATTCAAATTTGGAAAAAAAGAGATCGAAAATAGACTAACACGTAGAGTAGTACAGTACCTATCTGCAAACAATAAAAACTAACACGTACAACCAGGGCCATAATCATGGAATGTGATGTTACAATGGTGATTGGTGCCAAGGAATCTAAGGCTACAACAGTACAACCAATCTATTTCTTTTCCCCAATTTTGCTGAACCTACAAACGAATAGATTGGGTAGATCGATCAATGGCGGCCCAGCATTCTATCGCTGTAGCAGTTGGAGCAAGAGAAACGCCAATGGCGCCGCAACTAGCTGCGCCGAGGCTGTCGCGAGCGCCGCTGCTTCCCCGACCGCGACTTCGCCGGTGGCCATTTTGGCGATCCAGGACTCGCCGCTGCCACCGCCTAGGATCACGCCCTGCCCTTGGATGCTGCCACCTGTGCCAGCCTCGCCGCCCATCGACATCGGCGTGCTGTCCGGGATGGCGTCCGTGAACGTCGTCCCCGGCATCATAGTCGGCATGTCCGTCCCAGGCATCGTCATCGGAGTTCCTGTTGCCGGAACCGTTGTCGGCGTTGCTATCCCTGGGACCGTTGTCGGCGTGGTGGCGGTCGCGCCAGGCACCATCGTCGATTTCTGGCTGCTCACGTGACAAAAGACAAAGCAAAGGACAGGGGCATGGGTCAGCTCACAAAGAATACTAGGTGAAACAGTAACCAAAGGCAAAAACTAACGACAAACAATGCTTGTCTTTGTATTCCTTTTTCTATCCCCACGATATTTTGCTTCTAAGCATAAGATCTTGCAAAGATCTCATCATTTTTGCATCCAGTCATTTAGTTTCTTAAATCTCTTCTACTCCGTATCTTTTTTTATCAATTAAGCACGCAATAATTTGGAGCGGAGTGAAAAGGGCATAGTAGCCGTAGTAGTATTTCCATGCCCCGGCTTCAGATCTCTGACATCAGATGAAACCCGGTTGGCAAGACAAGAACCTAACAAGATCCAAGACTTGCAATGCGCTGGCGCATCGAAGACAGGCTGGGTACTGACCTCGGGGGTGTGCCGGGGCAGAAGGTGACGGTGTAATCGGGGCCGCCGGCGCAGGTAAAAGTGGAGGTAGGGTCATCGAATGCGTAGCTGTAGGAGCGCGGGCACGCCATCTTGAACACCTGCGAGTAGGACGTCGGCCCGCACGTCGCCGGGCTCGCGTGCGCGCCACTGCAGCAGTACTCCTCCCGCCCGAACGCGTCGCACGCGCTCCGGCACGCCGCGCCGCCGCCGGACCGGAGCTCGGGCGGGCACATCGCGTTCAGGTCCGCCGCGCACCCGGCCACCGCGCACGACCCGGAGGCCGGCTCCACCAGCACGGGCAGGTTGTACCCGTCCACGAGGCTGACGTCGTAGAAGTCCAGCCCGCCGGTCCCGCTGAGCGTGAACTCGGCCAGCGTCGCAGGAGGCGACGCGCCGGCGCCGGCGCACTCGGCCGTGCCGGAGCCGCAGTCCCCGGTGGTGCAGACAAGACGCCCCGTGGCGGCGTCCTGGGCGCAGCCGGTGCGCGCCCAGAGGCGGCCGGACCAGGACGACGGAGCCGGCACCGGGCGCGAGGCGCCCGGCGGGAGCTCGAACCCCGTGGTGCCTAGCCGTGCGGTGCCGGCGTTGGACAGGATGCCCGGCCACACCGTATCCGCGCACCGGTTCACGAACACGAACGTCGCCGCCTCCGCCTCTGGACTCCAGCAAGAAACAGAAAATGCTTCATCAGCTCGGCCGCCATTGTCGAAATTCATTAGATCTCAAGCAAAGAAAGAAGAAAACGTAGACTCCAAATTACTTACCTCTCCAAATGAACAAGAGCAGGATAACGGTGATACATCTCCGCAGCCCCATGGAGGACAGCTCTTTGGAGTAAACGCAACGCAGTGAGTGCTGACTGCTGAGCAAGAAGATCGTGCAATGCCAGTTCAGAGCAGTCCAGTCATTACTCGCTCTTCACTGCCCAATCCGGAGCGTGTCTGTCGCTGTTGGTTTGTGGTGTGGTAGCGTCACACGGTGACAGTAGAGTAGATTTGGAGAAGATAAGAGAAAGCGGATGGAAAGAAAGAGAAAGGAGGGGAGGGGAATCTTTGGTATGGGTCATACGGTGGCACAGGGCAGCAATTTCACTGCACCTCGCTTTTAGCTTTGTTTGGATCCTGTTTCATCGATACAAGAGAAAGCTTGTAGGTGATGATGCTAGGCCGACGGCCCGCCACCCGGGCACGACAGGTCACGCGGCGACCCATTTACAAATGGACCCTGCCGTGTGAGCACTTAGAGCATTTTTACTGGCTCATCTATATTTCATATCCATACGATCGTCTAAAAAAAATCTGTACAGATGTTCCCAGTTATACAACAGAACGTCTATATTCAGTACATCTATATTCTCTCTTCTATATTTTAATATTATGTTATAACTATCATTCATCTATTTTTTCAACGGCTCTATTTTAAACAGCTATTTTTTCCAACTGCTATATTTCCAGCCGCTCAAATTTCTAACAGTCATATTTCCAACGGTTATTTTTCAGCTCTGTATATATCACCACCTCCCACCTCTTTCACATCTCTGGCTATAGCTTCTATGATCTCTCTCAAATTTCTCCATCCACTCTCTCGAAACACAATGAGCACCTCCCGCATGATCATGAATTCGTCGTCGTCTTTATCTGATGACGATGAACTCATGCTTGCACTAACCAAGCGCGAGGAGGAAGAGGAGGAAAATGCTCGACGCCATGGCGGTTCAAAGCCTGGGCGTCACAATATCAATCGAGGAAGTAAAGAGGGATTTGTTCTTCTATGAAATGACTACTACAGAGAAAGTCCTCGTTGTCTCGAAGGTTCGTAGTTAGTGCACTACTATCTATTTGTCCATTTCAAAGTAGGTTCTCGCTATCCATATCTCATTTATTTTTAACACAGGTTTAGGATGTCCCGTGATTTATTTAACCGCATAGCTAATGGTATACTTGAGCATGGCTATGATGGCTACTTTACACATAGTAGAAATGTTGCTGGAACTCTTGGTTTGAATCATTTGCAAAAGATGACCGCGGCAATGCGGATGCTAACTTATGGAATAACAGCTGATTGTGCCGATGAGTATATCCGTTGTGCAGAATCTACTAATCTGGAGTCTTGCAAAAAAATTATGATCAAAGTTTGTGAAGTCTTCGGGGAAAGGTATCTGAGATCTCCAAATGAAGAAGATACAACAAGATTGCTTGCGATAGGGGAGGAAAGAGGATTCCCTGGTATGTTAGGGAGTATAGATTGCATGCATTGGGTTGAAAATATTGTCAAATAAAATGGCATGGCATGTTTAATGGCCACGTGAATGAGCCCACAATGATCTTGGAAGTAGTTGCTTCACAAGATCTTTGGATTTGGCATGCTTTTTTTGGTTTACCAGGGTCGAACAATGATATCAATGTTCTTCAATGTTCTCTTGTGTTTGCAAAGCTAGCTGAAGGTAAATCTCCAGAAGTGAATTATAGTATCAATGGTCACCAGTACACAATGGGATATTACCTTGCAGATGGCATATATCTACAGTAGGCAACATTTGTGAAGACCATACCAACTCCACAAGGCAACAAAAGGAAGAAAGTTTCTTAAATGCAAGAGGCAGCTAGATAGGATATGGAGCGAGCCTTTGGAGTTCTGCAAGCTCGTTTTGCCATTGTTCGAGGCCCTGCTAAAGGATGGAAGCGTAAAGAAATTGGCGATGTCATGAAAGCTTGTGTCATAATGCACAACATGATAGTTGAAGATGAGCGAACCAATGGTCCGCAAACCTACCATTATAAGGTATTGGGAGAAAGAGTCACGATATCTCGTACTTATGCAGAAGAGTTGAGTGCCTTCCTCCAGATGCATCACCAGATTAAAAATAAAGTTGATCATTTTCAGCTTCATAATGATCTAGTGGAAAATATCTGGCAGAATTTTGGAAACGAGTGATGTAGAACTTTCATCTATTTTCATCTAGTTTTACATTTATGCAATGAGTGATGTAATCCATCTATTTTCATCTAGTTTTACATTTATGCAATGAGTGATGTAATCCATTTATGTTCATCAAAGTAATGCAATATTAGCAATAAAAGGCATTTGCTTTCATACAACTAATAGTCCACATATCACATAGTTCATAAAACCAATAGTCCACACATCACATAGTTCATACAACTAATAGTCCACACATGACATAGTTCATACAGCTAATAGCTCAGAAATCACATAGTTCATACAACACATAACTCACACTACTGACGGCGACGAGCAATGATCTTCAACTGTTTGTCTTCGTTGAATTGCTTTTGAAGCACATTCATACCACTTGTGTCTATGCCCATGATCCTCTCATCCAATTCAAACTGCTTCCTAGCATCATCCCTCTCGTTCCTAGCATCATCTTTCTCTTTCAATGCAACATCCTTCTCTTTTAGAGCAATATCTTACTTCCGCAATTCAAATGCCAGTGCGTACCGAGCAGCTTTTGCTATCTCTTTGATCTCATCCTTCTCTTGCTTTTGTGTCCACACAGTTTCTAATGATAACTTGCAAGCACTACCATCATAGACATGAGCTTTACCTCTCCATAGACGTTCTTTCTCATGCTTGGTACCAGAAGGTATTTTCTCTCGTTCAATAATAGTAGGGGATACACCGATGTCTTCATCATGGGAGGTTGTACTCGGGCTTGCATCTGACTTCTTCATTTGTTTTTTCTGAGAAACTTTAGATTCTCGTGTTTCCCACTTTGGATACTTGGAAAACTTCAAATAGCAGTGCATGACTGAAAAAATGTTTTTTCTTTGGATCTAGCTCAATATACAAAAGGTGTGCTTTGTCGCGTTGCAACAAGAAATGTATTGTTAAAACATGTATGACACATATAGAATCAGAATAAAATTAGAAGATGGACGTATGCCTTCTCATCTATAGTCCTCCCACTTTCATTTCTATTAATAATCTGCTGAAGGCATCCACAAAACTTGATGGTAGCCGAAGAAATAGTAGTGTATCGGCTGTTGACTGAGGATTGAGAGTGCACCAGACATGATGGTTTCTTGTGGTTGGTGTAGTACTCTGTAATCCTACCCATATAAGAATCCGAATGTTGATCCGTTCTGACTACCGCATCCAAACCAGTGTTTGCCCATGCCTCTATCAACAACTCGTCCTCATGAGATGCCCAATTTGACCCTTTGTTGCCTCCTTTTTTCTCTTTATGTTTTTCCGCCACGGAAACATCTTGTGTTGGCACCGTTAATTGTTCCCAAATTGGACTAAAATCTTGTGTGCCACCCCCAATTCATCTCACTGGAACTCCCATTCAACATGTCTAGAAATAAATTGTTGCTCATCTGTGAGTTGTCCATCTCTACAGAGAAAACAATGAGTGCAAGATTCAACTACATGTCAAAACAGTTACACGTATCTACATGTAAAAATAGATACAAATATCTACAAAATTTAGTGCCATCGATCCTGACTAGTATGGGAAAACACATGGAAAAAATATCTACAAATTGCTAGTACCAGACTACCCATTCATCTAGACTAGTATGAGCAAACCACAACATCCAAAATCATTGACCCCCCATTCATCAGCAGACAACACGAGCAATTAGCACGGCCCTGCCTCCACCCCCTTCCGCCTCCCGACCCGTGCCAAGGAGCTTCGGCCACCACCATCCCACCTCCAGCAGCCCCAGGCCGTGGTGCCCGCATCGCGCCTCCAGCAGCACCCGGCCATGGCGCCCGTGGCCCGCCTGCTGCCCGCATCCGGCCATCCTAGCTATGGCACAAGCGGCCCGCTGGCTACCAGCATCCGTCCATCCCAGCCGCGGCGCCCGCATCCGGTCGTGGTGCCCGTGGTCCGCCCGCATCTGGTCGTGGCGCCCGCGGCCCGCCCGCATCCGGCCAAGAGGAGCTCTGGCCTCCGGCCGCCCTCCTGCCTCCCGGCGTCTGCATCGACCACTCCTAGGGATGGCGGCGCTCCCGGCCCCAGCACCTCCGGCGGCCTACCTCTTCCTCCTAGCTATCTTTCTCTCTGGATCGGAAAAAAGAAAGGATGCAGTGTAGATACCTTGGGACGGTGGGCGAGTCGGGGGTGGCACCGGCGTCCTTCTCCTGTGCTACAACCTCTGACACGCGCGGGAGAGGAGCGAGCGAGGGAGCAGTTGGTTTGGAGGATCAGCTCTCCGTCCCCCAAATTTACCTGACGATTAGATGAGCTGGGAAGACACGGATCGATAGATGACCGGGTGGATGAGCTACTGGAGAGGTTATTTTGACATCGGTCATCTATATTTGGCATAGATGTCCATTTAGATGATCTTCTGGAGATGCTCTCAGGGAATGTGCACCTTATAGTAAAATGGGTGGCTAAGAGAATCTCCCCTCGCGCCCCCCCCAAAAGGCCCCCAAGCTCTTTCCCGTCCGCACCGGCCCTCTCGCGTTTTCGATAGACTTTCCCGTCCGGACACGACCTAGTCCCCGTCCGAAAAAAACCAGGCCGATCCCGCCCTAGGGGTTCCCTGGGGGGCTCTAGACGACTCGTTGGGTATCGCGGCCCCGCCTTGTTAGCGACACAAAACGCCCCCGAAAAACCTTCCCAACCCCGACACCCCCTTCCATTTCCTTCCAGCCGCCACCTCCTCTTCCCGTCCCTTTCCGCCAACTATCGCCGCCATCACCATGCCTCCAAAAGGCCCCCTAGGCCACCGTCAAAGAGCGCGAAGAGCGGCACGCTCGGCGTCAAGCACCGTGTGTTGAAGCCGCGCCCCACGAAGGAGTGGCCGGAGGGCATGACCGATGCCGCTTGGGCTGCCGACCAGCCCTGGCTGCGGCACTAGAAGAAGGACGCCGAGGAAGCGGCGGCGCACCTGGACCTACTGGCAGGCGCCGCTGCAAGCAGCCCGGGAGGCGGCTCGAGTTCTTCACCTTCGGGGTCACCATTCCCCTTGGACGGGTCGCCCACGCCACTGTCCCAGTCAAGATGTGTCCGAGCCCTGGCCTCTCCCCGAACTTCAACGAGCCAGGCGGCTATGGCGGCTACATGTTCGGCCTCGGCGGCGGCTACATCGGGTTTGACCCAAACGCCTTGTTCGGGGCCGCGCCCGGCGGCGCCGGGACGGTCCTCAACCTCAACGAGGCATACGAGGCATCCCCGAGCATGCGTCGTGACGGTGCCATGTCCGCCTAGCATTAGTCCAGCCGCATCATGCCTTTCAACACTGGCGTAGACAACCTATTCGACGGTGGCCCCCGTAACCTTTTCGGCGACCAGGTGCCCTCCAGTGACTACAACGGTAGTCAGGTATGGCCCCGACGACATCGTGGAACCTTGTTCATTGTTTTAACATCGGGTAGCCTTGTTCACAGTTTTCCCCTTTGGTGTAGATGCAAGATGGTGAAGGGAGCACCATTGTCGACGAGGAGCAAGATGGCGAGGACGCCGATGATGACAAATACCAAGATGACGACGATGGTGGTGACTATGGTGATGATCAAGAGGTGGAAGAAGGCCCCAAGAATGGGAAGAAGAAGAAGGGTGGAAGTCGTAGCATTTTGTGGACCGTCAAGGAGGACGAGTGCTTGATTGACTCTTGGAGTGTCATCACCCAAGACTCGATCACCGGAGCAAACCAAGCAAGTGACCCCTATTGGAACTGAATCATGTCCGAATTCGATGAGCGCAAGTACCAAAAGGCCAATGTGGACTTCCATATGGACCGCAATCAAAATGCGACATCCCATAGATGGTCGGCTATCCAAAAGTTGGTGAACAAGTTTCACGGATGCTTTGAAAACATTGAAGCCAGGCCGGAGAGTGGCAAGACTCCAAGATACCAAGTAAGTTTGTGTATCTCATCTTTTCCAAAACTATGAGAACATCAATGCATAGTGTCTAAAATCTTGTATGCTCGTGTTACTAGCTTGTTGAATCTCTTACCTTGTACAAGACGCTCAACGATAACAAAGACTTTGTGATCCTTCACTGCTTCAACAAGGTCCAATACAATGAGAAGTAGAAGAAGCTACAAAGCCGGAAGAAATGCAAGCAACCTGGCGATGATATAATCCATGAGGTGGTGAAAAACTCGGAAAGGCCAACTGAGAATAAGAAAGCCAAAGTGGACGTTGCGACGGCGGAGAGTTCGGAGCGAGTGCACGCGACCATTGGTAAGGTCATGGACAATGTTTCCAAGAACTCGGCCGAGAGACATGCCTCGAGTGAACCCAAGTGGGCGGAATTCTCCAAGAAGACCGACAAGAATATTGATCAGCATGCGACCTTCTGAAAGCGGCCATCTACGCCGAGCTGGGGCTCCCTGCGTTTACAAGATCAGTGTCCACGGCGCCCTATGCCACGACATCCTCAACGACCTCGGCGCCCACGCAAGGCAACAGAGCAACCACGCCCCGACCAGCGGCAACATGAATGACACGTCGAGCGACACCCAGGGCGCTGAGTTCGTCGGTGATGGCTCCACCCCGACCCCGGATTCCTCGCCTCCAACAATGTCGTCGACGTCGATTGATCCTAGATCACAAATGAATTCATAGCGTTTTGTAATGGGCTAAACCTTTAAATTCTAACCTAAAATTCAAATTTATGTCCAAGAATTCATTTTGTTTAAATGTTTTTGTTGCATAATTGTTTTGGGGGCTTTAATTTGTGGGAGCCGAGTAGGGAGGGACGCACTCAGATAGCGCCGAGCCGTCCAGACCGGCCCCTAAAGGGCTCGTCCAGTCGTCCATCCGGATGCCTGTTAGGGGCGCGAGTGGATATGCTCTAAGATCACTTTTAACCTTTACACCTATGTCTAAACGGCGGGGAAGATGAGTCTAAGAAAAAAGATTCTGGACTCGAGTCTACCTCTAGACGTTGTGTCTAAGAGAATAAAGTGAGCAAAGGAGCCCACAAGTCATGCCATGCAACTACAATTTGCCACAATTTTCATACCTTTTCTGATTCAATGGGGTCCACAAAAGGTGTTAGAGTTAGACCTTGGTCTATGCGCTGGACCATATTTCTCTCTTTTAGACCTATGTCCAGTAATTTTCTTAGACTATCCTCACGCTGTGCACGCTCTTACAAGGAACTACCACAATTGGAACAACGAAAATGTGTCAGTAACATTCTAAATATTTTTTTAAAAGCTAGGAAAATTGTGAAGGCACCCAACAGATAGTGCTAATTGCCTCTTTTGACGAGAGGGTCCGATGTTAGTGCTTGCGTGGCCAAAACGGTCGTTAGCCGTTGTCGTCTGGACCGTGTCGGTCAGGACCGCGTCGGTCAGATCGTGCAGGTCAAAGCGCCATTTCGTTCTGTCTTGCCCTCGAGTTGTCTCTCTCCTCGCTCTCGCCCCAGACAAGCTCTCACGTCGCCGTTGTTGCGTGACTGCCGTCGTCGTCGAGATGCCGAGCTAGAACGACGGCGAGACGTCCAACGATGGTCGCATGAGCTTTGCAGTAAGGTTTGATTTGGGGGTTTTGGATTTAGGGTTAGGGTTCTTGGAATTAGGGATTTCGATTTTTTTGTCCAATTTTCCTGGCTGAAACTTCGATTCCGTTCTGTTTTGGTCTATTTTAGTAAACTGATGGGGGCTACACTCCTGATTCGATTGAGGACCCGGTATTTGGAGACATTGCCCCACATTCATCTCTGCTATATAAAGTGCACAAGGAGCTGTCCGAGTGTTTTGTGGCTTTTGAAGGGGCTAACACAGGGAGGAAATTTCTTGTGTGTGAGGTGAAGATTGTGAATGCATAAAAACTTGTTTGCATAATTTTCAAGTAGCTAGATGATACCCTGTTAAACTAGCTAGTTGTGACCTCTATTAATTATCTGTGAAGTGAACTGTGACCTCTGTTAAACTAGCTACTAATTATGTATGTTTAAACTATCTACTAAATATGTATTTGCAATAAGCAGCCTTTTCATTATGTAGTTGCAATAAGTAGTTTTTTATTATGTGTTATCCAATAAGTTAGTTAAAAACAAATAAGTAGTTGTTTCCTGCAATAGAAATGAGTGAGTCTATAATTGCAATAGAAATCAGTTCATGTAATTATTATATTTGAATAAATTTGGCTAGGTCTTTACTGTTTAGATGTAAATGTTATTTGGTAGGAAGTTGCAAATTGTGGCTTTGTTGGTTGGCTGGATCCTGAATGGCATGGATCACTTCAACATGCATTATTGAGTCTTTTGGAAAAGTTTAATGAGAGAAATGCTGCAAGAATTGAGGATAAAATTGATCATGCTCTGCTGATCAAGAATTTAGCTGATGGCCAGATTAAAACTAAAAACAAGTATACTAATTTTGTTGCAGAAGTTAACAAGATGTTGGACAACACTTCAGCAATGGTCATGCACGAAAATTTGGCAAACTTCAAGAAGGATAAAAGGTACAATACTATGTACTTAGTGAGTTTTCTAGGATGGAAATTGTTCAATGACTGGAGAAGGTGGTGAAGGAGATGGAAAATATGAAGCAACAATTAAGGATGTGGTGAAGGATAATGCCAAACTGAAGTAAAAAATGATTGAGTTAGAGGGGTCTAATTGGGAGATGACTCGTTCTCTCCAAATTAGAAGAAGCTCTAAAACAAGTAGATGGTCTCTAATTAGAATCTCTAATCCAATTAGAGATGTTCTAATCAAAGTCTTGATGAGGATGTCATCACACGCTCGTTGGGAGAACCCAAGAGGAAGGTATGATGCATTCTAGAGTAAGTTTTCCCCTGGTATGGAACCAGGGTTATGGACCAGTAGGACTGCGTAGTCTAGAAGAAGGTTGCTTTATCAAGGGCGCCAGAAAAGTACCGTTTGACAAAGCATGGAACCTGCACACAAGCACAAATTCTCTCTTTCCCCAACTTTCCGGAAGGTTATCAATCTTCTGATATTGCCGACAGGAGGATTCAACTTATGGAGTCTTGGAAAACAATTAATGTAAAAAATGGTACATCAAGGAAATAATTATAGAAGTGCTTAAAATAAGGTTTGCAATATGAGGAAAATAGGACCAGGGGCCATTGGTTCACTAGTGGTGTCTATCCAAAGAAAACAAACATGTTAAGTGAACAAACTACAACTGGGCAACTGACAAAGCATGAACGTATATCAATATTATTATGACGAGATATAGTTCATGGGTTCTAACATTGTAGGCATTACATCAAGCAACATGGACCGCTATCGAGCATGCATCCATATCTAAAAGTCCACCTGAAGAAAGTTATCAAGCAAATCCATTGGTATTAAGTTGCATCAACAAAGTGATTGTTATATATGCAACAGACAAATTGTAAGGACCCCAGACCGGCAGTCTGAAACCCTACGTATGCATACATTCACGATCCCAGAAAGATCAGTCGTGAACAACATACACAGTTGGCACACAGAAATACATCATCCATTACACGAATACATAAAGGTATTACACAAATGATCACATGATCAAGTTTAACTCAACTGCCAAAAGGGCAGGCAACTTATCAAACACAGCGGAAGACAATTAAAACACATCGTAGATGAGCCCAAGTCACGCCTTAACCTACAGGCTGCTGACCCGGAGACGATCCTAGTTCGCAAAGCCGTCAACTCCGTACTTCTCTTCATAGATATCCTTCGGAGGCTCCTTCTCAAAGTCGGGCAAGTAGATACCAGGGGTGAAACCATAATGAGTACATTTGAATGTACTCAGCAAGACATCCATCATGTGACTTACCAACATGCAAGTATGCTTATATGGTGGAATAGGTAGGCTATAAATAGGGTTCACTACCAATGGTGTTCATATAAGATGACACCACAGTTGCAGTCAGGTTAATCTGTATCTTCGTTGAAGAAGATACTTCAGAAGAAAAAATAGTTTTATTTCTCTTGTAGATATCGCATGTACAAGAGGTTTTGTAAAACTTTGTTAAAGAATATTTTCTCTTTGCAAAACTTCTTGGAATCAGCTTCCAGAATTCTTGCTTAGAGTAGAAAAGGTTTTCTTTGCAAAACATTTTGTTTTGTATAACATCATCTGGCTTTTCATCATCGACGATACCTCCACGGTATAAGTTTCCATTCCTTTCCGAACTTCACAAGGTCAACACTTCCTTTCCAAAATTCCCTTTCAAAAACTTATTTTTGAAAACATTGACACAATGCTAGCTACATGGCCATTCAACTGTCCATATCCGAGGACGCGGCTTCTTTGAAAAAGTTGTACTCTGCAGAGGTGTACACATCCACCAGATCCAGTACACCTCCCGTGAACAATCACGGACTGTAACAACAGTATGTAAACATCAGGTATCTGATCATAACCATCCACTATGTTCAAGCTAGAATATGCCTATCTCTCAGTTGAGTTTTACCACATCCCGGGCACCGAGCTAATCCCCGCCAAGCCAGGATGCCTCAACTGATGCATCCGGAGGGAAAATTAATCCCACACTTTATATGTCTCCACGACATTCGGTTCAGAGGATCGCATCCCCTATAGCACATTGAGATAGCACACACTAATAAGAACAAACTTCAAGTTAAGCCCCTTGCCCATGTTGGGGTAGGGTGGCAGTACGGTAAAGGTTGTCCGGCGAAGACTAGGTTATGTGTCATTTTTGAAAACACCACTTTCTCAAAAATGACCACTTCCACATTCCTCCGGAGAACAAGGATCCGCCTTTTCTCCGGGGTTTTCCGTAAAGCCTTTGTTTTGTAGAATCACAATTTTAGGGTGTCCACTTAGGGACTAGTATATTTGATGGTAATAAATACCATATGGTGGCCTATGGGCTTGGTATTACCAAGTTTAACTATTGGCATGATAGTAACCTATAATATAGTATAGTAGTAAATTCCACATCAAAAATAGTTTTGATAATCAAGTTTTTGTAAAACTTCAGAGGTAAAACATGCATGATAGATAATGATAAGTATTGTATCAGCAAGCATCAGGATGGCTTGCCTGGTATCTCTTGTGTCCCTGGTGTTGGAGTGACTGGAACTTGAAACAGAGCTTCACGACACTTCCTTCCTCTTCGTTTTCTAACGCCGTAAGAGGAATAAAGGACACACATTCAGAACCAATCAAGGCAAGCAACCATACGTAACAATACATACAGAAAGGAAACTAATAATAACCTATCACTCAATTATTAATTGAGGCAAACAATCAAACAATCCTACTTGGCAGAAATGCCACTTAATAAGACAACTTAAGGTTGGAGGAACATATCTCACAACCTTAATATCATGGATTCAGTGGGTGTGCCACTCTCATACCAAGATATTAATAAACCCAAAATACACTTAGTTTCACAAGGGTGAGACTACTAAAAGTATATAAAACATGCACAAAAATAATCATGGCAATGGGTCTATCAACCACACCACAAAAAGAAAAAGGTAGCCATTCTACTGAGTCTAAATTCACATCAAGAATAAATAAGACACATGATTTGCAAAAGTTACTTTTACAAATCAGTGAGCCTACACAAGTGTAACAAGGTAATAGACTCATCACAAAACACACAATTTCTCATAGTGAGAACAATAGAAACAATGGCTAAAAAGGAGGAATCCTATAGACATGTTTCTACTAAAAGTTTGCTATGCAAGCAAGCATAATAAGTAAAGTACTAAAATGCAAACAAGGAACCATGTTATCATAATGGGAATGAAAACATGTCCTCATGCAAGGATACATAAACATCTACCAAACACAAGTTGGCAGGAAAATTAATTCAACACAAAAACTGCTAAGGAAACTAGTACTACTCATACATGAAGAATCAATGGATGAATTTCAATCAAGTAATTGAAATACAACCAGAGGGTCCATGTCATAAAAACAGGAGTGAAAAACATCTATAATTTCTATAACAAAAATATCCCATTGGATAAAACAAGGTATCATTTTGCAGGGCAACTCCTATATACTAGTGGTAATAAAAAGGGCATTACTAGAGGAATCAAACAACACTCCAAAAATGGAATTTTCCTAGCAAGCCACACATGATTACAACCACTTACAAACAGAAGCATACCCATTTTTGTTTAGCACAAAAATTCCCAAAGCAAAAATACTAGGCACTCATTAGTTATGAAACTACATAAGAGAAATGCATCTAGTTTGGGGAAATAATGTTTCCACCAAAAATGCAATGAAACCAGTGGGTGTTCCACTAGCATAACAAAGCATTAAGAGGTCACAAAGCCTCCGGTCACACTTGACAACAATTAGCAAAAACCTAAACTAGCACCTAGTGCAATAACAATACTAGCAAAAAATAATAGGGTGCTTAAATAAGCAAGGCAATGCTACTCATGCTATTATTTTCACACAAGTGAAAAATCTAGGGATCAAGTATTCATAATAACATCATCAAAATGCTACTGGTCCTATGAATTCAACATAAGAATATGTGGCTACTCAACCACAAATAATTATGTCAAAAATTCCACACATGAGGGAATTTTTCCATAACATTTTCATAGTCATGACAAAGCTACTCATGCTTTTCTACCAACTCAAATGCAAGATAGCAGAGGTGATAACAACATAAAATAAGTACCAACATGGTACTGGATCCAATCAAAAATTCAAGTGCTTGCACATAATTTATCACTCAAAAATACTATGAAAGTAATAACTAGAGATTAATCATATGTTACTAATAAAAATCCTATTTCTTCTCAACTCAACTCCACACAATCTAACATGCTAAAATAGTTAAGTAACACTTATAAAACAAGTTCACACAACTTATACATGCTAGAAAACAATATTGCAACACAAAAATATAATTACACAATTTAATTACTTAAAATGCCAAAATGGCAGAAACAGGTGAAACAAAGATCTGTCCACCAAATTTTATAGGATGCTCTAAAAATTAAACCCTTATAGGTTTGGATAGTCCTAAACATTTATAATACCATCCAATTTAGTTTGCATCAAAATTCATCTTTAATTAATTTATAAAAATCATCAAAGTGCTCTCTGGTGTTTTACCAAATTGCATGCCATTTCAAAAATACATGTAATTTGGAAACTAGGTTAATTGCTGCTGTTAGGAAATTTCAAGGGATTTCCAATGCAATTGGCCTCACTTCATTCTGAGTTGTGAAATAAAAATGGTGCTCATTTTGGTGTTTCTGGTACCTGTTGCCAAATCATTTTTCATGTTCAAACTAATCATCCAAATGTAGATCTACAAATTGGATGTGGTTTATATTTTGTTGCTTTACATCTGTGAATTTTGGTTTGGTAAAATTCATCTTTTAAGTTGCCTTTTTGATCCAAAAGTAAACATGTACATTCTGTGAAAAAAAATTAAAAGGAATAAAACTTCACACGGGCCAGATCTGCTAATCTGGGCCGGCCAGATCTAATCTACCGCGAGCGGATCTACCCTAAGCCGCTGACTCGTGGGCCATCTGCCACGCGGGCAGCCACGCGGGCGATGCGCGGCCCCACCAGCCAGTTTGACTAGCCCAACGCGGGGTCAAGGACTCGCTGACGCGATCCCGATGTCACCATGACGTCACGCCGGCGGGAGAGGCCTCCGGGGAGCTCGAATCCGTCGATATCGGACGCCAAATTTCGATTCCTAAACACCTACACGACGTACACGACACAGGGAACCCAACGGTGGCAGTTTCGTTTCCTGGGAACGAACGAAGGGCGGCCGGCGACGAACGGCGCACGGCGGCCGGACGGTGAGCGGTGCACGGCAAGAATTAAGGGGAGAGGGAGAGGGGAAACGCGACGGCGAGGAGCGCCTGCTCACCTAGAACGTCAGGGAGTGCTCGGAGAGGGAGGAGGAGAAGCGACGCGGCGGGAATGGCTCGCCGGAGTCCGCCGGACCCGCATCGAGGAAACGGACGGCGCGGCCACCTCTAACCCTTCCGGCTCGATTCTTATGGCGGAGAGGATCTACTCGACGAGGTGGAGGCGATGAGAACAACGGCGTGCGGCGGCGAGCTCGGGATTAACCGAATCGACGGCGACCTCCACCTAGGGTTTCCGATTTGGTGTTTTTTTTGAAGAGAGAGAGAGAGGGAGCTCGATGGGGGGGGAGAGAGAGAGGGCATGTGGGCAGACAAGGTCACATGGGGGTCCTCTTATCCTCAAAGGTTCCTTCTCATCGAAGCCATGTCGTAGGTGTGCTGTTTGCTACAGAGAGCTAGAGGTAGAAGAAGGTGGTGACTCGGATTTCATTTTGGTCCCTGGGTATTTACAACTAGGTCCCTGTCCTCTCTGAAAAAGCCTGTTTTCACCAAGCAAACAAAGTTTAAATTTTAAATCTTTTTTCCCAAAATTCTAATTAGTTGAGATGTACAACATATATGAAAATTAGATCAATTGGATAAACTTTATAATTCAAAGTTGTTCAAATTTGAATTCTTACATAAATGGACATTGAATTTATTAACCTACTTAGGAGCTTCCAAAAATAATAATTTTTGGCCCACATTCCTTATTTGATGTGTTCCTTATGTGGTAGAAAATTCAAGTCATTTTGAGTTACTTCATAGAACAAACTTGTTCAAATTTCAAAAAGGTGCTGTCAAGAAAACAGGGGGTTTTGGCAACTTAAATTATTCAAAAGCTTGTGCCCTTTTGGTTTTCATCCTCATTGATGATATAGAGAATGTGGTATTTATTTCATGGCATTTGGAAAAAGTTTGTAGAACAAACTTGTTCAAAATACCAATTGTTGCTGTGGAGAAAAACCATGTTTTCAGGACTTTAATGGATTCAATTTTTGGTCTCCTCTTGTGTGTGTTCCTTATTTGATATAAGGAAGCAATGGTATGAATTTCAAATCATTTTAAGAAAGTTTCCAATAGTAACTTGTTTTAGTTTTCTGTTTCTGGAAATATTGGAATTTCTATTTAATAAGGCACTTGGCTTTTCTTTAGCAATGCTTTGCCAAAATATTTATGTGACTAGAGATAGCAAGTCAATGCTCTCCAATACCTTTGTTTTTAATCTTGCAAGGTTGGAAAAACATTTGATAATATTTTGGTGAAGCATTTAAGAATGCCTCTTTTTCTGATAATCTTTTAGGGAAATTTTATTACGTGTTTCCTCTTTCTTAATTTAGGTCTTGGAATAATATTCAAAAAGTATGAGATTTATAAGGTAGTTTGGAAAACTCTTTGATCAATATTTACTTTAGAAAATATTGTCAAAGTCATTGGAACAATATGTTGAATATTTTGTTTTCAATTTCTTAGCCATGTAAGTTTATATAATTAGTTTGTTTAGTTGCACTCAAACAAATACAATCAAAGTTTAATTGTCACAATCAAAGTTTAATTGTCAAGAAATTAGCAAAACAACTGTGTTAACAGGTATTCCAAAATTGGGATGTGACAGGTCTTCCCCCCTTAAAAAGAATCTCGTCCCCGAGATTCACAAGCGAGGACTAAGGGAGGGCCAACAAACACAATGTTAGTGTTGGAGTGCAGGTGCTTCCCCCCTTTGACTTTTCTTGGGAGGCGGGGTACTTCCCTAAATTTAGCAAATTCATTTTAAAAAGTACATCAGCACTGTGTTAGGTCCAAAACTTTTGTTTCCTGGTTTGAACAAAATTTTAAGGTTAGTACATAACTACCTGGAAAAGTACTGTCACTTATTACAAGAGTTCTTAGCTATATCCCACATCTTACATAACACATATGGAGTGGTGTACCACCCTCTTAATAAGGTATATAAGAAGCTAAAAATATAGCTTGTGGGTGCAAAAAGGTTAGGTTGCTAAGGTAAAACAAACAGACAGAACAAATACCCATGGCAGTGGTTATTACTCACCACAAGCAACTATCACTTAATATGTTCATGATTTTAGTTGGATGTTTTAGTTTCCTAAGATACTCTTAAGCACAATCATAACACAAGTATAAACTCATGCTAAGGTAAAACATTTAAAAAAAATCCAATAAGCAAGCAAACAACACCACATATGAATAGACTTTTTATTCACTAGGTTATTGTTTATTAGATGTTTTGGAATCCATCAATCATGAACACTTAGCAAACAACCAGTAGATAAAAACCAATGAATTCAATCATAAAGATACTCTAAAATACCATCTTTACACAAGATAAAAACTCCTATTTCACAGGCATAAAAAAAACAGGACTGCACAAATAACACACTAGTATGAAAATCTACACCAGCATGCTATAAGAGATAATCATATCCTACAACCATAGAACATGCAACTAAATAATTCATGGCATGATAACAGAAGTAATAACTTCCTAAACATGCTATATTAACACATATACTCATAAAATAAAAAGAGGGTAATACTAGAGCAAAAATCACCATTTTCTAGTGGTGAAACTAGTTTCATTCTAGAGAAGCAAACCATGCTGTCATGATGTTTAAACTTAAACAAGCAAGTCATGAATATAAATGTACCTAATAACAGTACACAAAACTTACTCATGTTAGTAAGCACAAACATCAAAACAATCCCATGATACAACTATTAAACATGCATAAATTAATTCTAGCAATTTATGTTTTCCTTAAACAATTACTAGCAAACAAGCAAGGTATAACTCACACAACCAGTAGCTATGCAAGTAATGAAAAGTTATCTAAACCTTTTCAAAAATCCAAACACTCAATTTAAAATTATTCACAAACAATCTACCAATCAAGAGGAATTTATTTTATTTGCGAACAATTTAATTTTAGCAGACGATAGTGAAACATTTCTTAACATGATACCCCTAAGGAATATTATGCTAACAAAAGGATCACACCTAAACATATTAGTATTTACTAATAAGAAATCAACTTCTCACTTGCATAAGTGAAAAGAAACACTTATATTTTCCATGGTGAAAAATAGAAATCAATCACATAGTGGAACATGCTATTTTTACACATGTGTATGGTTGGGGATTTGCATCCTCAAGCCAAAATGCAATGGGACCAGTGGGCTATGGCCTACTAATACCAAGGCAAAATAGGTACTAAGCCTCTGGTTACTCATGAAAAACTTTGCATACAAGAAAAAATATAAGGCTATTTAATCTAGTGAAGCAATACTAGTGCATATTGATAGCAATGCTTACACATGCTTTACTATTAAGAGACATGCAAGCTAACATAGGTACAAGCATCAAAATAACAGTACCTAAATGGTACTGGACTCAAAGAAAACATAGCACAAACTCTACTAAGAAAGTATACCCAGATCTAGTTCTCACAATAATTCCAAATAATAAACTAGATGGTAACAAATGCTATTTCATTTTTATTCGAGTTTCCAATCATGCACACACTTTCTAGGGTAGATTTATTGTAAGAAACAATATAATAACAAGTCCTAACAACTCCATAAGTTAGGAAGCAAGATTGAATAAAACACAAATTTATCTCAATCAAGAGCACACAAAGAAACAAAAATAGGAAAACTGTTGTTTTCTAGATCTATCATAACCATTCCATCGTTCACTTAATTTCTAAACCCCGAATCTCATAGTACTTACAACGTCTATTAAGATTTGGTTTCCAAAATAGATACACCCGATATCCTATTGACTATTAAACAAATAGGTCATCATCTTATTTTCTCGTGACTTCTCCTTTTTACCAACTAGATTAAAAGGTGTCCTAAGTCACTTAATTCCTTGGTTTAGAAAGAGTTGTCAGTAGTTCGCATGCTTTGGTTAGGTGTCAACCTAAGATTAGAACAAAGCATGTTAGTCTTGTTAGCTTTTTAATTAATAGTGTTTGTCCGACAAGATACGACTAGAGTCATACGTCGAATATTGAATTGTGCTCTTTTGATTGGCTTTTTAGGGGGTTTGCGCATCATGGCATGTGAAGACTTATTTTGCACCTTTCTCCATAGGAGGGAGGTATATAACTTTTTAAAAGGGGATTTCTCTTGTTTGGTCTTTTAAAAAGGGACATAAAAAGGTGCGACATTTAGCCAACAGGGCAAAACGAGTCTTTTGCAAACAGACAAACATAGAGGTTTTGGTCAGTATTGGTTGGTTTTCTTCACGCCTTTACTTCTTTGAGGGATTTCGTTGTTGGAGCTTTATCAGTTGGAGTGCATCACTGGTAGCAATGCTATCAGCTCGTGTGGCTTGAGGGTCCTCTATTTGGTCCAATGGTGCTTTCATTGATTGTGGGGAAATGGTGGTGGTTCACGACGGGTCGCATTATGAAGCGAAAACAAGTATAAGTCTAAGCAACAAATTCTTGTTTTTGAATGCTATACAAACATTTTTGCTCGCAAAAATTTAACAGGAGGCGATTCAAAAACAAGAGCGGGGCAAGCACAAATATGCAAAATTTGAGCCCTCCGCAAACATATAGAAGCCTAGATGAACCAAATTCTACACCACACAATAGCACAAAGTCCTACGGACACACATAAGCAAGCCAAAACACACAAGCAAGGCTCCATTGGAGCTACGTCGGGGGATGATCCAAAATCCTAGTAGTGGCTGAAGAACTATTTCTACTGCTGACCAACATTACTGTAGAGCTAGGCAATTATTTTGGTCTCTCGGGACATCGGCAAGTATAAAATTTTTTTGTAGGAAAACAAGATAAATAGAAGTAAAGTTTTGATAAAACCTTTAACTGAGAGAGGTAAGACTATGCAACAATCTGTTTTTGAAACCCCAACTATTTTCTGGACAGAAAACTTCAAAGACGAGAGATGTTTCAAAAACAGAGCGGGGCAGTTGCAAACAAGTAAGAAATAACTCTTAACCGAGAGAGATACTAACTCTGTAAGGCCCGCCCTTCGAACCACTGTTCAAGGACGCCCTTGATATGCATTTAGAATCTTTTGAAAAGATCAGAAGGAGGGGAAAATATACTAAAATTCCCTTAGATAAAATAATGTAGATAGTAAATAGGTTTTTACTCAAAAATACTTTTCTTTCCTATCTGACGTCCATGCTAACTAAGGTCTCCTAAGGTCAGGATGGCTCTGATACCAACTCTGTAAGGACCCCAGACCGGCAGTCTGAAACCCTACGTATGCATACATTCACGATCCCAGAAAGATCAGTCGTGAACAACATACACAGTTGGCACACAGAAATACATCATCCATTACACGAATACATAAAGGTATTACACAAATGATCACATGATCAAGTTTAACTCAACTGCCAAAAGGGCAGGCAACTTATCAAACACAGCGGAAGACAATTAAAACACATTGTAGATGAGCCCAAGTCACGCCTTAACCTACAGGCTGCTGACCCGGAGACGATCCTAGTTCGCAAAGCCGTCAACTCCGTACTTCTCTTCATAGATATCCTTCGGAGGCTCCTTCTCAAAGTCTGGCAAGTAGATACCAGGGGCGAAACCATAATGAGTACATTTGAATGTACTCAGCAAGACATCCATCATGTGACTTACCAACATGCAAGTATGCTTATATGGTGGAATAGGTAGGCTATAAATAGGGTTCACTACCAATGGTGTTCATATAAGATGACACCACAGTTGCAGTCAGGTTAATCTGTATCTTCGTTGAAGAAGATACTTCAGAAGAAAAATAATATAGTTTTATTTCTCTTGTAGATATCGCATGTACAAGAGGTTTTGTAAAACTTTGTTAAAGAATATTTTCTCTTTGCAAAACTTCTTGGAATCAGCTTCCAGAATTCTTGCTTAGAGTAGAAAAGGTTTTCTTTGCAAAACATTTTGTTTTGTATAACATCATCTGGCTTTTCATCATCGACGATACCTCCACGGTATAAGTTTCCATTCCTTTCCGAACTTCACAAGTTCAACACTTCCTTTCCAAAATTCCCTTTCAAAAACTTCTTTTTGAAAACATTGACACAATGCTAGCTACATGGCCATTCAACTGTCCATATCCGAGGACGCGGCTTCTTCGAAAAAGTTGTACTCTGCAGAGGTGTACACATCCACCAGATCCAGTACACCTCCCGTGAACAATCACGGACTGTAACAACAGTATGTAAACATCAGGTATCTGATCATAACCATCCACTATGTTCAAGCTAGAATATGCCTATCTCTCAGTTGAGTTTTACCACATCCCCGGCACCGAGCTAATCCCCGCCAAGCCAGGATGCCTCAACTGATGCATCCGGAGGGAAAATTAATCCCACACTTTATATGTCTCCACGACATTCGGTTCAGAGGATCGCATCCCCTATAGCACATTGAGATAGCACACACTAATAAGAACAAACTTCAAGTTAAGCCCCTTGCCCATGTTGGGGTAGGGTGGCAGTACGGTAAAGGTTGTCCGGCGAAGACTAGGTTATGTGTCATTTTTGAAAACACCACTTTCTCAAAAATGACCACTTCCACATTCCTCCGGAGAACAAGGATCCGCCTTTTCTCCGGGGTTTTCCATAAAGCCTTTGTTTTGTAGAATCACAATTTTAGGGTGTCCACTTAGGGACTAGTATATTTGATGGTAATAAATACCATATGGTGGCCTATGGGCTTGGTATTACCAAGTTTAACTATTGGCATGATAGTAACCTATAATATAGTATAGTAGTAAATTCCACATCAAAAATAGTTTTGATAATCAAGTTTTTGTAAAACTTCAGAGGTAAAACATGCATGATAGATAATGATAAGTATTGTATCAGCAAGCATCAGGATGGCTTGCCTGGTATCTCTTGTGTCCCTGGTGTTGGAGTGACTGGAACTTGAAACAGAGCTTCACGACACTTCCTTCCTCTTCGTTTTCTAACGCCGTAAGAGGAATAAAGGACACACATTCAGAACCAATCAAGGCAAGCAACCATACGTAACAATACATACAGAAAGGAAACTAATAATAACCTATCACTCAATTATTAATTGAGGCAAACAATCAAACAATCCTACTTGGCAGAAATGCCACTTAATAAGACAACTTAAGGTTGGAGGAACATATCTCACAACCTTAATATCATGGATTCAGTGGGTGTGCCACTCTCATACCAAGATATTAATAAACCCAAAATACACTTAGTTTCACAAGGGTGAGACTACTAAAAGTATATAAAACATGCACAAAAATAATCATGGCAATGGGTCTATCAACCACACCACAAAAAGAAAAAGGTAGCCATTCTACTGAGTCTAAATTCACATCAAGAATAAATAAGACACATGATTTGCAAAAGTTACTTTTACAAATCAGTGAGCCTACACAAGTGTAACAAGGTAATAGACTCATCACAAAACACACAATTTCTCATAGTGAGAACAATAGAAACAATGGCTAAAAAGGAGGAATCCTATAGACATGTTTCTACTAAAAGTTTGCTATGCAAGCAAGCATAATAAGTAAAGTACTAAAATGCAAACAAGGAACCATGTTATCATAATGGGAATGAAAACATGTCCTCATGCAAGGATACATAAACATCTACCAAACACAAGTTGGCAGGAAAATTAATTCAACACAAAAACTGCTAAGGAAACTAGTACTACTCGTACATGAAGAATCAATGGATGAATTTCAATCAAGTAATTGAAATACAACCAGAGGGTCCATGTCATAAAAACAGGAGTGAAAAACATCTATACTTGCTATAACAAAAATATCCCATTGGATAAAACAAGGTATCATTTTGCAGGGCAACTCCTATATACTAGTGGTAATAAAAAGGGCATTACTAGAGGAATCAAACAACACTCCAAAAATGGAATTTTCCTAGCAAGCCACACATGATTACAACCACTTAAAAACAGAAGCATACCCATTTTTGTTTAGCACAAAAATTCCCAAAGCAAAAATACTAGGCACTCATTAGTTATGAAACTACATAAGAGAAATGCATCTAGTTTGGGGAAATAATGTTTCCACCAAAAATGCAATGAAACCAGTGGGTGTTCCACTAGCATAACAAAGCATTAAGAGGTCACAAAGCCTCTGGTCACACTTGACAACAATTAGCAAAAACCTAAACTAGCACCTAGTGCAATAACAATACTAGCAAAAAATAATAGGGTGCTTAAATAAGCAAGGCAATGCTACTCATGCTATTATTTTCACACAAGTGAAAATCTAGGGATCAAGTATTCATAATAACATCATCAAAATGCTACTGGTCCTATGAATTCAACATAAGAATATGTGGCTACTCAACCACAAATAATTATGTCAAAAATTCCACACATGAGGGAATTTTTCCATAACATTTTCATAGTCATGACAAAGCTACTCATGCTTTTCTACCAACTCAAATGCAAGATAGCAGAGGTGATAACAACATAAAATAAGTACCAACATGGTACTGGATCCAATAAAAAATTCAAGTGCTTGCACATAATTTATCACTCAAAAATACTATGAAAGTAATAACTAGAGATTAATCATATGTTACTAATAAAAATCCTATTTCTTCTCAACTCAACTCCACACAATCTAACATGCTAAAATAGTTAAGTAACACTTATAAAACAAGTTCACACAACTTATACATGCTAGAAAACAATATTGCAACACAAAAATATAATTACACAATTTAATTACTTAAAATGCCAAAATGGCAGAAACAGGTGAAACAAAGATCTGTCCACCAAATTTTATAGGATGCTCTAGAATATAAACCCTTATAGGTTTGGATAGTCCTAAACAGTTATAAGACCATCCAATTTAGTTTGCATCAAAATTCATCTTTAATTAATTTATAAAAATCATCAAAGTGCTCTCTGGTGTTTTACCAAATTGCATGCCATTTCAAAAATACATGGAATTTGGAAACTAGGTTAATTGCTCCTGTTAGGAAATTGCAAGGGATTTCCAATTCAATTGGCCTCACTTCATTCTGAGTTGTGAAATAAAAATGGTGCTCATTTTGGTGTTTCTGGTACCTGTTGCCAAATCATTTTTCATGTTCAAACTAATCATCCAAATGTAGATCTACAAATTGGATGTGGTTTAGATTTTGTTGATTTACATCTGTGAATTTTGGTTTGGTAAAATTCATCTGTTAAGTTGCCTTTTTGATCCAAAAGTAAACAGGTACATTCTGTGAAAAAAAATTAAAAGGAATAAAACTTCACACGGGCCAGATCTGCTAATCTGGGCCGGCCAGATCTAATCTACCGCGAGCGGATCTACCCTAAGCCGCTGACTCGTGGGCCATCTGCCACGCGGGCAGCCACGCGGGCGATGCGCGGCCCCACCAGCCAGTTTGACTAGCCCAACGCGGGGTCAAGGACTCGCTGACGCGATCCTGATGTCACCATGACGTCACGCCGGCGGGAGAGGCCTCCGGCGAGCTCGAATCCGTCGATATCGGACGCCAAATTTCGATTCCTAAACACCTACGCGACGTACACGACACAGGGAACCCAACGGTGGCAGTTTCGTTTCCTGGGAACGAACGAAGGGCGGCCGGCGACAAACGGCGCACGGCGGCCGGACGGTGAGCGGTGCACGGCAAGAATTAAGGGGAGAGGGAGAGGGGAAACGCGACGGCGAGGAGCGCCTGATCACCTAGAACATCAGGGAGTGCTCGGAGAGGGAGGAGGAGAAGCGACGCGGCGGGAATGGCTCGCCGGAGTCCGCCGGACCCGCATCGAGGAAACGTACGGCGCGGCCACCTCTAACCCTTCCGGCTCGATTCTTATGGCGGAGAGGATCTACTCGACGAGGTGGAGGCGATGAGAACAACGGCGTGCAGCGGCAAGCTCGGGATTAACCGAATCGACGGCGACCTCCACCTAGGGTTTCCGATTTGGTGTTTTTTTTGAAGAGAGAGAGAGAGGGAGCTCGATGGGGGGGGGGAGAGAGAGAGGGCATGTGGGCAGACAAGGTCACATGGGGGTCCTCTTATCCTCAAAGGTTCCTTCTCATCGAAGCCATGTCGTAGGTGTGCTGTTTGCTACAGAGAGCTAGAGGTAGAAGAAGGTGGTGACTCGGATTTCATTTTGGTCCCTGGGTATTTACAACTAGGTCCCTGTCCTCTCTGAAAAAGCCTGTTTTCACCAAGCAAACAAAGTTTAAATTTTAAATCCTTTTGCCCAAAATTCTAATTAGTTGAGATGTACAACATATATGAAAATTAGATCAATTGGATAAACTTTATAATTCAAAGTTGTTCAAATTTGAATTCTTACATAAATGGACATTGAATTTATTAACCTACTTAGGAGCTTCCAAAAACAATAATTTTTGGCCCACATTCCTTATTTGATGTGTTCCTTATGTGGTAGAAAATTCAAGTCATTTTGAGTTACTTCATAGAACAAACTTGTTCAAATTTCAAAAAGGTGCTGTCAAGAAAACAGGGGTTTTTGGCAACTTAAATTATTCAAAAGCTTGTGCCCTTTTGGTTTTCATCCTCATTGATGATATAGAGCATGTGGTATTTATTTAATGGCATTTGGAAAAAGTTTGTAGAACAAACTTGTTCAAAATACCAATTGTTGCTGTGGAGAAAAACCATGTTTTCAGGACTTTAATGGATTCAATTTTTGGTCTCCTCTTGTGTGTGTTCCTTATTTGATATAAGTAAGCAATGGTATGAATTTCAAATCATTTTAAGAAAGTTTCCAATAGTAACTTGTTTTAGTTTTCTGTTTCTGGAAATATTGGAATTTCTATTTAATAAGGCACTTGGCTTTTCTTTAGCAATGCTTTGCCAAAATATTTATGTGACTAGAGATAGCAAGTCAATGCTCTCCAATACCTTTGTTTTTAATCTTGCAAGGTTGTAAAAACATTTGATAATATTTTGGTGAAGCATTTAAGAATGCCTCTTTTTCTGATAATCTTTTAGGGAAATTTTATTACGTGTTTCCTCTTTCTTAATTTAGGTCTTGGAATAATATTCAACAAGTATGAGATTTATAAGGTAGTTTGGAAAACTCTTTGATCAATATTTACTTTAGAAAATATTGTCAAAGTCATTGGAACAATATGTTGAATATTTTGTTTTCAATTTCTTAGCCATGTAAGTTTATATAATTAGTTTGTTTAGTTGCACTCAAACAAATACAATCAAAGTTTAATTGTCACAATCAAAGTTTAATTGTCAAGCAATTAGCAAAACAAATGTGTTAACAGGTATTCCAAAATTGGGATGTGACACAAATGCATTAAGAACAACACATAATGTAAGTAGTGGTTCCCATCTGTAGACAAGAGCATCGTTGTTTTATCCCTAGTAGCAACAACACATCCTCCCCCCACACGTTTCTGACACCCGAGCGCAGGTAACAAGGAGGCATGAACCCACTATCTAGCATATAAACCCTCTCTTGGAGGTGAAAACAACTATGTGGCCAAGGTAATCATAAACACCGGAGAGCATTGCAAGACAAGATTAAAACTCCCTATAAATATAAGTGAACCATCTCAGATTGACATGAACAAAACAATCATAATCCATGGTTCATCGGATCCTAGCAAACACAACATGCACAATTACATAACGGTGGTCTCGATCATGTGAGGCCGCTCACGAAATTCTAAACATGGAGGCATATGGGAGAGAACTGAAGGGGTCGTTGCATAGACAACAAAAAATTTCCTACGCGGGAGACACCCGAAAGGCAAGATCTAATCTAGGAGACGAAGTGCAACAGGCAACGAGAGGGTTAAGGAGAACACATACCCTCGAAGACACAAACCGTTACGAGATCAAATCTCGTTGTTGGCGTAGTCGTACTCACACCGATCCCGATAGCGAGAAGATGTGCACCGCAATCCGGCGGTGCCTCCGTGATTGGTCACACGTACGGTTGATGATGACCTCGGTTCCCTTGATCCAGCGGGGCGCGGAAGTAGAGGATCCCTCAGAACTCCAGCAACACGACGACGTGGTGGTGGTGAAGAATCCCACGGTCAGGGCTTAGCCAAGCCGGAAACCATGGAATTGAGCAGCGGGTGAAGTAGAAGGGAGGTGGGACAAGTGTGTCACCCTACGGTTCGTGAATAAGATAGACATGACCGAGTCTCCTCTCCGATCAATAATCAACAGCGGGATCTAGACATCCGTGATGACTCCTATATATTCAACGATGACTCTCGTGATCGTGTGAACCATCAACGCCGTGACTAATTCCTTTTGTCTCGCGATATTTTACTTGTCCGAGATTCGATCATTGGTACCAACCATACCTTGTTCAATCTCGTTAGCGACAAGTACTCTTTTCTCGTTCCCACGATATAACATCCTTGTGATAATATCACGTGCTTGCAAGCGGTGTGGATGTGATATCACCGAGAGGGCCCAGAGTATATCTCTCCGTCATTTTGGATGGACAAATCCCACTCTTGATCCATTATCCTCAATTAATACTTTTCGAATACCTAATGACACATTTATAGTCACCCTGTTACGGTGTGGCGTTTGATGACATCAAAGAACCCTTCCAGTATCAGTGATTGACATGATCTCATGGTATAAGGAATAAGTTACTTCGTATGTTTGATATAACATTATAAACTTAATGACTTGATCGCATTTCTATATTCACTTTGGGTATATGTTCATCATTCTTCTAATGACATGACCCCGTTATTAACAACATGCAATGTTCATGATCAGGAAACCTTGATCATCTATTAATCAACGAGCTAGTTAAAAGAGAGGCTTTACTAGGAACCATTGTTTGTTTATTAAACACACATGTATGAACGTTTCCGGTTAATACAATTCTAATATGAGAAATAAACATTTATCATAAACAAGGAATAAGATAATAACCACTTTATTATTGCCTCTCGGACATATTCCCTTCAGTCTCCCACTTGCACTAGAGTCAATAATCTAGTCTGTAAGCACTTAACACATATGGCGTTCTAGTGTTATTACCATGCTTCGCATGTGGTAAACATCATAGAAAAAAATTGAATTGTTCAGGTCCTATTATATTTGCATGTTCTTTGCGTCTACGCGCATCACTCATTCTCTAATGACATGGCTTTGTATATACATGGTCAATCGGTGAAACCTTAATTCCTTAGCTTAAACCATTGTCACTAACATTGTGAAAATATAGCTTCATAGTGTTAGCATTCTTGGAAATTCACCAAGTTCCGGTGAGACCTTAATTCCTCAGTTTAAACCAATGTTATTAACATTGTGAAAATGTAGCTTCATAGTGTCAGCATTCTTGGAAATTCATCAAGTTCAATAAAGAACTCCTTGACACAAAATACGCTTATTATCAGTTGTCAACACGACGATATACTTTAGCCTTTGTTGTAGTATCTGTCACAATATTTTAATATTGAAACTCTTTCAAATCCAGCATGGAACTTTCTTCTAGCCTATTGTGCTACCCTTCATCACATAATTTAATTGAGATAAAATTACTTGAATAAATGACAAGACTATTAGTGTAACATATTACAACTAATATTTTGTCATTAATACATAGGAAAACATATCCTTAGAATTTCTAAAATAACATATGGATCTCTCCCACTATTGTCTAATCATCATATGAATTATCCTGCTATAACATTTTATAGCATAGGACTCATCTGGTTGTGTACATAGCATGAAAACATGACTTAGAAATCTCAATTTCAATGATGCTCATCATGTGTCAAAACACTTGAATCTTGCTCAATTATTTTCCGTGTGACAAGAACTCCTTCTTGTCATTTCTATATTGACTTACTTTAATACTTCATCTATATAATTTGGCTTCAATCATATCAGGCGCTTCAATCCATCTTTTATAGATATCGATGCCCAATATCTTCTAAGCCTTTTATCAATATGAAAATCTTAACCGTGTTAATTTAAAATACATATTTTCCAATCAACCATATGTCATCTACATAAAGTATTGGAAATATGTCATAGCGCTCCCACTTAATTTCTTGTAACTCTACAAGCATCTTTATTGTTCATGATGGAATCAAACTATTTTGATAACTCCATTAAGGTAAAGATTTCAACTTCGTTATGATCCCTTCAACCACTGAAGTGTGCATACCTTTCTAGCAACCTTTTGAATTTTACAAAATCTCTCAGACTGTGTCAAGTACACATCCTTGATCAAACTTCCTTGAGAGGAAAGTTTGTTTTGTTATTCAAGTGCATATCATAATATGTAACTTTTGCTAGAACTATCCGCAAAGACTAAAGCATCACTACGGAAGTACAAATCTTGTAGTAGTCAACTCTTTGAACTTCGTCGAAAACAACTTTTCGATAAGTACAACTTTCAAACGATGTAAAAATCCATGTATTTGTCGCTATATAGACCCTTTTGCTATCGTTAGGCATCATGACTATCGAAAGGACTACCAAGTCACATACTTGATATTCATACAAGGATACTATGGCGGATATAATGACTCATAGTCAATTTTACGAAGTCAGGGCCCATCATTTGTTTCCTTTATATGGTACAAGTCCTTTGTTGTCAAAACAACACTTTACTCTTAAACCACAAGTTGGTCTAAGTACAAAGTTTTAGGGCTTTTCTGGTTAAGTTCGCAAACTCATTCAAAGTATCTACAACACATGTAGTGTCTTCTACTTTGTCAAAATAGGAAACCCCGGAACAACTTCCAGTGATGCGCTACTCTTGACATGGTAACGGAGATTCTCTAATCTCGTTGAGTTTGTACTGTCCTCCCACTCACTTGTTTTGCGAGAACTAATTTCTCGAGAAATCAACTCTTTCTGATGAACAACATTTGTCTTTAGTCAGTGATTGGAGAAATACCCAATGTATTCTTAAGGATAACCTTATAAACATATATTTATCCCATTTTGGTTGTAAAAATTTTACACATGCTATGCATAACAAAACTTAAGAAAATGACAATTCGGGTCACTACCCAAACCATATCTTATATGTTGTCAATTTCAACGGATCATGATGGTGCTCTTTTCAGTGAAAAAGTGGTTGTCCTTAATGTATAAACTACAAAATTATAATGGAAATTTTATTAATCTTACCATGTCCAACAAGGTTTGATTTTGTCTCTTGAACACTCCAAACTAATGTGGGGTATTCGATAAGTATAAGTTGTAGAATAATTCTGCAACTTCTCAGATGTTTTGCTAAACTTGTAACTCAAACTTTATCCTTTATGATCCAATCATAAATACTTGATTATCTTGTTACATTGATTTTTACTTCATATTAACAACCATTTGAACCAATTCAAAAAGTCAAACTCCGTTCTCTTTAAATAGATATACTCACATATCTACTCAAATCATTGACATAATTTTATGAAGGAAAAATTAATCCAGCATACATGACTACACATAATGGACTAAATACATCAATATGTATAATCTGCATTAAATTAGTCGTCCATTCTAGTTTGGCCTATGAACGAAATTCTAGTCATCTTTTGGAAGACGTCTCACAAGCGTCAATTTATTGAAAACAAAATGACTCCGGAAATCCATCAATATGGAGTTCCTTCATGTTTTCCTTTCCGATATGAACTAAAATGGTGGTGTCACAATTTAAGTGAAACTATTTTACATCTTGCAACGTTTAGCATTTAGTTTTATAGATGTTTACTTTACCAACATGATTTATATTAACATATCCATTAATTAAGGAATATGGTCATAGTTTGAACAATCTCATTTGTTCTCACAAAAGACCAGAACAAAATAATAACTTATTAAGTTCTTAAAATAAATCTTGAATGTTTGGTTCGATATGACAATGGACGCAATAACACTTTATTTCTGTTCTTGTCATAATCGATTCCACATCTATTACTAGTTCCTTTTAGGCCCTTGTATTTCTTGCATTGCGTTGCTTTGTATGACAACTCATACCAACCAATGTGGTATCAAAATACCCAAAAATACTTTGTTAACTAGTAATACATCTATAACTTGTATATCAAGCATATACTCCTAAGCTGGACTTTTCCAGTTATCTTCCTTTTCTGTCATATATCTTTTTGTAATTATATTTTTAATATTCCCTTTCCTTTATAGAAGAATCATTCAACATCAAACAATGCTAGTCGTACTAGCTCATTTTCTTTGGTGTGTTAGTCATATACTATCGCCCATTGAGTCATACTTTGAGTTTGATTGTTCTACTAATATCACCATATTAATAGTATTCTTCTAGATTCCACTCTTAGCAATCTCCAAGTAAGGTAAACGACTTTACCTATACTTTTAATCCATCCCATCATAACAATTTTATGATTAAGCTTCTATAGCTCGAAGGGAGGAATTTAGAGGATAATTTTTAGCACCCAACTTCTTGGAATATTCAAACGCCTAGCGTCTTCAATCATTGCATATGTTCAGATAATATAAGCAAACATTGTCATGCTAAATTATATTCAGTCATGTTGCCACAAATAAGTTTCTAGATATCAATATATCTTTTACTTGATTGTTTTTGAAAAACAACTCTTTTCAGTTCCTAAATCACCTTGATCAACAAAACATTCTTCTGAAGATAAAGTAATATGGAAGCAACCATGACTCTGGATTCTAAGTAGGAATTGTTTGCTCTCTAGATCAATCAATCACTAATCATATGGAGCTAGGTAGGAAATACCGAAAATCTACAATAGGATTCAATTTTAAATTTCACTAATACGGTACCAATCTTAAATGATTTTTACCAGATCATCACAGTTATATCTCAATTAACAATCTAAGTGTAAGGTAGTTACGTGGATGCCAATGAATACTACAATTTGTGCAAATTCACTTTGATTGGTTGTTCATGATAAATATGTTCAAGTTAATTCAAAATTATGCCATGAACTCCCACTCAAAAACAACATCCCTCTTAGTCGTCTTTAGTGATTACACGGACCAAATTCACTACACCAAAACCGATCATCACGTGAGATGATGTAGCTTCAAAGGCGAACATCGACATGTTCATCATATCATCCATATGACTCATGCTTTACCTTTCGGTTATGTGTTCCGAGGCCATGTCTGTACATGCTAGACTCGCCAAGTAGAACCGTAGTATTGTGTGTATTTCAAGGCCATGTCTGTACATGCTAGGCTTGAAAACACCCGTTGTATGCGAACGTTGAGTCTATCACACCCGATCATCACGTGGTGTCTCGAAACGACGAACTTTCTTAGCGGTGCATACTTAAGGAAGAACACTTTATTATATTGATATTAAGTGAGAGGGGTCATCGTATAATGCTACCGATTATATCTAAGAAAAATAAGATGCATAAAAGGATTAACATCAGATGAAGGATAACGTGATATGATATGGTCCTTCTTGCACTTGATCTCCATCATGTGCATCATGGTATGATCTCCATATTCCACCGGCGTGGTACCAAGTTCCATTGTATCCCAATCTTGATTGTCCATTAATAATAAGACAACCATATGGATACCTTCCGGTATATCAATAATTTACAAAAGAGATCATCTCATAATAAAATTTGTAACATTGACCATATCACATCACATGCCCAGCAAAAACTAGTTAGACGCTTCTAATTTATTTTTTCATATTTTACGTGGCTTAGGGATTTCGAGGATAGAACCGTTCATACCTACGAACATCAACCACAACGTTGATAAACACATTTTTAACAACCCTTCGTAGATTTGATCTTAACTATAGTAGGAGAAACGGACACCTCCTTAGCCACAAGTGAGACAATTCTCGCGTACATAGTACACGTAAACTTAGTCTGGAGCAGCTTCATCCAACTATGCCACTAAGATAATAAAATACTCAAGGAGGCAATAACATGATCATCAATGCCCACATACACCTATGTGTTCTACCCGTGCAAAACATCTACGCATAGATCCGGCTCTGATACCACTGAAGGGGTCGTTGCATAGAAAACAAAAAAATTCCTACGCGAGAGACACCCGAAAGGCCAAGATCTAATCTAGGAGACGAAGTGCAACATGCAACGAGAGGGTTAAGGAGAACACATACCCTCGAAAACACAAACGTTACGAGATCGAATCTCGTTGTTGGCGTAGTCGTACTCACACCGATCCCGATAGCGAGAAGATGTGCACCGCAATACGGCGGTGCCCCCGTGATCGATCACACGTACGGTTGATGATGACCACCGTTCCCTCGATCCAGCGGGGCACGGAAGTAGAGGATCCCTCGGAACTCCAGCAACACGACAACGTGGTGGTGGTGAAGAATCCCATGGTCAGGGCTTCGCCAAGCCGGAAACCATGGAATTGAGTAGCGGGTGAAGTGGAAGGGAGGTGGGACAAGTGTGTCACCCTACGGTTCACGAATAAGATAGACATGACCGAGACTCCTATCCGATCAATAATCAACAGCGGGATCTAGAGATCCGTGATGACTCCTATATATTCAACGATGACTCTCGTTATCGTGTGAACCATCAACGTCGTGACTAATTCCCTTTGTCTCGCGATATTTTACTTGTCCGAGATTCGATCATTGGTATCAACCATACCTTGTTCAATTTCGCTACCGACAAGTACTATTTTCTCGTTCCCATGATATAACATCCTTGTGATCATATCACGTGCTTGCAAGCAGTGTCTATGTGATATCATCGAGAGGGCCCAGAGTATATATCTCCGTCATTTTGGATGGACGAATCCCACTCTTGATCCATGATCCTGAACTAATACTTTCCGAATACCTAACGACACCTTGATAGTCACCCTGTTACGGTGTGACGTTTGATGAAATCAAAGCACCCTTCCGGTATAACTGATTGACATGATCTCATGGTCTAAGGAATAAGTTACTTCGTATGTTTGATATAACAATGTAAACTTAATGACTTGATTGCATTGCTATATTCACTTTGGGTATATGTTCATCACATCATTCTTCTAATAACATGACCCCGTTATTAACAACATCCAATGTTCATGATCAGGAAACCTTGATTATCTATTAATCAACGAGCTAGTTAAAAGAGAGGCTTTACTAGGAACCATTGTTTGTTTATTAAACACACATGTATCAACATTTCCGGTTAATACAATTCTAATATGAGAAATAAACATTTATCAGAAACAAGGAATAAGATAATAACCACTTTATTATTGCCTCTCGGGCATATTCCCTTCAAGAACAACCATCTAGCCATAGCTATGGACCCGTAGCCCGAGATGAACTACTCACACATCTGTCCGGAGGCGGTCATGGCAATGTAGAGGCATCCGGTGATGTTCCCCCTCTCCACCAGGGTGCCAGAGCAGGACTCCAGAAGCCCAAGATTGGACTTTTGAAGTGATGGCGCCTCTCTATATGTTTCATGGAAAATAACTCCGTCCCTGGTGTTTTTAGAGTTAGGTGCAATTTATAAGCGAAGGGGGACGTGAGGCGGTTCTTAGAGCCCCCAGTGGCCCACCAGGCGCGTCCTAGGGTGGACATGCGCCTGGTGCCCTCCCGGAGGTGCCCTGGTTCCACTTCAGGTCCCCTTTGGACACCATCTTCATTCCGGGTAAAAACGCCTTGTCGTGGATTTTCAGCCCTTTTCGAGAATATTTCCTTCAGAACTTTTCTGAAATAGAAAACAACAACAAAAAAAAACTGGCCTGGGGCATCTAGTTAATAGGTTAGTCGATGAAAACATCCGGAAAATGAAGGGAAACATGTGAAAACATGAAAATAACATAGGGTATTGGGAAGAAAACAAGCATGGAGCATCAAAAATTATAGATACGTTAGAAACATATCAAGGCTCTAATCCATTAGAGAGGTTCTATTTAGAGGGCTCTAATCCAATTAGAGGGTCTCTAATTACCGTCTCTAATTCTATAAGAGAGAAGGCTATGAGCCGATTATGTGTCCTCCAAAGAGATGACGGGGTGGGATTATATAGGTGGACAAAGGGGGAACCTACCTTGGGGGAGGTCGGTTTGGCCTCCCCTTTCTTTGGTCGCACCATCCTCCTATGAGGATTCGGATTGGACTCCACCTGGAGTCCAACTCCACCTTCTTTTTTTTCCTTTTCCCTTTTTATTTTTTCCTTTTCCCTTAAACCAAACATGGAATATTTCTGGGAGGGTCAATGTGCCTTGACTGCTAGCCCCCATTGCATGGGTGTGGCCATGGGGGTAATTCTGCCACCCTCCAACACACCCCTTATCGGTTTTTTCCCGAAAACATGAAAATAACATAGGGTATTGGTAATAAAAGAAGTATGGAGCATCAAGAATTATAGATACATTTGCAATGTACCAACATCCCCAAGCTTAACTCCTGCTCGTCCTCGAGTAGGTAAGTGATGACAAAATAATTTTTGAGGTGACATGAAGCCAACACAAATCTTGATCAACGTTATGTAAAAGCATTGCAAAGTTGAGATCAAAGTAATTGAACAATGGCATGGTAAATATTATTTCAACTAATGTAAACTTAGAAACCATGTTGCACATGAAAAGTAACAAAAAATGAATAATGAAACATTGAAAGTGATACGCTTGTTTTAATCATAAAGAAAAAACATAATAAAGTGGTATCTAGCTAGTCCTTCGTGTGGTAGCAAAACATAAATGTTAGGACACCTTCAAAGTTTAGATGGTGATTAGATACAAATAATTTGAGAACAAGCAATACCACAATCATGAATCAATCAATAATAAATTTTGGGACTATGCAAATTATACACAGAATGACGACTATGCTTGATACGTCTCAAACGTATCTATAATTTCTGATGTTCCATGTTGATATTATGTCAATTGCTACATGTTTTCCGTATGTTTTCCTATGTTTTCTTATATTTTCCGGGACTAACCAATTAACAAGATGCCACAGAGCCAGTTCCCTGTTTTCTGCTTTTTTTAGTTTCAAAAACGTTGTTCTGGAAATATTCTCGAAATTGGAAAATTCGAAAGCCAGAAGTCCTAAAAGTCTCAGAAGCATCTAGAAGTCCTGAAGAGCCCCGGAGGAGGGCCACAGGGTGGCGCTACCACCCCCTGGCCGCGCCACCTAGGGGTGTGGGCCCCCTGGCCACCTCCCGGCATCGCCCTTTCGCCCATATATACTCCCCGAGGCATAAACCCTAAGAGAATCGAACTTTTCTGCAAAATACATCCATAGCTCCGCCGCCGCCACCGACAAGTTTCGGGGGACAAATCTCTGTTCTGGCACCCTGCGAGGATGGGAAAGTGCCCCCGGAAGCCATCTCCTTCGACTCCACCGTCGTCTCCATCGCCGTTGCTGTATCCTATGATGAGGAGGGAGTAGTTCTCTCCTGGGGCTGAGGGCTCTACCGGTAGCTATGTGGTTCATCTCTCTCCCATGGTGTGATCTTTATGTGATCATGAGCTTTGTAATCTAGTTGAATAAGTAGATTTATCTTCATCTGTTATGTTATTCAAGTGGTTTTGTTATCTCCGTAAACACTTTGATCACGGGGTAAAGGTGATAGTGTGTGCACCATGTGGTTTAGCATGATATTTATATATTGTGTTCGAAGGTGAACCTATGAAACTGTGACGTTTGTTTACAAATCTTTGGCGCTCGTAGTGACATTGTGGCGCCCTAGAGAGGGAATATAGACTTGAGGAGTGTTTTTTAAGCCCTACGCAATGATTAGTGTTTGTTATTTGACCAGAGAGTGGTTCGGAGTAGCACAGTGAAGAGATGATATTTATGCATTCAATTTTGTGAGCATTGTTGAGAGTGTCCACTAGTGAAAGTAGGGTCCCTAGGCCTTATTTACAAGCATTGAAACACCGTTTTCCGCATGTTCTGCTACATGTTTGCTTGCTGCCATTTTTATTTCAGATTTCTATTATTATTTATTATCATCCATATTACTTGCATTTTACTCTCTCTTCGCCGAACTAGTGCACCTATTGTAGCATCCAAACTTTTAATAAAGATGGAATACCTGTGTAATTGTGCTCGTCCCTGGATCAATTGCTAGCACCACAGTACAAAATGAAATATCATGCAAATGCATCAAATTCTATTACATCACATGATCCAGTCTTTACAAAATAGTATTACAACTTGCATAGTCTTAGAAGACTAGCAGTAAACAAAGGTATACAACAGAAGACATAGTACAACATTGAGCCAATCTTCTTCATGTGCCAGAGGCAAAAGATGTTGGCGATAGTCTCGAGATCCTAAACGATATCCTCACTCGTCTTTAGAAACATCTCCAATATGGAATATGCAGCCACAAGGGAGTCAATACAATTTAATGTATTGGCAAGTAACACTATGGTGGATATAAATGGCAAGACTAATACTACATGCTTATTTGGCTGAGTGGAGTTTAGGCTAAGTTTGCATAAAGCCAGTTTTGTCCTATCTCTTTTGTAAAACAAACTTTTCTTTTCAAAAGGGGTGGCAACATTGGATTAAGATCCAAGCACCACAATACTCTTCACTTGGTCAAAATTTTACTTATTGAAATTGGTGATGAGATTCTTCCGTCAATCCTTGTCCAGCTGCTCATAGTTGTCCATAACCGGGGACACGGCTAAGATCTTAGTTTCTAACTCTGCAAAGGTTGTGCACTTTCACCCTTTGTCTTCAATTAGACCAAACATCCTATACACCCGGAGTGCATCATGGAAAGGAGAGAATTGAGACGAGATCTTTTAGAAGAAGAAATTTAACCCACCGGCAAGAACCGTTCCACCTATAATTATGCTACATCTGCTTGTTAAGCCTGGGCTGAACCCTCACAACTTAATTAATCAAGACAGAGCCCATATTGTCAAAAGGCTGCACGGGAAGCTACTAGATTTAGAGGGACATAGTAATTTCTTTGTTCCTGGGTGGCCGTCCGCAGGTGACAACCTCAAGTGGAATAACCCTTAGACAAGGGCCCTGAGGCAACACTCAACATAAACCAGTCTTACCACTTCCACCCAGGTGGTTCATTCATTAGTTATATTTAGAATTTTTCCTCAACATCTAGTAAAACAAAATTTGTAGCATGGCTAAGCATCTAATAATTACCAAGGCATCAAAATAACAAGGTATAAGGATGGCTACACACTACTAGGATATAACATAGCATAATATAACTTAGTAAAATTTCCTATCATGCATACTACTAAAAATCAACTAATGCATATAGAAAATAATGGGTAGTTGAATGGTGTGTTACTTGCCTTGTTGAAGTTGGTGAAGATATCACACTCTCTTCACAAAAGATCGTTGCTCTCCGTACAATCTATTCATTGAAAACCCAATAACAAAACTAAACAGGCATCCTATCAAACAAACATACAAGTGTAGAAAACATACAGAGCAACTAACATATCCAAAGGGGTTTAACCAGTTGGCTAGGACAAGGTCAAGGTTTGAGTTCAATACTTGTTAAGGAAATTCCAAGGGTTTACTTGGGATGGACTAGGTTGAGTTTGTAGTGATCAACTTTATTGGAAACATATTTATCTAAGAAGTACCAAGAGTTCACCAAGGTGATCTCACTATTTCAACTAAGGTAACACATAACCATGTGTAACACTTAGTCATTTTTATCAAGACATTTGAGTGATCTAGTTTAGTCTTTCCATTTTGGTTTAGGGTAGGTCTAGGTTCAACTAACTTATTAACAATAGAGAAAATAAGATAAAGTCTTGGGACTTTCCATTTGGGTTAATGGTTGGGCAAAAACAACTTGTTATTCTTCAACTTGTGTGGATGGATCCAAGTCTTCACATGCTTGTCTTTTTGAAGATTATCTTCATGCTTCTATTGTAGTCTTTTCCTTGGATGGATTCTTCTCTTGATCTTGATAGATTTATTCATGGATTTAACTTCACTAATTTGGTTTGGGTATGGGATGGGCACAAAATACCACTAAGTCAAATTGGAAAGAATATAAGAAGAAAGATAGAAAGAGAGAGGGAGATGTCTTCTTCTCAATCTCTTCACACTTGTACTTCTTGAGTTGCTTCTAGTTGCTGTGGAGTCTAAGTCTTCTCTTCAAAACTTCTTCATTGATCTTCCTTGTAGCTCTTCATGTTTCCACCAAGTTGAAGATGGAGTTCCTTCTTGTGGTTGAGTCTTGTCTTCCATTTTGCTAACTTGATGGATTCTTGAAGCAAGAATAGGGCTAACCAAAGTTCACTACTTGGTACTATATGTGATTGACACATTCTAAGGACTTGGCTTGGCTCCAAATAGACATAACATCAAGGAAAAACAGTTGAAAACAATTTCTAAGACATGGCTATCATGAGGTGAAACATATGTGTGATAATTTTCCAAGTATTCATAAAAATGGTTCTAATATGGTAAAGGGGTTTATACAAATTGTTCTCTAGTTAAAGGTTACTAATTGGAGCAATTTTGCAAAAGGAACTATATTGAAATTATTTATAGAATTAAATCTATGTCAAAATTACTCAAATATACCACTTAATTCTAAATTCAATTTTAATTTGTTCAAATATTATTTTTGGACAGATGTTATGAAAGTACACATCCTACGGTTTCCAAATATATTTTATTTGCAATTTTTGGATTTGTAGAATTTGAATTATACTAAACTTCAACAAACAAGAATATTTAAATTTGAGCCAACTTAACTTTGTCAAATTTGAATTTGAACAATTCTAAAAGATTCTACAGATCTAGAGGATTTCAAAAAGTCCAAATTTGCTAAATTTGGATTTATGGATCAAAAGTTATGATGGTTCAAAGGGGCGGGGGCTTTTCTGCAAAGTTGCCACTTAAATCCAGCGGGAGAAAACTGAATTAAAGAATGGCCACATGGATGGATCTGATTAGACGAGACTGCTGACTAGGCGCTGGCGTGGCGCTGACTGGGCATGCTGACGTGGTTAAGTTATTTTGAATCTGGATTGCTGGATCCGGATGCAATGACAGGATACCTCTTCGATCCTTTATCTAATCTCGTGCGTTGAAAATAGATCGCATGGCTACAGGGGCCAGGTCTACTCACCGCAGCGCAAGTCGCCGGAGATGGCAAGGACGGCGGCGCTCCGGCGGTCCGTGGCTCAAAAAATGGACGGAGCCGACTCTCCCGTGGTCCTCCGGGGAAGGCGAGGACACGCAACGGCTCTCGTTGGTGACGATGGCTCGCTCCGAGGGGTCTTCGAGCAACAACGCGGTGATGTTCCGCAGCGGCGCACTCGGGTGTTCTCCGGTGAACTCTCCTGCGACAAAACGGCTGCGCGAAAAATCGATAGAGGGTATCATAACGTGCGCCAAGATGTGGTGAAGAGAGGAGACCAAAAACGAGTGGTCGTGACTCACTGGTTTCACTGGAATCCACCTCGGACGATGACGGAACAGAGGGGTCCCGGCGAGCGATTTCGGCGACTTCGATGCACCAATTAGAGAGAGAGGAGAGGGTAATGAGAGAGGAGGAGACAGGCGTTAAGTAGAGGGCAAGGGGACATCGATTAATGGCTTTAATACCAAGAATTCACTCGCGAAAATTCATGGCCGAAACGGCCGGCAGTTTCCTTCTGTGGCTTGAAGATGATGACATCATTTGTGATGTCACTGCCGGTCCCACGTATCAGCGGCAGAGAGAAAGGCTGGGGCGGGCTGATGCATTGCTGTTGGGCCGTAGCCTCTGCGCTGCGCGCGTGGTAGAAAACATGCCGGGAAGGGAGTGGGCTGGGCTGCTCCTCTCTTTCTCTTTTCTGTTTGTTGTTTTTTTTGTTCCTTTTCTTTTCTGTTTTCTCATTTTATTTATAACTTTTGTTTTAAATATCCAAACAACCTCAAAGAAATTTCTAAAATTTTGTAAAAACATTTTATTTCAACCAAAACAAGTGTGTGTTGTCTTTCAACACATTTAAATTTTATATTTTGGAAATATAAATAAAAAACTAATAGTACTTAAAGCCATTTTAAAATTTAGAAAATAATAAATTGATGTTATTGTCTAAATAAATTTCAGAGACATTTTACATGTCATATACTATTTTTGGAAAGCCATTTCACCTCATTTTATAATGTATATTTTTAAGATATGAGGGGTTTACTAATAGTAACTTAATGCCATTTAATTAGTTCGCATCAAATAATTAATATTGTTGATCCATAAAATTTAGAATAAAACCAAAAGTCATAATATTGTTTTCAAAAACCCTCTTTTATGTTATTTTCAAGCAATGCATTTTATTTTCACACCTTTATGTTTAAAACTTGGAATAAAAACTAAAAGTTATTATTAAATATTTTATTCTTATCAAATGTTTTTTTAGGCTTAGAACTTTATTAAGGGTTATAAATCTTTGATTTTTGTTGCCATAAAATATCTTCAAAGTGATATTGGAGTTGTAAACATTTTAGCTAAAGGTTTGTTAATAAAAGATATTCCCTGTATATAAAGAAACTTATTTTTGAATGAGGTTTTAGGGTTTAAGGAACATAGGCATAACTGGATTTCCAATTCCAATAAACTTGGTATAGGACCTAATATTTTATTTGTGTTTGAGTTTTATTTGTTTTTGGTGACTTGTATTTACATGGAAACAAAAGTTTCAAATTTTTGTGATTTTTTTAGTTTTCCAAAAATGAGGGATGTTACACCTATATACCTGACAAGTATATTGGGTGTGTTGGGGACACAAGAGACTTATCGTATCTTGATTGCAGGGTTGATTGAGAGGGATCTATTTAACCTCTACCTCCCTGAGTTCGATAAACCTTGGGTGATCTACTTGAGGGAAACTTGCTGCTGTTCTACAAACCTCTACACTTGGAGGCCCAACACTATCTACAAGAATAGAAGCGTGCGTAGACATCAATGCTCTCTTAGTTGGTGCATAAAGTATGAATATGAAAACTTCAACATAAAAATAAAAGAAAGGCCCTTCACAGAGGGAAGCAAGGATTACTCATGTGCTACTACTTTTTATTTGATAAATAAGAGATATTGAAAACATTTTTTAGAGAAGTGTATGTCTATGCCAAGAATGCTATCAAATGATCTCTCATCCTTTTATGTTTAATGGCTTCAAGAGTGGCTCCAATAGGAGAGTCATGACATTCCCATGTCTCCTTGTCTGCACAAGCTAAGTTCATGATTTTTCAAGTCCATAGTGTGAGGAGATTTTATTGTTATTGTTGTAGCTTAGTTTGGGCTAGGCGCCTAGATGCCTGCTCTTTTTGAAAAATTAAGGACTAGCACAATATTCATGATAGTTAGGTGTGAAGACATCAAACATAAAAACATAATGAAGTATTCAATACTTCCTCATGAGCTAAACAGGAACACAAAACATGTAATAATTTTGAAGGTTTAAAGGTAACACATGAGAAATTTACTTGGAGTGGCGGTTAAATACCACTAGTAGGTAGGTATGGTGGAAAATTTTGGCAACCTTTGGTTTTTTTTGGAGTTGGATGAACGAGTAGAGCTCATACTCATTACAGGATGAAGGCTAGCAAAAGACTGAGAGGGACCAACTAAGAGAGCAATAACGGCCATAATCTTGCATAGAGACAAAACATCATTAATCAAAGCATGAAGTGATATTACAAGCAAAAAACTAAATGATAATCAAGGCTAGAAGTGACTTTGTTTGTAGTCCTAACATGGTGCGAGCATGCGCCAACACAATGCATATAAATCATTTAAAGGAGAAATACCACAATACCATGCTTCAGTACGAAAGAACATCACATGATTAAATTCAATGGCACATTAAGCACTCTCAGCTATTTGAGACTAGTCATGATACATCATAAATAACTAAGCACACAATTAAAATAACATCTAACATGACATGCCAAAGCCTATGCCATAGTCAAAACAAGCTTCCTATTGCACCACTATAAGCATGAAACAATTTACTCTTTTCCAACACCAATTAACTTTTTTTGAAACAACTCTCTAAGAAAATAATCATCAATGACCAGAGAGCTATTCATATATAACTGACACAAACAAACAAGCTCTAAACAAAACTGGAGAGAAAAACAAGAGCTAAACGCAATACTAGGAAAAACTGAACACCCACATAATAATTAGAGTGAAAACTAGAGTGTTCTAGGCAATGAAAACGGAGCGTGTCTCTATACCAAAGTAGAAGTGATAGGATCCAACCATAAACTACAAAAAAGAAAACCAAACTGAAAGAAAAATAACAAGACGCTCAAAGAATGACACATATCATGTGAAGCAATAAAAATATAGTGTTGTGAAAGAAACCTGATATTTTGTTGATGAAGAAGGGGTGCCTTGGGCATCCCCAAGCTTTTATGCTTGTAATTCTTGTGTCGAGACATCGTAGTAGTTTTCATAGACGGGGGTGTCATGAGACTACGGTAGAGACGTGGGGTAACGAGATAGCGTAGTAACACAGAACTCGGGATTTTACCCAGGTCCGGTACGTCGCGACAGTACGGCGTACCTACTCCTGCACTTCTCACTAATTGGGACTAAAGCCCGTTTATCAGGGTTACAATGTGAGGGTGTAGATCTAGCTTCTCGGCGAGGATGAGCTTCTCGGCGAGTTGCGTAGAGCTTGAACTTGTGACTAACTTAACTTGTTTAATCTATCTCCCGTCCGGCTTTATATAATAGCCGGATTAGGGCTTACAGAATAGGAAACCTAGAAGACTACGTTAACTTGTAACTTGGAAAGCAAGGAATCCGTCTTCTCCTCCAACCCAGATCACGTGGGCCGTGATCCGGGTTCTTCTAGAATCCGGCTTCTGCGCGTCGGACTACTGGGCCGCCCAATGGACCTAAGCCCATTACCATGTAGGCCACCCTGGTAGTCCGGCTCTTTGTCTACCATCTTCTATACCCCTATTCAGTATATATCCGACAGTAGCCCCCAGGAAGGATCAAAACTCTGATTCTCCGTCTTTCGTCAAATACATTTTGTCCGGGAAATCTTGATTCAGCAGTCTTGATTCTTTCTACTTTCCTTTTGAAGGAGATGGTAACATAAAACTCGGAAACATGAAAATCCGGCTTTTCTTCTCGCGATACTTCGCGGAAAAGGAACTTCTAACGTCAGCGCTTTAATCATGCTGACGCAGGCGACGCTTGGTTTCACGCGGGAAACCCTGCAACGTATCTCTGACAGATTCTCACGGGAAACGAGGAGATAGCCATCATTCCCCTGTCGTTATATTTCCCGTAGTTTCCGGCGAGCGACACGCGTCGAGCATCCAACGGTCGAAAGAGCCGTTGGCACGTATCTAAACGGGTTTTTGGCTATAAATAGCCATCATCGTCCTCATCGGAAACTTTCCTCACTCCCTCACTGCCCACACCATTGACGCGCACGCGAGCTCGAGAGCAAGTCCTTGTCCCAGGCGCACTTAGCATCCAAACGCACCGAAACGCGCCACCAAAAGATGGCCTCCTCGCCGTCGTCACCGACCCGCGCCGCCATCGACGAGCTCGTCAGCGATCTGGATCCGCAGCCGGGATCGCAGAAGCACGCCGGCGGCGAGCCGGAGAAGACTACGGCTTCCGCGGCAGGCGGAGAAAACACTTCCGCCGCCGCGGACATTGCGGGATCGAGCTCCGCAGCACCCCCTCCGTTCATCCCAACGACGGCGAGGGTCAAGATCCATTCCCGTGGCGATGAGCGCTTTGCCACCGGAGCCAACAACGGAATAGAAATTGTCGGCAATTGGAGTCCGAGTAATACTTCTCTCGTCCTTCTTCGTCGGATGTCAAAGGAGGGATCCATAGTTAAGGGCAAATGGCGAATCTCGAAAGATGAACCTGAGCCCAAGCTAGAAGTCGGAGAACGCGTCATCCTTACCTCTCATGTTGCGAGAGGTATGGGTTTTCCCCCTTCCGCCTTTTTTCTAGACGTCCTTAACTTTTATGGCGTTCAACCACACAATATTTCTCCGAATTCCATCCTCTACTTAGCCAGTTTCCAAGCCCTTTTCGAAGGATATCTCGGGATAACACCTGACCTAAATTTCTGGCAATATTGCTTTGAGGTAAAGCATAACATCACAAATGGCATTTCGCCCATTTGCGGAACCGTATCTTTCATCCTCAGAAAATTTAGGGAGGAATGGTATCCAAAAATAGAAATGCCGGAACCTAACCAATCTTGGCTAGGTTCTTTCTTTTATCATCAGGACATTCCATTCCCAGGCAGGGCAACCGGGGTTCCTCCCTTTGTTAATTCTGCCGCTACTCCTCGCGAGAGTTGGACAGCCGCAGTAGGAGAAAATTTGCCAGAAAACCTGATGAAGATAAAGCGGCACATCGCCAAACTCTCTTCCTCTCAACCTTCTTTGGTTGGGAAGGATACCTTTATGTGCTGGTTTGGACGCCGTATCCAACCTCTCTCTTTTCGTTCTCGACTTCTTTGCGAATACCAAGGGCCAGAAGATAGCATGAGAGGAACAGATAAGGCGTTTACCAGAAAGGATTTTATAGGACGACTTCACGAACTGGTCGCCGTCAGTAGTCAGATTGAGGAAAGTCTGGCGATTTATCACGTGGAAAATCTGGTCCCTAAGGTATTTATCTTTCCTTGTTTCCACGTTTTTCTTCAGATTATCTTCTCTCTCCGCTTTTTAACATATTGTTAACTCCTTCCCAGTTTGATGAACTTGGAGAAAATGATCTTGCTTCCGACGCTGAACTCAACAAATTACATGCCGAGTTTCACAACAATCGGAAGCGCAAAAGACAATCAGATACCAGAGAGGAATCTATTCCCAACCTGGACGATATCCGGATAAAAGAAGAACCATTCGACGAACTCGGATATATTCGTCCGGAGGCAAAGAAATTCTTTGTTCCTGCGCCTCTGATTCGCCCTTGGCCACAAAATGGATTAGTTATTCGCAATGATATCACATTTTCGCCTCGTCAGGTTATACACGATGGCCTTCATCACGTTGGAATTCTCTTCGCGGAATATGCCAAAGAATTCAACGAGGTCTTGATCGATTTGCGAGAAATGAGCCAGGTAATACTTCTAGCCCCCAAGCATTAAGTTGAAATATGAATTCTTCTTAATGTTTCTTCATATGCCTGTTCAAACTTAAGCATCTGGCTTTCATTTCCATGTTTTAGCATTCCGCAGACGCCATAAACTTGGAAGTTTTTAAGAAGCTTAGTCTCAAGAGCAGAGAAGTAAAAACCCTTCAATCTGTTATTGAGTCTAAAAGCAACGAACTAGCGTCATCTCAGCGGCAACTATCAAAGGCCACAGGTATTTTATTTTGTACCATTTGTTTTCTCTGGAGAATTCTTCGGAATTGTTTTGTAAACTCAAATTAATTTCTGCCCTCCAGCTGCTTTAAACAAAGCCAACAAATTAGCAGAAAACGCTGTCCATGTTTCTCAGCTTCGTGAGGAAAACTCAAACCTCCGAAAGGAACTTCTGAAAGCTCAAGAAGACCTAGAAGCCAGTAATCTGGCCCTTGGGATTGCTCAATCCAAGGCCTCTTTACAGGCAGCGGAAGACAAATCTGTTATCAATGATTTGGAAAGTATGCTACTCCCGAGCATGAAAGAAGGCGACGAAATTGACAAGGTTCTTGGTAAGTTAACTTCTTTTTACCAATATCTTCATGTCTTATTTCTTGTATCGTTCCATGTAACCTTTACTTTTGTCGACAAAGCAGGAAATTTTCTAGGAATTTCTCGGACTGAAAAGATCCGGGCCTTTGGGGAAGTGTGGAATTCAATCAGGAATGCAGGAATGCAGCTGATTAATAAATTCCTTCCCACAAGTACTGTATGCTTTTCGGAAGTCTACCGACTTCCGGGTGCCATCACAGAAGTAGCAGAATCGAAAGAATCCATCCTTCGTTCTGCCGCACGAGGTGGTGCACGCATGGCACTTGGCCTTATGCGTCTACATTACCCTAATGCCAGATCTTGGCGCGTAGCATCCGGTATCCCTCAAGGATATACAGAAGCGCAACGAAATGCGATTTTTGATGAAGTTAAAGGGCACGCTTCCAAGATTGCCTCTATGGTCAACATTTCCATTACTTATCCGGAAGAGGAAGTGCCCGCAGCCCCCGAGAATGATAGCAGTGATGAAGACTCGGATGCTTGAGGGAATACACTCTACCCGAATGATGGATGTGTATAAGAGCATTTTTACAATGCAATTCATATTGTAATGCTTCTATGTCATTTGTCGAAACAAGAACTCCGCCTTTTGCAATTTTAAGTTTCTTGCAAAGTTTTTCCGGGTTTGACTGTTCCTTTATCTTCTAAGTAATCTGGCAACTGTGTTTTAACTGCTCTAGTGTTTAAAAATGGCTCAACTAGCAATATGTATCGTCATGTCGAGTAACTGGGGACGAACCAAACAGTTTTAAAACTCAAAACATGGATCATGCTAGAAGCATTTTTACTGACTAGTTTCAGTAACCCAACACATACACAATCAGATAAAATTTAGAGAAAACAAGGAACTGCTTTGAAACTTGGGCACGCAGGCACAATCCGAGTTTCCTTTAACCTTTAAAAGGCCGAATCATTCAGCTTTTAAACACCGAGCACGCAGGCACAATTCGGGTTAACATTGAGTATTTGTAAGATCATTGGGAAATAGATGAGGCGGAAATATTTTGTACTTATAATGAAATATGAATGACAACATTCCGACAACTTTATTTCATGGTCTCAAAGATGTTTACATAGAAATTGAACTAAGTATAGAAGGGACGTAATTGCTGGATACTCCAAGGCCTCTTTGTCTCTCCTAGTTCATCATCTATTTTTCTCTTTCTTTTGCGATTCGGCTTCTCGGGATCATCCTCCGTATCTCGAATGTCGACAAGATAGTATGATCCATTCTTCATGGCTTTACTGATGACAAATGGTCCTTCCCATATTGGGGCCAATTTGTGCTTCCTTTGCTGCACCAATCTCAGCACTAAGTCACCTTCTTTAAAAGAACGATGCCTGATTTTCCGACTATGATAACGTCGTAAACCTTGCTGGTAGATGGCAGATCTTTGAAGCACAAGTTCTCGTTCCTCTTCTAAGAGATCGACGGCATCCTGTCGTGCTTCTTCGGCATCCGAGTCGTCAAAATTCTGCACTCTTGGGCTATCATGGATCATGTCCGTTGGAAGAATAGCTTCCGCACCATAAACTAGGAAAAATGGGGTTTGCTCAGTTGACCTATTTGGCGTTGTTCGAATACTCCATAACACGGAAGGTAGCTCTTCTACCCACGCTCCAGCTGCTCTATGGAGAGGAGATTCGAGTCTTGGGCGTATTCCTTGCAGGATTGAACTGTTCATTCTTTCAACCTGTCCATTGGATTGCGGGTGTGCCACAGATGCAAGATCTAAGCGGATTCCCGTTTGTTGGCAGTATTTTGCCAACTCCCCAATGGAGAAATTTGTCCCGTTATCAGTTATTATGCTATGTGGGACGCCATACCTCATTACTAAATCAATAATGAAATTTCTGGCAGTTGCGCCATCCATCTTTTTGATGGGTTTAGCCTCCACCCATTTTGTATACTTATCTACCGCTACGAGTAGATGTGTAAGTCCACCTCTTGCAGTTTTGAACGGTCCCATCATATCTAGCCCCCAGACCGCAAACGGCCATGTGATAGGGATAGTTTTAAGTGCTTGGGCCGGAGAATTGGTCTGCTTGGCGTAATATTGACATCCTTCGCATGTATTCACTATGCGTTCGGCGTCTGACTTGGCTGTTAGCCAGAAAAACCCCGCCCGGAATGCTTTTTTGACTATGCTTTTTGATTGAGCATGATGTCCGCAATCGCCGGCGTGGATTTCTTCCAGTATTTCTCTTCCTTCTTCTGGTGAAATACACCGTTGAAAGATTCCGGAAGTACTGCGTTTATACAAGTGGTCGTTGATCACCACGTATCCTTTGCACCGACGCTATATTTTCCTTTGCAAGACTTCGTCTGCTCCTTCCGGGTACTTCTGATTGACTAAGAAGTTTAAGTATGGAATTGTCCAATCCGGTTTAACGAGCATGACCTCGATTGTTTCAGATGCCAGAGGGTAATCAACGTCTCCACCTTTTATGGATGGTTCATACAAGTGCTGGACGAATACCCCTGGTGGTAAAGTTTTTACTCTCTCTGATCCCATGCGGGCTAACGCATCCGCATTCCAGTTTTCCTCCCTTTTTATGTGAAGGACTTCGAACCCGAAGAAACAGATGGCGAACTCATCCACCGTCCTCCGATATTCGGCCATTATAGGGCTTTTCGCGTCCCAGGTTTGGTTGATCTGATGCTGTACCAAATCCGAGTCTCCATAGCATAAGATGCGTTTTACCCCTATTTCTTTTGCAATATGCAAGCCATGAAGCAGAGCTTCGTATTCTGCCATGTTATTACTGGCGTTGAAGTGTATTTGTAGTACGTACTCCATTGTGTCTCCTTTGGGAGATTTTAGGACTACGCCAGCCCCAGCTCCTTCCTTCATCTTGGATCCGTCAAAGTGCATGATCCAGTACTCGGATTCTGGCATCGGTGTTTTTTCCATTGCTTCTGTCCAGTCGGCGACGAAATCTGCCAAAACTTGGGATTTTATTGCCGTCCTTGGCTGGTACTTAATGTCGAAGGCTGCCAGCTCGATGCCCCATTTAGCTACTCGGCCGGTTGCCTCCGTATTGTTTATAATATCCCCTAGTGGTGCTTTACATACCACTGTTATGGAATGCCCTTGGAAGTAATGGCGCAGTTTTCTGGATGCAAAAAATACGCCATATGCCAGTTTCTGGTAGTGCGGATACCTTTGTTTGGATTCGGAAAAAACTTCGCTTATGTAATATACCGGATGTTGATCTGGTATGCTTTGTTCTTCTTTTGTCCGCTCTACAACGATTACCGCACTAATAACCCGACTTGTAGCCGTAAGGTATAATAACATGGGTTCTTCGTCTTTTGGAGATGCCAAGATGGGAGCGTTCATCAAGGTTTCCTTTAACTGGGCCAACGCTGCATCAGCCTCTTCTGTCCATTCGAACTTGTCGGATTTCTTCAGCAGCTTGTAGAGTGGTAAGGCTTTATCCCCCAGCCGACTGATAAATCTGCTGACGGCTGCAGCGGAACCCGTCAATCTTTGGACATCTTTTACACATGTAGGTTTTGAGATGTTCAAGATTGCCTTGATCTTTTCCGGGGTAACTTCTATTCCTCTGTGGGAAACAATGAAACCCAGAAGTTTTCCTGAGGGAACCCCGAATACGCACTTAGATGGATTCAACTTCATCTTGTAAGTGCGCAAGTTTTCGAAAGTTTCTCGCAAATCCTCAAGGAGTGTATCTTTTTCCTTGGTTACGACAGCGATATCGTCCACGTAAACATGAACGTTTCTGCCAATTTGACTATGCAAATAGTGTTGCATGCAACGCTGGTAGGTTGCACCTGCGTTCTTCAGGCCAAAAGGCATGGTTATGTAATAGTACGTCCCATACGGGGTAATAAAAGAAGTCTTGATTTGATCTTCCTTTTTCATGCGTATTTGGTGGTACCCGGAGTATGCATCCAAAAAGCATAAAAGCTCGGAGCCTGCAGTGGCATCTATTATTTGATCGATTCGCGGTAACGCGAACCTATCTTTCGGACACAACTTGTTCAATCCTGTGTAATCTATACACATTCTAAGAGCAGTGGTGTCTTTCTTCGGTACTAGGACCGGATTTGCGGACCAATCAGTATGGATTAGTTCCTTGATGAAATCCGCTGCTAAAAGCCGGATAATTTCCTTGCCAATAGCCTTCCGTCTTCTTCCGTCAAAACGACGGAGACCTTGTTTAACGGGTTTTAATCCGGGAATAACCTTGAGTTGGTGCTCAGCAAGTTCCCTGGGTACGCCTGGCATGTCAGCTGGACACCAGGCAAAAATATCCCAGTTCTCACGGAGGAACTTGATGAGCTCGCCTTCCTATTTGTCGGTCATCCCAGTCCCTACAACGACAAATTTTGTCGGATCTTTGGGATCTAGGATTACCTGTCTTGTATTCTCGGACGCCTTGAAACTATCTGTTGGCTTCCGAGTTTCTTTTCCTGCCGGCATTTCTTTCGGCGATACCTCCTTGGCTAATTCCTTCAGTTCCTCCTTTGCTATAACTCTCTGAGCGCAAAGAGCGTTTTCTTTCTCCAACTCATTTGCCAGCTTGAAATCACCGGCTATGGTGATTACTCCTCCTTTGGGTCCTGGCATTTTCAGCTTGTTGTAGATATAACAGGATCTTGCCATGAATTTGGCGAAAGCTGGACGTCCGAGTATTGCGTGATACACGCTTTCGAACGGCACTACTTCGAAGGATACTTTTTCCTGCCGGAAGTGATCTTTATCTCCGAAGGTGACATCTAGGGAAATTTCTCCTAGGGATCGTGCTTGCCTGCCAGGAACAATGCCATGGAAGCGTATATTGCTGTAGTTGAGCTGGGACTCGGAGATCTTCAAGTGCTTCAGTGTATCCAGGTACATTATATTAATGCTGGATCCTCCGTCCATCAGCACTCTTCTTAGCCTAGTGTTTTGAACAATAGGGCTGACAACAAGAGCTTGTGTGCCGGGTTCAGGGATATTTCCGGGATGATCAGACTGATCCCAGATTATCGGTGTGTTGGAGTACTTCAAGAATTTCGGGGTTGCCGGAACAACCGCGTTTATTTCTCGAAGTGTTCTTTTGGCCACCTTTGCTGACGGGGTTGCTAAGAAAGTTAACATTGCTTCTCCGTCAACTCTCGGAAATTTGGGTTCGCCCTTTCGCTGTTGTTCTTGGATTTTGTCATCAGTGTCCGATTCACTGTCTTCTTTTTCAGCTTCTGGCTTTTGTTTGGCTGGTTTCCTTTTGGAACCCTTCCCTTTATTTCCGGATCCTGCATTGCCTTTCATATGCTTGTTTAGCCGGCATTGCGCGTTTGTGTGGGTTGGTTTCCCAAATTGCGAGTGGTGGACGCAGGGTTTCGACTTAATTCTCTCCCATTCTTCGGGAGTGTAATTGATTGGATCTGGACTGCGGCCTTTCCACTTGTTCACCTTTTCTCCTCCAAAGGCTATGTTGACCTCCTTGGGCTTTGTTGTTGACTCCGGAGTTCCTTTTTTGTCAGAACGAGGGGTTTTCTTGGCGAGTATTAGTGACTCAATATTGCCTCCTCTTGCTCTGATATCATCTTCGGCTGCAGCATGCTCATTAGCGGTTGTAAGCATAGATCCGAGATCTTTGTGCTGTTTAGAACCAACCATGAACGGTACGAGTCCGGGTTTTAGGCCATTGACGAAAGCATGCATTGCTTGTACGTCAGTTACTCCAGAGCAACTATTCTTCATTGCAGTCCATCTGGAGATGAAATCCACGTATGGTTCGTCCTCAAATTGGGTGCAACGGTTCAGCTGGTTGATGCTATTTGGGCGTTTGTATGTTCCCCGAAAATGCTGAGTGAATACTCTCGCCATATCATCCCAACTGTCGACAGTTCTTGATGGTAAACCATTGATCCAATCTCTGGCTCCGTCTAACAACATTAGGGGAAGAAACTTGACAGCTTCCAGGTCTGTCCCATTGTTGATTTGGACGGCTGTATAATAATATGAGAGCCAGGTATCCGGGTTTGTACTGCCGGTATACTTTTGGTAGGTTGGACCAACTTTGGCGAAGCCAGAATGCAGGGTTATCCTTCGGATCCTGTCAGTAAAACACTTAGGACCAAAGTATAGATCATCCTTTTCTGCTCTATCAATGTGTGCAGAATATCTTCCGGCTGAATGGACAGAAGGGGATCTACTCCTCTCTTTCCCATTGTTGCGCGGATGCGCTTTTCCGGGGTTGTTTCTATCTTTTCCGATGTCACGCCCCTTGGGATTAGGTGGAGTCCTGCTCCTGTACCTTTCCTTATCCTTAGGCGGTGTCCGAGATCTTTCACGTCTGTGAGGTATATCGTATCTTCCAGCTTTCTCAGCTGTGTTTCTTGGAGGTGGCATTATTTTGCCGTCATTCCGATGTTTGTCTTCCCGATCACGTGGTTTATATCCATCTTTCGGGAGATGAGGTCCGGTTCTAGACGCTGCGTCTCGGTTGTCGGGGTTTTTCTTGTCTTTTCTCGGATCCTCTTTTTTATCCGAATCTCCGGGTTCTTCCGGTCCAGGTGCTCCAGCAGCGCAAGTAGCTGTTTTGCAGAGGGCGGAATTATCATGCAGCCTCCCTGATCGCTCTTGGCCTCGCTGCTGCTGCTGTAATGCTTTTCCTAAGAAAGCATATACCCCTTGGAGTTTTTCCCCGTTGGAGTACAGATCATTGTTTAGGATGGCGAACGTTGCTTCCGCGTTTTCTGCTGCGGTTTTGTATATTGGTTCGCCCTTGGCATCTTTGCCGTTTAACTGCTTTTGCCAAGATGGGTTATAGAACCTTTCTTTTGGCGGCAGTTCTTCCGGTCTTGCGATTCCGGGTAACCTAGTAGGTTTTAAGGCAGATCTATGCTTTCTCTCGTACTCCTCTATTTCTTCCTTCATGACTTTGATGTCATTATGGGTTTGTTGGAGATGTTGCCGAGATCTAAGCAGATGTTGCTGTTGCCGTTGAAAATCTTGTCTCCTGGCTTCCAGCATCTCAGGGGGTTCATCTGGTCCCACTGGTGTTTGTAATAGCTCTTGCTCTTCCAGTTCTGTCATTGGCGGAGCAGTGATTTCCTTAGATTTCTTTTCCGCGGGCTTTGTGCCGCTAATATCTCCAACTTCCAGGTTTTCATCAGCGAGATCGGCTGATTTTTTCTTCCGGAGTTTGTATTGGAGTTTTTTAGAAGCACGGTGCTTTTTCTTGGAAGAAGGAGGTTTTTTGACAGGCTCATCTTCTGTCATCTCCTTAACATTGGGGAATATCGGAGAAGTTTCTCCATCTTCTCTTTCTTCCACCGGCGGAGGGGTTTTAGGGCTTTCCTGGCTGCCGGCGCCCGTTGTATCAGCTGGTTTTGCCATTAGCACTTCATGGAATCCCTCTTGAAAGGACTTAACCTTTCTTACGAAGGCATCCTCGTCTTCGTCTTCGGAGTCGAAGTTATCCGATCCGGTTTCCGACTCCAATCTCGCCTCAATGGCGGCAAGCACGGACTCTGCTTCCGAGTTCATCGCCTTGTTGACGGATGTCGGATCTTCCGTCTCTGTGACAGGTGTTTCTTCTTCCGTCTCTATGAAGGGTAGGTTGTTATCTGCCTCTTGCACGGGATTTCCGTCATCCGTGTTTTCAGCGATTTCGGATTGCACCATGCCGATAAAGTGTGTATCACTGTTTTGTCGGCGATCTGAGCAGAATTCGGGATCATAGTCGTCTTCGACTGGGTATAGGGCGGGTGGGATAAATTTGCTTCCACCGCAAAACCCCATTGCTTCTGCAGTTAGTCCGATAAAGATGTTAGCAGATCCAATCGGTAACACGCAGGCACTTACCAGGTGGTTTTGCGCCGGTATGTAGGATCCGTTGTCGAGGAAGCGCCCGACGTCGTCGTCGAACTCCAGGCTTCCGACAGTGATCGATCTTCCAATTCCGCCGAGTATCCCAGATCGGAATTTCACGCCTGACGTCGTTTGCCCCACGGTGGGCGCCAACTGTCGAGACATCGTAGTAGTTTTCATAGACGGGGGTGTCATGAGACTACGGTAGAGACGTGGGGTAACGGGATAGCGTAGTAACACAGAACTCGGGATTTTACCCAGGTTCGGTACGTCGCGACAGTACGGCGTACCTACTCCTGCACTTCTCACTAATTGGGACTAAAGCCCGTTTATCAGGGTTACAATGTGAGGGTGTAGATCTAGCTTCTCGGCGAGGATGAGCTTCTCGGCGAGTTGCGTAGAGCTTGAACTTGTGACTAACTTAACTTGTTTAATCTATCTCCCGTCCGGCTTTATATAATAGCCGGATTAGGGATTACAGAATAGGAAACCTAGAAGACTACGTTAACTTGTAACTTGGAAAGCAAGGAATCCGTCTTCTCCTCCAACCCAGATCACGTGGGCCGTGATCCGGGTTCTTCTAGAATCCGGCTTCTGCGCGTCGGACTACTGGGCCGCCCAATGGACCTAAGCCCATTACCATGTAGGCCACCCTGGTAGTCCGGCTCTTTGTCTACCATCTTCTATACCCCTATTCAGTATATATCCGACATCTTGGATATGTCTTGGGGTGACATGGGAATCACTAAGCTTGAGATTTTTTCCATCCTTCATCTCATCACATCATATTTATCTCCCACACTTGAAAACTTCCTCCACCTAAAACTTCTCCACAATCTTCATTAGCAACGTTAGTGTAATCAAAATAATAAATCCACTTGGTTAAGTTTCAACACAAGTCTAAAACTCCATTTAAAACATAAGCTACCGTCACAACTTATTTTAAAGCTCTCCTTCTCAAAAGAACACCAAAAGAAAAAGATTCAGACGCAAATGCAAATATTGGCAGAAATCTGTCAAAACAGAATAGTCAGTAAAGATGATTTTTTTTCAAAAATCTTATGTTGCTCAAATAAAAAGTGGGAAACTAACGAAAGTTAGGTAACAACCTAGGTCATGTGTTTTTTTAAAGCAATTCGACATTCTGGCTGAGAGATATGATGTTTTTGGCAACAACCCAGAAATCCGTTTTAGAACAGCAACTTCCCCAAATAGCACTAGCTCTTTATTAGTCTTTACTTTTGGAACAAAAAAGAAAAAAAAGGATATGGAGAGGTTGCCACAAAGGTAACAACTTCCAAAATAAAAGGTAAAACTGAAAGCAAAATAACAAGGGTTGTCTTCGAAGAGCTCTTTCTTTATAGCCATTAATATAGGCTCAATATTTTCAAAAGATGCTCACATAAGAAATAAGAATTGAAGCAAAATTGAGCATAAATAAGAAAATATGAAACACATTTAAATCTAACTCACTTCCTATGCATAGGAATCTTGTAATGAAACAAATAAAAGAAGCTCAAAGTACCAAGCATAGGAAGGTAAAACAAGAATAACTTGAAAAATTTCAACATAGAGAGAGGTGTTTTAGTAGCATGAAAATTCCTACAAACATATTTTCCTCTCTCGTAATAATTTTTAGTGGCATCATGAAAAAAACTCAACAATATAACTATGACGCAAAGAATGTTTTTCATGATCTACAAGCACATAATTCATATCAAGCTCTACGGGATCAAAATTAACTAAAATCATGACCTCTTCCAACCCACTTTTTGCAATATTAAACAATTATGATGGATCACTCTCCAAAGGGATGGGACTCCTTCTAGCTAAAGTCAAGACGTCTCCAATCCCATTTTAAGTAACATTATAATTTATATCATCTAGTAACATAGGACCATCCTCTAGAGCATTATCATATAAATTTTCTAAGCAAACTTCCTCATTATCATGAATATCAATAGTAGCAAAAAATAGAGGATTATCATAAGATGTATCAAAATATCAAGGATTATCGTAAATAACAATAGGAAAAGTATCAAAATGTTTATCTTTGTTACATATAGTGTCTTTGAGGTTGTTACCTCTCTAACAAGTATCAAGTTCATCAACAATGGATATTTCGTAAGAATCCATAGGATCATCACATTCGTCAATATAGCACTCATCCTTCTTTGGTAAGCATGGAGGGAAATCAAATAAAGTGATTATAGCATGAGTTAAATAGTTACTCTCATTAGAAGGTAGAAATGCGTAGCTACTCCATTCTTCCTCCTTTTGTTCGTCACCCTCTGGTCTTACGAGAAGCAGGAGGATTAAACGTATAGAGTGTTGGAAAACAATTAGAGTAAAAACAATACAACAAGGAAAAAATTATGAAAGTGCTTAAAAGAAAGTTTGCAATATGAGGAAAATAGGACTGGGGGGCATAGGTTCACTAGTGGTGTCTCTCCAAAGAAACAAACACGTTGGATTAACAAATTACAACTGGACAGTTGAAAAATCATGAAAGTATACCAATATTATTATGAAGAGATATAGTTCACGGATTCTAACATTATAATCATTACGTCAAGGCATATAGACCGCTATCCAGCATGCATCCATATCTAAAAGTCCACCTCAAGAAATCTATCCAGCAAATACATTGGTATTAAGTTGCAGCAATGAAGTGATTGCTATGTGTGCACGTAACATTCCAGTTTTTGAAAAATTTGAAAATTTTGAAACCTAGATGCATACATGTGCATCATAGCATCCCTGCATTTTGATTACATAAAAATTGGATTTTAATTTGTTAAAAACAAAATTTTAGGTGTTATTACCTATTAAATCACTAATTGAGTTTAAATCAATTTTAAAAAATAACTATTTTTTGTTATCCAATTTCGTGCCAAAAGGTTCTATATTTCATAAGCTTTCCAAAATAAATTTTATCAAAAAAAAAAACTGAAAAGCTTTGACTTGGTTTTGAATCAATTTATTTAAAAACAGAAAAAAAAAACAACGCAGCAACCCACCTCTCTCTCGGCCAACTTCTCTTTCCCCCCCCTCTCTCTCTCTCTCTCTCTCGCATGCGTGCAGATGCAGCAGAGCAGGCTCAACCCAGCACGAGCCCGCCAGTAGCCCACCCAGCGCTACCACGGCCCTCTCCCCTACCTCTCATTGTCACATGGGTCCCACGTGACTTAGCCGTGACGACATCGACACCGAGACGGACTCGACGTCCGTGCACGCTCAGGACATCGCCACCGCCTCTCCTCGTGCCCTATCCCGCCCCGCACGTCTCGGCCCCTATGAAACACCCCCTCGACGTCTGCGCACGCCCCTCCTGCAAACTCTAGCTCCACCCCCGCACATAATCGATCTCAGTGAGTGTAGCGCCATCACATTTAATAATGTAAGAACTACTATGTTAAGTGTTAGTCCCTGGATCAATGCTAGCACCACAGAACACAATGTAAAGTATCTTTACAGAAGTATCAAAATTATTGCAAAAGATCTAGAATAGCCAAGTATAGCTTTATTACAAAGTGCATAGTGTTGGAAGACTAGCAAAACTCAGAGTTCTAAACAACAGAAATAAAGGTAGCAATGAGCCTCCATCTTCAATTATGCGCCACAAGCATTACATGTTGGGTGTAGACTCGATTCCAAGCACTTGATCACACTTCATCATCAGAATTTCCTGCATGTTGAAATATGCAGCCCCCGAAGGAGGTCAGTACAATTTGATGTACTGGCAAATGCCACTATGGTGGATATAAATTGACAAGTCTTAACTACATTCATATCTAGCTTGGTGGAGTTTAGGCTATTTGGAAAAAGGATGTTTTTCCCTAACACTTTTTTAAAAAGAGTTTTCTTTTCAAAGATTAGCACCATGGGACAAACCTAGGTGCATAACAACTATATTTCCTTGGCCAAATTTTACGATTCTTCTGTCCATCCTTGTCCAGTTGCTCGAAGTCGTCCATTACTGGGGACACGGCTATGATCATAGTTTCTAACTCTGCAAAGGTTGTGCACTTTCACCCTTTGTCTTCAATTAGCCCAAATATCCTATACACACGGAGTGCATCATGGAATGGAGGGAATTGAGATGAGATCTTTCAGAAGAATAAATTCAACCCAACCGGAATGACCCGTTCCACCTATAAATATTCTACATCTGCTTGTCAAGCCTGGGCTGAACTCTCACAACTTAGTTGATAAAGATAGAGCCCATATTGTCAAAGGGCTACACGGAAAGCTACTAAACTTAGAGGACTTGGCAATCTCTTTGTTTCCTGGGTGGCATTCCTCAAGTGAACTCCTTAGGAGATTAAAGGCCCTAAGGAGACACTCAACTTTCGACAACCACGCAATACCAAACCCACCCAGGTGGTTCATTGGTGTTTATACTAAGAATTTTCCACAACATCGAGGAAAACAAATTTTTAGCAAGGCTAAGCATCTACTAAGTACTAAGTATCCAAAATAACAAGTCTAAAGGATGGCTACACACTACTTGGGTTTTGCATAGAATAATAATAACTTAGTAAAAATTCCCTGTCATGCATACTACTAAAAAACAATAGTAATGCATAGTAAAAATATGGGAGATTTGATGGTGTGTCACTTGCCTTGGCAATAGGATGAACAATCACAACAAGAATAGCAGCAACAAGAGTATTCCTCTTCACAATCTAATACAAGAAAAACAAGCCACACATAAACATACAAAACAAACATAACATAGAAAACAAAATAACAATACAAAAACATGTATGAATGTTATGCAATGATCAAATTAGTGCACAAAATTCACAACTAGCAATAAGTACTAATAATGATGTTCTTTGATGTTAATAACATGGTTATGATGCATGCAAAACAAATTAATTATCAAATTTTAATTATTAACACTAGTCATCACACCCGTGCCTCCGCACGGGAAAATCATTTTTAATTTTTATTAGTACATGTAGAATTTTAGAAATTACCGACACGGGAAAACTTAGGATGATAATTTTCCTTAACTACTGTAAATATTCTTTTCACTTTATTGGTTAATTATATAAAGGTGGAAAAGGTGTCAGACTACTATGATCTTTTTTGTTAGTATTTTTTGTATGCATTATATGTATTGATTTGTCAAATCTGTCACAAATGGAACTATGTATGCCTGGGATCTGCCCAAACAATACCGAAGATATAAAACATGTATAAATTATTGTAGGGCCTTTTTAAGGTTTCGTGGCTAGGTGTGGGCTATGCAACTCCAAATATGATGACCGTCCAATTATTGTCTTTTTTGTTCCACATATAAATGCAATGAAGCCTTGATCTTCACTTTTCAGAGACAGGTTGAGTATTAATTAACACTACAAAAAAAATTCTATTTTTTAAAAGTATTTTTTCTTTGGATTTATTCATCATGAGTATTTCAATACATTTTATTGACTCTGGTATATCTTATATATTGCATAGTAACATCAAAAGATCAGATAGCTTAAATGTATATTTACTGATAGATTATTAATGATCAAATGTCAATATAGATTTGCAACTATTTTCTGTTGGCATATTCTTATATGACATAGATAAAAACTTGCATGTGTTTATGAGATGATACACAAAAGCTTTAATTTATTTTCTCGTATGAGTATATATCAGTCGAAATTGCATATGAAAGAATTGTGTTACTTTTGTAGCCTAATTTGATTTATATGTGACTACCTTTTTCAAACAAAGACATATGTGAGATTATCATGACGTGTATCAATGTATTAGCAAAAATCCTATCTCTAGAGAAACATTCAAATAAACCCATGATTTCAATAGTAAATACTCTCTTGACGTCATTGTGCAGCATGTGCTCTACTCTTTATGAAAAAAGTAGTAGAATAATTCAACAGATTTATCGCACCATGCATACTAATATTAATCTAAAGCACATGGATAAGGCTTCCTACCTTAGTTTGAATGCATCTGTACCCTGAAGGTATGGTATGCATGTTAACTCAAAGAATTTTGTGGGGATGCCGCCGCCAGCCGGCCAACCGGCTGGATCGATTCAACCTGCTCGCATGATCATACTCCCAAGCGCTTCTGGTAATAGCGTTATCATCTGCACCTCATGGGTTTTCTACATGTAGCCCAATGAAATTCATGGATTTTGCGGCCGGCCGGCCGGCCAGTACTCGGCAACAGCCGGCTCAAAGATTAAACCTCATGTACGATTAGCCTTGTCAACGCTTCATGATACTTCATAAACGTATCCTTAATTTCTAATGGTCCATGTTGTTTCCCACATGTTTTCCTTACACTTTATGTCATTTTTATCGATTTCCCGGGACTAACCTATTGACAAGATGCCATAGATCCAGTTCTTGTTTTCTGCTGTTTTTAGTTTCAAAAAAGTTGTTCTGGAAATATTCTCGGAATTGGACGATTCGAAACCAGAAGTCTTAGAAGTCCTGGAAGCATACAGAAGCCCCGAAGATCCTCGGAGGGGGGCCACATCATAGGGTAGCGCCACCACCCCCTGGCCGCGCCACCTAGGGGTGTGGCCCCCCTAGCCACCTCCCGACATTGCCCTTTCGCCCATATATACAACCTGAGGCATAAACCTTGAAACAATTGACCTTTTCCACAAAATACATATGTAGCTCCGCCGCCGCCGACAAGTTTCGGGGGACAGATCTCTGTTCTGGCACCCTGCCGGGACGGGGAAGTGCCCCCGGATGCCATCTCCATCGACTCCACCGCCATCTCCATCGCTGTTGTTGTCTCCTATGATGAGGAGGGAGTAGTTCTCCCCCGGGGCTGAGGGCTCTACCGGTAGCTATGTGTTTCATCTCTCTCTCCCATGTTGTGATCTATATGTGATCGTGAGCTTTGTAATCTAGTTGAATTCATCGATATTATTCTTCATCTATTATGCAACTCAATTGGTTTTTGTTATGAGATCTCCGTAAGCACTTTGATCACGGTGTAAAGGTGACAGTGTGTGCGCCGTGTGGTTTAGCATTATATTTATATTTTGTGTTGGATAACCCTATGAAATTGTGGTGTTTGTGTGGAACCATCTGGGTCCCATGGTGATAGCATGGGGGTTACTTGGTTGGGAAAGTGCTTACTTTGAGGAGTTCTGTTACAGCCCTACGCAATGATTGGTGTTTGTTATTCGACCGGAGAGTGGTTCGGAGTAGCATAGTGAAGAAATGATATTTATGCATTCAATTGTGTTTTCATTGTTGAGAGTGTCCACTAGTGAAACTAGGAGCCCTAGACCTTATTTACAAGCATTGAAACACTGTTTTCCGCCTGTTCTACTACATGTTTGCTTGCTGCCATTTTTATTTCAGATTCTTGTTATCACTTATTATCATCCATATTACTTGCATTTTACTCTCTCTTCGCCGAACTAGTGCACCTATATACCTGAAAAGTATATTGGGTGTGTTGGGGACACAAGAGACTTCTTGTATATTTATTGCAGGGTTGCTTGAGAGGGATATCTTTGACCTCTACCTCTTTGAGTTCGATAAACCTTGGGTGATCCACTTAAGGGAAACTTGCTGCTGTTCTACAAAGCTCTGCACTTGGAGGCTCAACACTGTCTACAAGAATAGAAGCGTGCGTAGACATCAAGATCTTTTCTGGCGCCGTTACCGGGGAGGTAAGGTAAAAGGTTCTCACATCCTCGGGTGTGAGAGCTCAAAGTTATTTCCTTTAGATTCTGCAATTATATCTTTTTGTTTCTTGTTTTCACTAGTTAGGATTATTTTTACTTATTGCTTGTTTTTATTTTTTACTAGTTAGTCTTAATGGAAAAAAAAAATGAGAGAGCTTTATTTGCATTCTAGTAGCAATGTTATTAGCATTAATTATTTGGATACCATTATTTCCAGTACTATGGGAAAGTCTAAGCTTGGGGAAGCTAGTTTTTACGATCTTTTTAGTTTTCCAGCTTTAGAGGAGAAAATTTGCTCTGACAAATAATTTATCTCCCATATGTGATAAACCTAATTATGCTTGTGATATTTTAAATCCTCCTACTGAAAGCATTCCTTTTAAAATACCTAAGAAAATTGTTGAACTTGTCATGGATAACCGTTATTTTGGAGATGGAACTGTCCATCATCGTGATCATTTACTCTTTATACATGAATTATGCGGGTTGTTCAAGTGTGTAGGTATTTCAATGGACCAAGTTAAGAGGAGGTTATTATCTTTGTCTCTTAAGGACAAAGTAAGGGAGTGGTATGAGCTACTAGATGATCCTCATCATTTGGAGTGGAAGGAGCTCCAATCTCTATTTCATTCTAAATTTTATTCTTCTCATGAACTATATTTAGATAGGAATTACATTTATAATTTTTGGCATCATGAGGGAGAAAGCATAGATCAATCTAGGGGAAGACTTAAAACATTAATACTTAAATGTCCTAACCATGATCTTCCTAGGGAAATAATTGTTACTATTTTTTATGCAAGGCTTTCAGGACATTATAGGGATTATCTAGATGCATGTTCAGAGGGTTCTTTCTCAAGTAAGAAGGTTGAAGCTAAATGGGATCTTCTTGAAACAATTGAAACCAAAATTGAATATTGGAATAACAACAAAGGTAAAGAATCAGGTATAAACTATGAGTATGATTGCATTAAGACTTTTGCTGAAACTGCTGATTTTCATGAGCTTAATGCTAAATATGGTCTTGATCCTCAAATGGCTGTCGGTTGGTATAGATCATTTTCTTCTTATATTAATCTTCCTAAAAATGTGGACATATATCATGAACCTTTTAAAGACACTTGCATGAAAAATTAAATTGTTATTGATGATTGCAATGAACATGCTCAAACTTCTGAAAGTACTATTTCTTATAAGAATTTTAATTTCTGTGGAGCACTTAGACCTTGTGAAAAGAATCAAATTGAAGAAGAGTATTGTATCCATCATAGGAATGAAAAAACTAGAAAGTGGGATAGGGCTCTAAATGATCTTGGTGAAAAATGTTGTGGCCTCTATCCTTTTTATTTGTGAACTTTGCTGTAAAGTGGGTCATCTTAATTTTCAATGCTCAAGCCATGATAGTATCCTTTCGAATACTATGAGTACTGCAAGTTTGTATTGTGATGACATGATCACCCCCAATGAGAATGATGAACTTACATTATTTTTGGGGTGTGAAGAGTTATTAAGAAAAACTTCTTTGATTAATATGAGTGCTTTTGATATGAATAGTGTCTTGCATGAATGCCATCTTTATTGTGTTTAAAATTGCCATGAAAATACTTACATACAAAATATTCTAAAAGAGGACACTTTACCAAAATATGACAGGGCTAATATTTGTTTTCATCTTATTAATTAAGAGGAGGAATCCTCCAAGGTTTGTTCTATTGTTTCTGACAATAAACCAGGCTATGTGGAGAAGCTTCCTTTCAAGCCTCTCCCTCCTATAGAGAGTAAGAAGAAGAAGAAGAAGAAGAAGAAGAAGAGGAGTAAAAAGAGAGAGGTAATGGTATCTCTCCCTAAGCATGTTGCTCATTACAGCTTTTGCTGATGAGTCTGAACTCGATGATTTTCCTATGCCTGTTATTTATAAAAGTGACCATGATTGGGAGAAACACATTACTTTTGATATTGAAAATATCTTTGGTACCAATTCTGAAAATGATGATAATTGTTGTACTATTAGTACCATCCATGTTCCTTCTAATGATAATAAAGAAAGCTCTAAGCTTGTGGATGGTGTGTTTGAAAATCTTTTTTCTATTGATGATATGCTTGATACATCTCTTTCTAGTAAAAATGATGATATGTTTACAAATGAATGCACTTTGAAAGATAACTATTCTGTTGCCTATGATGATACTATGCCTCAAGTCTTTGACAACTATTATAAAAGATGCTATAACATAGGCTATGATTACAATTATCCTTATGAAACCTGTCATGGTTATGGAGGGATTACCCAAAACCATCTCCCTAATATACAGCTTATCTATCATGTTGGAGTTCTTTATGATGATTATAATGATTATGGTATTTTCAGTCCACCTACTATTGAGGAGAAAATTAATTATGATTTCAAAATGCCTCCTATGTTTGATGATAATGGTGATGATAATCATAATGATAGCTATTTTTTAAAATTTTCTCCCACTGCTATTAATAAGAATGACTATGCTTATGTAGAGAGTAATTATTCTTTTATGCATGTGGCTCATGATAAGAATATTTCATGTGATAGTAATGTTGTTAATTTTATTCATGATGCTACTGAAAGTTATTATGAGATAGGGAGACATAGTTTCATGCATCTCAGCAATATCAAGTTTCCCCTCTTTATGGTTAAAATTATGAAGTTGCACTTGTTTTGCTTTCCTATGCTCGTCACTTTGTGCTTCGTTGACTTGTTTTTCTACAAGATTCTTTTTCATAGGAAGTGGGTTAGACTTATTTTTTATACTTGCTTCTTGATGCTCACTTTTACTTAATTCATATGTATTGTGTGAGCATTACTTGATTCCACCTTTCTATGCCTAGCTGAAAGGCGTTAAAGAAAAGCGCTACTCGGAGACCAACCGTTTTATTTCGCTGTTTTCGACCCGTTTTCCTTTGTTTTCTTTTGTGTGCTTCGCACCTGGGTGTTGTCTACTTCCTTAGCAACCCCTATGTATCTTTTCTTTTGAGTTTTTGTTGAGCCAAGTAAAGCCTCTAGTGGAAATTTGAGGTTATATTTTGGATTTCTGCGCAGGAAACAAATTTCTGCTGTCCACTGTTAATTCCATAAAAAATCACAGCAAATTCAAAATGACCTGAGTTTGTCTGTGCTTAATCCTGAGTTATATACGCAACTTTTCTTAGTTGACCACTTTTTTATTTGAGCAACAGAAGATTTTAGAAAAAATCGATATTTACCTCCTGTTCTGTTTTGACAGATTTCTGCCATTTATTGCATTTGCATCTTAATCTCTTTCTTTTGGTGTTCTTTTGAGAAAAGGAGTTTTAAAATAAGTTGTGACAGTAGCTAATGTGTTTTTAAGTGTTAGACTTGTGTTCAAACTGAACCATGTGAATTTATTTTTTCAATTGCACTAACGTTGCTAATGAAGATCGTGATAATTTTGGTGTGAAGGTAGTTTTCAAGGGTCAAGAGAAGAGGATGATATGATGTGATCAACAAGAGTGAAAATCCTAAGCTTGGGGATGCCCCGGTGGTAAACCCAGCAAATTCAAAGAAGACTCAAGTGTCTAAGCTGGGGGATGCCCAAGGCATCCCTTTCTTCATCAATAAATTATCAGGTCACTTCTAGTGAAACTATATTTTTATTCGGTCGCATCTTATGTGCTTTACTTGGAGTGTATTTTATTTTTGTTTTCAGTTTCTTTTTCTTTTTTGCTTTCAGTTTTTTTTTTCTTTTTGAATAAGCTTGGTTGGACCCCAGCATTCTTTTATTGGAAAGTGACACGCTCCACTTTTTCATGAGAATACTTTGTATTCTTAATCTTTGTCTAGTTGCTGCATTTATTTAGCTCTTTTTGCATGCATCTCTTATTCAGAGCTGTTAGTTTTAGTAGTGTTATGTTATTATTCTCATGATTGCTTGTTGAATCATGTAGAGTATTTTTTGTTAAAACATATCTTGTTTGGTGCTTGTTGGGAAAAGAAACTGCTCCTTGAAGTAGAATTTTTAATGGTGCAAGTAGAAGCTTGTATAGACCATGGCTAGAAATTTTTTATATCATGCTAGATGTTATTTTAGTTTTAAAGCCTTGTGGTTATTGAGTAGCATGATTAGCCTGAAATAGATGAGAGTGTTGAATGTGCCATTGAAAGATTCATGAGTTGTTCCTGTCATGTTGAAGCATAAATTTATGATATTCTCTTTCGAATGTTTTATTTGGTTGACTTGGCGCATGCTCACACCATGTTTATGACTATGAACCAGTCACTAATAGGCTCTATGATCATTTAGTTTTTGAACTTGTGATACCGCTTATTCTTTAATTAATGATGTTTATGTCGCTATGCATGATTATGGCTCTTATGCTCTCTTTATTTGTCGCTCCCAGTCTTTTGCTAGCCTCCACCTGTACTGAGTATGATCTCTACTCGTGCATCCAACTCCCTAAAAACAAGGTTTCCCATTGTGTCCACCATACCTACCTACATGTGGTATTTAACTTCCACTCCAAGTAAATTTCTCATGTGTTACCTTTAAAACCTTCAAAATTACTCCTGATTTATGTTCCTGTTTTTGCTCATGAGGTGGTAAATAGAGAATCTTTATCTCACTTGTTGATTGGATTTCACACCCTGGACTAGTGGCTTCATCCGCTTATCCAAATGATAGAAGAGCTGGCAGCAGGGTGCCCAGCCCCAAATTAATACACAAAAATTCTCTTCACTATTTTCCCCCCTGATTTATCAGTCAAAGCATAATTGTGTAAACAAAAGAGAAAGAGAGACGAACTTCTACACCAGTTGCGTCCTTCACCATGGGAGCCGCTCTTGTGAATCTAGTTGGCTTGTGACGTACTGTATTTTCTGTTTACCATTCGTTGAAATTAGCATACATCTCCCAATATATAGACACTCCTCCACGGTATGTGATTGTTGGCAGGCACCCGAGGATTCGGTTAGCCATGGTTTGTGAAAGATGGATGGGAGGAGTGTCAAACTTTTAATACCTCTGTTTAATAAAATAAAAGCTCTAGCACATGAGTGATCCCTGCTTCCCTCTACGAAGGGCCTTTCTTTTACTTTTATGTTGAGTCTCCATCTTCTAACTTTATGCATAGTTGAGAGAGCATTTTTTCCATTCTGAGTTCTATGTGCATTTGTCCCACAAAAATCAATAATTACTTCATAATGTGATATTATTTGTTCTTAAATTATTTTCTCTAGTCTTCCTCATAAACTTTGAAGGTGTCCTGGCATTTATGTTTTGCCCCACTCTTAAGGACTAGCAAAATATCACTTTGCCATGCTTTCTCTATACTTGAAACAAACGTATATCCTTCTTTGCATTATTATTCATGATCTTTTATTTGAGATACTTCTCATGATGCAATGTGATTGCTATGCTTTATTATTAAAGTTCTGTTTATCATGTTTGTGTTAAAGTTCTATAATCTCAGCTTACATATGCTTTTACATATTATGATCAAGATTGTGTGGTAGCATGTCACCTCAGAAATTATTTTGTTTTATCGTTTACCTACTCGAGGACGAGTAGGAACTAAGCTTGGGGATGCTTGATACGTCATAAACGTATCCTTAATTTCTGATGTTCCATGTTGTTTTCATGTTGTTTCCCACATGTTTTCCTTACACTTTAAGTCATTTTTATCGATTTCCCGGCACTAACCTATTGACAAGATGCCACAGAGCCAGTTCCTGTTTTCTGTTGTTTTTAGTTTCAGAAAAGTTGTTCTAGAAATATTCTCGGAATTGGACGATTACAAATCCAGAAGTCTTAGTAAGTCCTCGAAGCATACAGAAGTCCCAAAGAGCCCCGTAGGGGGGCCACAGAGTGGCCACACCATAGGGTGGCGCCACTACCCCTGGCCACTTCCCGGCATCGCCCTTTTGCCCATATATACTCCCCGTGGCATAAAACCTAAAACGATCGACCTTTTCCACAAAATATATCTGTAGCTCCACCGCCGCCGTCGACAAGTTTCGGGGGACAGATCTCTGTTCTGGCACCCAGCCGGGACGGGGAAGTTCCCCCGAAGGCCATCTCCATCGACTCCACCGCCATCTCCATCGCCGTTGCTGTCTCCTATGATGAGGAGGGAGTAGTTCTCCCCCGGGGCCGAGGGCTCTACTGGTAGCTATGTGTTTCATCTCTCTCTCCCATGGTGTGATCTATATGTGATCATGAGCTTTGTAATCTAGTTGAATTCATAGATATTATTCTTCATCTATTATGCTACTCAAGTGGTTTTTGTTATGATATCTCCGTTAACACTTTAGTCACGGTGTAAAGGTGACATTGTGTGCACCGTGTGGTTTAACATTATATTTATATTTTGTGTTGGATAACCCTATGAAATTGTGGTGTTTGCGTGGAACCATCTGGGTCCCATGTTGATAGCATGAGGGTTACTTGGTTGGGAAAGTGCTTACTCTGAGGAGTGCTGTTACAGCCCTACGCAATGATTGGTGTTTGTTATTCGACCGGAGAGTGGTTCGGAGTAGCATAGTGAAGAAATGACATTTATGCACTCAATTATGTTTTCATTGTTGAGAGTGTCCACTAGTGAAAGTAGGAGCCCTAGGCCTTATTTTCAAGCATTGAAACACCGTTTCCGCCTGTTCTACTACATGTTTGCTTGCTGCCATTTTATTTCAGATTACTGTTATCACTTATTATCATCCATATTACTTGCATTTTACTCTCTCTTCTCCGAACTAGTAAACCTATATACCTGACAAGTATATTGGGTGTCTTGGGGACACAAGAGTCTTCTTGTATCTTGATTGCAGGGTTGCTTGAGAGGGATATCTTTGACCTCTACCTCCCTAAGTTCGATAAACCTTGGGTGATCCACTTAAGGGAAACTTGCTGCTGTTCTACAAACCTCTGCACTTGGAGGCCCAACACTGTCTACAAGAATAGAAGCGTGCGTATACATCACTTCACTCTATCTGATGACAGCATGGTCATGAACATCCCGCCTCTGCGAGAACCAATCTTATTTCGTAACAGATCGGTATTTTTTCTTCGTGAAAACACATGCCTCATATATATTTTTCTTTACGTCCATAGCGTTCATTGGTTCGGTGACTCTCGTGGCCGATTAGATAATCTGAACCGTATAAAAATTAAACCTTCTTGTATTGACGGATTAGATATAATTTCTCAAGGATTAACGTGGTGGTTTGTAGGGAGTCTCCAATTAGTAGATATAAGATTACTAGGGTTTTTATATAGGATAATATGAAAATTAATAGAGTTTCTGTTACAAAGTTGCACAAATAATTTTTCCTATGATTCTACTGGATAGAGGACATCAAAACAAAACTATAGAAATTTAGATCACCTAAAAAGGATTTATAAAACTAAAGTTATGCCCAAAATAGTGATTAACATAGATCTACAAATAACATGTGAGTGCACGAGACAAAATTGTAATTTCAATGGCCTAAGTTATTCTACACATTGTGCTGATTTCAAACAACCCAAGATCATTAGATTTGGAATTACAGAACTTGAGTTATGATTTTTTGAAGTTTTAATTCAAATCTGTTTTATTTTGTTTTAAATAAAAACAAGATCGATCCGAGGAGAGATCAACGGGGCGCTCTGATTGGCTGGTACCGCTTCGATGCAGATTGCGATCTACGGCCGTTAGATGTAATGTGCTATAGGTGGCCCAGATCCACCGTACTGCTTCGACGACTCCTTCTAATTTGAACCCTCAGATGAAGATCTGACGGACACCGCTTCTCCTCTGCTTCGTGGTCGCCGGGATCTCGCCGGAGTTGAGTGTGCGTGATGACCGGGGCAAGTGTGGGCTCGACGCGGCTATTCTACGGGCCTAGGAGCTAAACAAAGCATACCATGAGGGTCGGGGTGACGGCGCGAGCTCGGTAGCGAAGGCGACATGGTTGTGGATCTCTATAGCTCCCTCGATGGCTCGCTGGAGTAGCTCGTGGCGGCGGTTGGTCACGGGCATGGACGGCGGCATCGATGTGGTCCTCCTATGGACGTGGCAAAAGCTCCAATCGGTGCTTCTTCCTTCCGCGGTGGTCCTAATCACCTCGGTGTCGTCCTTCGTGGCGCGTGGCAACAGCGACGTCGATGTCCCAAGGATGCTCCAATGGCCGACGGCAGCGTATTTGGTTAGGGTTTGGTGGCGGGTGTGGACGTTGAGGCGCACGGGGCTGCTGGGTATTTGTAGGCCCCCATGACGTGGGGGGAGGGGTTAGGGCATGGGGAGACACTGGCGAGTCCTGCTCGGGCACGAAGGCAGAGTTCTGCTCGAGCTAAGACGCCGGGGCGGTGACATGTGAGCGACATCATGAGGGCGTCATGTGCGGGACCCACACAACAGAGAGATGAGGGGCGTGGAAGTGTAACGGGCTGTGCTGGGGCTGAGTTGGGCCGACCTGCTCTATGGGCGCGCACGCGGTGCGAGAGAGGGGGAAAATAATGGGTTGGATCCAAGAGATAGAGAGAGAGTGGGCTGCTGCTTTTTTTTTGTTTTCTGTCTTTTCTTCTTTCTTTCTTTTTTTAAACAAATGATTCAAAAAAAAAAATCAACACCCAATCAAAACAATTTAGAAAAATACATAAAAATATGTTTTGGAAAGCTTAGGACATAAGGAACATTGTGGTACTATACTTTCCCAAAAATAAAATACTTTCTTTTAGAAAAAGATTTTATTCTCAAAAGATGATAAATAAGTAATAACACAAAAAAATTCTATTTAGCAAATGAAAAGAAAAAATTTATGCAATCAAAATGCAGGGATGCTATAATGCTCATGAATGCATGAAGGTTTTCAAATTTTTAAAATTTTCAAAATACTGGGATGTTACAGTGAGCTCCGATCTCCGCCGCCACTCCGCCACCGCCACGGTGAATACCTTCGTTCTCCTCTCCTCTCTCTGCCGCCTCTCGGGATCCTTCATCGTCGCATTTTGACACGGTGCGTAATTTTTTTCCGCAGCTGAACAACGCCGCCGTCCACGTCTGTGTCTTCCTGCCTTCACGCGCTTCTCCGGCGAAAAAATTCGGGGAGAGGAGACCGCGCCACAACCATCTACCTCGCCACCGAGCTCGTGTCATCATTACGATCAGCCAGATGAGCTCCGTTTGACCCCTAGCACCGTAGATTAGCACCGTCGTGCATGCCCTCATCTCTGACACTGCGCGCACTTTATTTCGGAGACCCTGAAGTAGAGTGATACGTCATAAACGTATCCATAATTTATGATGTTCCATGTTGTTTTCATACTGTATGCTACACGTTTCCTTTACACTTTATGCCTTTTATCGATTTTATGGGACTAACCTATTGACAAGATGCCACAGAGCCAGTTCCTCTTTTCTGCTGCTTTTAGTTTCAGAAAAGTTGTTCTGGAAATATTCTCGGAATTGGACGATTCAAAACCCGTAAGTCTTAGAAAGTCGTCACGCACATAGAGTCCGGAGGGGACCCGGAGGGGGCCACAGGGGATCCGAGAATATTTCTAGAACAACTTTTCTGAAACAAAAAACAACAGAAAACAGGAACTGACTCTGTAGCATCTTGTCAATAGGTTAGTCCCAGAAAATCCATAAAAATGACATACAATGTATAAGAAACATATAGCATATGGCATAAAAATAACATGGAACATCAGAAATTAAGGATATGTTTATGACGTATCACCCCCCTCTCCGGCAGGGTGCCGGAGCAGGACTCGAGATGCCCCAGATTGGACTTTCAAGGTCACAACGCCTCTTTGTATGTTTCGTGGAAAATAAGTTTGTCCCTGGTGTTTTTAGGGTTAGGGGGAATTTATAAGCGAAGAGGGACGTGAGGTGGTGCTCAGGGCCCCAGGGGCCCACCAGGCGCAACCTAGGGTAGACCCGCTCCTGGTGCCCTCCTGGCGGCGCCTTGGGTCCCCTTTGGACTCCATCTTCGTTCCAGGTAAAAAATGCCTTCGGTGGATTTTCATCCTTTCCGAGAATATTTCCTTTAGAACTTCTATGAAATAGAAAACAACAAAAAAAAGAACAATTGGCATGGGGCATCTTGTTAACAGGTTAGTCGATGAAAACATCCGAAAAACGAAGGGAAACATCTGAAAACATGAAAAAAAACATAGGGTATTAAAAACAAAACAAACATGGATCATAAAAAAACTATAGATACATTTGCAACGTATCAACGCTCTAATCCATTAGAGAGGTTATAATTGGAGGGCTCTAATCCAATTAGAGGGTCTCTAATTACCTTCTCTAATTAAATAATATAGAGAAAGTCTAGGAGCCGATTGTGTGCCCTACAAAGAGAGGACAGGTGGGATTATATAGGTGGACAAAGGGGGAACCTACCTTGGGGGAGGTCGGTTTGGCCTCCCATTTCCTCCTAGGAGGATTCAGTTTGGACTCCACGTGGAGTCCAACTCCACCTCCTTTTTTCTTTTTTCCTTTTCCCTTTTTAGTTTTTACTTTTCCCTTAAACCAAACATGGAATATTCCCGGGAGAGTCAATGTGCCTTGAGTGGGAGCCCTAGGGCCTACCTCCTATCCTCCATTGCATGGGTGTGGCCATGGGGGGAAATTGTGCCACCCTCCAGCACCCCCCTTATCGGTTTTTTCTTGAAACTTTCTCGGAACCATATATTTCGTATAGGTAAAATCATCGAATCTATCTAATGATGTTAGAAATGTATTATAACATTTCTTGAACATCTCATGCCCCTCTGCACTTTCTCCGTAAAGCGTGCAAAATATTTATCTCTCATAGTAACTTCTCCTAAATGGCTCTGATTGACCCCCGACTTGTTTCTGTGATATTGTAACGACATCAAACATTACCTATTAATGGAAGAAACATATTCCCGACATCCCGGGACATCCCATGTCATTTGTTATCTCTCTTGAATATTAATTCATCACGTCAGAATTACCCGGATGATACCTGCTCTCATCCGGACCAACCAATGTGAACAATTGACTTTGACGCCTTAAGTATGTGACCAATACATGTTAGATAACTAGTAGATATTATTGAAAAACCATTTTCCTAATAAATAATCAACATCGGGACCGTGGACGTCCATATTGATTCCTACAAGTTATACGAAGAAAACTGCTAAACATGTTGGTTGTTAAGTAAGTTCCTATTACCTCGCAATACCAATCAATACCTCGAGACGAGATGAATAAGAACATGATTGAACTCTTTAATAACCTTATCACATTATTTTTATACTTGGTATGATTCCTTTTACTCGTTACCATGTCATAGTTTTACCATGACTAGTGTCATGTCTTTGTTTCGCAAACTTATTTACCGATACTATTTCGCCGAGTGGATCCTGGATGTATCTCTTAATTATCTAGAGGAGTTCCGAGTCTTAAACTATCATGATGATACGAACACTTTCAAGGCCACCCAGTGTTAGCTTTTTTGATCACCCAGTTCACTTGTGATACTTGACTATACCAAATGATCTCTACGATGAACATCATCATATATTCTCATGGTCCAAGGAAGCAAAAAAAATAACCATCTCAACTACTTGGCTCTATCCAGCCACAATGTTGAAACAACAATGTGCTCCCATTAATATTTACATAACAAATGTCCATGACCATGAAAACATGGTCATGTAATATTAACGAATTTGTCTATGAGACATTACAAAGGGTTATAATGGTGTGTATATGTCACTACACATGCGTATGGGTTTTCCACTAAATTTCATATTCAACGACCACAACAGTTATACTCCCTCCGATTCTAAAAAAATGTCGGAAGGTATGCCTATAGATTATGTAGGATTAGTTCATTTGTGGCGACATTTTTTAGGATCAGAGGGAGTAGCATAAAAATATAATACATTAGTTATGAAACAGATGTATCTTATTGTCTCTTGGCCATACATCCAACACCCTCTTACTCACCATAATTAACATGCTTAAAAACATCTCCTTTGCCCCTCTTCACCGTGAAATTAAGAACTTTTGTTGAATAAAAGATATTAATGTTGGGAATATGCCCTAGAGGCAATCATGTATGATGTAATTCCCACTATATTCATAAAGTTATTAAGTAGTCCTTGTCTTGAACATCTGATACATGTCATTGAATATGTGATTCGATTGTGGAACTATGTATTCATGTTGTTCATACTAGATTGTCCTTGGTCATTAAGGTTGTGCTGGACACACACCCTAGACTAATGTGAGTGTTGGCTGATGACACGGTTCCACTTGTCATGGGCATGGTGATGCCATTCCAACGTTCACGGACTTGGCTAAAGAGTTTAGCAAGTCGGACTGACCCACATTGAGATGCAACGAGCAAGTCGTCATTTGCATGTCTCAATCAATGTAATCCTTAGACCTGAGGTTGTCGCACAATCCGAGTTGTGGATCACCGACTTAGGTTCTGTCAAACGCTGTTCTGTGACAAGGCAGCTATAAAGGCAGAGTTCGGGTCGAATGAGAAGCAAGCTGCGTGATATGGATAATCAAGATGGGAGTTTGCCCCTCCGAATGGAGAGATATTCTCTGGGCCCTCTCGAGTGATATGATTCTGGAAGCATGGCCATGCGCGACTCAGTTAAGTGTAACTGTGTTGGTTGACTAAGAGTTAGTCAGATGAATCACATATCACGGACCGAGAAGAGAGTTGAGCTATTTAAGGGATGACGATAAATCGCCTATAGTTCGACAAGGTATATCGTGAGGCAAAAGGGACTAAGATGAATATCACATTGAAAGGTATGTCGTCATGACTCAATGGGACTTGGGAGTCGACACGTTCTGCTAGGAGCCGCTACCGATTGATCGACTGAGAGTCGGACTCCAATCGTGTCCAAGTCGCCATGAGCTTGCAGGGTCGCACACTTAAGAGCGGGAGCAAGTATTGGTCGGGTTGGACCCGAACCGTAAATGGACTGAGTTGTGAGTCGGACTCATAGAGGGAATGGGCCACAAGTGTTGTGAAGCCCATTACCATACGCTATATAAAGAGGGGCGCAGGTTGCCCAGCGGGCGCGTAAGTCCACTCTCCCATGCGTTGGGAACCCTAGCCCACTCAGTCCAGCCGTCGCACCGGACCTAGCAGTCCACTGTCGGAGCTCCTCCTCGTACGTGTGGATACCGACAGAGGTGTTGTACGTTCAGCACTTCGACGTTCGGGGGATTGGATCGGCCGGACCGGATCGTGGGACTGCACTGCCCCGACGCGCTTCATCGATAATCCGCAACCGCGCGTCTAGTGGTAACCATCATGGCCTTCTACCTCGGCTAGATCTCGGAAGCATCGCGTAGGAAAAAGGTTTCGTTTATCTGTACGCGTCCCTACAGTGGTATCAGAGAGGTAGCCTCTGGTATTAGGCCCGTGATTCGTACATATGTGATATGTAGTTAGTGTTAGATGTGATCTAATTGTTGTTTTGGTGGTCGGTCTATGAGATAGATCAGTTTTGTATAAGGTTGATTGGATCAATCGTACTCGGGGTTAATGGATAATTAGGTTTCCATGATCATACTGCTAAGGTCGTGGAACAACTTACCCCTACCGGTCGGTTTCCGCCATCGGGGTATACAGTGACACATAAATCCAGTTGCGGTGATCGAAGATCAAAGAGTTTGATCGAATCGGAATACGGATCAGATTTGGGTAAAATTGTTTTATCCGATGAAGAAATCCATGATCGGAATGCAGATGAGATCTGCGTTTTCCAAAATCGTCGGGCGCTGCCCGCACCCGCGAGGGGCGCTGCCCCTTCGATCCCCGCGAGGGACCGCCGGCTTCGCCCTATCGTAGCGCCTTAGATGTCGTTGTGAGTTTCACAACGCCGGTAGATATCGTATCTATGCATAACTTGTTTTTGCAAGAAGTTGTGAATGGTATGGCTTATGTGCATGTGATGTGTGTAATCCATACATGATCTGCGTATCATGTTTTTGTCAGCCGGCTGGAGCCTAGGTGCTGTCATATTATTGTATACCGGCCTGCGTGTCGGATTCTCTATGTAAATTTAATTTACTAGCTAGTGTAGCTTGTTGGAGAACCCGGAAGGCATGCAAGTCGATGTACAAGTCGGCTACATGGAGTAAGATGGCACGTGACAAGAGTTGGCACGAGTCGACTTACAAGCTTCGTGGAGATGGAGATCACCATGAACAGAGCCATACCATTTCACATTATAATTGCTTTATTTGTGTTATTGTTATGTCTCTGTTTACCTCTATTTAGATAGTTGGTAGATTCTTTAATCCCTCAAAGAAGGTCTAGTCGGTCTCCCCGCCAGTACTGCACCATCATAAGTCGGACATTCTTGGTAGTGGGCTCATAAAATTGAGGTGCTACCAATTCTTTCCGGTTAGGTGGGTTTGAGTCGGACTCTTACAAGCAGAAGCACTTGGTAATCTAGACGAGTCCATCATAACGGTTGTGGGGCTCGGGGCGAGGTAGGTTGGGAGCCGGGGCATGTGATGTCACCCAACTAACAGGAGTCGTATTGGATACGATTGGCAAGGTGTTGCCTACCTAGATCACTTGACGACTAGCGGTGATGCTAAAGCTCACTAGTCGACTTTCTTATTTAGGATCTTGAATCACTTAGCAACCATCGGAGGGATGTTGGTTCTAGTGGGAGCATAAGTATTAAAGCGTTTAATATGCCTGCTCTTTTATGAATACATGTCTTAAGTGTTTTTGCATATTTCTGTTGTAGATCAATGGCACCTACCAACCTTCCTCAGTTATCCGCGTTTGCGTTGAGATCAATCCTAGAGAAAGATAAGCTTAATGGAACTAATTTCACCAACTGGTATCGTAATCTGAGGATAGTCCTCAAGCATGACAAGAAAGAACATGTTCTAGAAACTCCACTTCCAGAAGAGCCAGATGACGATGCGACTGTCGCTGTCATGAATGCCTACCGTAAGACTAGAGATGAGTCTACGGAAATTAGCTGTCTTATGCTTGCACACATGGAACCGGACTTGCAGCAGCAGTTCGAAAATGTTGAGGCCTACGATATGATCGAAAGCCTCAAAAGTATGTTCCAGGCTCAAGCAGAGACGGAGAGGTATCAAGTTTGTCAAGCTTTGCTTGGCTGTAAGCTGAAAGACGGTGATCCACTGAGTCCGCATGTAATCAAGATGGTTGGTTACATACAGTCTCTAGATCGGCTGGGCTTCCCAATTAACGAAGAGTTCGCTACTGATATAATTCTGAACTCTCTTCCTAGTGCGTATGGTCCGTTCATCTCGAACTACCATATGCATGGTATGGATAAGAAGATCACTGAATTACATGGGATGCTCAAAACGGCAGAGGCTGATCTCAAGAAAGGCGCCAGTCAAGTGTTGATTGTGCAGAAAAAGGCTAAGTTCAAGAAGGGTTCTTGGACTAAGAAGAAGGATAAGTCGGGAGGTAGCGCCCATGGCCCTGTCCAGCGTGCTTCCTCAAAGACTAAGCCTTCTCCTACAGCCGGAGCCAATTGCTTCTAGTGCAAGCAGGATGGCCACTGGAAGAGGAACTGCACCAAGTATTTGGCTGACAAGGCCAAGAGTGGAGGTATGACTTCCGACTCAGGTACACTTGTGTGCAATGTTATAGACATTTATCTTGCTGATGCACCTAACAGTTCTTGGGTATATGATACCGGATCAGTCATTCACATTTGCAACTCGTTGCAGGGACTGGTAAGAACTAGGAGCGTGGCAAGAGGAGAAGTTGATATTTGAGTCGGCAACAAGGCGAGAGTCGCTGCGTTGGAAGTCGGCACGATGCAACTTCATTTACCTTCAGGATTTATTTTGGAACTAAATAATTGTTATTATGTTCCAGCGCTTAGTCGAAACATTATTTCCGCCTCATGTTTGATGAGACAAGGTTATGAGTCGAATATTAAGAATAATGGTTGTTCTTTATATTTGAAAGATATGTTTCATGGCTTTGCACCCGTTCAGAACGGGTTATTTATTTTAAATCTTGATAGTGAATCGGTCTATAACATAAATGTTAAAAGGTTGAAACCAAATGATCTGAATATGACTTACTTTTGGCACTGTCGGCTTGGTCATATAAGTTGGAAGCGCATGAAGAAGCTCCATGATGATGGACTTCTAACTTCGTTCGACTTAGAGTCGTTCGAGACATGCGAATCATGCCTACTAGGCAAAATGACCAAGATACCTTTTGCAAGGAGTTGTGAAAGGGCGTCCGACTTGTTGGAACTAATACATAGTGATGTATGTGGACCAATGAGCACGACAGCCAGAGGTGGTTATGAGTACTTCATTACCTTCACTGATGATTTGAGTAGGTATGGATATATCTATTTAATGAAACACAAGTCGGAAGCCTTTGAAAAGTTCAAGGAATTCCAGAGTGAGGTACAAAATCAGCTCGGCAAGAAAATAAAGTTTCTACGGCCGGACCGTGGAGGCGAGTACATGAGCCATGAGTTTGATGACCATCTCAAGAGTTGTGGAATAGTTCCTCAACTCACTCCGCCGGGTACACCGCAGAGAAACGGTGTATCGGAACGGAGAAATCGGACCCTGTTGGACATGGTACGATCAATGATGATTCAGACATATCTACCTTTATCATTTTGGGGTTATTGTGTAGAAACTGCAGCTTTCACACTAAATAGAGTACCATCAAAGTCAGTAGAGAAGACACCGCATGAGATGTGGACGGGCAAGAAGCCAAGTTTGTCTTTTCTTAAGATTTGGGGTTGTGAAGCATTTGTCAAGCGACTTTAGTCGGACAAGTTTACGCCCAAGTCGGATAAGTGTATTTTCGTGGGGTATCCGAGGGAAACCTTGGGGTACTACTTCTACAACCGGGAAGAGGGCAAAGTGTTTGTCGCTCGGAATGGTGCCTTCCTTGAGAAAGAGTTTCTCGGTCGGGAAGTCAGTGGGAGCACGGTGCAACTCGAAGAAATTCGAGAGGAACCAGCTAGGGGCGAGTCGGCAATGGCCTTGGAGGCTGAGCCGGTCGTGGTACCTACACCGGTTACAGCACCTGAACCACGGAGATCTGCCAGATTACAGAGTGCTCGAGATGTTTTACTGTTAGACAGTAATGAGCCGGCAACTTATTCGGAAGCGATGGTGGGATCTGATTCCGAGTCATGGATTGGAGCCATGAGATCCGAGTTAAAGTCCATGGATGAAAACCAAGTTTGGAATTTGGTTGATCTGCCTGACGATGCAAGACCCGTCGAGTGCAAATGGGTCTTTAAGAAGAAAACTGATATGGATGGAAATATTTCCGTCTATAAAGCACGACTTGTTACGAAGGGGTTCCGACAGGTTCAAGGAGTTGACTACGACGAGACCTTCTCGCCCGTAGCGATGCTTAAATCAGTTCGGATCATGTTAGCCATAGCAGCCTATTTCGACTATGAGATATGGCAGATGGATGTCAAGACGGCTTTCCTTAATGGAAATTTAACTGAGGACGTGTATATGATACAGCCCGAAGGTTTTGTCGATCCAGCTAATGCTAACAAGGTATGCAAACTTCAGAAATCCATTTATGGGTTGAAGCAAGCATCTCGGAGTTGGAACATTCGCTTTGATGAGGTAGTCAAATCGTTTGGCTTCATCAAGAGCGATCATGATTCTTTTTTATACAAGAAGTTTAGTGGGAGCAAAGTAAACTTTCTAATCTTATATGTGGATGACTTATTACTGATTGGAAATGATGTCATGATGTTGCGAGAAACCAAAGAGTCATTGGAAAGGAGTTTCTCAATGAAGGATTTGGGTGAGGCGACTTACATATTAGGAATCAGGATCTATAGAGATAGATCAAGGCGGCTCATTGGATTGAGTCAGAGTACATATCTAGACAAGGTTTTGAAGAAATTCAAAATGGAAGAGTCCAAGAAGGGATTCTTACCGATGTCCCATGGCATAAAACTTAGCAAGACTCAGTGTCCTTCGACGACTGATGAGCGAAGTCGGATGAGTGTGATCCCGTATGCTTCAGCAATCGGATCCATCATGTATGCCATGATTTGTACTAGGCCAGATGTTTCATATGCTCTAAGTGTTACGAGCAGATACCAGGCTGACCCTGGCGAAGCCCACTGGGCAGCGGTTAAAAACATCCTTAAGTACTTGAGAAATACTAAGGGAATGTTCCTAGTTTATGGAGGTGATGAGGAATTCAGTGTAAAGGGTTACACGGATGCGAGTTATCTCACCGACTCAGATGATTCTCGTTCGCAATCTGGATACGTGTTCGTAATGAACGGAGGGGCTGTGAGCTGGAAGAGTTCCAAGAAAGATACGGTGTCTACATCTACAACAGAGGCTAAGTATATTGCTGCCTCAGAGGCGGCAAAGGAAGTTGTTCGAATCAGGAACCTCCTGATAGATCTTGGTGTGGTTCAGGGCGCTTCCAATCCATTGGACGTATATTGTGACAACAATGGTGCTATCGCACACGCCAAGGAACCTAGACAACATCAGAAGAACAAACATATACTCATGCGGTACCACCTCATTCGCCAGTTTGTCGAACAAGGTGATATCAAGTTATGCAAAGTACACACGGATGCAAATTGCAGATCCGTTGACAAAGGCGCTACCACAGCCTAAGCATGGGGCGCACATGAGAGGTATGGGCATTCGATGCATAGGCATATGATGCCAAGATGATTGACTCTAGTGCAAGTGGGAGACTGTTGGGAATATGCCCTAGAGGCAATCATGTATGATGTAATTCCCACTGTATTCATAAAGTTATTAAGTAGTCCTTGTCTTGAACATCTGATACATGTCACTGAATATGTGATTCGATTGTGGAACTATGTATTCATGTTGTTCATACTAGATTGTCCTTGGTCATTAAGGTTGTGCCGGACACACACCCTAGACTAATGTGAGTGTTGGCTGATGACACGGTTCCACTTGTCATGGGCATGGTGATGCCATTCCAACATTCACGGACTTGGCTAAAGAGTTTAGCAAGTCGGACTGCCCCACATTGAGATGCAACGAGCAAGTCGTCATTTGCATGTCTCAATCAATGTAATCCTTAGACCTGATGTTGTCGCACAATCAGAGTTGTGGATCATCGACTTAGGTTCTGTCAAACGCTGTTCTGTGACAAGGCAGCTATAAAGGCAGAGTTCGGGTCGAATGAGAAGCAAGCTGCGTGATGTGGATAATCAAGATGGGATTTTGCCTCTCCGAATGGAGAGATATTCTCTGGGCCCTCTCGAGTTATATGATTCAGGAAGCATGGCCATGCGCAACTCAGTTAAGTGTTAACTGTGTCGGTTGACTAAGAGTTAGTCAGATGAATCACATATCACGGACCGAGAAGGGAGTTGAGCTATTTAAGGGATGACGATAAATCGCCTATAGTTCGACAAGGTATATCGTGAGGCAAAAGGGACTAAGATGAATATCATATTGAAAGATATGTCGTCATGACTCAATGGGACTTGGGAGTCGACACGTTCTGCTAGGAGCCGCTACCGATTGATCGATTGAGAGTCGGACTCCAATCGTGTCCAAGTCGCCATGAGCCTGCAGGGTCGCACACTTAAGAGCGGGAGGAAGTATTGGTCGGGTTGGACCCGAACCGTAAATGGACTGAGTTGTGAGTCGGACTCACAGAGGGAATGTGACACAAGTGTTGTGAAGCCCATTACCATACGCTGTATAAAGAGGGGCGCAGGTTGCCCAGCGGGCGCGTAAGTCCACTCTCCCATGCGTTGGAAACCCTAGCCCACTCAGTCCAGCCGTCGCATCGGACCTAGTAGTCCACCGTCGGAGCTCCTCCTCGTACGTTTGGATACCGACAGAGGTGCTGTACGTTCAGCACTTCGACGTTCGGGGGATTGGATCGGCCGGACCGGATCGTGGGACTGCACTGCCCCGACGCGCTTCATCGATAATCCGCAACCGCGCGTCTAGTGGTAACCATCGTGGCTTTCTACCCCGGCTAGATCTCGGAAGCATCGCGTAGGAAAAAGTTTTCGTTTATATCTACGCGTCCCTACAATTAAGCAGTTCATATATAGTGACATTGTTCTCAAGTAGTGCCAATTCCATTCCTCCCCTTTTTTGTGGTAGATGGAATCCAAAATAGTATAGCCTTGGGTCTCAGTCGGTGCAACAATACGTGATATCATCAGGGGCAAGTTTTCTTTCTAGATTATCCAGCCCACCAAAGTCAACCCTGACTTCCCAAACCTCAGGATCCAATCTATAAACAAATTAAAATGCCAAATTTCAGTTGAATCTCCGATTGTGTAAATCCTAACCCTAAATCCCCAAATTGGTAAAACCTAACCCTAACTCTCCAATTCTATGGTGAGAAACCGAGAGAGATAGATAGGACATGATGCTTACTCGATTCCGCCGAGGCCTGGCGTCCAATGGGGGCTTTTCGCAGGATTGTCCACCAAGATCTTCGCAAATTCACCACCGCCGCCGATGGCCGAGATGGCCAAAGCTCATCCAGTTCTTCATCTCTGCCCCTTGCACCACCGAAGCTTCCAGCTCCAAGATAAGCACTCCCACCCACGTCACCGCCATCGTGACCATCTGGTCTGACGCCTCCCAGGATCACCATAGCGTCCATGTCCTACGCGCGTGGGAGAGTGGTGAATTGGAGGTTAACTGACGAGCTCGATTCGGCCGACGCGGTCCAGACGGCAACGGCTAACAGTCCTTTCAGCCACGTAAGAAGTGACAACGGGCACTACTCATAGGGTCTCTTAAACGAGGCCATCAATGCAATCTGCTGCGCGTCACCCTAATCTTGGTGAAAATTTTACCAAGACAGGTACTGAGACGTTACCACCGCCCCAATTTTGATAGTTCTTTGTAATTTACTCCAGCCCCAAGGTTCCCAAACCGGTGGTTAGCCCAGCTGTCCGTTGTCCAATATGGCGGCCGTGGCCTGGACCGCATTTATTTTGGTATTTCTAAACTATTTTGGGCCTTTTAAGACATTTTTATAAAAATAGGAAAAAATAGGAAAAAATCTAAGTAGTAAAAATATATAAATTGTCTGTTATGAGCCAGCCCGTGATCCAAGAAATGGTGATAAGGATGGCACAATCGAGGGTTGGATGCAGTCCCAGCTCGTTTATTGACGTGACGTGCCGGACCAGAAATCCATGCTTTCGCGTCGGCCCACAAAACACGGCCTTGACTAACTATAGACTCAGCTCATTTCTAATATTTTTTCTTTATGTTGTTGGTCATAGTGCCCATTGTTGAGATATGTGAAACTAAAAGGCTTACATGCATATAGCTCATACTGCAAAAACTGTGAATATATTTCTCAACCTGTGTACATATTGCGAAAATAACAAAATTTGGCTCCAAAACAAACTTTTTTCAAATACAAGTACACACACCACAATTCAGTTGCATTCACATAAACACACTAATGATCAAAGAAAAAACAACACAAAAAAATACGCAAACAACTATTAATATCACAAATCCCATCTCCTTTTTATCTCTCCCTCGTGTCCCTTCCATGTGAGCTCTTTTCATGATCTTCCTCTCTTGCTTATTTCTATTGATTACACATTCTAGTTCATATATTTTAGGGCTTCTTTGGATCACATGATTAGAAAATAGAGGAACTGATAAAATGTAGAAATTTGACAGGATTGTAGTTGCAAAATGTAGGATTATAAAACAGAGGAAAACTGTACAAACAGTCATTTGGATGGAACCACAAGAATGTTGCCTCAATCGTACACGAAATTTCTATGGAATTGGGGTGTAGGAATTGGATCACGGGCTGGCTCATAGAAATGTTGCCTCAATCACAGAAATTTCTATGGAATTGGGGTGTAGGAATATAATCCATAGGAATTTTGTAGGTGTCATTCATTTGATCCAAAGGCAGTCCTTAGGAAAGAATCATATAGATTGGAATCCTCCAAAATTCCTGTGAAAATACTTCAATCCAAAGAGGCTCTTATTTTGCATCTTCACATTTTCTTCTTCCACTCCTCTGATAAAAATGTACTTCTTCTTCTTCCTTTGATCAAATTGATACTGGACATAATCAATTTGAGCAATGTTGACACAATCCTAGAAAAAGTGTATGTCTCTCTATTTTTTTCTAGAAAAATGGAGGTAGAGCACAACATAGAGGTACTAAGTAGAGGCAGAGCACACCAGAGAGCAATTGAACAGGCAATGCAACTAAACAAAAGAGTTAAATTGTTCACTCGAGGAGAAGCTTTAGGGTTCCTGAAGACTAGCCACTCTCCTTTGCACAAAGTTTGTTCTCACCAACATTGCAGCCACCTGTGTTTCCACCAGCGAGCTCACCTTGCCACCATTTGCTAGACCAGGTCGAGCACATGTTCAACTAATGCTCGCTCTCACTCTCCGACGGTGGCGAGATGTGTGTTGTTTGTGTGCTCAATTGACATCACAAAAAATTGGTAGTCACTAAGAATGCTAGCTATGAGTATAAACTTTGACCCATTAAATACTAGTTTATGACCTCACTAGCCACATATGTCTTTGATTTTGAGCTTTTGACATCACTAAGTGCCAATCCTAACTCCGCCATTGCTCTCTTCCATCACTGGCGTTCCGCTGCATCCAATCATCGTCGTTGGGGAGCCAAGGTTAGGGATCTAGGAGAATTTTTTCAATAGATAATTCAATTTGGTATTTTCCTTTAATCGAGCTTCACACGTGTCAGCTTCGCGGTGCATATTTACCGAAATCAGTCTGCGTCTGTAGTACTTGGACCAACTACTCACGATTTGGAAGATGCTAGATGAGTTTGCATGCCGCAGACAAGTTTGTATTCCCTTGATGATATCAACTCTGTTCTTATCCTTCTTTTGTTGCAATATACTGCACATGTTAACATGTCCGAGCTGTGACAGGTGAGAGAGTTTGAGTTTCCGGCGATGGTCGCACTAGCATGAGTTGCTGCTAATTTTGTGTGTCGCCTTTCCCTTCCGATTTTGTTATTTGCGAGTACAACACAGTTGCTCATAAACACGCACAAACACTGACCCCTATGAACGCACACATGCACACTCTAACCCTATGAGTACCTCCGAGAGACTGAGCCGGTGAGTCGAAACTTGCGATTGACGAAGTCTCCATAGACGCCACACTGCCGCTTGTAACACACTGGTGGAAAACAGGCCTTTAGTCCCGGTTCGCAAAGGCCATTATTCCCGGTCGTGCAACCGGGACTAAATATGCGCGACTAAAGCCCCCTACCCTTTAGTCGCGCCACTTACGGACCGGGACTAAAGGCCCGTCCACGTGGGCGCCAGGAGTCCGTCGGGGCGGAGGACCTTTAGTCCCGGTTCTCGTGGCATACCGGGACTAAAGGCCCCGTAGGTTTAGGGTTTTAGCCCCCCTAAACCTGGTTTCTCTTTAATTTGTTTGGTTTTATTTCTTTTATATTTTATTTTATGTTTTATTTTAATTTTGATGAAGTTTCAGTACACATATATATTCTACGCTACTATATACATGCATATACGAAATTTCAAACAAGAAGAATTCAATAGGAATATATAATATATATTCAATCTCGGGTGGCCATATACAACTTCGAACTAGTTTCCATACACAATTACGATGGATGACCATACACAACTTGGAACAAGTTTCAATCTAGGAGATGCATAAGGAAAAATCCTGCTAAGTCCTCTTGAATTGGTCGTCGTCGGACGTATAGTGTTCTCCTTTAGGATTGATGGCATGCCTAAGGAATATTCTGCCTTAATGAGAATTACCGGTGTCAAACCTAGTGTTTAAACTCTGGTGGGCGGAGGGTATAACCACCCTCCTAACCATCCTACATAGGAAGGTTCTCTTATTTGCACTTGTTTAATTACCTTTTGGTGTTTGCATTTGTTTCATTACCTATATGTTTATTGTCTGCAGCATGAGCGCACATTCCGAAGTGGAGAACTATGCATATTACATGCGGAGGCATGGTTTCCTAGTCGATCCTATGGCCGAACATTGGCAAAAGAGAGTTCAAAATCGGAATGTTGATTGTGATGCAAGATGAAGTTGCCAAATATCTGAATATTTAAGGTTATAGTGGCCTAGGTAGAAAGTAGAAGCCGGAAGTAGTAATGGTGACCTTGTGTGTACTAGGTTTTCCCTCAACGTGTACACCGAGACGAATATTTTGCTTGTATGTTTAAATGAAAATTTTGATCGGCTGCCTGGATATATCTTTTTTATAAGTTATGTGAATGGTAAGCTTGGATATACCTGAATGTTAAACGAGGGAATAGTATTATGCATTCTGTTTCTTTCTTGTAGGATTGTTCTTCCAATTAATCGGCCAATCCTCAGATGAGCAAATAAATTTCATTTTAAGTGAGAAAAATTGTCGAATGTCTTGTACTGATTTTCTAAGGGGTTTCCTTGTATCTGTTTACTAAATGTTCTATGAAAAAAATAGACTGAAATGTTTCTGAAGTAAACACACAATGAATGTGAATCTGCGCAAGTGCATGGAAGATCGGATTGATAAAAAAATTGATGGACAATAAGTTGACTAAATGTGCAGCTTCATGGGGCATATGCAGAGATCTCATTGTATTGATACACCATAACCCTATGGGCACCTCCGAGAGACTGAGATTGCGAGTCAAAATTTGCGATTGACGAAGTCACCACAGAAGCCTCACTATCGACGTAACATCGCTTCCCACTGAAAAATATTCCGCCTAGTGAGAAACACCAGTTTCAAACCTAGGGTTTGAACACTGGTGGGCCGGGGGTAAAACTACCATCCTACCATAGGAAGGTGCTCTTGTTTTGACTTGTTTAATTACCTTTTGTTGTTTAACTTGTTTCATTACCTATATTTTATTGTCAGCAACATGAGTGCACATTCTGAAGTGGATAACTATGCAGATTACATGCGGGGGCATGGTTTCCCAGTCGATCTTGTGGCTGAACAGTGACAGAAAAGAGTTCAAAACCAGAATGTCGATGGTGATGCAAGATGAAGCATCCAACTAGCTGAATAGTTAAGGTTACAATAGCATCACTAGAAAGTAGAAACCGGAAGGAGCAATGGTGATCTTGTGTGTGCTAGGTTTTCCCTCAATGTGTACACAAAGATGAAGATTTTGCTTGTATGTCTGGATGAAAATTGTGATCTATCCTTTTTATTAGTTATGTGAACGGTAAGTTTGGATATCATGAATGTTAAATGAGGTAATTATTTATTATGTTTCTTACTTGTATGATTGTTCTTCCAATTAACCGGTAAATGCTCAAATAAGCAAATAAATTTCATTTTAAGTGAGAAAAATGGTTGAATGTCTTGTACCTAATTTTCTAAAGGGGTTCCTTGTATATGTTTACTAAATGTGATACAGTAAAAATAAACTGAAATGTTTCTGAAGTAAACAAACAATGAATGTAAAGTTGCACAAGTGCATGGAAGATTGAATTAATAATTTTTTTTCACGGACAATAAGTTGACTAAATGTGCAGCTTCACAGGCATATGCAGAGGTCTAGCTGTATTGATACACCATACCCTATGAGCACCTCCGAGAGACTAAGCTGGCGAGTAAACTTGCGATTGACGAAGTCACCACAGATGCCTAACTGTCGACAGTAACATTGCCTCACACTAAATAATATTACGCCTCAATGAGAAACACCAGTGTGAAACCGGTTTGAACCTTGGTGGACCCGGGGTACAGCCACCCTCCTAATCACCCTATCATAGGAATGTTCCACTTGTTTCCACTTGTTTAACTACCTTTTGTTGTTTGCACTTTTTCCATTAACTATCTTTCTATTATTTGCAGCAGGAGTGCACATTCTAAACTGGAGAACTATGCAGATTACGGCGAGAGCATGGTTTCCTAGTGGATCCTATGGCTGAACAGCGGCAAAAGAGAGTTAAAAAGGGAAATGTAGATGGTGATGCAAGATGAAGCAGCCAACTAGCTGAATAGTTAAGGTTATATTGTGGTCGCTAGAATGTAGAAACCCGAAGGAGTAATGGCGATCATGCGTATGCTAGGTTTTTTTTAGATACGAGGCTATAGGCCCCACGTTAAATTTATAACGCCCTCAACGGCGACAAAGATACAAGGAACTGAACCCAGCTTACAATAAGGACCCCACACACACACTCACGCGCGCGCACACATATGCTAGGTTTTCCCTCAATATGTACACCAATATGAAGATTTTTCTTGTCTGTTTCGATCAAAGTTGTGATCGGCTGCATGGAGATATCCTTTTTATATATTATGTAAGCTTGGATATTCCCGAATGTTAAATGAGGGAATACATTATGTATTATGTTTCTTGCTTGTAGGCTTGTTCTTCCAATTAACTGGTTAATCCTCAAATGAGCAAATAAATTTCATTTTAAATGAGCAGAATGGTGGAATGCCTTGTCCCTTATTTTCTAAAGGGTTTCCTTGTATCTCTTTACTGAAATGTGATATGATAAAAATAGACTGAAATGTGTCTTCAGTAAAGGAACAATGAACACGAAGCTGCACGAGTGCATGCAAGATAGGAGTGATAAAAAATTGTCATGGACGATAAGTTGACTGAATGTGCAGCTTCACAGGGCATATGTAGAGGTCCGACATACTGTATTGATACACCACACTGATCGCACGTTGTAAAACTGATCATAGAGAGATGAAAAATTGAAAATATATGCACAATGCAACGTAAATCTGAAATTGACAAAACAACACATACCTGTTTTGTTGTATTGGAAGGTTCCAACTTGCAGCAAGGAGGTTCTGAGAGCTCCATCACAGTTGAGCTAAGCATGGATCGACTGAAAGCAGAAAGAACAAGGGAAAGAACACATTTTTCAGTTGCCTTTTTCAGATGGCTTTTATCTACACTTTTAATGGGCCTCGTCCCTCCACAAGTCGGTGAACAATGAACGGGTTGATCTCCGATCCGAGAACACGCACAGATCTCCATAGGAGGTGTCACAATTCCACACGATCAATCTATCGTACGCTGACAATGGCCAGAAGAAAGGGCGACGCCGCCAAGCGAAGAAGAACGGCCGACGGCCCCGGACTCCTCCTGCCGGAGCTGCTAGCAAACATCTACGATCGCCTGGGCTTCCTCGACCGCATCGCCTTCGCCGCGGTCTTCACCGCATCATGCGACGACGACGAAGACGTGTTCAAGCCGTCCGCGCCGTGGCTCATCCTCCCCCGCGAGGAGAACGAGAATCCGTCGACCGCCACGCTCTTCTCCGTCGCCGACCGGCGGGTCGCCACCGTGCGCGCCCCGGACCCGGCGCTGCGCGGCCACTCCGTCCTAGGCTCCTCCCGTGGCTGGCTCGCCACGGCCGACGACATGGGACAGATCTACGTCGTCAACCCGGCCACAGGCGAGCAGCACGCGCTCCCGGACATCACCACCATGGGCTCCTTCCTGTCCCGCGTGAACCACCACTGGTTCACCGTGTGGGTGGAGCACTTGCTTACCATCCGGTTCGGCTGCGGTCCCCCGTTCGACGGTAACTACCGGGGGCCTAAGTTCTACGGGAACCACAGCTTCACCGCCGAGGAGATGCGCGGGTGGTTCTACCGGAAGGTTGTCCTCTCGTCCACCGCGCGCAGCGGCGGCAGCTACGCCGCCATGCTGATCCTAGATCGGAAATTCGGCGCCCCGGCCTTCGCCACGTCGGATGACGCCGATTGGAGGCTGGCGCCTTCGCGGGACGGCGTCGAGGACGCCATCCACCACGACGGTCGGTTCTGCTCGGTCTCCTACACGGGCGTCGTGGAGGCGTGGGAGCGCGATGCCGAGTCCGGCGCGTACACGAGCAGGGCCGTCGCCCCAACGCTGACCATCCCCGTCGAAGAAGAAGGCAGCTCCCGCAAGTACCTGGCGGCGACGCCGGGCGGGAGGATGATGGTAGCGGTCAAGTACGTCCACGTGACCAAGGATGAGCGGTACCGCTGGGTGGAAAGGTGGACGTGCTCCTTCAAGGTGCACGTCCTCGGCGACGACGGGCAGTGGAAGGAGACGAGGGACCTCGGCGACGTCGCGCTATTCGTCGGGTTGAACAACTCGCTGTGCGTGCCGACGAAGGGCCGTCCGGAGATCGAGGCCGGCTGCATCTACTTCACCGACGACGAGATACGGGAGGCGGCCCTGCGCAAGCGCAACGAATCTTCGTCGCCGCCCTACAGACATTCGTACGGTGACGAGTCCCACGGCGCCGACGTTCGGGCCGTCGGAGTGTACAGCCTCAAGGACGGGACGTTGAATAGGATCGAGGCGCTCGGGCAGGAGCAGTACCGCAGACTCTCGATGCCTCCGGTGTGGATCACGCCTTCCATTCCATGAGGAATAATACGATTTTTTTTCGAAAAGCAGCACGATTTTATTTTCTGACACTTTTTTAAAATAACTAAACTAAACAAAGTTCAGTCATACGGTACAGAAATTAAGAGCTAGAACTACCAAAACAGAAACACAAACGAGTTTGATACGACCAGGTTTACTATATAACTTTACAATATATATAAACATAATATCACAGAAAGAGAGAGTTCGAAAGGAACTAGCAGTAGCAGGTTCACACAGTCAGAGTTTGGATATTTCATTTTTGGTGCGGTGACTTCTCATATTTCAGGAGAGTTCTGTTTTTTCACAATATGTTGGAACCAACCACCCATTAGAGATTAGAAAACACTTATTTTAGGTGAACCTGGTGTTAGGTCTCTCATCAACTGCGCAGTGCCTCCAAGCGATACATCGGTCCAATTAGCATCAATTTGTTTTTTTGTGACAGAACATTTTCTTTAACAACCCAACGTACTAAATATATGCAGTCATGTGTATGCTAAGTGTTTTCACCATTTCGGTCAACGTTGTGTACTTCTTAAAAATTTGTAACAATGTTTTTGGATGATTTTTCAAGAAAAAAATACATGTTTTTTTTTAAAATATCATTCGAATGATCCAAAAGTTTGTTGTTTTATCCACTTTTTTATTATTATTGTAAAACATGGTTTTTTGTTGTAATAGTTTCTCTTTTTTCTTGCAATAGTTGGTGATTTTTGTTTTAAACGAATCTTGGGCAAATAATCTTCGAACTTAAATTGCTAAAAGACATGTTTTTTTGTTGTAATAGTTTATGATGTATGACATTCATGGCATTTTTGTTGCAAAGAAATCTGAAAAAAAAAAGTTGTTTAACCACTTTTTTGCAACTCAAAAATTTTGCGTTGATTTGTTGTAATACTATTTGTTTTGTACACGGCACAATTTTTTTGTTGAAATACGCGTGAACTTGTTGCAATACTATGAAATATCCTCGTAGTGGTATTTTCGTATTGTTGTTATACTTATTGAGAAAATCGGGGGCAACGGGACATACCCCTTCATTTAAGTGGATAAAGTGTGGAGCATGGGTTGAGTTTCAAAAAAATAGGTATTAAAATAAAAACGCGCGATAGGCTGGTTGTTGGCCACTAGATGGTGATCCAGGGGTGGGGTTTAGGAGGGGGGGGGGGGACAAAAGAATGGGGCTAGGATACCTACGCCTACCGTCGCGTGGACAGCCCTGCCAGAAGCGAACGCCGTCGACACAACCACCCTGGCCGCCGCCCTGACATGGCCACGGCGCCGCCAAACACCTCATCGCGGGAATCCCACCGCCTCCCTCCTCCATCTTCCCATTGCCTCCCTTCTCTATCTTCCACTAAAACATGCAAATTTCTCCATATCCCCACTTCATTGAGCAATTTTGGGCAATTCGGGATGGAAAACGCTCGGTATCATCCGGAGGATCGCTGGCTCGCGTCCTCCGGCCTCTACGCGTGACACGCGTACCATGTGGACCCACACACCACCGCACGCCCGCACCCCTCATCCCTTATCCTCTCGCTACGGGAAAAAAATCTCCAATCCCTTCGTCCTCTTTCTCGCCTCTATGGCTCGCACGCCTGCGCCTGCAACCATCCAGCTCGCCTGCGCCACCCACGGGAGACCGCTCTCTCAGCTCCATCAGATGCGAGGAGTGGCACCTCGTCCTCCCTATTCCGACCCCAACTCTGGGCACCGACGGCGCGCCAAGTCTCCTTGCCCTCCGGCTTCTGCGAGCCGTCGTGTCGCCGCCGCGCTGCAGGGAGCAGGAGCACGAGCTGCAGACGGCGGATGCCGGAGGTGCAGAGGTGCTCGCCTCAACGGCGAAGTTGCCGTAGTGCTGCTACGTGTCGAGCGCCTTGCTCCTGCCATGGTCGAGCAGACTTTGGTGCTCCAGCGGCCGGAGGTCGAGCTCCCTACGGTCGGGAGAGGTTGCTCCTGGCGTGGCGAGGTGCTACTCCAATCGGTGGTCTTCGGGCGCGGCGAGGTACTGCTCCAAGCGGTGGCCCAGCGCGGCGAGGCGTTTGCTCCCGGCGGCGCAAGGTGTTGCTCCCAGCGAGGTTGCTCCCGGCGCGGCGAGGTGCTGCTCCAAGCGGCGGCCTCCCGGCGCGGCGAGGTGCTGCTCCCGGCGGCGCAAGGTGTTGCTCCCGACGACGAACGACGCAAATCGATGCTCCCGACGGCGAACGGCGGTGCTTCCTTAGGCGCAAAGCGATGCTCCCGGCGGCGCAAGGTGATGCTCCCGACGACGAACGGAGCAAAGTGATGCTCCCTACGGCGAACGGCGATGCTCCTTTAGGCGCCTCGAGATGCTACACACGGGCGCTCGGAGATGCTCCCGGCGGCGCCTCTAGATGCTCCCGGCGGCGCCACGAGATGCTACAGACGGCAGCGACCGGAGATGCTCTCGACGGCACGTCGAGATGCTATGGACGGCGACCGGAGATGCACCCAGCGGCGCTCGGCGATGTTCCGGACGGCGACCGGCGGTGATGCTCCCAACGGCACGCGACATTTGCTACCGGCGATGCTCCCGGCTGAAGCTGCGGCGGCGGCGCCCGCGACGTCTTCTCCGGCGACGGACAAGGCTCACTGGAGGAGCGTTGGGGCGTGTGGCGCGTGAGTGGCTCGCCGGAGGAGCGTTGGGGCGTGTGGTGCGTGCGTGAGATCTTTTTTTTCGTGTGTAGGTGGGGGGATCGGGGGAGGCAGGCTGGCCAGTTTTTTTTTATCATACGGTCTCCCGTGGCTTAATCGGACGGCTAGCGACCCGGGGGATCGGGCGTTTTGATCCCCCGAGGGACGCTCAGCGGTTCCCATTCGGGATAACCTGAACCCGATTTTTGGGAAACCCGAATTGTCGGATATAAAAAAATTAGGCAAATATCGGGTGTTATTTTTGGAAACCCGGACTTTTTATATCCGAATTACCCGTCCAGAAATTTTCGGGTAACCCGAACTCCCAGCCTACTTGGGCACAAATCTAATCGCATAGATCAGGTACTTGCCACGCGAGCATTGAAGAGTCGGGCGCCAGTACTCCAATATCCGCTTCCAGTGGTCCTAAATATGGTCGTACATGACAATGTATTGCAAGAATATTTAACGGAACTATTTTTTTTTGCTCTTTGGCACCAGTGCTCATGCCTATTAAAAAATTCAAAAAAATATTTTAAAAGTTAAGAAAAGATTCGAGTAAAAATTCCGTCACCCTGATGCTTAAAAGTCTCTACTTTAACACTGAATCTCAAATCCCTGTGGTTCAGATTCCGTCAGCGATCGCCACCCGGTTCCAAAGATTCACTCTCCCTAAACAAAGCACTACTATCAGCAAGCAATTGGTTCCGCGAATGCGAATATTCAAAAAGAACAATAATGTGCGGACCAAAAGGAAATAGCTGGAAGTGCACTGCACTGCCATTCCCAGGCAGCTGACGGGTATATTAAGTTTTTCTCCCTCGGAAGAACAAGTGTATGAAAAAATATATATGCTTTGTTTACCAAAGAGTAAAGTCCACCTTTACAGCTTTAGTTATGCATTTCTGACGCCCCATCTAATAACAGATTGTCTAGATCACCCATTTTAGAAAATTTGAACCTTTATTTCTGATGATGCAATTTCGTTGGGTAAGATGTGAGATGACGACTGAGACTGAAAAATAGCAGGATAACAGCGAGAAATTGAAGGAATGGTGAAGAGAAGGCCGGACATTATCGTTGATGATGTCTTCCAATCTTTCATATTTTGACACACCACGTGTATACCTAAAATGTCGGCCCATTCTAAAACAGTAAAGTTCGAGACCAAATTCCATACTGCGACAAGTCATATCTCAAACATGAGCACACGGATACATGCATAAGTATAACTTCCCTAACTTTTCTAAAAAGATGATGTCTTCATAAAAATGGTCTATTTTTTTTAACTAAATATGGTAGACCGTATAATGGTGACCCACTGCCATCATTAAGTGAACCAGCCCTCTCAAATCAGCCTCAAACATGGGTCATTGTATGTTAGAAGATGAACACAGAGAAGAAGAGCATTGGTAAGAAACTAAGAACTACATAAACCGAAGCTAAAAACTAAAACTGAGAATAAATCCCCTCTACATTCACCACCCCAGTAGCTTCCGGTGACACACCCAAAGAGCTTCTGCTCCAGCCAACTTCAATAGTTGCTACTCGACCAGTCAAATTTGAAAATGATGTCACGTACAGGTCTCGTAAATACTACAATGAAAAAAAATGCCAAAGCCGAGGATTATAGTTACAGGTATATCTAATTGTTCAGTTCTTAGGTGCATCAGAACTAGAATAACGACTTGAACTAGAATAACTGGCACCCTGGCGTACCTTTCTACTCATCTGTTCTTTATCACTTTCAGGAGTGCCAATGCCGCCGTACAGAGCAGCCTTTGTTGTCGATAATTAACCGCAGTGCTGAATAGCATTCTCGGCTGGTGATTAAGTCCCACTTGGGGAATCCTGCCCATCGCTGGAGGTGCAGTAGATCCAATGGTGGCTGCTTTCTTCAAAGCTATCTCATGATCCATGTCTGAAATAGGTTTCTTCAAATATTTCTCACTGTTCAAGTCTTTAATCAGACCTGCCCGTCTCGTGGGAATCACCGACCTCCACCGTGCATACAGCACTGACCTCCACCGTGGGAAGAAACTTCTCCTGGCGAATATGAGCTCCCACCGTCTGGGTTTTCTCTTTTTTGCAGCCTGGCTCAAACCTCAATAAAGATCTGAATGTTAGAAACCTCAAAACATCAGACATTTCAGTGTAACATGCCAACAGCACTTAAGCTCCTTCTACTCGTAAGATTTTGGGTGTGATTTATTTGACTTATAAGGCATAGTATACAACATGTTTAAGTAACACAATAAACTGATGAATCAGTATGCTGAATGGCAGAAGACAACTATATATCGGTGGGATAATTCTCTTCTGCAGATCACAATTCTCCTTTTGTTTCACAAAAGGAAAATTCTTGCTGATGTCTCCTAGTTACCCACAATATGTAAGATAAAAGAATTCGATCAAAGATATGTCAACCTAGATGAAATTTAATCGTGGGAATCAAATAATTCAAATCTTTGGACATGATAAAATATTTTGATAACATTACCTTATCATTTACTGAACTTAGGTAATCCATTGCTAGAGCTTCCCTGGTTGATTCCCCTGTTTTCCATTACAAAATAATTAGGGGGTATTACTGCAAATTTTGATAGAAATACTGCAATCAACACACTCGCATACCAGGTTTCCTCGGTATATTGTTAGCGGGCAATACATCATGATAGGGCAAGCTTCAAGAACAAGTAGAAAAGAAGATCATATCAATTCTGCGTATGTAAAATTCTCAAATTGGAAAATCGTAGTCGTTCAAGAATGGAAACAGTGTGTCAAAATAGTACAGGTTTCCTATGTTGAGGAGTTCACGAGTAGGACAAAAACCGTTATCCTTGAGAATTGACGAAACATGTTCAAGGACCTCCAAACGAGGCACCTGCATGAAATAGGGCACCTGCGTGACAATTTTGACTTGTGAGAGGAGAGATATGTCATGAGAATGGTCACATAATGAATTAAGACTGAGAGATGACAGAAGGAATTGTTTACATTCGAAATAAAAAATGAAAACCAGAGAAGCTGAAAGGCAAAAGAGAAACTTACAAACATAAATAACATTCTAAGATGAATGTATTTGATTACATAAATGTATGTTACAAAAACAAAAAACCGCGTTAACTAAATTTTCTTTAGTATTCCAAATTTGCCTCAACTGTTAAATTTAGATTTTCTGAATGTGAAATGAGTTAATGTCTCTCACAATCTCTAACTGAACACAAAAACCCAGACAGGTTCCAAACGGTGATTCGCTGCTTGTCCCAAATTTTTAAACTTGACTAAACTTATAAAACATTTAGTTCCAAAAACTTGCATGTTCTACTCCCTCCGTCCACTTTTATAAGGCACACTTGTTAACATTTTAATTTTGACCATATACATAGTAAAATGAGTGAATCTATGCTAAAAAAGAGTCTAGATTCACTTATTTTAGAATGTATGTGGCCAAATTGAAATGACTTATAAAAGTGAACGGAGGGAGTAGATAGATTACACATGTTGTTATTTATCTCGGCATTTATACTAGCATTTTTCATATCAATCAGGCTAATACATGAATTACCAAAAATAATTAAAAAAGACTGCTCAGTATATATTAACATATGCAGATTTAGTAAAGCAAAGGAAATTAGAGGCATTTTAACCGCAACAACTAACACTTTGATACCTCTAGATGATTTCGAATGTATGAATCAAGAGCTTCACCAGCCTTGGAAATTACACGAACAAGCATCATTGTAGTATGATTAAGCTTTATTTTTGTATCGGCTTGCTCCTGATCTATTCCATTTTGGCCCTTTTCCAACTGTAAGGTAATAATGTTGTCCAGAATACGTTCATGGATAATCCGAAACCCATCTGGCTTACTAATTCCCTTTTTCTTGCCTGAAGTTCCCACGCGGATCTGTGCTTGAGCTGCCAGGAGCAAAATGGCTGTATGGGCAAGCTTTCCATCTTTTATGTAATTCCAGAGCTCATCAAGTAGATTATCTGTGTATTTTGCAACCAGCCTTGTGGTATCCAAAAAGATCTTCTGCATAAACCACCAGCATAGAGCAAGAACTCAGTGATTTTTGAGTTTATAGGCAGGGTCGTAGTTCTGATTAACTTAAAACTGTGTTCTTGCTTCCAACAGAAACAACACATTTTCGAATTTGTTAATACGGAGTAGCAGTTAGAAATTGCTTTCTCTACAAAAGTTGCGACATAGCCCAGGAAAAAATCCGGACTTTGACAAGCGCAGACTTAAGAAATAAAGTCCTCAAGTATCTATGTCAGAGTTTTGAGATATATAAAAACTTCTTTTTGCTCTGCAGCAGAACAGCAGGATTAGCAATTTGTTTACGGGTGGGGATGTGAGACAAACCATTTCAGGTAGGCACAAAAGATGGATCAGCCTGAAGATATAGTTGGCATCTGCCTCACTGTAATCCCAATGCTCCTTGTAATCCTGATCCTCCTGGTTTGGGAAGAAACTGTCTTCCAGATACTTATGCATGCTCGTGTTGTCAACTGCAACATGGAGTGGGAGTAGTCCCTCAATGACCTTAGCACCAGCTGTGCGTAGATTGGCGGACGCGCCGTGGCGGATGAGCAACTCAATCATGTCAACAGAAAACATGTCAGCAGCTCCGTGGAGGGGATAGTACCCATACTGGGTCATGCAGTTGGGACCGGCCCGGCACCTACCAAGCTCGGGTGCCTGACCCTCCAAGGCAACTTTGGCACACCGCACCGCATTCTGAGTAATCATCTGGTTCAGAGTCTCTGGGGTGATGATCGAACCCCATCGCGTGCCTCGCCCATGCCACCGCATAAAGTGAAGGAAGCGCCTGACGCTGTCCTTATCTAGGGCGGGTGCCAACAGGTGCAATGTATCGGCGAAGGCAATATTCACCGACTAAGTTGATCCATTCACAAACAGAAGAGGTGAAAGGAAATCAGTTATCCGATTAGCAAAGCAAAATCAATTAAAAATATCTTTGGTGCAATGCATTATAGTACAACAAAATGAAGATATTCCATCAGGAAGTTGCACACACAAAAAATACTGCAGGACAAGCGTACAATTATGACCAAATTATTTCTCAATTGCAGAGAACCTGAGGAGTGCGGTCTGGAAATATTATGCTGGATGCTCTGTGGGCGCCAAGTTCAGCGTCTTTCTCCTCTATCCACTGAAAGGGGAGGGCGGGCATGTGTCACCGTCAAGCGAAAGGAAACAGAGTAAGATATATATATATATATATGAAAATGCTGGTTAGTTACTGCACCTTAAAGCACAAACTAATATTGGTACTAGGGTCAGCCCCAACAGGAGGAACAAATGGAGGATAGGGAGGATTCCAAGGATCATATTCATCTGTATTTGATTTATCAGTAGTAGCATCTTCATTAAAAGAGGTTTTCGTTGGCTCCTTCTTGTGCATTGTCTCCGTAGCCTTGAGTTCTAGTTTCACCGTTTGTTTGTCTGAAACAAGTTTAACCCGGAATTACATCACAAAACAGTTTAGTGCTTTGTTTGATTCTACATCTTTTTAGAGAGATAGTGGAGCAATATGAATCCGGAACGCTAGAATTATCAAAGAAGACCTCAAAACTTCAAATATAAATGTGAATAATTCATCGGTTAGCAAAAAAAAAGGTCATGAAACATAGTATTAGAATACGCTAGTTCTACATTTTTCATGAGGTGCACATTTTTACGTTAAGACAGCGCAAACTTCATGTATGAATGTTTCAACTCTACAATGAATTTGCTCTTAAAAACAGTGCCAGTTGATTGAGTAAAATAATTATTTTGGCAGTATATAATATAAAGCATGAGTCAAGCACCGTTGTTTAAGATAATGATGACAAAATGGAGCATCATATTCCTAAACGGACACACTATCCTGTAAATACAAGATGCATTGAAATACTATGGTTCTGCAGTACCCTGGTTTTCGGAAACAACGAGCTGCCGAACACATGCCGAAGTTCACAATAATACATCAACGAAACTGCAAATTGTTTTCGGAGCGACAGATTCTCCAATAGATTTAGTTAAATTGTAGTAGTAGTAACAAATAAGAATAAATACCTTGATAAAACTCGATTTTGGTGTAGAGATCGAAGGTACGTTTGACGTCTTCGGAATCACAGCGTGACGGTGGTGATGCTGCTGCTACGGTGATGTTCGCTGGTGGAGCATGCCGCGTGCGCCTGAGCGGCCGAAAGCGATGAGATGGGGTCGTGCGCCGGCCCTGCGTGGCGGTCTTCGGAGCGCCCTGGTTGGCTCCGGCAGTGGGTGCTCCCTACTCCACCGCCAGTCTTGTGCGCCGACGGCCGTGGTACGCGTGGAGTTGTGGGACGAGCTGAAGAGGGCAAGAGTCAGGAGGCAGGGCTGCGAAGCTACCGGCAGTTCGAGGCCCATGATCAAGTTCTAAGATTTCGGCCCACGTGAGAAAGGCATTATATGCCAAGGGCTCCGGATTGCATCCACTATTTCTCGCTTATGGCGAGCACCGCACCCACTCGCTCACTGCAATTACATACATGGGCCGGCCCGTTTTCGCGAGTTCGTGTGTTTACCTTTTTAAAAAAAACAAAACGATTCCTATTTCTGTTTTGATCTTTTAGTTTTTATTTTTTCTTACCTTTTCTTTTTTAAGTCCAAGCATTTTGAAATCGAACTTATTTAAAAATATATTTTTTAAAATTTGTTTACCATTTAAAAAATCATCTTATTTTTGTTTCCATCATTTTAAGAATTGTTCACCATTTAAAAAAATATTCATTTAAAATTTGTTCATTTTTTAAAAATCACCATTTTAAAATTTGTTTATCTTAAAAAAAACCGTTCACCATAAAAATTATCCATTTTTACTTTTTTTTCTGACTTTCAATCTTTGTTTATTTTCAAAAACTGTTCACCATTAAAAAATGTTCGGTTAAAATTTGTTCATTTTCAAAAAATCACTATTTTAAAATTCGTTCATTTTCAAAACTGTTCAGCATCAAAAATTATTCATCTTTACAAATTTTTAAAATTCTGAGAGTTTTTCGTTTTTTTTCGTAAATTTGTTCATGAATTGGAAAGAAATAAGCATGATAAAAGAAAATGAGAAGGAAAGAAATCAAATGGGCCGGCCCATCCAATCCGCTAGCGAACACATGCGTGGGCGAGTCTGCGCGCGAGTCGAGCCTATCACTCGCTAGGAGTGATGCATAGGATAACCCCTACGGATGAAGAAAATCCGCCCCCTCCACCGGCACCACGACACGGCATCGCGCCGCATGAAAATCACCACTATTAGGCCAAGCCAATATTCCTCCTCGAAATATGCTTTTTTCGCGCTTTATAAATAAATCAACAACGCACATACAAAACACCATAAACAAACACGACACCACACAAACCCAAGACAAGATACAAAGGTGCTCAAGATCAACTACACCGCTCCATACAACTCCAAGCAAACGATATGTAAGAAAAATAAGCACCGCTTGAGGTTGATGGGGGCCCTCAACTGTTAACGATTCACCCGAAGAGACAAAGCCGAATATCGACGAAACAGGGCCGCCACCGCCGGATCACATGGATCAAGGTTTTCATTCGGAGCATCTGAAAGCGTATAAGAACTACCGTGACCGTGCCTCCAAAAAGGAAATGACACCCCGGACGCCAACACAGTCGGCCTGGCAGAGTGAGGCAAGGTTTTCATCGTGGTAAGCACCTTCCACATCTGAAACATGGTACGGCAAGCTGCCACGTCACAAACGCCGCGTCGGTCGCTAGCCACCATGCCACCCTCATAGCCATGGTACCCAGCCAGCACCCGAGCCTCTGCCCACGAGTAACATGGCTCCCACCTCCAGGGCCACCGCCTCGACATCTAGCTCTAAGCCTCTAACTGAAGCTATAGCGTGCAGATGCCACCTACTCCATCATCAAAGAACCCATCCCAAGTCAAGGCTAGAGGGGTCCATATTTGGACAACACAGCCGCCATGGCTACCCGGAGAACGTGCATCGGGCCACGTGCGAGGAGAGCCCGTCCCGGACAGAGGAAATCACCCCTGCCCCGGCACCCACGCTGGTGCTGCCAGCCACCTGCCATCAGCACCTCTAGTGGGAGCTGTAGCTAGCGCTCCGGGTGTTGGATGTATGCCTAAGAGACAATAAATAAATCAGTTTTATAATTAATATATTATGTTTTTATTCTATAACTGTGTGGTCACTAAATATGAGATTCAGAGTAAAATCCATACGCAGGTGTAGAGACATAAACATATAGTTATAAGTCTTTGCCATGTCTCATAGACAAACTCGTTAATATTAGATGACCATGTTTTCCTGATAATGGACATTTGTTATGTCAATATTAATGGTGGCACATTGTTGTTTGGACCAGGTTTATCAGAGTATCGGACAATAACAAAGAGAGCTTGGAATACCCCAAATGCCCGGTGGACATCTTTCCTTTCACCATCATGTTCTCCTGCAAAATAAAATTGCTTCTGACCTTGAGGATCTGAGATTTTCTTCACAAATGTGGGCCATCTTGGATAGATGCCATCTGCTAGGAAATACCCCTTGATGATATGGCTCTGATACCAGATGATATGGCTCTGATGCCGGATGATATAGGCATGGCCTCTAGGGTGGCCCGATCTTCACGGATTGACGTACGAGAGGTGGGGAGATTGGGAAGAACACGAAGAACACGATGAAATCACGCACACAAAATGGGAGATAACTTGTCGAGCCTACGAGGGATTGCAAACCCAAGTCAACAACATGCTAATTGGAATCGATTCTTCTCACCGGCCGGTCCACCGATCGAACAAAAGCCACAACGGGAAGGTGAAAGAGTAGCTACTTGGAGAGATCTTGATACAATCAAATAGATGAATCTATGGAGTAGAGATGGATCCCATGGGGGAGGTTCTCCACATGGGAGGGGGAGCACAAGGCCCAATTCTATCCCAAGTCAACTCTTTCTAGGAGAGGGGGTCCTATATATAGTAGAGGGGGTGAGAGGGATACAAGGGGAGGTTCCCCTATTCCCACGCAGGGGAGCTCTGTTAGGGAGCCGGCCTGGAGGCCGGCCTGGCCGGGTTTCCTGCCCTTCTTCTTCGTCGTCTTCTCGCTTCTTCCTCCTCTTCCACGCGTACACCTTGGACGGCTTTGAGTCCTGGGCTTCCTCGGCATCTCCCCTCGCACCCGTACTCGTCGAATTATACCTAGCAATGTAGGGGGTAGATGGTCAAGTAGTATACCGTCCAAAGGGGTACGAAATGGGTTATAGAAGAGGAATGAGTTCACCTTTTGAATCCATGGTGACTTGACATATGATGGAGTGTGAAACATGCCAGTGGGATGGGTCGCGCTGCATCATCTCCCTCCACTTGAAAAATATTCGTCCTCGACGCTAACTCGTCATCAATGTGTAGAGGAGGTAGATGGATTGTCATAGAAGTCGAAGTCACCATGTGGTGATTCTTGATGTAAAGGGTATGGCAGATCTTCAATGCTCCTTTGGCCTTCATGTAACTCACCAATCTCACAAGAAAGACAAAACAACACTCAAAGAGTAGTCAATTCTTGAAGTTCATAGCATTGGTTTCTAAGTAGAGGGAGGGCACCTTAGCAATATTGATGGGGGAATAATAACCCGGTAGGCCAACTCCAAGGCGTAACCCGGCCCAAGGAACACGATGCGCAATCTGGTTAAGAATAATGAAGCTTCTGGAAGGCCCAAAGTTTGTAGGCTTCGTGACCCGGATTGTGGGTTACGGTAAGGAAAGTTAGGGTTTGTAAGCGGTGTCCGGATAGGATTCAAGCTGCGCCTTGGAGAATAGGGCCAAGGGGGTACGGGTGCTTTATAAACCGACCCCTAGGTCTAGTTTAAACAGAGATCTAAGAACCCTAGCAAGATCGCCTGATATCGAGCATCTAGTGTAATCCCAGAGTTGAGTTATTATATCAAGATCGGAGACTCGGCGACTTTGATTGCCGGCTACCAGATCGAGTTGCATCATGTTTTCCTCTGAGCTAAACCCTCTCCCAAACGCCTGTGTCGTCTTGCCCCAAGATCAGTTACCCCCGGTAACGTCTGCCGTGATTATCCCACGACAGTTGGCGCCCACCGTGGGGCCTGCGTCCAAAGGTGTTTACATCACGGGAGAAGCTCGGAAGAACATGGAGAACCTTGTCGTGGGCGAGATCTACATCGACCACAAAGGAGGCCAGATGGTGGACGATTCCGGCTGGGGGCCAGAGTCGGATCACCTCGAGTCCGGATCTACGGTGACGATCGGCCGGATCAACATCTTCATCGGTATGGTACGTATGTCTGATTTAAAGGGACAATATCATGTGCATACTACAAGAACTTCTAGCAGGAACAAAGAGACATTAAAGCAAGCGGTAAACTCGGTTTCCTCGGTTGCGCCGGGATACCTTAGATGGGCGGAACAAGAGGTGACGTGGAGCAGAAGAGATCATCCGGAAAGAGTAGAGCGTCCAGGAGCCTTGGCATTGGTGGTTGCTCCACAGGTTAATGGTTACGAACTTAAAAGGGTCCTGATGGACGGTGGAAGTAGCATCAACATCCTTTATTGGGAAACCTTCTTACGGATGAGTCTCAAAGAGTCCCAGTTACAGAAAAGTTCGACAGTCTTTCATGGGATCGTGCCGGGTCACTCGGCGAGCCCCGTGGGAAAGATCACCTTGGAGGTTGCTTTCGGAGAATCGACGGATAATTATCGAGTCGAGTGGCTCACGTTCGAGGTGGTCAAGTTGCGCAGTCCTTATCACGCACTGTTTGAAAGACCGGCTTATGCTAAATTCATGGCTAGGCCGTGTTATGTGTATTTGCAGCTAAAGATCCCGGGTCCTAAACGGACTATCACCATACATGGGAACCGGGATATAGCGGCTGAGTGTGATGAAGGAGATTCAGTAATGGCCGAGCAAGCGTGCAGAAAGGAAGAACTCGAATATTACCGGTCTCAAGTAAATCCGGATGATAGAACAGCCTTGAAAAAGCCGAATACTGAGGACGAGAGAGCAAAATTCAAGGCAGCGCAAGACACCAAGAAGATAGATTTTGTCGAAGGTGATTCCACTAAGCAATCTACCATAGGGTCCAATTTGGAAAAAGAGCAGGAGAAGGCACTTGTGGAGTTTATCCGTTCAAATGCAGACGTGTTCGCCTGGACACCTAGCGACATGCCAGGTATCCCTACAGAGCTGGCCGAGCACAGTTTGCATGTAGATCCCAAGTCCAGGCCCGTGAAGCAGGGTTTGAGGAAAATGAATGAGGAAAGAAGGAAGGCTATAGGCGAAGAGATCGCTCGGCTATTGGAAGCCGGCTTTATCATGGAAGTATTTCACCCGGATTGGTTGGCAAACCCGGTTCTAGTGATGAAAAAGACCAATGAGTGGAGGATGTGCATTGATTTTATGAGTCTCAACAAACATTGCCCAAAGGATCCGTTCGCGCTACCAAGGATAGATCAGATTATAGACGCAGTAGCTGGAAGCGATCTATTATGCTTCCTGGACGCATATTCCGGGTATCATCAGATTAAGCTCAAGAGGGAGGATTGGGAGAAAACATCATTCATAACCCCTTTTGGGGCCTTCTGTTATAAAACTATGACGTTTGGATTGAAGAACGCTGGTGCAACTTACCAACGGTGTATTCAAAAGTGCTTCGAGGACCAAATTGGACGCAACGTCCATGCCTATGTGGATGATGTGGTCATCAAGACCAGGAAGGCGGAGACATTTATCGATGATCTAAAGGAGACGTTAAAAAACTTGAGGAGGTACCAGATGAAGCTTAACCCGACAAAGTGCGTGTTTGGAGTTCCAGCCGGGAAATTACTCGGCTTTATCGTTTCCGAGAGAGGAATCGAGGCAAACCCGGATAAAATCAAGGCCATCCAGAGTCTGAAAAAACCGGAAAATTTGAAGCATGTTCAAAAGCTCACGGGCTGCGTAGCAGCCTTGAGCCGATTCATATCCAGACTCGGAGAAAAGGCAATACCCTTGTACCGGCTCTTGAGGAAATCAGATAAATTCGTATGGGACCAAGAGGCGGATGAGGCGTTTGAGGCACTAAAGAAGCAGTTATCTGAAGCACCAGTACTAGCGGCCCCGGGTCCTAAAGAACCTATGTTGCTGTACGTGGCAGCCGGCCCCCGAGCCGTCAGCGCAGTAGTTGTGGTGGAGCGCAAAGAGGATGGGAAGGATTACCCGGTCCAGAGGCCGGTTTATTACGTCAGCGAGGTATTATCAGAAGCAAAGCAGCGCTATCCGCATTGGCAAAAGTTGGTGTTCGGGGTCTTTATGGCTAGCCGGAAATTGAAGCCGTATTTCCAAGAACACCCCATAACAGTGGTTAGTTCAATACCAATGGCGGATATCATCAGAAACTCGGACGCGACGGGAAGAATAGCCAAGTGGGCGATAGAGATGGGGGATTATCACATCAACTACGAACCCAGGTCAGCAATTAAATCTCAAGCTTTAATTGATTTCGTTAACGACTGGACACATACAGGCATGACTACGACGGTTCCAAATTCCGAATCATGGATCATGCACTTCGATGGATCTAAGCAATACGAGGGATCAGGAGCTGGGGTGGTGCTAACGTCACCCAAAGGAGATAAATTAAGTTACGTACTACAAATTCACTTTGACTGTTCCAACAACGTGGCCGAGTATGAGGCCCTATTGCACGGCTTAAGGGCAGCCAAGGAGATGAACGTCAAGAGGATACGGTGTTTCGGAGATTCGGACCTTGTGGTACAGCAGGTGTCAGGAACTTGGGATAGAAAGGACGCAACTATGGCAGCATACCGCAGGGAAGTTGATAGGGTTGCAGGATGTTTTTCCTGGTATGAGGTGGAGCATATAGACAGAAGAAAGAATGAGGCAGCCGACGCACTCGCTAGACTCGGCTCGCGCAGAGAGCCGGTTCCACCTAACGTTTTCCTGGATGAATTATGGCGACCATCAGTTAAAACCGAGTCAGAGGAGGAATTGGCAAATCAAGACCCGGATTCAGGACTTGTGGCCACTGTACGTACTATTCCCGAATGGACAGAACCGTTTTTGGCCTACCTATCGCGAGGCGAGTTACCACAGCAGGAGGTATTAGCAAGGCAAATTTTGAGGCGAGCAAAGCGATATTCTATCATCAATGGGGAATTATATAAGAGAAGCGCAGTAGGGGTCTTTTTGCGCTGCGTAGCGCCAGAAGAAGGCCGACAGATTCTCAAGAAAATCCACGAAGGCGACTGTGGACATCATGCGTCCACAAGATCTCTCGTGGCCAAAGCTTATCGACACGGGTTTTTCTGGCTCACGACTCTAGCAGACGCGGAACGATTGGTAGCAAGGTGTGACGGATGTCAAAGGTACGCTCGCCAAACCCATGTGCCGGCTATGGAGTTACGGACCATCCCGTTAACTTGGCCGTTCGTTGTCTGGGGTATGGACATGGTTGGCCCATTTCATATGTCACCATGCAAGAAGACACATCTTTTGGTGGCTATTGATAAGTTTACCAAATGGGTTGAGGTTATGCCAGTTACTAATTGCGAATCAGCCACAGCAGTCAAGTTCCTGAAAAGGATTATCTACCGGTTCGGGTACCCCCACAGCATAATTACCGACAATGGAACCAACATGTCCCTTGGTGAGATGGAGAGGTTCTGTGGCAACAATGGAATCCGGCTTGATGTCGCATCAGTGGCTCATCCGCAGGCCAATGGACAAGTGGAGAGGGAAAACCAAGAATTGCTTCGCGGATTAAAACCACGATTACGAGTCCCCTGTATCAGGGCAGCTGGCGCATGGGTCGAAGAACTTCCTTCTGTGGTTTGGGGTATCAATACCACGCCTAATAGATCTACTCAGATGACACCCTTCTTCATGGTCTATGGCGTGGAGGCAGTACTACCGAGTGATATTATTCATGATTCACCACGAGTATCAGCATACGTCGAAGTGGAGAATGAAAAAACCCGGCAAGATGCTGTGGATATGTTAGAAGAGCAAAGGGAACAAGCCCTGGAAAGATCAGCCATATATCAGTAGGATTTACGAAGGTATCATAGACGGCACGTGAAAACCCGGGTCTTCCAGGAAGGAGACCTGGTTCTGCGCCTGGTACAGTCGAACGAAGGAAAGCACAAGTTATCACCACCCTGGGAAGGACCGTTTATCATAAGCCGGAATTTGCATAATGGGTCATATTACTTGATAGATGCAAGGGAAGAGTCGACCACAGTTAATGACACCGCTCACACCACTTCATCTATGCAAGAAAGAGACAGACCGTGGAACGTGGCTCGGCTACGTCCATATTACACTTAGCAAAAATTGTGTTGGCATATGGAATTGAACGATGTAACAGGCAGCAGGTTTTCAGACGTACTCTTTTCCTATCCAGGGTACCCTTGGGGACTGGACGGGTTTTTAATGAGGCGGCTTGCTGACCTAGATTTTTCATATCAAGTAAAGAGGTGATTATCAAGAAAAGAGATGGTTATTATCAGGTTCTGTACTCTCAGTATGTTGCGTATATCTAGGTCTTGGGGGCTGGTCGCTTGAATAGCACAGTTACGAACTCAAAGACCCGGCCATGATACCTATGAGTTATAAGGGCCGATTACTTGCAAACGAGTATGGCTACAATCTTATAACCGGACAAAGAAGTCCAAATTTCTTGGCTATTCTTACTTAAGCTCGATGTGACTCGCACTAAAGTGGCATGATTTGTTCGCTTACGATTACAGTCAGCCATGAAGCCCGACGGGGCTTGGCTGGCCACGTTTTCGTATAGATGTAACAACATGGTATCCACGCGAAAGCCGGCTTACAGTACAAGATGGTCAAAAGGGTCATCTAAACCACAAGTTATGCAGAGTACAAGGCTAAACAGCTGGAAACTCAACGATTATTAAGCATAACTTCAAATCCTATGTGAAACGACTCAGGGATCTTTGCGAATTTAGCAGTAGGCAATTCGTTCTCCTTTCAAGATCAAGTGTCCTAGACTTGGAGATCCGGGTCCGGGTGACTTGAAATCTTGAAAAGAGAAAAAATTGCTTACTTGTTAGAATTCCAAAAACCCAAATATCCGAGTCTTGGGGACTTGGGGACTTAGAAGCAAATCCGCTTGTCAACACCCATGAGACCCGGAAATCGAGCTTCACAAAAGGAACAATAAAGAAAGCCGGATATCGAGAACAGACGAGCTCAATAATGGATAAATTTTAAAAGGCCGGAAGAGGCATAGAGTATATCAAGACCTTAGCGTACATTACAAAATCCCGGTGAAAAGATATCAAAGGTGCACAGGCGCACCACCCAAAATATAATTGTTTAAACAGCATATTGGCCGACCGGCGCATAAGAAGAGGCATTAAATATCAGATATCACTCGGCGTTCATCTTGGCCTTGCCCTTGCCATCATTGGTGGTAGCAGCAGCACCCGGATCAGTAGTACCAGCCCGCGCAGGAGGTGGAACGACTGGTGTTGAGGTAGCGGGGGCAGAGCCGGCTTCAGCTTGCTTCTTGGCAGCCTCCGCCCTCAACGCAGCAGCTTCCTCCTTCCACCGAGCCAGCATATCATACGGCTCGGGAAGATCCGACTTAATCGCTTCACCAGCAGCGTCATATGCTGGAACAAGGATATCAACATCTAGGTCGTCAGCGATCACGCTGGCCGGGTAACGGACCTCCTTCTGGACGGCCTGAAAATCCTTCACCGAGAACTTGGACCCATCAAGCTTGAACTCTGGGAAGCCGCCCATAAGCTTCACTAGCTCGAGCTTGGGGAAATAAGCCTTGGCAAGTGCAAGCCCCCGGGTCACTCCAACCCGGCAAGACGAGCGTTTCCAGTGCCAAATCCACTCAGGAATAGTGGAGAAGGCATCCAGCATCCTCTTCAGATCGACATGTCCTTTACCCGGCCACCGTAATTCCTGAAGGATCCATTTGGTTCCGGCACATAGCTGCCGGATAACGCTCTTCATAGTTTTCAGCTTGGCAATGTCATCCTCATCCGGCATGGCTTCGTCCGGGCCTGAAAAAATGGAAACATAAGTCGGGAAAACTCTTGCTATCTATCAAAAGGATAAACCCGGAGGAGGAAACGTACCAAGTAAAGCACGATATGTGTCAGATATTTGGAAAGAAAGGCTTGTTAGATCATCTTCTGCTTTGTGAGCCCTTTTCCTATATTTCCTCATTATCAGCCTATTCCTCCTGGCCTCAGCCTCGGTTGCCTCACGCAAAGCTACCTCCTTTTCAATGAGCTTGGTGGCGTCTGCCAGTTTCTCCTCAGATTGAGTCACGAAAGACTGCATGGATGCAAACAAGGATTAGTCGGGTAGAGGGGCAAGTTATCAGTCGCTTGTATAATAAAGTCCCAAGCAAATTATGAATCAATTCACTCGGAACTTGGGGACTGGATAAGGGCACAAGCAACATCAGTCGGATTTACCTCGTGTTTGGCTATTAAAGCCCCCAAGATGTTTTCTTCATTAGCCCTTAAAGTGCGCAGGGTTTCCAGCATCTGGGCAAACGTCAGTTCCTCGGGTCGAGTACCGGAAGAGCCGGCAGCCTGGTCGCCTGGTGGGGGAGCTCTCCCCGCCCTTGGGGTCGAGACCCGGACAGTTTGAGTACCCGGGTTGGGAGAACCCATCCTTGTATCCAGAACCTCGATCTCCTCGTCCACTGGTTCCGATGAGGAAGGAGATCCGGCGGCTCGGGGAAGCGGATTGTTCAGAGGGCCTTGTTCCTGGTTATTCGCCGTATCACCGCCAGTCGCGGCGTCTACGTTCTCAGTCGGCTTCTCTGCCCGATGGTTATCCGTCTCTACATTTTCCGGGTCACTGACGGTGACTTGAGTGCTGAAAGAAAGATGAGAAAAGGCAGTTATTAGTGGTGACGGTGGCTTGAGTGGAAACTTGTCAGACGTCAAAGGAAATCATGTAGCAAAAACTTACCTGGCATTCATGGTGTAGTCCGGCGGGAGCTCGCCGCTGGAAGCAGATGAGGTCGTCACAGGGACCACTAACGGAACCCGGAATTGCCCGGCATGTGGATGGTTAGGAGAAGGGTGGCGTTGATGAGAGTCAGAAGGACGAAGGAACACTGGCGCGATGGACCGAGGGGGTAGAGATGCCCGGGTTAAGGGGATCTTCACCCGGGGAGCTCCGAGTTACTCTGCGCTTGGCTGGGAGAGAATCCTTCAAGCACGACGAATTTGATAATTGATGGTTAAGTCGTCGCATGGCGTCAAAGGAGTAAGGTTCAGAGGATAACGAGGAAAAAGGAACCTTGGACACTGCCCCTCTGGCCTTCCTCTTGGCTCCAACTGTTGCTTCTTGATCAGACTCAGTTGCCTCCGGGTCATCCTCGTTGGTCTCACCTTCGTCCTCCAGCCCTGCGAACCGGGTGTGTGTTCGTGGGAAAAAAGGTAAACGGGAGGAAAATGATAGAAGTAAAGATTATACAAGTTCTGTGCAAATACCTTCACTATCATCAGCCGGCTCGTCCTCTTCTTCCGGGTCTCTGGAAGGGGGGGAGGGTTCAACTCTCTAGAAAGGGTCATCAGCCTAAGACAAAAGAATGAGACTAAGGGTTAGAAGCTGTATCAAGTCAAAATGTGGAAATAAGTTATGAATATCGGATATTACCGCTGGAGCCGGGTTTTCCCGAGTAAATGGGGGTAACCCGGTGATGCCCTTTATCACCTCTAGCTTCTCTGTCAAGAAGCCCTTGATGGTCTTGTTGGTATCGCCGGTCGCAAAGCTCTTGGTGGAGTATCGGAGTGCATCTGTGGTGTGCCCCGAATACTCGCACATCAATTTGGTGCGGATGGAGTTGGGTTGGATCCGAAAATCAACCCATGTTTTTACTAAATTTAGCCCGAGGAGGCCCTGGGCTGAGAGGATGGCTATCTTGGCTAATGAGGGAAGGATCGCCTTCCTGTCCGAGTCTGGTGCAAAGGCATTGAAAGACTCGGAAGGTTCGAGGAGGCTTTCCGAGTAACCCGGCAGTTTCTTTTCGCCGTCTGGGGAGGTATCGTGGCAATAAAAGAAAGACAGCTGCCAATGTTTGACGTGGGAGTTTAAATTGAGGGTTGGCATCGGTGAATTCTTGCGGCGTTGGATGGATACCCCGCCGCAAGTAAGAAGTGCTCCGTCACCACTTTCGCGACACGGCTTACACTGGAATAGTTCGATGAAGAGAGTCAAACTTGGTGGTATGCACAAGTACGACTCGGATAGAACGATGAAGTGGGTAATATTCAACATAGAGTTAGGCCCTATGTCGAATACCCGGAGGCCATAATGGCTTAAGATCTCCCTAAAGAAAGGGTGACCCGGAGGACGGAATCCCCGGGTCACGTGCTCTACGAAGCAGATTACCTCGTTATCGGCGGGTGTGGGCCGGGTCTCGTTGCCCGGCGCCCTCCAGTGAATGTCCTTCTGAGAAGGGAGAATTCCTAATTTGGCTAGCTCGTCCAACTTGGCCTTCGTAGCTGTGGAACGCCCCCAGTTGGCGGATATGGTTTGGGTAGTCCTTGCCTGAGTCGGCTGTTTTCCTTGCCGTTTGGGAGCCATGGGATCAACCTGCAAAGCACAAGAAAACGAGGCATGGGAAATAAGACCCGGAAGTGTTGGATTATCCGAGTATAAGGTATCAAGAAAGTATGAAGCTAAGAATTATCCGGGTATCACGTTATGAGGTGGAGATTACAAGGTATCCGGGTGTTAAGTACAATTGTGGAAATTATTGGTCACTTACGTATGGAAAGGCATTTGGGGTAATGAATGGTTGCCCATGTGTCTACTGCAAGCAAAATAGCTGGAAAAGGAGGATTTTCCGGGTGTTAATGCAATGAGCGGAAAATCGAGGAGGAATGGATCTAGATGGGAAAGTTTGCGAGCGATTTTACGGGAGATTTGGTGGTTAGTAATGGTAGGAGGATGAGTTGTAACTATCTAGCAGGTGGTTAAAGGAGTTGGCGAGCATCGAATCGATCTAATTTGATGCAATCGGAAGAACGACTCACGGGTTGACCTAGATCCAATCATGGATGGATTGAAAAATTGCGGGGCTAAATTAAACGAGTGCAAGGGGCTTACTGGAGATATTGGAGTCTGGCGCGACGGCGGCGAACGGCGTGGCTCGAATGCCCCTTTGCGACTCTTGGCGAGTGAAGCCTGGCGGCGGCGCGAGGTGGCTCGAGGGCGAGCGCGGCCGGCGGCGGCGTTGCTTCGATGGCGAGCACGAACTTCTTGCGGTGGTGCTACAAGGGCGTAAGGAGCAAGGAAGGAAAGGGGGAATTGAAGTGGAGCGATGGGTTTAGGGTTACCCTCGGAGCACTATTTATAAGGTGAGGGTGAGTCTATCCCAACGGCCGGAAGCCGGAAATTGTGGGGTAATGGCTATCCACGCGGATTCTGCGAGATATGCGCCTAGAATTGAGCAAAGTATCTGGACAAAAAAGAGAAGGAGATCTACCCCATGTGTCAGGGTCAGTTATCGAGTATGGAACCTTGACATTTTTATTAGGGTTTAGACCTTGAAAGTCAAACCAAAGTATTTGGGGAAAAGCCGGGTTACTATATGGCCACCATGGAGTAAGGCCGAGCCGTCTATCAAAGCATCTTAACCCGGCCTCCATATGCCTGTGTGTTTGATATCTTTGCAGGGAATAGCGAACGCTTCAAGGAGGATCCGTGAAGCCCAAGCTATTCTGGGGACTACTGATGGGGGAATAATAACCCGGTAGGCCAACTCCAAGGCGTAACCCGGCCCAAGGAACACGGTGCGCAATCTGGTTAAGAATAATGAAGCTTCTGGAAGGCCCAAAGTTTGTAGGCTTCGTGACCCGGATTGTGGGTTACGGTAAGGAAAGTTAGGGTTTGTAAGAGGTGTCCGGATAGGATTCAAGCTGCGCCTTGGAGAATAGGGCCAAGGGGGTACGGGTGCTTTATAAACCGACCCCTAGGTCTAGTTTAAACAGAGATCTAAGAACCCTAGCAAGATCGCCTGATATCGAGCATCTAGTGTAATCCCAGAGTTGAGTTATTATATCAAGATCGGAGACTCGGCGACTTTGATTGCCGGCTACCAGATCGAGTTGCATCATGTTTTCCTCTGAGCTAAACCCTCTCCCAAACGCCTGTGTCGTCTTGCCCCAAGATCAGTTACCCCCGGTAACGTCTGTCGTGATTATCCCACGACAAATATGCCGATGGTTTGTCTTGTAAGATCCTCCGTCATAGAAAGGTGGTGATGTAGCCACACATGCCATCTCATCAACAGGTAGAACCTAGACACCAAAGACCAAGCAAACCATGTGCGTGCAAGATAAAGGAGCGCATCATTGATGACATGTCCGTTCGTGTTCATAGCATTGTTAGCACAACACAAATATCTGGAATCTATTGCATATGCAAGGTCAATGTGCAAGCAATTGATGGAAACGTCTCCAAAATGTGAGAGCACAAATTCTCCATGAAACTTTGATGGGTTGCACACAAAGCATTGGAAATGGAAGTTTTTCAAAATCCTTGGTGCAATAAGAGGAGACATGGGCAAAAACACAAGATGATGAATGTCCCTAATATTATCATCATGGGTGCAAGCAAAGCATAGAAAATAGTATTTTATTCGACATTTTTGTTGCAACACCAACGGAAGAGATACCAAAACACTCATGACAAGACATGCTCAAAATATCATTATGGTTGCAAGAAAGCCATCGTAAAGAACAATTGTTCATCATACTTGTTGCAACACACAAATCATCTATATGAAAGATCAAGGAAGCATTCTTGTCATAAAGGAGAACAACATCACAAACATGTTTGCAAACAAACCAAAGGGAAGAGAAATTTTTCAACGTGTTTGATGCAAAACATGAGAAAGTATTAGAGCCGGCTTCGATTTGCAACACAATTATATTAGGATCTCAAGAGATCTTTTTGTCAACTCATGTTCAATTGAGGTTGACATTAGCATGCAGATACTCAAACACACAAAAGACCAAATGAAGAAAAAAAATCTGGTAAATGAACACATCATCCATCATGACATGTCTCTTCATTCGCACATGACCAAAAACATCAAAATCAAATATGAAGTATGAAATGTGTGGATGGTCAAAATGCAAGATGAAGGGTTGAGCAAGCTCAACAAGCGAAAGCGAAAAATCTCCATAAAGTGAGGATGCTATCAGGGCAAACTCATTTGAAATCATAGCAACATTGTTGCAAACCAATCATTTAAAAGAACGATTGTTCAACATTTTGGTTGCAACAATGGGAGAAAAATATAAGCACGTTGGGCAAAGCATGTCAATGGAAATATCATCGCAAATAGCATTATCCATAGTATGCATGCAATCATCATTCATCATGTCCACTAGTGGGTACATGGTCACATCTACACCCATAGCTTTGTCGTCCTTCTCATATGAATTAGGTGTTGTGATAGTAGAGGCCTTCAAGTGGCCTACTTGTCCATCTTGATGTACACATGGGGGGCCTCACCTTCATACACCATGTACATTTTCTTCTCCATAGGGAGCACCATCTTTAGGAGTTACACCTCATCATCCATGGAACCTAGCACATCATGAGGAAACACACTAGAGGTATAGGGTAAGTTGTTAGAATTCAAAATGGCCTCACATGACCTATCAACTACCTCTCTCAACTCATGTGCTGTATAACTCATTCCCTCAAAGTGGATGCACTCAATCTCACATATGGTGGAGTCATGCATCTCACATGCTCTCTCACTCATGTGGGCTAAGTGGCTCTCATGCTCACATGAGATTGGTACCCTCTCATAACGCATGCACATAGGGGTAGGCTCGACATCCTCAACTCCATACGCCTCCTTGGTTCAAGGTAAAATCCCATGCTCAACCTCATCAACCTTGTCGCTTCCAAATGTGTGAGCCATAAGATTGAAATCAACACTCGCCTCCATTGCCGAAGGGATACTCCCATGCTCGGCTTCTCCACTTGACGCACCATCTTGGTCGCCGCCTTGGCAATACCACATCACATGGCCATGTCCATTGCATATGGGGCATAAGAAGGCTTCATCTTGAAGTAGGCTCATGGTGTTGTTGGGATCAGTGTTGGAACCAACATCATCATATATGGGAGGGACTTATCTTCCTCCATCTTGGTGTAGGACTTCCTCTTGCCATGTGGGAGCCCTTGTGGTGGTGGCACTTGATGTAGATACCACATGATGTATACTTGTTTAGGGCGCCATGGTGGTCTTGGCCTTGCATGTGTGATCTTGTTTCTTGTGTCTTCGTCTTGAACTTGCTAGAAGCTCGGAGATCTTGTTGATGGAGGTCTAAGATATTGTACTCGTTGAGAAGTAGCATGCATATGTGTTTGCAATGTTATGGTAGCACTTGAAGGAGACACCTTGTGATGTGCGCTCGCCGCCATCTTGTGTGTGTGGAAGTCATCGCGCACTTGGAGTGTTGGTGTAGATATTCTCTTCTTGTGTCGTCGTCTTGTAGCTTGTGTGGGCGCCAACTTGGAGGTTGAAGTTTGTTGACGACGAAGCTTGCATCGTTCCCGCTCTTCATGTGTGGTATGACGTCGAAACTCATTTGGATGCTTTGTCTTCTTGGCGTTCTTGCTTGATGGAGCCTCGATGATGTCCTTCTTGTGGCGCCGTCTTGATGTTGAAGGAGCCAATCTTGACTTTGCCAACTTGTCGGATTCCTTGTCGTGGAACCATCTTGAGGTTGAAGGGAGTTGCCTTGTGTTGCCCTTGGCATTCTCCTTGAAGGTCCTCGGTTTTGAGCATGAACCATAGGACATATGATATCTTGGCCCTCGATGCTTGGAGATGAAGTTCTTGTAGATGAGCTCATCCATGTCGGAGTCGAAGTAGTTGTAGAGCTCCATCTTGTCCCTCATGTTTGTGGAGTCATTGTCGGTGTAGTACTCCTCCATGTTTGTGGATGCATAGTCGGTGTAGCACGGCTCCATATATTCATCCAAGCTCGCGGTGTCGTAGTTGTAGTAGTGGTTCATGTCGTTGGAGCTCATGGAGTCGAAGTTGTTGTGGTTGGTGTGGTGCTCCGCCATGTCGATGATGCTTGGGGAGGAATAGTAGGTTTAGAGCTCGACGTCATGGTCGTAGTAGTGGTTGTGATCCACCATGTCATGATCATAGTAGTGGTCATCCACCATGTCATGCTAGTAGGAGTAGTGATCCACCAAGTCGTGGTAGAGGTCACCCATGTCAAGCTCTTTGTAGTCTTTGTCGTTGTTGTAGTCGTAGTGGTCCATCATGTACTCGTCATGGTCATCATGGCCTTCATATGCTCCTCTCTCGCTACACATGGTTACTCACAAGCACAAGTCTATATATATAGTGTGAAGACCTAAGAGCTCAAACCTCACCTATTAGAAAGTATTGGAACTAGTGGACCATGCCAAGAGAAACCGATAACAAAAAGAATGAAGTGACTTGAGTTCGAAAGATCCAAAAATATGCTCCAAAACACACATGACTTATGGGTGGATATGTATAGAAAGTGGAAAGCAAATGGAACAACCGGAAACCAAGATATTGTAATGGCAAGTAGAGAACCACAAAGATCAAAAATCAACAACAAGTCAATCTCCGAAATATATATGGAAACACACACACAGAGACAAATGGGACTAATGCAAAAAAAATGTGAGCTAAGGAACCAAATGTCCTAACGAAGACTATAAAGCTCGTGTTGCAAAAGTACAAGGAGAACTGCTAGTTCGAGTGAAATTTATTGGTGGGCTACAAGATTTGCACACAATGCACCATCTACGAGATGTTCATCGAGCTTTCGCGCTTCCTACAAGTGGTATGACAAGTGGTGGTGTTATTTTATGGTGATCCAAATTCATAAGAAGATAAAGGAAAGTTCGGCCTCCGCTACGCGGAGGTACGAGTTGATACCGAGTCGGAGTTGGATTCCCTGTTACCGACCTAGTTAGGTCAGGACCGCCATTATATACCTCTTGTAAGCCGCCGCACGGGATAAGCCACACATTGTAAATCCCGGCGGGATTGTAACCTCACCCGAAATAGTGAAGTATTGCTGGCTGGCGCCCGTGGTTTTTTCTCTTCCTTGTTGGAAGGGTTTTCCACGTTAAAATCTCGTGTCCCCGTTGGTTCGATCTTGTTTAACTTCATCGTTGTTTTGCTATTGCGTGTAACAGGTGGCTTCCTTTTTCTCTCTTGTTCTTTCATTTCTCTTCTGCTTTTTCACTTTTTGCTCACTCGCTTTGTGCCAACATATGAAACTATATAAACTAGCGCATACAACGATCGCTCGGAAACTACACGGTACAAGTGTGCAAAGCCCAAGAAATCATAGATGAACTAGCCTCAGTAAGTAAGTTAATCAAAAGGTAGGTTTGCTCACAATGAAATGGCAAGAGGGAGAAGATTCGGGATGTTTATACCTCTCACCGACGATCTTCACCCTATAGGATGGAAAGTTTCATGCTTTCTCAGGAAATTGGGCCTCAATGGATGATGTATCTCCTGCAATGGTTATGTAGATGATGTAATTGGCTACAAAACGAGCTAAAGATCACTCAAAACGGTGAAGGGGTGTCGCAGTTTTTTGAGAGGCCGGGCCGAGGCCGGTTAACTCTGTTACCTAGCCGGCCTGGCTGGCCCGGAGGCCGGGTTTCCTGCCCGAACGGAAATTTCGTGATTTTGGACGCGATTTTGACTTTTGGGGTGGAAAACTGCTCCGAAAATCACCGAATCGAAGGGGAAATAAGTGGAATTAAGCCATGGAAACGCAAGGGAAGGTAGATCAACAATTTTAGCAATAGATCCACGGATCAAAACCTACCAAAACACAATCAAATCACATATCGATCCAAAAGCAAATTGGGGCTATTTTTGGTGGAAATTTTCAAATTTAGGCAAGAACAAGAATTTTTTTGGGGGAAAGAGGGTGTCAAATCCGTGGAAACCTTACTCTTGATACCAGATGATATGGCTCTGATACCAGATGATATGGCTCTGATGCCGGATGCTATAGGCTTGGCCTCTAGGGTGGCCTGATCTTCACGGATTGACGCATGAGAGGTGGGGAGATTGGGAAGAACACGATGAACACGAAGAACACGATGAACTCACGCACACAAAATGGGAGATAACTCATGGAGCCTACAAGGATCGCAAACCCAAGTCAACAATACGCTAATTGGAACCGATTCCTCTCACGGGCTGGTCCACCGATCCAACAAAAGCCACAAGGGGGAGGTTGGCAAGAACTACTGGAATCACAAGGTGAAAGAGTAACTACTTGGAGAGATCTTGATACAATCCAATAGATTAATCTATGGAGTAGCCATGGATCCCATGAGGGAGGTTCTCCACATGGGAGGGGGAGCACAAGGCCCAATTCTATCTCAAGTCAACTCTTTCTAGGAAGGAGGGGGAGGGTCATATATATAGTAGAGGGGGTGAAAGGGATACAAGGGGAGGTTCCCCTATTCCCAGGCAGGGGAGCCGGCCTAGAGGCCGGGCTAGTCTGTAGGGTGGCTGACCTGAGGGTCGCAGGGAGGCCGGGCGGCTCTGTTAGGGAGCCGGCCTGGAGGCCGGCCTGGCCGGGCTACAGACCGGGTTTCCTGCCCTTCTTCTTCGTCGTCTTCTCGCTTCTTCCTCCTCTTCCACTCATACACCTTGGACAGCCTTGAGTCCTAGGCTTCCTCAGCATCTCCCCTCGCATCCGTACCCGTCGACTCATACTTAGCAATGTACGGGGGTAGATGGTCAAGTAGTATACTGTCCAAAGGGGTACGAAATGGGTTATAGAAGAGGAATGGGTTCACCTTTTGAATCCATGGTGACTTGACATACGATGGAGTGTGAGACTTTCCCAGTGGGATGGGTCGCGCTGCATCACTTGATGTACTGGTTGCCATTGATTTCAAAGTTTAATGGTGGAGCATGGCCTTCAGCGAGTCTTGCAAACATGGGAGAGCACTGCAGTACGTTCATGTCATTGTGAGATCTCGCCATACCAAAGAAATTGTGACAGATCCATAAATCTTTATCTTCCACAACTTCTAATACGACACTGCAAGCTCCAATATGACCTTTGTAAATATATTGCCAAGCGAAAGGACAGTTCTTCCATCGCTGACACATGCAATCGATGCTTCCTTACATCACATGTCACCCTCTAGCTTTATTTTGTGTTAGGATCCGAGCTGTGTGAGCTTCATTTGGGTTCCTCATATAGTTCGGTCCAAACACTGTCATCACTGCCCTACAAAACCGATACATGGTCTTGATGCATGTAGACTCAGCCATGCATAGATAGTCATCTACTGTATCTACAAGAGCTCTATATTCCAGACATCTCAAGACAACGGTGCACTTTTGAATGGACGAGAAACCAACCAAACCGACATAGTCATGCACGGCCATCACAATGCGCAGGAAAAAGTACTTCTTCATCCGAAAGCGGCTGCCTGAATTCCTTTGGTCCATGTGTTGGATCATCGTTGAAGTAATCGGCGATTACCATCACATGACCTTCCATCCGTTGATGCTATTTGTTCTTCCTCCTCCATGGCCTCAAACTTCTAATCCCAGGAGCGGCATTGCTCTATTGGGCGAGTAAACCAAGAAGGCACGTCAAGATCTCCAAGTACTCGTCTACTATGGTGGTTGCATTGGCATGAGTTGGAGAATTACGCCGACCATCACTAGATCGTCTCCGCTGTCCATATCTTGTTACAAGGAACGACGGACCCTAGTTGTTTAGTAGAGACGCCAAGGTGAAAAAAACTCATCTGTGCAAAGCAGATGGGGGAACCCCAAGGGGTACCCAAATCTCTAGTGTTCATCAAGGACGACGAGTCCAATAAGCACTTTGACGCTCGTCCCGTAGGGGTGTATAGCCTCAAGAACGAAACAATGAAGAGGATCGATGGGCTCGGCCGGCAGAAGTACCGTAGCTTCGCCTCGAGGCCGCTCGTGTGGGTCGTGCCTGCCATCCCATGATAAGCTAGTAGGTATGTTTTGAATCACATTGCCCAATGTTAATAGCATAGTTTCACAAAATCGTCCGACTCCTGATTGGCGTTGTTTCCTCTCTGAGCATCTCTAAGCACTCCTTAAAATCGTAAAAACTGTAAAATCTTGACGAGCTTAAGGGCCGAACCCATTTCTCTGTCCATAACAGACCCCTTATTGCAGTCCCGACATGTAAACTATACGCATGTCCCCTCAAATCCCATACCAAAGCCGCTATTTTAACCGCCCGATCCCTCGATATAGGTCATAAACTGTGACCTATGACGCTGCCCCCGCGAAATTCCCCACCCATCGCCGCTGGACACAAGATCCACCCATGTCCGACGATGAATTAAACCCTCACTTCCTATAGATCGGCCACCACCGGCTCAGTATGAGGCCTTCCGAGTCACCAATGGTACGCAAGGGCGGTAAGAACGGCTGGAGTGCCTCGTGTGGCCGTCTCTCGCCGTCGTTGTCGAGGTCCGCGGAGGAGGTGGAGACCCAGAGTGCCTCGCGTGCCCGCATATCACCACCGGCACCCTGGCTTGGCCGTGCTACGCACGACGCCGGGGCAGGCGGGTCTAGCAGGACGGTCTGTTCGTCCCTGCCGCCCTTGCTACTCGCTCCTCCGGCGGACAAGGGCGTCGAGGATACATTGGAGAAAGACCTCGCCGACATCAAGAGCGAGGAGGAGCTCCTCGCCGTAGTCTCCATGAAGTCCATCCTCTCCGCAAAAACGATGGGTGAATAAGCAGTGTATCGATGCTGCCGTTGCCGAGGCGTTCAATGGCGATCAGTTGGAGCATGGCTTCCGCGCGGAGAAGGAGTGGGAGGCCAAGAAACGTGGATGGAAGCTCGATGCTCTCCTTGTCCGGGAGATGCATGACTTTGGCTATCCTACGCGCAGCAGAGCCGGCAATGCTCGCCGCAAGTGGTGGCTCCCCAAGACGAGGACGAAGAAAGGACGCTGGTGCCGCCGGCAACCCGCAAAATGTCAAGTTGCTTTTTTTTGCGATAAAAGCTTCCAATCTATTCATCAGCTGTCAAGGTAGTACAAAGAACACCAGAAATAATATAAATTACATCTAGGTCCGTAGACCACCTAGCGACGACTACAATCACTGGAGCGAGCCGAAGGCACGTCGCTGTCATCGCTCTTCCGTTGCCGGAGCCGGGCAAACCTTGTTGAAGTAGACAGTCGGGAAGTCGTCGTGCTACGACCGCATAGGACCAGCGCACCAGACCAACAACCATCGCTGATGAATAGAAGTGTAGATCGAGAGGATCCAAACTGTAGACACACGAACACAGACGAACGAAAACTAGATCCAAGTGGATCCAGCAAAGACAAACGCCGACCGGATCCCATGAGATCCGCCGGAGACACACCTCGACACGCCCTCCGATGACGCTAGACGCACCATCGAAATGAGGGCTAGGCCGGGAGAACCTTATTCCAACTCTAGACAGCCGCTGCCTCGCTATCCTCAGTAGAGAACAAACCCTAAAAAAGTATAAGAAAACACATGAAAACGGAGCCCTCCCGCCAGCAAGTACCGAGATCCACCCAGTCTCCATGGCCCTGAGGCCACAGGAGACTAGGCAGATCGGCCGCCGGCAGGAGGCGAGAAGCCCTAGTCGCCTTTTCCCCCGGGAGCGTAATGTCAAGTTACTTTACCTATAGTTCTAGTGCAGGCGGCAAATCCGTATCGCTTAAATCAAGAGGTTTGAATCTCTATATCTTTGTTTTCTTCTCTAAACTTTCACTAAACTTTCACGTGAAACGGTTTAATTTTTTTTTAATGTTTATGTCACTAGTGGAAACAACCCCTCTCGTCCAGGGGGCCGGGGGGCAGCTGTCCCGGTTGCAACCAAATCCGGGACAAATGCCCTGCATTGGTCCCGGTTCATGCGCCCGGGGCAACAGGAATCGCCTAGGCGCATTGGTCCCGGTTCGTGGGGGGCATATCGGTCCCGGCTCGTGCCACGGACCGGGACCAATGCCTAGCCACAGGCCACGTGGCACGCGCATGACCTGTTGTCCCGGTTCAGTCCACGAACCGGGACCAATGCCCCCTTCCCCTATATATACTGCCCCAGCCCCCCTCCTTCCATCTTTTTTTTTTCCTTGGAGGTGTGAGAGAGTGTGGTGTTATAGTGTTTTTTTTACTATGCACACGAGGTGTTCGACGAAATTCCCGAGACGCACACAAGCTCACTGAAAATGGTATCTTCGACCGAGGTTAATAAATTATCTTTTTCATCTGTAACTGATACATAAAAAAGTATTATTTGTCGATGTACTGTGGTCATCTCTGTATTAATATGTATTTTGATAAACTTAATTATATGATGCAGATGGATGCACGGCAGCGATGGATGTACGGTGACCGACGCACTTCCGAGTATATGGCAGGCCTGAATGCATTTCTTGCTGTAGCTCAGGCGAACAAAGATAATGGCTTCATGTGTTGCCCATGTGTTGATTGTCGGAACGTCAGAGAACATTCTTCCGAAAGAATCCTTCACGGCCATCTACTTCGGAGAGGTTTCATGCCCAGCTATAATTGCTGGACCAAGCATGGAGAAAGAGGGGTTGTGATGGAAGACGATGATGAAGAAGAAGAAGATCCTTTGTTCCCTGAATACGACGATACTGCAATGGAAAAGAATGCAGAAGAAGGAGGTGATCAAGAACAGGCATCAGAAGAGCCCGATGATGATCTTGGCCGAGTTATTGCTGATGCAAGGGAAGACTGTGAAAATAAATTGGAGAGGTTGAAGCTGGACAACATGTTACAGGATCACAAAAAATTGTTGTACCCAAATTGCGAAGATGGTAGCACAAAGCTCGGTACCACACTGGAGTTGCTGAAATGGAAGGCACAAAACGGTGTGACTGACAAGGCATTTGAGAGTTTACTTCAACTAATGAAGCCAAAACTTCCAAAGGATAACGAATTGCCTGAGAGTACGTACGAAGCAAAGAAAGCTCTCTGCCCTCTAGGATTAGATGTGCAGAAGATACGTGCATGCATTAATGACTGCATTCTCTTCCGCGGTGAGAAGTACGAGAATTTGGATGAATGTCCGATATGCACTGCACTGCGGTATAAGATCAGAGCAGATGATCCTGCTGATGTTGACGGCGAGCCCCCCCCCCCCCCCGTAAGAGGGTTCCTGCTAAGGTGATGTGGTATGCTCCTATAATACCACGGCTGAAACGTCTGTTTAGAAACAAAGAGCATGCTAGGTTATTGCGATGGCACAAAGAAGACCGTAAGAAAGATGGAAAGTTGAGGCACCCCGCCGATGGATCGCAGTGGAGAAAGATCGAGAGAGACTTTCCAGACTTTGCAGGAGAGGCGAGAAACTTATGGTTTGGTCTAAGTACAGATGGCTTTAATCCTTTTGGGGAGCAGAGCTCCAGTCATAGCACTTGGCCTGTAACTCTATGTATGTACAACCTTCCTCCTTGGTTGTGCATGAAGCGCAAGTTCATTATGATGCCAGTTCTCATCCAAGGCCCGAGGCAACCTGGCAACGACATTGATGTGTATCTAAGGCCATTAGTGGAAGAACTCTTAGAACTGTGGGGCAAACCAGGTGTACGTGTGTGGGATGAGAACGAACAAAAGCCATTTGACCTACGGGCGTTGCTTTTCGTGACCATCAATGATTGGCCAGCTCTTAGTAACATTTCCGGTCATACAAACAAGGGATACAATGCATGCACACACTGTTTAGATAAGACTGACAGTGTTTTTTTGGATAAATGTAAAAAGGTTGTATACCTGGGGCATCGTAGATTTCTTCCGATCAAGCATCCCTTAAGGAAAAAAGGAGGGAAGCATTTCAAAGGTGAGGCAGATAACCGAAAGAAGCCTGAGCTCTGTAGTGGTAATGATATATTCGATATGGTCAAGGACCTAGAAGTAATCTTTGGTAAGGCTGCTGGCAGCCAACCAGTTCCGTACGGCCCTGATAAGCGGGCACCCATGTGGAAGAAGAAATCTATATTTTGGGAGCTACCCTATTGGAAAGTTTTAGATGTCCGGTCTTCGATCGACGTGATGCACGTGAAAAAGAATCTCTGTGTCAATCTGCTATGCTTCCTGGGCGTGTATGGGAAGTCAAAAGATACGCCTGAAGCACGGGAGGACCAGCAACGTATGAAAGACCCAAGCAACAAGCACACAGATACAGGGCGCCATTCCTTAAGCAGCTACGCTCTTACTAAAGCAGAGAAGGAAATATTTTTTGAAGTCCTTTACAGTATCAAGGTTCCGTCTGGCTTCTCGTCGAATATAAAGGGGATAATAAACATGGCAGAGAAAAAATTCCAAAACCTGAAGTCTCATGACTGCCACGTGATTATGACGCAGTTGCTTCCGATTGCATTGAGGGGGCTTCTACCGGAAAATGTTCGAGTACCCATTGTGAAGCTATGTGCATTCATGAACGCAATATCTCAGAAGGTAATCGATCCAGAAATTCTGACAAGATTACAGAGGGATGTGGTCCAGTGTCTTGTTAGTTTTGAGTTGGTGTTCCCACCATCCTTCTTCAACATTATGACTCATCTCCTTGTTCACCTATGTGAAGAGATTCATATTCTCGGTCCGGTATTTCTACACAATATGTTCCCCTTTGAGAGGTTCATGGGAGTCTTGAAGAAATATGTTCATAACCGTGCTAGGCCAGAAGGAAGCATCTCGAAGGGCTATGGAACAGAGGAGGTCATTGGGTTCTGTGTTGACTTTATTCCTGACCTTAAGACAATTGGTGTTCCTGAATCGCGGCATGAGGGGAGACTGAGGGGAAAAGGAACGCTGGGAAAGAAAACAATGATACCTAGGGACGGGCATTCTTTGACCAAAGCACACTACACAGTTCTACAAAATTCTATGTTCATGGCTACGTATGTCGAGGAACACAAGAATATTGTACGGTCTGCAAACCCGGGGAAGGATGACTCATGGATTAAACGCGAACACATGGAGAATTTAGGAAGTTGGTTGCAAACACGTCTTATAAATGACACCACTGTTGAAGATCAGCTATACATGTTGGCAGGGTCACCATCTTCGACTATTGGGAGTTTTCAAGGGTACGAGATAAATGGGAATACATTTTACACGAGCTCCCAAGATAAGAAGAGCACCAACCAAAACAGTGGTTTCCGCTTTGATACAACAAACGAGAATGGAAAAACTGACACATACTATGGTTACATAGAGGAGATATGGGAACTTGACTATGAACCTTCTTTTAAGGTCCCTTTGTTCAAGTGCAAATGGGGCAACCTGAATGGAGAAGGGGTAAAGGTAGACCCGCTTTATGGAATGACAACAGTGGATCTCAACTGTATTGGTTACAATGACGAACCATTCGTTCTAGCCAATGATGTGGCTCAGGTCTTCTATGTGAAGGACATGTCTTCCAGACCGAAGAAAAGAAAAAATAAGGGAACAATTTCATCATACGATGAGCCGAAGCGTCACATAGTTCTCTCAGGGAAAAGAAACATCGTGGGAATCGAGGACACGACATACATGTCAGAAGATTATAATAAGTTTGTTGAAATTCCACCCTTCACAGTGAAAGCTGACCCCACCATCCCGTTAAATAATGAAGATGCTCCATGGTTACGGCCGAAGCGATCATAAGCAAGGGACACGAAGAAAATTCAGAAGACTAGATAGGTATGTTGTTGGTGATGTGTAATAATAAACGTGGAATACATGATCATAGTTCTTATAACGTAGTATGAACGAGATTTTGTTAGCCAAAATGATATTTATACATATTATGTGATTATGAATGGAGTAGGTGCAAGTTTGACCAATAATTTGTATTGATCGGTCAAAAGCTGGCAAGCATTGAGTGCTTGACAACTATGACTAGTCTGACTTCATTATTATTCCAACCAGCGGCACACACCCACCCACTTTTCTGTTTCTCTCTCCTCCGTATGTTGGTGATGTGTAATAATAAGCGTGGAATACATGATCATATAGTTCTGTTTGATCAGTATTTTGTATTGACCGGTAAAAAGCTGACAACTATGACCCATATCCGAGTATGAGATAACTGTAGGCAGATATTGCAGGAACATTTCGAAGTGATAGTACGGATACCATCCTGACAGATATTGCAGGATTATAACTACTTTCGAGATGTAGTATGTGTTGACACACGGTATAGAATAAGTGATTATGGCAGGCCTCTATTGTTATTCATTGGAGTTAACCACCATAAACAACCCAAACTAGGCAGAGGAGAAGTAGAATCAGGTAGAGAAACATTAGAGCCGATGAGAAGTACAAATAGCATATGGAGAGAAACAAGGTTTAAAAGATATTGCTAGGTGCTTCCGGCCAAAAGATTATGAAATCAAAGTTTTGAAATTCTCAAATCAAACCATAAGTTCACAAAGCATACACAAACATGGACCGTTACCAACCTGAGCCGCAAGGAGCAGTAGAGCAGAGCAGAGCAGACTCTAGAGGATGGACAAGCAGCCAGGACTAACATCGACTCTAGAGGATGAACAAGCCACCCTACTTCTACTATGAAAATGAGGCCCTAGCTCCAAAAAGTGTATGGGTGGAAATTTCCAGAAATTTGTATGACATAGAGCCGGAGTTTGTGGATTCTAAGCACTTCTGTGCAGCTGCTCAAGAAAGAGGCTACATCCATAATTTGCCAATTGAGAATAGGTCACGTCTCCTTCCTCTCGCTCCAAAGACCATATTTGAGGCATTCCCTCATTATGAGAACTGGTGGCCTTCCTGGGATCCTAGAAAGCAGCTCGATTACTTGCAAACCCGTGTGGCAAGTCCAATTCTGATAAAACAGATCGAACGTACTCTTGCAGGCTCAAGTAATCCACCACCTCTAACTGTTCAGAGGTATGTTATGGACGAGTGCAGAAGATGGAACCTTGTTTGGGTTGGAAAGAACAAGGTTGCCCCTCTATAGCCAGATGAGATGGAATTTTTACTCGGTCTCCCAAGAAACCACACAAGGCGAGTCGCGAAGAGAGAGAGGTACAAATCTCTTGGCAATTCATTCCAAATTGATACTGTGGGTTGCCACTTGTCGGTGTTGAAGAACATGTTTCCCAATGGTGTTAATGTGGTGTCCTTATTCTCCGGTATTGGAGGAGGATAGATAGCTTTGCACAGGCTTGGCATCCACATGAAGACAGTGGTTTCAGTTGAGATAGGTGAAGTTAATAGGAGGATTTTGAGGGGTTGGTGGGATCAGACACAAACTGGCACTTTAATTGAGATTGCCGACGTGAAGTCTCTCACTAATGATAGCGTACACGGAAGTTACTATGTTTTCAAGCGGGGGTGGGGATAAAGGGAAAATACGTGTGGATGCGCAGAGTAAAACTTCGAAGGAAAACTATGGTTTTTCTGTTGTAGACGAAGATCTCAAATTCACCGTGTCAATAAGGTACAACTCGCTTTGAATTAGGAAGATCACGAGAGAAATCAAAAATTGTAACATTTTTATATTCAAATTATATACAAATGAAAAAATAATTAATAGTTTCAATAGTTAGAATAATTATTTAGTTAAACGAAAAATGGATTTAAATTAGTTTTGCAAATTCTAGCATTTTTCATGTTGGAATTTTTGTCAAATTTGAAAGTATATAGAAGTTGTTAATGTGCAAACTTAACCCTTTTCAAATTTTGGCGCTAAAAAATTTTGGGCGCGCAGGGGTGCCACCGAAATTCGAAATTTGTTTTTGGTCCCGGGCCGTGGTACCAACCGGGACCAAAGGGGCTCTAGTCCCGGTTGGTTGCCCGGGCCGGGACTAGAGGCCCAGGTGTATAAAAATCGCGGCCCTCTCTCCAGGCCGAACGTACACCCCAGGGACAGGTACGAGTGGACATGGCTGGGCGAAGCCCTGCCGGCGGCGGGAACGAGTAGACAGATCCCGCCGGCGGACCGCCGGCGGGTATGGGCTAGGGACACGGTAGACTAGGGGGGCACACAACTTATATTAAAAAAAGGCCAGGGGCCTTGCTTACATAGATAGGGGCGGCGCGGCCACAGGCGGCCGGCCGTACTTGCATAAAGGGGCGGCGGCGCGGCCACAGGCGGCCGGCCGTTTTTTTGGGGGGTAGCTAGGGGCCTTGCTTACATAGAATAGGGGGCGACGGCGCGGCCACAGGCGACCGGCCGATCTAGTTGTCCTCCTCGTCGTCGGAGATGCAATGGTAGGCGGGTGGCTGCCACAGGTGGGCAGGCGGCTGGGCCGGGGTGCAGGCATCGGGGGCATCGGAGGCGCATACGGCGGTGGCGGGGGCAGCGGCGGTGGCGGGGGCAGCACCTCCTGCGGCGGCGGCGGCGGAGGGGGCAGCTCCTCCTGCTCCGGCGACTCCGGCGCCCAAACGCCGCCGGTCCAGGCCCAGGACATGCCGTACTCCAGCCCGGGGGGGAGCGGCTGCGGCGGCGGCTGGTCCTCGGACGCCTCATACTCGGCGTAGAGCGCGTGCCACCAGGGGGTAGGCTCGGGGGGCGGCGGTGGCGGCCACGACCCGCTCCCACCGCTTGATTTCGTCCTCGACGAGTGAGCGGCGGGAGGCCTCGCAGGCATCCTCCATGGCGGCCCGGAGCACGGGGTCCTCCTCCCCGGAGAAGTCCTCCGGGATGTCCTCGAGGAGCCACAGCTCCCTCTCCCGGCCGGGCGGTGGCGGCGGGTAGTCCACGACGTCCACCTCGTGGGGGGGGCGGGGATGTAGGAGCGCCGGCGCTGCTCGTGCTCCTGCTCGAGCCAGGCGCCCCAGTAGGGGGAGCTGCGCGCGTACGCGCGCTCCCTGTGGACAGGGGCCGGCAGGAGCTCGCGCCGGCGGTCGATCTCCTCGAGCAGCGCCTGGCCGGTCGGGACCGGCGGCACAGGGATCCGCTGGGGGTTCAGGTGCCAGCCGTCCGGGAGGTGGACGTCAGCATAGAACACCGGCGTGGCGTTGTTCCAGTGCCACTCGGCCTCGTCCACCCGGACGTACCGGCGGAACCTCTTGCCCTTGGGCACGGCGCTGGGCGGCGGGCGTGCAGCCGGAGGTGGCGCGGGGACGCGCGGCGTCCCGCCGAGGCGGACACCTCCAGGGCCGTAGCCGAAGGCCTCCGCCGGCGGTGGTGGGACGCGGCCGGCGCCGCTCGAGGAGCCTTCGTTCCTGGGGCGCTTGCCGGAGCCGCTGCCGGAGCCGCTGCCGAACCAGCGGGACATGGTGGCTATGGTTGGTCTGCCTTGGGCGCGGCCGGGGTGGATGGGTTGTACGGGCGGCGGGGGGCCTTTAAAAAGGACCCGGGGTGGGCTGGCATGCCAACCGGCGCCCTGGACGTGGCGGCGGTTGCAGGCGGCCATGAATGCGGGCAGGAGCCGAGGCGTGGCGGCGGTTGCAGCCGTGGCACGCGCGCGTGGGGAAGTGGGGGCGCGGGAAGCCGAGGCGGGGCGGGAAGACGAGGCGACAGTGGCCCTTTGACCGTCCTGTAGTCTTAATTTAAGGGACCAGGCGAGCCAGCCAACGGCCGCTGGCCAGTGGCCCCTTCGAACCGTTGACTGACCATAATAAAAGACGCTGGCCAGTGGGCCCTTCGAACCGTTGACTGACCATAATAAAAGACGCGGGCCAGTGGGCCCTTTTGACAAAAAATGTGACCATTGGGCTTAATAAAAGACGTGGGCCTGGACGCGGTTGGGGAAGGGGAGGCCGGCTCGGGATTGGGAGACAGGAGCCCAAAAGTATCCATCCCGGTCCGTTGAACGAACCGGGACGAACTCCCTGGCCCAGGTTCGCCACGTGGCCTATCCTTACCATACCGGGTCCTGACACAACCGGGACCAATGGGACGGGTCATTTGTCCCGGCCAGCCCATCCCGGTTGCACAACCGGGACAACTGGCTCTTACGACCCGGGACAAAAGGCCCTGTTTCCACTAGTGTGTTATGCGCGAGACTTTTCCGACCTCTAAAAGCTGGAATAACGAAACTGCATACGCGTTTTAAAGACTAGCCAAGTCTTCTAGAGATGTTCTTAGTGGGGGCTTTCAAATGCTCAAATTGTGAAAGTGACATGAGCACAGTTTGTATGAGCTGCGGTAGAAAATTAATGGGATTGTGGAATTGCTCCTGAGCCAAAAGGCGCTCATGCATGTGCGGCGTGGGTGCTGTCACTATGATGTGTGTGGCGAATGGGATATGTCCTCATAATCACGATCCAAATTTTGTTACTCCTTCCGATCCGATTTAATGGTCGGAGTGACATGCAAAATTTTCACTACACCTTAGGTAAAGCCGCGTCCATTATTTTGGATCGGAGGTAGTACTACTATTTCTACAATTCTACTCTTAAGGCAAATGCCGGCTTCTCTTCTCAGTCGGCGGCAGCTAATTCAACACTTGCACTTGCAGTGTACCCGAAGTACCAAAGAAACAAGGAGCTGATCACCTCTATACGTACGGTGTCGTACCAAGCCGTCACAAAGACCTTGAGCTCGCTCAAAACGGTCTGATGGACGTACGCAAATCCATGGCGTTCCCCATATATGCCTCCATCTCAGTTTACACATTCCTACACACAGCAGCAGCGTCTATCTCATATCAAAGAAAGAAGCAAGCAAACCATCCGCAACAATGGCCGCCACCAAAGCCGCCTCGTCCACCCACATCCGCTTCATCCTCCTCGCCGCGATCGTCGCGGTCGTGACCTCCATCCAGGCGCGTGGCGACAACACGCCTTCTCCACTGGCGTCCCCCGCCGCCGGTGTGCAGTGCTCGCCAGCCGGGCTTGGAGTGTGCTTTGAGAGCAGCCCGCTGGGGCCGGTAATCCGCCTCCCGGGAACTTTGGATGGCTTGAGACGTTGCTGCGGGCAGGTCCGCGCCCAAATTGTAGAGGTCAGCATTCCTGGGCTTGGGGGTTCGGGTCGGTCGTTTGTCGTCGGCTTCGGGGCATGCATATGCAGCGCCTACACCAACTCCGGTGCCCCCGCCCTGCTCGGCATCGCCAACAACGTCAACGTCGTGCTCACCGCCTGCGGCGGGCCTCCGATCCCCGACCTCGCTTGCCCTTAAATCGAGTTAAAGCCGTCTGGTGATGCTCTGTGATGCAGTGGTGCACACACAAACCGTCACGTGGACTCCTATGTATATCTACATAAATAATGTGTCACCCAGCTTGCAAATGGTTTGAACCCAGCTTAGCCCACATGTTGAACATGGCTAATGCTGGTCTTCGAATAATAAAAGTTCAACTTATACTGTAGGTACACTAATGGAAACAGGGTTATTCGTCCTGGTTTGAAAGGGCTAGTCGTCCCAGTTGCCTAACCGGGATGAGATAGTCAGGACAAATGTCTCTCTCTATTCGTCCCGGTTATATTAGGACCCGGGATAAATGGGATAGTCCACGTGGCCGGGAGCGCAGTGAGGTTGGCAAGACCACTTGTCCCGGTTTGTAACACGAACCGGTATGAATTCTATTTATTGTTTTTCTTTTTATTTATGTTTTAGACTCAATTCCTTTTCAATTTTTATTTTATCTTTATTTATGTTGATGATATCATTGTAGCTAGTTCTTCAGATGATGCTACTTCGGTTTTGTCCTACTCCTTTATCTATCACAGATAAATAATCTCTTACAGATGGCATATTAAGTGCAAAGAAGGAAAAATTATATTACAAAATCAAAGTATGTCGAGCATATTACATGAATCCCGCAATAAGAATCCCGCAATTTCCTCTTGACTTGCTCGTACGCGGTCCTTTGGTAGAAGACCGTCCCGCAGCCGATCGATCTAATATAAAAAAGAGTGGTCAATATATATTAATGAAACTAAGTAAAGACTATAGATGGTAATAAGATAAAATTGATGGTTGACGTACATGAAGTTTGTTTAAATCTCTGCCCTTGTCACATGTCGTCAGACGAATGAACTTGCAGACATAGTATCCACATAAGTTCTTCTCGTCTACCTGTTGCAAGCACTTTACGAGAACATGTAATAAAAAAAAGCAAGCGTTATAATGGTATCGAAACTAGAATTCGAAACTAGAATCAAGGAGATGTGCGGATCTAGCTAGTAGTATTTATTTGCACAATTTCAAATATAAGCTCCGCACTCCATTCACCCCTAGCCTTTTTTATGAACCGTTTCCAAGCGTTGCCCGGTAAAGAAAAAGAATAAAAGGAGTTATTAATTACTTGATATCAGAAAATGAACGAAACTTGTCAATATAGTGCCATAAAGATTGAAATTACCGCTGGATCATATCTTGCATGTCCGCCCAGACCTCAAGGGGTTTACGTTTCGAGTCCATTACCAGTATTTTTCTTTTGTCAGCTTGAAAGATTAGCAGAATAAAGTGAAAGTTGTGTACGCATAACTCATCAATTATACACTTAACATCGAGTAAGGAAAACAGAATGTGTACGGAACAGTAACACTCACTCGAAGTTGTAAGAAAATAGTATTTTCCTTTTGTGTTCTTGAAACCGTAATGCCTTCATTATTTTATCTTTGGTATCCTTGGGAGATAGCTGAAGAGTTTTTTTATTAACAAAATATGGGTCAATGAACCCAATGTTAGATTTGTCCTTTTTTGCATTCGAGAATCTTCATTCTGCAATTATAATATAGTGAGTGTATATGAATGCAATGAACAAAGTGAGCTAGCTAGAGACTTAGTTATAGAAATAAATACTTACAGACAATAGGCACTAAGGATAGATTTCTCGAGAGTCTTTTGCTGTAATAATTTAAACAATTCTTCAAACTGAACCAGAACCACTGCATCTCCATACCCGTAATGCTCGTCTCTAACTCCCAACACTATCCAGTCCTGAGATTCCCGAGAGGCTGCAATGTTCCAATTATGCACTCTTCGCATTTTTGTTGGTAGATTCTTTTCCTCCTCGAGTCTGACAAGAGGATTCCCGTGCCGATATATGTATTGACAATCAGAAGAGGGGAAGTAGTCTAAGGTTTGGACATACTGAGCAATGGACATACCCGTATCAGCGGCCCCTTATCCATACATTTCAATAAATCTTGGATCAATTTGCGCGTCCGCAGCAGTGCTCGACTCCATCCCGGTATTGGAAAACACTTTGAGCAGGGAGATGGTTTGTTTTTCCCGTTGTCCGAGCTGGACAACTTATTTCCCACTTTTCCCGCTTGCGCTACTACTCTTTGACCGCACATTTTCCTGGTATGACTTCAGAATAGAGCGGTCATAGTCTGATGACAACTTCGGTTCGTGTTGATGAAGGGTCTTCACCATTTTCCACGCTCGTTCTATGTCTTTATCGGTGTTGGGGAAATCTGGTATTTTCTGCTCCTTCGGCTTAGATTTCCACACCTCGTATTCATCCTCTGCAATCTCCCGGGTTTCCTCTCGCGTATAGTCTTAAGGTAACTTGGGTATATCATTTGGTACCTTTGGGAGGGGCGACAGTTGACGTTTCGGTGATTTGTTACGACAACCCCGCGGAACCAGAAGACTATGGTGAGTTGGTTTAGTGTCAATTGGTAAGGCATAGCTGACCGCCACCTTAATGGTTATGTTGTTGACGACTTTCACATGCAGCTCACAAGGTGCCACCTCCGTGATATCATCCACCGGGTGCATCATCTGCGGTGCATCATCACCCTGGAGCTGCGTGGAAGCAACACTGCTTTTCCGATTAGATGGTGCAGCGCCGATAGAATCGAATGCAACTTCTACCATGTGTGGAAGTCCGGTAGTACCTTGTTGCTGGCTAAGTCTGTCAATTTTCTCCTGCTGCCGCAGTGCAATCTCCTGCGTCCGCTTTATTTGTTCTTCAAGGTTACGTCTCCAGTCTGCCTGACTCGCTGCTTCAGCTGCCTCCAATGCCTTTCTCCTCTGATGACTTCTATCAGGACATTTCTTACTCTCCATGGCAAACCCATATTTCCACGGAACGCCGCCTGGTGTGGTTCGTGTATGTCTTAGGTGTTCCTTATTCTTAAGGACGCGTGTGACCTCGTCGTTCTCTCTATCTGGCTCGAATCTCCCCTCTTTAACATCCTTTATTGCGTTTCTAAGATCTTCGATGGGTAGAGGATTTTCTTCATGTCTTCTATTATAGATGCACATCCCTTATTTGTCCAACGCGCCCCCATGCCCGTAAAACCAAAACCTTGCTCGCTCGGCCCACATGAATGGCTCTGGATTGATCCCCTTCGCGAGAAGGTCGTTCTCACGTTTATCCCACTTGGGCATGCTACCATTGTAGCCAGGTTGCCCCATAGTATGGTGATATATCTTTTTAGCGGCGTTTTTCTTATTTGTTGCGGACCTTATCAGAGCCTCCTCCGACTGCTTGTACTTCACAAAATCTTCCCATAAGGGTTTTATCTTCTCATACGCTCCAGTGAAATCCGGAGTCTTATATTTCTTGATAAAATCAAGGTGTAATATTTTCTTCCAGTTGCTGAATTGTTGGGCCATCTTTCTAAGAGTCCACGCCTTACCTTTTTCACTAAGTCAATTTTCTTTTGATTAGAATCCTCCTCATTCTCATCCACCTCATTCTGATCCACCTCCAGCGTCGGTAAGGTGAAATTAGCCATGATCTTTTTAAAAAGATTTTCTTTGGCTAAATTTGGAACATATGTAATTCCTTCTCTATGCGGATCTTTTGGCTCGTTCCACTCTTGAACAGTGTTCGGGATGTGGTCCATAACAAGCAAACTGCATTGCTTTACAATTTTTTTGGCAACATCAATGGGAAGCTCAAGTGCGCCATCTGCAGCGATCTTTTCGATCGTGCATCTCTCAGTCTCTTTCAACTTATTTGTTGCGCCTCGTTTAGTCTTATTTACGGAGGATTTGCTAGATCCGGATGGATAAAAAAAATAAAGAGTGCTAATACATGTATATAGACAACATATGCTTTATTAATTAACATATATATATATATATTTTATATATATATATATATATATGACAAATTCAGTCTGCTCCCGGGTGTAGCTACACCAACATGTGTTTAGTATGATGTATATAGTATTTATCATACCGGAGAGTATGTACAGGTAGTATGCAGTATATATTAATATTTCGGCAGTATATATACTACTTTTTATGTAGTATGTATAATTTTTCTACATATTCTTTTTATACGTACATATATACCGGTATTTTGAATATATAGTGCAAACTACATGCTCAATTTTATAATTTTTATGAAACTTGTTTTGGATTATCTTAGGTATAGTATATGAATATACTCAGAACGAAAAAGTATGACACATACCTCCGTATGGTAGTATATGCGACATGGATGTAGCTACACCCGGGAGTAGAAACCATTTCCCCTATATATATATATATATATATATATAATTTACCTATATATATATATATATATATATATGCACCTCGGAGCCAGTGTTTGTAATTTCTAAGACTCCACCGGAGCCGTCGGCTTCTCACTCATCGGAGCCGTCGGCTTCTGCCTAACCGGAGCCATCGGCTTCTCCCGCTCCGGAGCCGTCTCTTCGGGCGAGCTTCGGATCTCCCTGATCAGAGACGTCTCTTCGGGTGAGCTCCGTATCTCCCTCACCAGAGTTGTTCATCCACTGGGTTACATCGGGGTCTCCGTCGGGCCCGCGAGCATGTTTTCTGCATCTTCGTCTCACCCCCGAGCATGTTTTACTCTCAATTCTTATCATGCTTGTATCATTAACCACACAATAACAACACATACAAAGTCTAAAAATGCTACGAAAACATAATTATAAAAAAGAAAACATCACACAATTGCAAGTTATTGTCAATGCACAAATCTTAAAGAAAACTTAACAACTAGTGCACCCTAGTAATTTTTCTTTCTTAATATTTCATGCCTTCTTGAGCATATGTTTTCCTAGCTTTGCAAGTCTTAGAAAATATATAAAAAATGGGAAAATTAAAGTAGATACTTCAATATTTAATCTCCCATTTGAAATTATTTGGTATTTATTTGCAAACCCTACTTTTCACGGGTTTTAGCGGAAAAATGACTTAGTAGTTTTTTTGAAAAATTATCTAAACATCGTAAGAAAAATTATCTAAGTATATATCCTAAGAAAAATTATCTAAATATCCTAATAAAGATTATCTAAATATCCTAATAAAAATTCTCTATACATGTAATTCTCTAAAATTCTATAAAATTGCAAGTTAGTGTCAAAGCACAAAATTATATCAAAATAAAATATGGATGTGTAGAGTTTATTAAGACAAACATTTGGACACCTTAAACACTCATAATGGATTTACAGAACGCCAAGGCCATCGATTCCTCACCAGTCTTCAGCGCAACAGCTGTCTTCGCCGTCTCCGCCGCGCCTGCCGTCTTCAGCACGGTCGTTTGCACCGCCGTGTCAGTCGTCTCCACGCACAAAGTCTCAGGGCAGCCAAAAGCGTAGGAGTACCACCGCATCTCTGGAGAGTCGTAACAAATCACCGAAACCTCGGTTGTCGCCCCTCCCAAAAGTATCAAATGATCTACCCAAGTTACCTTACGACTATACTCCAGAGAAAATTCGGGAGATTGCAAAGGACGAATACGAGGCGTGGAAATCTAAGCCGAAGGCGCCGAAAAAGCCAGATTTCTCCAACACCGATAAAGATATAGAACGAGCGTGGAAAATGGTGTAGACCCTTCATCAACCCGAGCCGAGGCTGTCATCAGACTATGACCGCTCTATTCTGAAGTCACACCAGGAAAAGGTGCGGTCGAAGAGTAATAGCGCAAGCGGGAAAAGCGGGAAATCAGTTGCCCAGCTCGGACAACAGGAAAAACAACCCATCTCCCCGCTCAAAGTGTTTTTCAATACCGAGGTGGGGCCGAGCACAGGGGCGGGCGCGCAAGTTGATCAGGAATTTATTGCAATGTACGGACAAGGGGCCGCCACTGCGGGTATGTCCATTGCTCAGTATGTCCAAACCTTAGAATACTTCCCCTCTTATGATTGTCAATACTTATACCGGCACGAGAATCCTCTCGTCAGACCCGAGGAGGAAAAGAATCTACCAACAAAAATGCGAAGAGTGCATAGTTGGTACATGATAGCTTCTCAGGAATCTTAGGACTAGATAGTGTTGCGAGTTAGAGACGAGCATTACGGGTATGAAGATGCAGTGGTTCTGATTCAATTTGAAGAATTATTTTAGTTATTCTAGCAAAATGCCCTCAACAAATCTATCCTCAGTGCTATTGTCTGTAAATATTTATTTGTATAATTAAGTCTCTAGCTAGCTCACTTTGTTCATCGCATTCATATCATACTCACTATATTATAATTGCAGAATGAAGATTCTCGAATGCAAGAGAGGACAAATCTAACATTGGGTTCATTGAACCATATTTTGTTAATAAAAAATTCTTCAGCTATCTCCCAAGGATACAAAAGATAAAATTTTGAAGGCATTACGGTTTCAAGAACACAAAAGGAAAATACTATTTCCTTACAACTTCGAGTGAGTGTTACTGTTCCGTACACATTCTGTTTTCCTTACTCGATGTTAAGTGTATAATTGATGAGTTATGCGTGCGCAGTTTCTACTTTATTCTGCTAATCTTTCAAGCTGACAAAGGAAATGTACTGGTAATTTACTCGAAACATAAACCCCTTGAGGTATGGGCGGACATGCAGGAAATGATCCAGCGGTAATTTCAATCTTTACGGCATATATCGACAACTTTTGTTCATTTTATGATACCAAGTAATTAATAAGTCCTTTTTTTATCGGGCAACGCTTCGAAATGGTTCACAAGAAAGACTAGGGGTGAATGTAGTGTGGAGCTTACATTTGAAATTGTGCAAGTAAGTACTATTAGCTAGATCCGCGCATCTCCTTGATTCTAGTTTCGATACTATTATAATGCTTGATTATTTTTTAATTGAAACCATGTTCTCGTAAAGTGCTTGCAACAGAGAGACGATAATAACCTATGTGGATACTATGTCTGCGAGTTCATTCGTTAGACGACATGTGATAAGGGCAGAGATTTAAACAAACTTCATGTACGTCAACTATCAATTTTATCTTATTAGCATCTATTGTCTTCACTTAGTTTCATTAATATATATTGACCACACTTCTTTATATTAGATCGAACGGCTATTGGACGGTCTTCTACCAAGGAACCGTGTACGAGAAATTAACCTAAGGCTTTAAGCCTGGAGTCGACGGAGGCTTCTCAGCCCATCTGCCGCGCGCGTTGATTGTCGTGTGACGCTGACGTGTGGGTCTGGTTATTTCTTTGATGTGTGCTGCAGCTAGCTTGGCTAGGTGGCATGCTTTGCCCACACGCGTCGTGCGTCAGTGTATTCAGCGGTCGTGACTCTATCCTGGGTCCCTGTCTATCCCCTTCGTGTCTCTCTTCCCAGTCCCCTGTCTCTCTCCAGTCCCACGTATCTCCTCTCTCTCTCTTCCACACAGCGACCGGACCCCGGAGGACTGGCGAGGTTCATGGGCGCGGGGCGGAATGCATCTTGGTGGCGCAGGAGTCAGGCCACGCTGAGATACTACTCACCGGTGCGTGTCCTTGCCATATCCGGTGGGGATGGAGGCGACTCACCGTGACGGCTTGCAACATGGGCACGAAGGCGACTCACCCCCAATCTCCTTCTCGCCACCGGCAGCCCTCTGCCACGAAACCTCCTGCGCGCCGCCGGAGGACACCCGTTCCGCCTCCCAAACTCCTCTGCGCCAGCCGCCGCCCTCCCTCAACTTCCCGTTCGCCGCCGGCGTGCCACCCCTACCGCCACCGAGCCTCCTCCGACCCCAAACCACAACAAGCTCGCCGTGTCAAGGGCGAACACGTGGGCGCAGCAGTTCTCCTTACGGAGCAGGCCGTGGGAGCGGCGCAGACGCTCACCTTCCCGCGCCCACATCTCTCGCGAATCACGCCGGCTCCGCACTCGGAACGGCGCCGCCCCTGTGACCGCGCCCCATCCACCACGCGACCAATGTCCCTTTCCCCAGATCCAAGCGGGTATGCTATGCTCGTGGGATGTAACACCCGGGGGATTTCCCCCAATTAGATTTGGTTGTTTTGTTTTGCCTTGCATTGCACCATGCCTCATATGCATTGCACATTTGTTTCAAAACCAATCTTAAAAGAAAACTCAAAAAATTTAAAAAATTCAAACATGTTCCAATGTTTTCACATCAAATTATTAACAGAACACATCAATTGGTTTTCAATAAAAAAAATTGAAGTGGAATTATTTTTTATTTGCTTGGTTAAATAAACCACCTTTTATTAAGACCCTAATTTGAGTTTCAAATTCAAACAACCAATAAATATTTGAAATTTTGAAAAACAAAAATTGGTGCACTTGGGCATTCTCAATTCCAAATGCAATAAAATTTATTTCATAATTTTTTTGCATGAGTAAAACCCCTCTAATTACTATTTCTCTCTTCCTATTCTTTTACAAAAAAAGGAGAAAAAGAATAAAAACACAGGGGGAGGCAGGCCAGCCCAAAAAGGGCCAGCCCACCTACAACCCCACTCGAACCAGCCCACCTCCAATCGTCATCTTCTCCGTACGACACAGAGGAATCACGTAGGTCGCTGTCCACCCCCACCTCCATGGTCCCCTCCTCCCCCTCCTTCTTATCTACCCGGGAGAGGATCCCCAAACCCTAGCTCTCCCTCCTTCCTTTTCCCTCTCCGCCGCCACCCTCCTCTCTTCCTCCTCCGATCGTTTCTTCCCTGAATTTTTCTTCTAAACCGAGACAGAGAGCACCTCCATGGCCGGAGATGAGAGCTCCCGGAGCCGAGGCCGTGGTCGCTGAGAAGGACATCCGACTATGGGAATGGAACCGCACCACCGTCCTCCATCATCGACGACCAGGATCCGGACTTGGGAAGGACCAGCCCCGACGCGCCATCAAGGTCGCCGTCTGCCTCTACCGAGAGGAGCTCGGCCGCATCCTCGATCCTCCCCTCGCCTTTCCCCGTCGACTCCGAGCCGAGCCCCAGGGTAAGCTCCGCCTCCGGGCCCTCTTTCTCCCACCTCCTTGCTCTAGACGCAGGCCTTCGTGCCCTGCCGTCGCTGCATCTCGCGGTCGCCGGCCGGCCGTCCGTCCGTCCCCGTCCAAGTACAGTAACTGAAACTCGTTCAGTTTCAGCAATTTTCTGCACAGGGATCCACCTCAAAATCCCAAGCGTTACTAGATCTAACACAAACACGCACAGCAGCCCAGTGGCTTGGCGCCCTGTCCCGCACCCTGGAGGCCTCGAGTTCGAATCCCCCCCCCGAGGCGCAAAGCCACCTCTTTTTTTCGGCCTTTTTCTTTTATTTCCCGAAATCCAGAAAAACAGAACTGAGTCTTTAATTGTAAAATCCATAACAAATTGAAAAATGCTCCAATTTCAATGATTCAAGTTGCTATGGATTCAGAATCTTGAGCTCTTTCTGTTAGTCACAAAGTTGCAACATGTTTCTGTAATAATTTTTGCACTAAATAATGAAATACAGAAATGGCTATTAAAATTTGAAACTTTGGGAATTCATAACTTGAGTTCTGTTCACCCAATTTGAGCAAACTTGGGCTATAAAAATTTGTCTTAACAAACTCTACACATTGGTATTTTATTTGGTCACAATTGAATTAAATTTGAACATGTTTTCTTCTGTTTACTAAAAAGGGCAGAATAAAAATGCTTATGGAAAAATGCATAATAAATTCAATAATGATCCAAAAATTATGTTTAATAGCTCAAAATGTCCAGTGAAACATTTGCTACATGTTTTCAACCTTTTCAATACAATTTGTTTACTGTTTTTCCTAATTAAAAGTGGTGCAATAATTCAATGCTTTAATTAAACCTTTTAAATTGCAAAATTCATAACTTGGGCAATTCAAATCCAATTCCAACATGTAAAATATGTTTTCCATGAAAAATTGAACAAGATTTCCAAATATAAACTTTGTTTTCTGTTTTGAATAAATTAAATTACTGAAAACAACTATTTCTTAATTAATGCATTTAAATCTGCTAATTTGATAACTTGCTCATTTTAAATCCAAATTCAACAAATGAAATATGTATATATTCCATCTAAAATTTTGTGTTCTTTCCAAATATAATTTTTTTATCTGTTTTGAACATAATTGGTGAAAACAACAAATGTTTGTTTAAATCATTTAAAATGCCAAAGTTCATAACTTAATAAATAAAAATTCCAAACTTGGTAAACAACATATCAAACTGAAGCTATTGTTGTTTTCTTATTGTTTTCATCATCCATGCATCATTCTAATCAACTTTCACATGATGGTTATTTGTAGATCATTTAATTCAACATTAATTCATGGGCTTTTCCATATGCAATCCAAATTGCATATGGGCCCATTTAAATATGTTTACCATGTCAACTGGTTTACTTTGATGCACCAATTAATTATCATGCATATAAAATAGGATCATGCTGGATCTTTTGCCGTAGTAGTAATTGTTGCATCCGGTGTTTGTTCTAGTTCGTTGCTTCTTCGCGGATAGGACGTTGAGATGATGTGAGCATCGACAAGTTCTTCGGATGTACCTCTACTTGCTGGATTCCAGGCAAGTATACTCACTTGCTACCTATGGCTGTCTTTCATCACTTGTTACCGATTCTTTCCGTTATCTTTATGCTAGCCTTATGATTCGATGCTTGTGTCTCGATCCTATCATATGTTTACCTTGCAGCCATGATATAGCCTTCCTTCCACTTCCTATTACCTGTTGCTTGTTTACCTTGTTGGCCCTCGTGTCGTAGTTGCATGCTTAGTGTTGTTTGCGCTCAAGTCTTGTTGTCCGTCTTATCACCTGTTTAGTTTGATAGTTGGGTTTCAACTTAATCAACAACATGTTAATGTTTTGGGTAATAATAATTTGATGATAAGGCACCGGCAGGAGGCCCGGCGTGGTTTTGAGGCCTGCTAGTGTCGACCTTAATTAGGAAAAGGGTCTTGTCCTCCGATCCATGATGAGCGCACTAACCGCATGTGGGAAGCGAGTATGGGCGCCCCCCACAACTTTGATTCGATTCGCATCTCGTCCAAATCGCCTCATTTAGTTCGGGTTTTCCATTTGCCGCATGCATATGCAGGTGCGAACCCTTGGCGCCAGGGTGAAACTTTTGTAGTCGGCATTTAGAGAGACACGTTCTTAGAGTGCTATGAGGGTCCCCTTTTCTTCGTGGGGCTTGATTAGCCGTGCGCTCATTTGCACGGGGTTCTTTGGGCTTGATGCGAAGAAGAATTGGGTTGTGTTGAGTGCCTCGCTTGGTGGAAGGGCCTTTCCATCTGGCGGGTCATTCTTACGTGTACGGCCAAATTGGTGCATCCCTGCAGGGTTAAATCTTCTCGAGAAGCCGTGTTGTCCGCGGTTATGGATGATTTGGTGAAAGTGCTGGCTAACAAGTACTCAGACAACTTACACTTAACGATGATAACTTGACTAGTAATATAGATTACCTCTACCATCCAAATGAATGTCACCTTAATCAACAGTGTGAGTTTCCTTGAGTTGCTTCCTTAGTAGGGGGTAACATTGGATGGATATTGTTTGGTGAGTAGCTGTAGTCGGTTCTGATACGCTATCTTATCCCTTTCTTTTAGCCGGATGTTGTAGCGCGTCTCTGTAGTTAGTTAGTGCAGCCCGCTGCCGCTCCTTTGCAATAATCCCTTCCTTTCCGTTGTACCCAAAGTATTTGTATCTTGTGATGATTGGTTACGCTGGTATCTTGTGAGTATGGTTTATCCACTTGCGAGTACTTAATAGTACTGACCCACGAATCCCTTTCGTGGCTGCATATTCCACATTGCAGTCAACAGGTTTGAAGTCTGACGACGTTAGATTGGGAATCCCTCTGGCTTGGCCTGGGCAGGGATTGGACGCCATCGGTTATCTTCAGGACTCTTAGTCCAAATTTGTATCTTGTCCATAGTCGGACACTATGTTGTTTCTTCCGCTGTTATTTGGATCTTTGTATTGTATCAGTTGTATCCTTGGCTCGTTTGAGTCGTCTTGTATATACCTCCTCTGTTGTTGTTGCGGGATATTCGTGAACTGTTGTAATGTTATCACAAGTGGCAACCTGGAATCGGTTATTATGTGGATTTTGGCGGGAATGCTGAAATCTGCATAGTGCCCGATCCTGGGGCGTCACATGGGAGAAGGCCGTCGCTGCACGGAGGCTCGCGGGGCGACGAAGGACGGCTGGCCGGAGTGTTCGGTTTTTCCCATGGCGCACTGCAGCTCCGGCCGCCGCCGTGCCCAGTTCTGGTCGCAGCCATATGCTTCACATCTTCTCTCTCTGGCACCTCATTTCCCCTCCGTGTATCATGACCATATGCCGGATGGATTGGCGCGGGTGATGTGGACGGAGGCATCGGGGCGTCGTGGCTGTGTGGTTCCTGTTGGCCGCAAGGCTGGTTCTCAAGTGTTGATCTGTTTGGCTGCCTCACTAAGAAATCCATCCTATCGTAATTTCCCCTCCCCATAACGACAATGCAGTTCTTAGTTCTTACTCCATGCTATTGTTGATGTGTGCTCTGTCCATTGCCGATTTGTACATTAGGTCATGAAAGAAAATACAATGCTTGATCCTGTCACCAACTACAGATCATTATCTCACCAACTACAGATTTTTATTTATAGATTAAGTCAATGGTGTAGAGCACTCGACCTTGATTTAGTTGAAGATGTGAGATTGACCAAATGCATTTACGCCACAAATTTCTCTAATGTTTATGGGTGTCAGTTCACTTAGTATCATGTCATTTTCTTACACATGATTTTCCTATATTACCTATACAATTTTAAAAATATGTTTAGTTATTTGTCTGTAATTGATACTCTGAGAATTATCCAAGAAAAACAAACTGCAATTTTTGCAACCGGGTGTTATCTGCATGCCTGGAGTTCAAGCAAGCAAGAGATGCTTTTTATGTTCTGGATCACTGTTTTAAGGCATGGTTGGCAAAAATGGACATAATTAGTTGAGATTATACCTCCGTATGCTTACAAGATTAAGTCATTCCAAATTCTGCTCGCAGATGCGAATGGTAGGCCATATCTCGCAAGTATTTACCCGTGGTCGTGCCTTTCTTTCTTGCTATATTTGTTCTTTTGCTTGCTCTATAGGCTTCTTGATATTGGTCATATTTTTTGAGATGCTCTTTGTGATACATAAATTCCGCTGTTTGTTTGGCTGCATATGTAATCGGTATAATGGCTGGCGTGTCTCCTGTTGTTATACCATTCATGTACAAGGACAGCCAACTTCTAAGCGGACTCTTGGCTTTACTGATACATGGTGTGGCTTCTTTACTTGTGTTGTGTTACGACGACCTGTGGGTTTTACCTGACTTCTTTGTATTTGTTAGAGAGAAGGCAACGGTGGATTTATAGAGCAAATATACCGAGGCCATTTATTCTGAAATGTTGATAGACGTCGGCTCTAGAGAGCATGTGGTTGCTGTGGTTATGGGAGGCGCCTGTAAAGAACAAACTGTAAGTAGTTCTAGAACTGTTTTTGGAGACATGTTTCCATGTATTTTTCTCTGGATTTCACTTTGATATGCACTCTGTCTTTTTTAGAGCGTTGCTACATGTTTCTGGTACATATGGATCTCAAGTCTATCAATTTTGATATTCCTGAGATTGTCTCTTTGCGTGATAACTAACGATTATCTTATTTAGTTATAAGTTGCCATTTCTAATGCCAGGGAATCATGTCGTATCATGGGGCTGCATAGTTTGAATTTTAATTAAATGTTTTTCTGTGCATGTGTTGATCGTGTGGGTACTCTTTGCGTGATATTGGTTCTTTAGTTTTAGTTTGGAATCAACAGAGTAAGAGAATCATGGTATATAGTGACCGTGTCCGTATTGTTGTTGATTATTTGATTGAAGCAAGCCTGGTCAGATTCATGCTAGCTGACGAATACAGCAGAATTTGGTTGTTGTTTATAGCAAGCCATGATCAATGTTAGAGACTCAGTATCGACTGAGATGAGACCCAGTATCATGGACTGAGATGGAAAATAAGAATGTAAGAGAACTTTGCTTTCAGCTGACAATCAAACGGTCTGTAATGGTAGTATGAAAGGCTACTGTCAAACTGAACTAGCTAAATCAATGGATATTTCGGGTTACAACCTATTGATTTGTTCCAGGGGTCAGAATAATGCAGTGGTATGATGGACTTCAAATTTCATCACGTCCAAAGGATTTGTATGGATTTAAAGTTGCATATGGTAGGAGACAGCTTACCGTTATAAAAAATGAATTTGGTTAGTAAGCTACTATTATGCTATTAGTATCTTCTGAAATAAATGCAGAGTTGGTGCTATTAGAAAGTTTAATATCATGCATACGAGCTTGGAGATCAGCCGGCCTGTTAGGGTTGATCTATTTTTGACTGCCTTTTGAGAGGATTGTTTGCACTTTAATTATTTCTTAATATGCAGAAGAATTCTTATAGATAGTATCGCCATATTATTCAGTAGGGTGTATTTCGGTCCACATGCTAGGACCGTAATCTGTGTGTGTCTATGAGTTGCTGAAAAATGTTTACTGGTTAATGTCGTAGTGCATTTATTTTGGTATAACCTTGTGTGCCATTACCTTGGGGTGAACATCCATCAATGACTTCCTGTTAAAAATAGAAGATGCTCATGTTGATGGTTAACTTTCTTAGAGTAGGGTTTGGTTGGTTTTTGTAACACATTTTTATGATGCCAGAATTTTTATTATACGAATATAGTTTTGCATTTGTATTGATAGGAAGACATGGAGATGGACACCCTTCAAACACCGGTACCCTTCTTGTAGCATGGGGGACTGGAATCAGGAGCCCCAAGTTCTTAGGCTGTACGAAGAAACCTGATGATGGATTTTGGTTTGTGGATGACCAGACATGATATGCCCATGCCACGGGGTTGGGCTCTTGAAGGATTCGAAAGAGTCGATGTCAACCTGACTGATATAGCTCGCCGCCTCTAATGGTTGCTTACAAATTTAATAGGAAATATTTTCTTTTTCCGCAGCACCCTCTAATTTGTTAACATTATTTTCTCAGTTTTTCATAAATTTTGCGGTCCACACTTGTGGGTTTGCCATGACCTAGGAATTATGTGGGAAACTTACCTTCCCATTATTTGAAATTAAGCAAGGTTAGGCAATAAACACCGCAATAGTATGCAAAGATCTTTTGTGCTTGCAGCCTTGGCTTGCACACTTTTTGTTGAATTGGCATCCCAATTATTTCTCTTTTATTATACAGGCTGATGAAGTTGAAGCAGTTCTGGAAAGCACAAAGCAAATTCCTAGCCCGTTTCTCCGAAATTCAGGTATCCATTCAGAACAAGATCTAAAACACATTTGGATTGTAGTTTTTTCGTACTACACTCTTCTAAGCTTCTAGACCGTTGTACTCCATTATAAATAAGAATTGAAAGTGTAAATGAGTGATGACACTATTTTAATTATTTGTCCAGAATCTATTTTATAGTACACCATCTGAAGCTGTTAACTAGAATCCCATCATGTCACTCACCTTCTAGCTTATGCAAATTTACCGCCTCCTATCTGAATACATTAGATACTATTCGTACTCCATACATGTCTTCCTTGACAATCTCAGAGCAGAAGAAATCCAGTTCACTCTTTTTCAAGCCTTTTAAACCACCGGTAAACTATTTGTCTATCCTCAACCAAATTGAGGATCTAATATCTGTGAGCGACTATGAAACCGCCATGAAGAGTTCTAAAGAGCTTCGAAGTATGGCTCTTGGTGGTCTCCATTATTTCCAAACCTATGACTGGTTGTTAATGACAACAATTATCCTTGGGTATATTGGATGGATGGCAAACCTCATTGTACATATGCTACAGTCTTATACAATATTTCCTGCTGATCTCTTAAAGACGACTCAAGTGTATCCAAAGAATACCTACATGAAAGTAAGATGGGCTGCCAAGTCTTTCTTTCGAATTTATGTCTAAAACATTGTCTGAAATATACCCATGTCGCTATTTTCTAGCCTGCTCAGTTTGGATTTCCCTTAATATTTTTCTATGTGCTATATTATATGTTTTTGTTTCCATTTCTCCTAGATACTCTTATTTTCCCTAATGAAATCCATCATAGCTGTTAAATTTACCTAAGCAGTTGATAGCATTTTGTTCAGGATATAATAATATATGTGCCTGGTCCTTATTTATTCTTATGAACTGTACAAGTTACTACTAATTATACAAAATTAGTGAATTACATAGCTTACTATACTGTGATGTTTTCTCGGTCGAGTGAAGCTGATGTGTTTCTTTTACACTCTCTTGATCGTATCTCTTCTGGTTGTAGGTATGTTAGACATGTTTATGTTAAAAAAATAGCCTGTCCTTGGTGCTGCATGCGCAGAAGTTTAAAGACCTAGCTCTGCAATGTTCGCCGAGGGATGAATTCGTTTTCACAATCACACAAATTCTGCGTCACAAGGAGGAGACTGAGAGGATGCTTTTTCCAAATATATAAATGTATACACTTTTACCTTTCTAAACTGTTGCATGTTGCATCCCAAATAGAGCTCTGGATTTAGGTTTCTAACTATCAATTGTCTGCCACTTTTACCATGCTGCTTAAGGTCCCCTTTGTCCTCTGTTTTACCAGATAAACATATATGGTTTTACGAAATAAATATTAACATGCCATGTATGCAACTAATCCAATCTCAGTTTCACAAAATTATTCTCTTTCTTACAACCGATAACTGCTACAGAAACTGTCGAAAATTATAGTCGTACAGTTTAAGAAATGTGTCAGCATGCTTTTGTATCATGCATTTCCACCTGGGGCTTGCACCGAATGTTTTCAGTATGTATCTTAGCCAGATAATCAAACAACCTGTGTTTAAAGCTATCAGCCTGTCAAAAAAATTTGTAGTAACGGTTGCTCAAGTATATTATGAAAGCAGTGATGTTTGATTCTCCCTTGATGTGGAAAGTGTTGATCTGCTGTGTATAATCTCTATGAAGCAATGCACTTACATGACTGCATTTCATCAATAAACTGATGAAAATAGACGAGGACCCCATTTGTCTCAGCCATCCCAAACCCATATAGTGCCCATACTCTGCAACCATATTTCTGCTGATTCTTGACGACCGCATGCTGCTTTTCAGCGACCGCCTGATACTTCTCAAACATCGCTTTGCCAGTTTTTTTTTTTTGCTTCCACATCCTGGGCGGACGACCGAATCACAAACATAAACAGACTGCCGGCGCCTGCAGTTCATCCATGTAGACAATGCCCTCCACGGCTTGCCGTCCAATTCTACCGTAGAAACAAACTGCTGGCAGCTTGACACACTCACAAAAATGCGAATGCATATCTCACTGACCGCACCATGCATGGACGTGAGACAGACGGCGCGGCGAAGCGCGCTAATCCGTCTAGTTCAAGAGGAAATTGCGGGATTCTTAGATGCAGAGGTTGTAAATAAAAAAGGAGAATACTATCGCCCTTACAGCGTGTTTGGATGAACTTGATTTTGTAATTCAGTCAACGTTCATGTAATATTCTCGACATACTTTGATTTTGTAATATAATTGTTTCTTATTTGTTATATATATATATATATATATATATATATATATATTTATATGTAGTACAATCGAATTGAGTGCAAAACATAAAATAAAAAGGAAAACAATAAATAGAAAAAAAAGAACTCTGCTGCGCAGAGAAAATGGCTCAAACACTGCCGCGGCAGAGGAGGCATTCATCCCGGTTCGTGTTACGAACCGGGCCGAATGGTCCTTGCCACCTCTCTGCGCTCCCGGTCACATGGACTACCCATTCATCCCGGTTCCTAACACAACCGAGACGAATGGGGTGGATGCTTTTGTCCCGGCTGTACCATCCCGGTTCGCCAACCGAGATGAATGACCCTTACGAATCGGGATGGTAGGCCCTATTTCCACTACTGTATACTGCCGGCCGTGACATGGGCTTGTGCCGCCTGAAGGGCACGACGGCTGGGCCAAGCCAATCTGCTCGGCTCCTCTGTCGTTAGTGTAGGAAACGTGAAACCGTTCTCTTTGATTGGTTTTTTACATGAGGGACATATCTACCACAAACCATCTTCTCCCATGAGATGTGCATGTTGTTGTCGTTCCTACCAAGGTGATTCAAAACATTAGGAATTAATCATTTGTGGCAGTTAAGATTTCAAGCATTTTGTCGTCACTCGTTTTGATCGACTGCCAACATATAATGCGATTCTGAAGATGGAAAAAATCTTGAGCAGACGCGTTCGAGTTGAAACCGGGAGCACGAAGAACCGGGTATGAAGAAACACATACACACGACAAGAGAAGCATGATATGAAGAATCAAAAGGTGCAAGTTGGTAGTTCCAGACGACCCGGTCCAGTGAAGGCCAAAAGTGTGAACTGGCTCAAATTTAGAGACCAAAGTGGAGTTGGCACCGACTCGAGCGAGGTGATCAATCTTCTTCGACATGGCTGGGAGGCTAGCCCATGTATGAAGACCCACTTTGTCCTTCTAAGCCGTGTGTTCAGTAAGAAGCATGGTAGAAAATAGACCTTTAGTCCCGGTTCGCAAAGGCCATTAATCCCGACCGTGCAACCGGGACTAAATATGCGCGACTAAAGACCCCCCCCCCCCTTTAGTTGCGCCTCTTACGAACCGCAACTAAAGGCCCGTCCACGTGGGCGCCAGGAGTCCGTCGGGGCGGAGGACCTTTAGTCCCGGTTCTCGTGGCTAACCGCGACTAAAGGCCTCCTCCGCAGGTTTAGGGTTTTAGCCCCCCTAAACCTGGTTTCTTTTTAATTTGTAGGGTTTTATTTCTGTTATATTTTATTTTGTGTTTTATTTTAATTTTGATGAAGTTTCAGTACACATATTCTACGCTACTATATACATGCATATGAAATTTCAAACAAGAAGAATTCAAGAGGAATATATAATATATATTCAATCTCGGGTGACCATATACAACTTCGAACAAGTTTCCGTACACAATTTACCGCATAAAAAGTTCTTCGTCCTCGGTATAGTGTTCTGCTTTAGCATTGATGACTTCCTTCATGAAAAATCCTGCTAATTCCTCTTGAATTGGTCGGAAGCAAGCTTCTGGACTAAGCTTCTTCCGCAAGTTATCTGTCGCCTTCCGCACGCTATCCGACTCCTTCCGCTCAGAGGTGTGTTTCCGGATGTTCTCACAAACATAGTATCCACATAGATCGGTCCCCGGTGGCTGCTTATCCACATTAACTAACCTTCTAAATTCTAGCTCATGTTTGAATTCACCGACAATTTGTTCTGAGAACCGTCTCCAAACCCTACAGGGCAAATAAAATTAAATGAACAAGGGAGTTATTAGTTACTTGATATTAGGAAATGAACGAAAGAGACCGATCGATATAGAGCGCAAATGATTGAAAATAATTACTTTTGCAGCATTTTTCTCATGTCGGCCCAAAGCTTTGAATCCGAATTCATAGAGTCCATGATTAGAACTCTGGAGGTGTGAAGTTCAATCATTAGCAGAATCCAGTGGAACCTGCGGACACGTTACATGCACAGTCATGCATAACTCATCGATTAGACATACCATGCATGGAGTAAACAAAAGAGAATGGGCACAAGAGAGAAACACTCACCCAAAATGGTAAGGAAATAGAATATGACTTTTGAGTTGATGCTTTGTAAGAAACTTGTACAAGTCTTTCTCCACGTCTTTGGGGTGATTTTTTAACACATATCCATTAACGATATGTGGGTCAATGAACCCAACATCATGGATGTTTCTTATTTTGCATTCCCAAATCTTCAATCTGCATAATAGCGTACGCAACAATATAGTTAGGACAATATATATATAGTGCAGGCGATGAAGAACGAGATGAGGTAGAAATAAATCACTTACAGAACGTAACAACTCAGCATAGATTTGTCGAGCTCGCGCAGATTGAACAGCTGGAACAATTCACTCATATGAACTTCTACAGAGTACCGTTTGGTGTGATGCTCCTCTGTAACATCCGCATAAACATATTCTTTGCCGGCCCATGTTATGAAATTCTTGTACCAACGTAGCAGATTTCGCATTTGTGGTGCTAGACTCTTTTCCCGCGCAGGCTCGACGAGAGGCCCATTCCGCACATATTGTAATGCTATCTCACTTACTGGCACATCCTCAAGGTCTAACGAGGCACGAAGAGTCAAACCCATCTCGGACGCTTGTTTCATGGCACTCGCTACAGTCAATCCAAGTGCTGCTGCAGCTGCTATGATCTCGGGGTCCTCTTCCGGACCGGGTTTCACTATGAGCGGGGGGGGGGGGGGGGGGTCGATTGTTTATTCTGCATCCCGAGCTGGTCAACTTGTTTCCCGCTTTTTTTACTTTCTTCTTTCTCCTCCTTCAATATTTCTGCTTGCCTACGAAGTTCACGTCCATAGTCGCCAGGCATATTTAGCTCGGCTTGGGACGGTGTCGCCAAAAAATCCTTAGCCAACTTCTTTTGCTTCTCAGTGAATACTTGCTTGGGCTCAGGCTCTTTTATCGCCTTCATATCCGCCTTCCATTTCTCATAATGAGCATCCGCGGCCAATTTGGTTTCAGCTTCACTAAGTTCCCAAGGCCTTGGGAGGAGAGGCTTCAGTGATGGCTCCGGTACCGTTGTGGTCTTAGGTACATAAGGGTCCGGGTTAATAGTCCAGGAGCGGGTTTCCTTGCTGTCCGTCTGCTTCTGCTTCTTCGCCGGAGGTGGATTGGGGGGCGTCGTACCCGCCGGAGGAGGATTGGGGGGCGGCGGCTGCTTACCCGCCGGAGGTTGTGGATCGGAGGACAGCGTCGAATGGCGTGAAGGAGGTGTAGGTGAACCACCACCACCGCCGCTACCACCACCACCACCACCACCATCGGAGGGGGGGGTGGACTTGTTAGCCTTGGCGCCTCGCCTGGAAACACTATGTACTTCTTTTTCCATAGAATGATCTAGCGCTTGACATCTCCAAGTCTTCTCTCCCCTTCGGGTGTAGCTTTGTCAATCTCCAGGTCCTCAAACTCTTGGACTATGTCTTCCACCGTGACACGAGCATAGCCATATGCAATGGGGTTGTTGTGGTGGAGTGCTCCAGGTGTACAGGGTAAAGCACTGCCGGTAGCTACCTTCGTGGAAACGTTCCCCACGGGATAATGCAGATCATATTCTGTCATCTCCTTTACATCATCCACGGGGTAGTGAGGCTCCGGTGCACGAATTTCGATCGTCGGTGCATTAGCACCAGGCGGGGCATCCGTGGAAGCCACGCTGCTTCTCCGCTGCTGGCTTCCGAGATCCGCTTCATGATCTTCAAGCGGCCCTGCAGCCGATTTTTCTTTTACTAATTCATGCACGGTCTGCTTCAACTCATGGAGTTCCGATGCAAACTTCGCCAAAAGATCTGCATCCCGGTCCGTCTTTCTCTTACGGCTTCTGTAACAGTATGGGTCATTGTCTTGGGAAAACCCTACTTTCCACGGAATTCTGCCTTTGCCTCGTACATGTCCTCCGTGTTCATCATTCCCGAGGGCTGTTGTCAGTGCGTCTTTCTCTCTGTTGAACTTGATCAAGCCCTCTTGAGCTTCGGTCATTGCGTCCATAAGGGCTTGGGTGGGAGCAAACTTTTTCTTCCGGTGAACACACACCCCTGTCTCCGGGTCTAGCGATCCCCCATGCCCGTACCACCAGCTTTTGGCCCTTGGGTCCCATCCCTCTGTACCTAGAGGGATTCCTCGCACCCTCAGGCCCTCCTCCATCTTCGCCCACTTAGGCTCCGAAAGGCGGTATCCTCCTAGCCCCATAATATGATGGTACTGTTTCTTACCCGCATTAACCTTTTTTTTTCGATATTTCCTTGAAATGCTCCGATTTCTTTTGCCTCACAAATTCTGGCCAATCATCTTTCAGTCTCTCATGTTGTCCATTGAAATCCGGAGTCTTGCCCTTGTTGACATAGTCACGGGTTAAATTTTTCTTGAAGTTCCGGAATGCTTCGGCCATCTTCTGAAGAGCGAACTCTTTGACTAGTCTCCTCCTCTCACGTCCACCCGGAACCTCGTTACCGAATTCCTCAACTTTGTTGTATTCCGGAGGTAGAATGAAATGTTCCATAAGCTTTCTCTAGCAATCCTTTTTCGTTCTCTTGTCGACAAAACTGAAACCAAGACGTGCCTTCTTTGGCTCCTTCCATTCCTGGACGGTGATCGGGACATTGTCTCTAACAACGACTCCGCATGTGGTGTGCTGTAGGGGCTTGCCGGTTGCACCGACTAATTCGATGGTATATGTTTCTCCTTGTTTCATCGCCTTGGATTTGCCACGCTTTGTCCTACTCGATCCGGCCGAGGGCTAAAAAAAGAAAAAGAGTCGCGCGAGTTAATACATATGTATTCACATTTCAGTAAGTTTGTATCAGGAGAGGCTCAATGTATATATATACCTCGCCGGAGGTGGTTGCTACTTGCAATTCGAGATCGTCGTTTGTCGACGGTTGACCTCCGTCGACAATTTCCGTCCCTTCACCTTCTTGATCATCGACAATGTCTGTTTCACCGTCAAGGTTTAGAAAAGAAGATACTACATCCTCTTCTTGCTCATCTTTTGAGCCCGATACATAAGGAATCTCGTTGTTTATGATGCCCATTAAATAACGTTCAGCCTCCGGATCCCTAAGCGGCTCGGCTCTATCGTCTGCCATATGTCACTCCTGCATGTATTAAAAATTAATTAAGTATAAAGGAATTAAAAAATAAGATTAAGGGGACATAGAGGAGGAGCAGCGACGGTTGTACGGTGTTAGGGAGCCGCTCGGGGGCGGAGGGGGTTTAGGGGGTACGGTATAGAGGAGGAGCAAATATTGACGGTGATTTTTTGGTGATTTTTTAGTAGATATGAGATTTAGCAAATATTAGTACAAATATTTTACTTAGTGAAATGACCGTACTTTTTTTTTGACTTAGTTAGTAGTGCTTCGGATCTTTTTTAGCTTTTTTTGACTTAGGAATATTTAGTGTTAGTAGACTTAGCAAATATTAGTACAAATATATATTTAGCTTCACCGGTGATTTTTGACTTAGGAATATTTTACTTTTTTTTGACTTAGGATTTTTTTTGACTTAGGAATATTTAGGGTTAGTAGACTTACCAAATATTAGTACAAATATATATTTAGCTTCACGGGTGATTTTTTTACTTTTTTTGACTTAGGAATATTTTACTTTTTTTTTACTTAGGAATTTTTTTGACTAAGGAAGTTTTTTGACTTAGCAAAAAAAGAGTGCAGCCAGCTACACGGGCCAGCCACACTCGCACTGCACCCGGCCAGCCACACGGGCCCAGCCACCACTTAACCGCCGCGCGTCCAGGAACCCAGCCCAACTGCCAGCAGCATGTGCTCTAAAAAAAACTGCCAGCAGCCCGCCGGTGACGTGAGCGTTGCTGACGTCACCTTCGTCTTCCTCCCGTGAAAGGGCAGAGGCGCGGATTTCGTTTTCTCGTCGCGCGCGGATTTCGTTTTCTCTCTACCTCCTCTCTCCCCTCTCCCTAACCTCACGGCCACTTCTCGTCGCGCGCGGATGTCGTCGTTTCCGGTCACGGCGAAGAATGGAGCGCGCGGATGTCGTCGTTTCCGGTCACGGGCAGGGGCGCGCGGGAGGACGGGCGCAGGGGCGGCGTGCACCTACCGGAGACGAGGGCGGCTCCTCCTCTGTGTCTCTGCGGGCGGAATCGGCGAGGACGGCACGGAGAAGACGAGCAGAGATGCGTTTGGTCCTTAGAAAATTTCGGGGCAGCGCGAATATATAGGGCCAGCCTTTAGTCTCGGTTGGGGACACCAACCGCGACTAAAGATACCCTTTAGTCGCGGTTGGTGTCCCCAACCGGGACTAAAGGTTTATTCGCGGCGTTTTCGTTCCCGCGCGGAAAGAGCCTTTAGTCGCGGTTCGTGTCACGAACCGCGACTAAAGGTAGTTTTTCAAATACTTTTCATTTTAAAATCTTAAAAATACAAATAATATATCAAAAATTCAAACAATAAAACTAATTCATTTTAAAATCTTAAAAATACAAATAATATATCAAAAAATTCAGAAAAATAAAACTAATTCATTTGAAAATCTTAAAAATAGAAATAATATATCAAAAAATTCAGAAAAATAAAACTAATTCATTTTAAAATCTTAAAAATACAAATAATATATCAAAAAATTCAGAAAAATAAAACTAATTCATTTTAAATTCTTAAAAATACAAATAATATATCAAAAAATTCAGAAAAATAAAACTAATTCATTTTTAAAACCCATTTTCCCGCCATTTCTTCCCTGTCTTCCCGCCTCCCGCTTCCCGCCTCTTTCTTCCCGCCTCTTTCTTCCTACCACTTTCTTCCCTCCTCCTGTCTTCCCGCTCCCATTTTCCCTCCATTTCTTCCCTGCCTTCCCGCCTCCCACTTCCCGCCTCTTTCTTCCCGCCTCTTTCTTCTCCTGCCTCCTGTCTTCCCGCCTCCTGTCTCCGTCGTGAGAAGAAAGCAGATCCTTTAGTCCCGGCCTGTTTTACCAACCGGGATGAAATGGTTCCGGTTTCGTTGGAAACGGATCGTCCCTTTAGTCCCGGCCTGTTTTACCAACCGGGACGAAATGGTTAGGGTTTTGTTCCGACCAATCAGAAAGAATCACACGGATCGTGTGTTTCTTTCAAGCGCTTGTGAGTCGTTGGATCAGGGGTGTGTTTCTTTCGAGCTGTTGTGAGCCGTTCGATCAGGGGTACGATGTGTTTCTTTCGAGCGGTTGTGAGCCGTTGGATCTGGGGTGTTTCTTAACCGTTGGATCAAAACCCTAGCACAACACTTTGTGAGCCAGAGGACCCTATATATAGCCCACCTTCATACACCACTGAGTTCATCGACCAAATACAAAACATCCAGATTCGCCAGCATACGTCATGGCGTGCATTTGGTATGCATATATGCACTCAGTAGCCACGGCAGGGGTGTATGCTGGCGATACCGATTGTTTTGTTCTACATCCCCCTTTAAGGTTTGATACATAATTCAGTTCATCGACCAAATACAAATCATCCGTATTCGCCATCATACGTCCTGACGTGCATTTGGTATGCATATATGCACTCAGTAGCCACGGTAGGGCTGTATGATGGCGATACCGATTGTTTTGTTCTATACCCCCCCTTTAAGGTTTGATACATCATTCAGTTCATCGACCAAATACAAATCATCCGGATTCGCCATCATACGTCCTGCCGTGCATTTGGTATGCATATATGCACTCAGTAGCCACTGCAGGGCTGTATGATGGCGATACCGATTGTTTTGTTCTACATCCTCGATCCCTTGAAGGTTTGACAAAAGGTTTGATACATCATTCAGTTCATCGACCAAATACAAATCATCCGGATTCGCCATCGTACGTTTTAATTCACATGATCCATTCAACAAAGTTTGGTACAATAAATTATTACACATCAATTCTTCCCTTGTGTCCCTGCTTGCTTACGATTGTGCCGTATCCATGGAGCATCCTCATCATTTAACTTAATGCTTGGGTCAGTGTTCACTTTGAAGGGCGGAATTTCACCAAACATATTATAATCTTCTGACATGTCTGTCTTGTCCTCCACTCCCACGATGTTTCTTTTCCCTGAAAGAACAATGTGGCGCTTTGGATCATCGCATGATGTACTGATCGTTTTCTTATCTTTCCATTTCCTCGGTTTGCTACTCATGTCCTTCAAATAGAAAACCTGAGCGACATCTTTGGCTAGGACGAATGGTTCGTCAAGGTAACCAAGATTGTTGAAATCCACCATTGTCATTCCGTATTGCTCGTCCACCTTTACCCCACCTCCTGTTAGCTTGAATCATTTGCACCGGAACAAAGGGACCTTAAAGGAGGGTCCATAGTCAAGTTCCCATATCTCCTCTATGTAACCATAATATGTGACCTTTTGCCCATTCTCGGTTGCTGCATCAAAGCGGACACCACTGTTTTGGTTGGTGCTCTTTTTATCTTGGGCGATCGTGTAAAATGTATTCCCATTTATCTCGTACCCGTGGAAAGTCGTTATAGTCGAAGATGGTGTCTTGGCCAACATGTACAGCTGATCTCCAACATCATTGTCATTCATTAAATGTTTTCGCAACCAACTGCCGAAAGTCTCCATGTGGGCCTTTCTAATCCAGGATTCAGGCTTCTCCGGGTTGTCCGAGCGTAAAATATTCTTGTGTTGCTCGAAGTACGGAGCCACCAAGCTGGAATTTTGCAGAACTGTGTGGTGTCCTTCAGTCATAGAATGACCGTCCATACATATCGTTGATTTCCTTCCGATCGTGCCTTTTCCACTTAGTCTCCCCTCGTGCCGCGATTGAGGAATACCAATCGGCTTAAGGTCAGGAACATAGTCAATACAGAACTCAATTACCTCCTCATTTCCATAACCCTTGACGATGCTTCCTTCTGGCCTAGCACGGTTACGAACATATTTATTTAATACTCCCATGAACCTCTCAAAGGGGAACATATTGTGTAGAAATACAGGACCAAGAATGGAAATCTCTTCGACTAGGTGGAGCAGGAGGTGCGTCATAATATTGAAGAAGGATGGTGGGAACACCAACTCGAAACTGACAAGACATTCGACCACATCGTTCTATAACCATGGTAGATCTTCTGGATTGATTACCTTCTGAGAGATTGCATTGAGGAATGCACATAGCTTCACAATGGCTACTCGAACATTTTCCGGTAGGAGCCCCCTCAAAGCAATCGGAAACAATTGCGTCATAATCACGTGGCAGTCATGAGACTTCAGGTTTTGGAACTTTTTGTCCGCCATGTTTATTATTCCCTTTATATTCGACGAGAAGCCAGACGGGACCTTCATACTGCTCAGGCATTCAAAAAAATGACCTTCTCTTCTTTGGTAAGAGCGTAGCTGGCACGACCTTGAAACCATTCCGTATGCCGGTCATCTGGGTCTTTCAAAAGTTGTTGGTCCTGCGTGCTTCCTTTGTATCATTTCTCTTCCCATACACGCCCAAGAAGCTTAGCAGGTTCACGCAAATATTCTTCGTAACATGCATCACGTCGATTGCAGAGCGGACATCTAGAACTTTCCAATATTGTAGCTCTCAAAATATAGATTTCTTCTTCCACATGGGTGCGTGCCCGTCAACTCCCTACGGAACTGATTGTCCGCCAGGACCCTTTCCAAAGATGACTTTCAAATCCTTGACCATATCAAATATCTCAGCACCAGTACGTTCCGCAGGCTTCGGCCGGTGATCTGCCTTGCCGTTGAAATGCTTGCCTTTCTTTCTTACGTTATGATTTCGGGGAAGAAATCGACGATGATCCAGGTACACGTTCTTCTTACAATTATCCAAATATACACTTTCCGTCTCATGTAAGCAGTGCGTGCATGCTTTGTATCCCTTATTTGTCTGTCCCGAAAGGTTACTGAGAGCAGGCCAATTGTTGATGGTTACAAAAAGCAACGCTCGTAGGTCAAATTCCTCTTCTTTGTGCTCATCCCACACACGTACAGAAGGTCTGCCCCACAACTGTAAAAGTTCATCAACTAATGGCCTTAGGTACACATCGATGTCGTTGCCGGGTTGCTTCGGACCTTGGATGAGCAGTGACATCATAATGAACTTCCGCTTCATGCACAACCAAGGAGGAAGGTTGTAGATGCATAGAGTCACGGGCCAGGTGCTATGGCTGGAGCTTTGCTCGCCAAAAGGATTCATGCCATCAGTACTTAGACCAAATCTTATGTTCCTTGCGTCAGCTGCAAAATTTTTGAACTCTCTGTCGATCTTTCTCCATTGTGTTCCATCAGCGGGGTGTCTCAACTCCCCGTCACTATTAGGGAAAGCCTTATAGCCACCAGCTTATCACTGGCGCACATCATTTTCGGTTAGCCAGCGCTAGTACCGCTGGCGAACGCAGTTTCCTGTTCGCCAGCGCTACAGATACTACCGCTGGCGAACAATCCAGACGGTTAGCCAGTGCTACAGGTGGGACCCACCTGCGCGGGCCCCCGGCTCTCCCTGGAACTACCGCTGGCGAACAGGCCTGGGTGTTCGCCAGCGCTAAGATTACTACCGGTGGCGAACAGCCCTGCCTGTTCGCCAGCGCTAACATGTGGGCCCAGGACGCATGTTAGCGCTGGCGAACAGGCAGGGCTGTTCCCCAGCGGTAATCTGTCAGATCTACCATAAGTGTGCACCCACCCACCCCACTTTCCCCTCCACTCCCCTTCTCCACCTTTCCCCTCCCTCTCTCTCTAGCTCGAATTTATGCCAATTTCCCCACCCTCCTACTCTCTTTTGAACCAACTAAAATTATTTTAGTTGGTATATATATGTTTATCTCTCTCCTAACACCATTTCTACCCAAATTTTTCCCTTCCTAGCCATCTAGATCTAGAATTACCCCCTCTCTCTCCAAAGCTCCAAAAATCTCCGGATATCATCGTGTAGCCATCTATTCATTTGAGGTGGGATGAATGCTAATATATAATTAAATGAGTTTGTATAATTAAATGAGTTTGTATATGAATCTTGTCCGGATACACGCGATATGCTATATGTGTGAAATTTCATCGGATTCAAATATGGTCGTGTGATGGAGACTTTAAATGTCTGCAATTTGTTGTGGAATGAAATTGAGTAGCCAACTATCGCCGGAATGTTGATTCATTTCCGTCTCGGCATAGTTTGGCACTCCCTAATAACCTCCTATTTGTAGGAAGGTCATGCCGAATTTTTTCGTGAATACGACATGAAGTGAAATTTTGGATATGAAAATGAGTTGCCACTTTGCCGGAATGTTGATTCATTTCCGTCTCGGCAAAGTTTGGCACTCCTCTAACCTCCAATTTGTAGGAAGGTCATGCCGATTTTTTTCGTGAATATCGAGATATATATATATATATATATATATATATATATATATATATATATATAATGTTTGGTTCTAATATTAATTATATTGGCGCGCTCTCGTGCAGGCGACATATAATGGTGGTCGTTAAGAGTGAACGTGTCGTGAATAGTTACTTGAGACACGCGACAGAAGACATGTTACAAAATGACCGCAAGGAGATACGATGTCCATGTCGAAAGTGCAAACTAGGGGGCTTGCTCAATCCCTTTACCGGAGACTTGCTTAGTCACCTCCTCAGGTATGGTTTCATGGATGGGTATAACAGTCAGTGGGTAAGTGATGATGAAGATGATGAAGTCCATGGGGCGGCGGTGGTAGGAAATGATGTGCAACAGGAGAATAACAACGATCGACTAGAACTACAACAGGACCAAGATCAGCCTCATGACCCCGCACATTATCATGGAGAAGATGCTGAACAAGACGTGGAAGAAGATCACGAGGACACAGGGACACCCCTAATGGAAGTTGTGCGTGACCCTCATCTGAAAGAACTGCTTTTGAGAAAGACGACTAACTCGATATCTGCTGCTAGAGAGAAATCAAAGCTGGCGCAACTAGAGATAGACTCGAAGACACCGTTGTATGCAGGCTGCGGTCCGGGAGAGTCCCGCCTGAGAGTGGCTCTCGATGTTCTGCAGATGAAGGCGAGATACAAATGGAGCGACATAAGCGTCGATGCAAGCCTGCAATACTGGCACGATGTCCTTCCAGAGGGCAACACCTGTCCTAAAAGTTGCGACGAGGCCAAGAAAGTCGTGTGCCCCTTTGATTTACCTCACGAAAAATACCATGTGTGCATCAACGATTGCTACATTTATCGGAAAGAGGACGCAAACAAAACCATTTGTCCAGTTTGCAACGCCGCTCGATACAAGAAAGGGAAGAAGAAAGCTCCTCGAAAAGTCGTGTGGTACTTTCCGCTCATTCCCCGTCTGCAACGGTATTTCGCGGACCGCAAGGAAGCAGAGCTCATGCGCTGGCACGCGAAAAGGAGGAATAAAGTTTTGAAAGATCCAAATCGGAGTGAAAAAGTAATTCTGACACATCCTTCAGATGCAAGTCAATGGAAAGCAATTGACTGTGAATATGCAACGTTCGGGGCGGAGGCAAGGAACATCAGGTTGGGTGTGAGCACCGACGGACTCAATCCGTTTGGCAACCAGAGCAGCACCCATAGCACCTGGCCCGTGTTTGTATGGATGTACAACATCCCTCCCTGGTTGTGCATGAAGAGGAAGTATATTCACATGAGTATGCTAATTCAAGGGCCAAAACAACCAGGCAACGACATCAATCTATACCTGAAGTTGCTTAAAGATGAGCTGGACACGCTATGGGCCGAGGAAGGGGTGAACACATGGGACGCCTTCGGTGAACAATATTTCCCAATGAGAGTTGTCTTACTCTGTACGGTTCACGACCTACTCGGCTACGGATATGTGGAGGGCCAGGTGTGCCACGGACATAACGGTTGCGTGAGGTGCATGGATGACCCCACGTTTATGCAACTTCCGAAAGATCCTGGGTCTTCGAAAACAGTTTTTGTTGGCCATCGAAGGTGGCTACCCAACAAAGACCCGTGGAGAAGGCGAGGAGACCTTTTTAACGGTGAGGATGAGCTCTGTGGACCTCCACGTAAGAGGTGCGGCGAAGAAATCTACAAGTTGCTGAATTATTAGAAGGAATGCCCAGAGCCGGGAAAGAAGCAAAAGGCGCCAAAACCGCTTCTGGATGTATGGAAGACGAGGTCGGTGTTTTGGGACTTGCCATACTGGCCCATTCTCGATACGCCTCACTGCCTTGATCTGATGCATATCACGAAAATGTGTTTGAAAGTTTGTTTGGCACGCTGCTCAACATGCCGGAGAGGACCAAAGACGGGGTGAAAGCAAGAAACGACCTGAAATATTTTGGTATTAGGGTAGATCTTCAGGGGGGACGCCCGGATGATGACGACGACGATCAATCGTGTGATGAGGTGACAGAGGGTCGCAAGGCCAAAAGGGTTAAGAGGAATGACTATTACTGCCCCCCTCCTGCTTCACTCTTAGTCCGGACGAGATCACAAAATTGATGATGTGCCTTCTCAGAGTCAAAGTCCCTAGCGGTTACTCAGGGCTAATAAGAAGATCCCTCGACGCGCAGAAACAAAAGTTTAGCGGGATGAAGTCTCATGACTGTTACGTGATGATGACGCAGATACTTCCGGTTGCGATCCGCGGAATAATGGACAAGCACATCCGGGAAACCCTGTTTGGCCTCTGTAACTTCTTCGACGTTATATCTCGAAAGTCGATCGCGGGGAAGCAGATCTCAAGGCTGCAGGAAGAGATTGTCGTGATACTATGCGAGCTTGAGATGTACTTTCCACCATCATTCTTTGACATATGTGTTCATCTGTTGGTCCATATCGTGGACGATATCATGCATCTCGGGTCGTTGTTCCTGCACAACATGATGCCGTTTGAAAGGATGAATGGGGTCATCAAAGGATATGTTCGCAACAGAGCTCGTCCGGATGGAAGCATCGTTCAGGGCTTTCTCACCGAAGAGTGCATCTCTTTCTGCACGAATCATATGGACGTGGAGGACCCTGTTGGTCTGCCCAGAAACAAGCACATTGGCAAGCTCGATGGAGTAGGTCACAAAAATGGACGTAGAGAAGTGCATGTGGATCGGGCTTGTCGACGCACCGACTTTAACAGGGCAAACTTAGTAGCTCTCCAACACATTGACATGGTCGATACTTGGGTGGAAAAACACAAGAGCTCGATTATGAAAAAGTACAGTGAACAAGGAAAGCGGAGGACCGAAGGAGAAAAAATCAAAGAGCATAACTCCACTTTCTTGCGTTGGTTTAAAGATGTGATCGTCGCTAATCCACCGCCAAGGGATTGTGCGAAAAATAAACTATTGTACGCCTTGGCACATGGCCCAGCTCCCAACCTAGCGACGTTTCAAGCATATGATATCAACGGGTTCACTTTCTACACTGAGGAGAAAGACAAAACTTCCGATTATCAAAACTCAGGGGTAACGATGGAATCCTACACCGGTGACAAAAAGTTAAGATACTACGGAAGGATCGAGGAGATATGGGAGCTTAACTACTCTGGAGAGAAGGTGCCTATGTTCCGCGTCAGATGGGCTAGGATGTCGACCGTCAGAAATGAAGACCAATACTTTACAACCATGGTTATTCCCGAAGCCATAACCTCATCAAGCGCGAATGTCACAGCGCAAAATGAGCCATGGGTATTGGCTAAGCATGTGTCCTAATGCTTCTTCATAACAGACCCCGCAAGGCCTAGCCGTGTTGTCGTGAGGAGAGGGAAACGAAATATCATCGGAATGGATGGAGTCGTTGACGAGGACCAGTTCGACACGTTCGGCGACCCAAATATTGACGATGATCAAGAAGATGATGATGATAGTCATGCAACATACACAACAAGAAGAAGCAGAACAACGGTACCTAGGCATGGTCTTCCATTCAGAAGAAGAAGTCATAATGTGGGGTTAAATTATGCAACTGCGACCAAAAAAAGCAAAAAGATCAAACACTAAGAAACTATGTATATATATGTATTCCAATTGTATGCGACGAAACTATGTATATGCATGGATCAACTGGTCTGATATCGATGTGCACTTATTATAAATTTAATGTACCTTGTTCTGTATTTCAAATGTGTGGACTTATATTATTTGAAACATAAAGGAAACAAATAAAAATTAAACATGAAGGGAATAATTGAAAACATAAAGGGAATAATGGAAAACAAAATAAAACATTATTATTTGTAATGTGTTTGAAATTAATTTGTAATGTGTTTGAATTATTATAAATGAAATGTCTTTGAATAATTTAAACAAATAAAGAAAACAAAATAAAACATTATTATTTGTAATGTGTTTGAAATTAATTTGTAATGTGTTTGAATTATTATAAATGAAATGTCTTTGAATAATTTAAACAAATAAAGAAAACAAAATAAAACATTATTATTTGTAATGTGTTTGAAATTAATTTTTAATGTGTTTGAATTATTATAAATGAAATGTCTTTGAATAATTTAAACAAATAAAGAAAACAAAATAAAACATTATTATTTGTAATGTGTTTGAAATTAATTTGTAATGTGTTTGAATTATTATAAATGAAATGTCTTTGAATAATTTAAACAAATAAAGAAAACAAAATAAAACATTATTATTTGTTTAACAATAAAAAACAAAAAGAAAACGAGGGAAAACATGAAGGAAATAATGAAAAACAAAATATAACAAAAATAAATCAATTCAAAGAAATAAAAAAAATAAAACAGTAATGCTTCTCAAGAAAAATTAAGAAAAAATAATAAAGTAAATCATTTCAAAGAAAAATAAATAAATAAAGGTAGCGCTGGCGAACGAGGCTGCTGGTTCGCCAGCGCTATGCTACCGCTGGCGAACAGCAGCCTCGTTCGCCAGCGGTAAGCCCCCACAGAAAGGTACACAGGGGGCCGCGCGGGACTTAGCCTTTTTCAATCGATTTCCAATCGCGCGCACGTCCCTGTCTCCGGCGAGTCCCTGTCCCCGGCGACCACCGCACGTTCCGGCCCTCTCCACTCCCTCCACCACCACTCCCCTACCTCCCCTCCACTCCCTCCACCACCACTGCGCCCCTCCCTCCCTCCATCGGCCCTCCCCCTCTCTGCACGCCGCGCCGCCCCTCCACGGCCATCGACGCCACGCCGGCCGGCCGGCCTCCACCTCCCCTACGTCTCCCTCCTCTTCCACTGCGCCGCCCCTACTGCCTCCTAGAGCGGCGCCGCCAGCCTACTGCCTGCTGTTGCCCTCTCTTCAACCTTGCACGGCAGGTATTCGACCCTTGTTCTGCAAGAAACAGGTAATGTTTTTCTTTTTTTTGTCTATGATGATCCAGTAACTTGTAGTAGTTGAGCAGTAGTGTTTTAGTGTATTTTGTTTCTCTTTTTGGTTTGATCAATTGATGATACAACATGCTTTTGGTGGTTAATTGCTCCCTGATTAAGTGTGTGTGTGTGTGTACTGAAGCTCCAGTGAATCTGAGATGGGTGTTATCATCATGGAATTTTGAATCATATACCTTTGCTCTCCTAAATGTGTATGTCATATTCACCATTTTTGTTGCCTGATGCTATGTTCCCTTATAAAGCTCCAGTGAATCAAATAGAGGATTTGTTACAAACTGATGCTATAACCTGCTGTTAGAAACTGGGAATTTTTCATAGTGATACCACCTGATGCCTATGTTGATTCAAGCCTTTCCATGGATTTGTTTCCTAGCAGATTACTGGGAATTTTTCCTAGCAGATTACTACATGCTTTTGATCGAGTTGGAAACCTTTGTTCGCCTATTTGGTTGTGAATTGTGGTACTGGAGCTATTATCTGATAAGAACAGTTTACTCATGCTTGTTGGTTTGCCCCTGGAGCTATTATCTGAGAGGAATAGATACTATTCAATTTATTGCCCCTGCCATTGATGCAAAAACTGAGGCATTTATTGTTTGGAACTGGATGCCAAATATGAGAACCAGATTGCACTCTCAACACAAAGATGCTAGGTTTGTTTGCCAGATCATGTGTCTAGGGTGTGCACTCCTAGCATTCTTGTTTTTGGTGAGCTTTCATAGGATTTCTTTGTTGGCTTTATCTTCTGGACAGATTTGGATGTTTAAGCTGATAAGAACAGGTCTTTTCTTGTTTTCTTGGCCAAGCCTGTGATGCAAAGGCTGAGGCACAAATTTAATAAGAACAGATGCTTTTCTTGCACTTTTAAAACTCCCAGCGATGTGTGTAGCATAGCATCCCTATGCCAGACTGGGGGAAATAAATCCCAGCCCACTTTCTGTGCATAATTTAGCAAGATCCCTTGCTAGGATGTGTGTAGAAATCACCTTAGGGTGTTAATGTTGTGGTTGTGATTTCCTAATGAATCTTGGCTTCCTGATGAAATCACCTTATGGTGTTAATCACACTTGCATTTTTTTATGCATGAAATTGTTAGCAATTTATTTACCTAGTGTTTTCTCTTACTACTCAATTGTTAGCAATTTTTTGTGGTTGGTGATGGTTGGTGGTGATGGATGGTGTGTATGGATGGTGGCGATGGAGTTGTGATGGATGGCGTGGTGATATGGGTAGTGGTGATGGATGGTGGAGATGGTGTTTTCGTATGGATATGTGCCCACCTTCGTGTGGATGACGATGAAAATATGAGGGGTGGGATTATATGAGGGGTGGGATTTTATGTGCAGGTACCCCACGTGAGTCCCTATTTGCCGGAATGTTGATTAATTTCCGTTCCGGCAAATTTGGGTACTCCATTTGTGATATTTTTAGCAAAGGTCATGCCGAAATTTTCTGTGAATTTTGGCATGATCTTTGCTAAAAATATCACAACTTAGAGTGTCCGAGAAATTTGGACTCATATGGGGTATACATCGTCTAAATTGTAGGATTTGTTGAACTTATTTCGGGTTTTCTCTCCTTCATTAGATATGGCTCACAACGATGAGGCGGGTGGTTCTAGTCTCGGACACGGGGACGACAATGCGTGGCTTTCCATGCTTAGCGCCGGAGGATGACCTGTAGATCTGCACCCGGATCTAGAGATGCAGGGCGATGATGCAGACGAAGAGATGGACGAAACCGTTCGCCAGGAGCTAGAGCCGCGCACCTATACATCGGGCGCAGAAGGTGATCAAACCGGTAGTGGCACCGGGGATCCCGCCTCCGGTAGAGAGGCATCGCGTAAGCCCAAAGAAAGGAGGCACAACATGCTCGCCACCATCCGGGAAGAGTTCACGGTAGTGGACCCCAAGAGCGGTGCTCCCCTCGAGCCGGAGAGTTACTCTAAGGGCTATGGAAACCAGATAGGCTGCATAGCTCGAGACTTTGGCAACGTTAATATGGAGCACCTCAGATATAAAGAAAACAAGGCTATGGCCGCCCTGCTGATTGAGAAGCTGCACACGAGGTACAAGTTCCCGGATCGTTACGACAACCTGGACCTGAAGAAGTTTCTGGTCAACTCGTTAGCAGTGGGAAAGTTCACCAAGGCGTTTACGACTTGGAGATCCAGTTTGCGGGAGATGATTGCGAAGGGTAAGGGTTTCGATGAGATCCATAAGATGTGGCCCTCCATTTCCGAGGAAGACTTGGCCCAATTCAAGATCGACGAACTCAAACCGGAAAGGGTGGCGCTGAGTAAATGGGGGAAAGAGTAGCGACAAAAGAACATTGGCCCTCACAATCTCGGAAGCCGGGGTTACCTTGGGAAGCAGAAAGTCTGGGCTAAGGAGGATGCGAAGAGAGAAGGGCCGAACCCGTTTGACAAGATCACCGACCCGCAGGTGAGAAATTTTGTCAGGGCCCATTATAGGGAAGATCCCAAAAAGCCCGGCGATCTTGTGTTGAACGAGAAGGTCAAGATGCTCGAGAATAGGTATCTCGAGGAAGAAGAAAAAGAACGCCTATCTCAATCTGACGGGGGGTCCTCGGCGACGACGAACAAGGACCCGTATGACACCCCTTTCATTAGGGCGCTTAACGCGATGAAGGGAGTGCCCCTTGACAAGAAGCCGCTTCTTCGCCATGTGCATGGCCTCGGAAAGGGTCATCGGCATGCGCACTACTACCCGGACACCAAGGAGAAGAGAAAGGAGCGGAACAAGGCCCCGGAGAAGACGGTCGACGAGCTTGTCAACGAGAGGCTCAATGAGCTCCTCCCTACCATCTGTGCGTCCGTCGCTCAGTCCTTAGCACCATGGATGGCAGGTGGAGGACAAGGGCCGCTCCCCGAGATAAACATAGCCCAAATGGTGCCGCCAGCAGCGCAGAACGTGGTCCTCGTCGTGGCGCCTGCTGCGCAAAACGTGTCGGGGGGTTACCCCCGAGTAGGGTAAAGGCAAGTGGTAAAGGCAACAGTCAGAAGGGAAGTTTGGTCGAGTAGCCGCCTACCCGGTACTCGCTACCCGGTCGACTGCTACTCGGTCTTACGAAAAGATGACCAGAAGGAGATATCAAGAGAGTTATGTCCGTTCGAATAGAAGAGCTGGTCCGAGTAAGATTGGCGGGAATCTACTCGGGCCAGAAGTCAAAGGAGCCGTTCTGACACAGGATCCCGCGTATCCTGGGTCCGTACTTGGCACTATTCAAACTACTGTTCATCTGGAACCGGCCTGCCTGACAGTGACAGTGTGGAAGCAGGCGGTCGCAGGATAAGGGGGCCCTACTCTGTGTTTGGCACAGTGATACCAGACTGTCCCCTTGGTTTTGCCCAACGACTTTCCGGATGCAGCCAAGATTAGGAACCAAAGCTGTCAGCGGGAACTCGGAAGAAGGACGATGTGCACACTATGTCGACACTTGTCCGTGTTTGGACGTACCTGGCTGGGCACCGTGTATATAAGGTGCCCCGCCGCCTCCTGCGTGAGGGATCGCATGCTGGGACACAGGAAACCCTAGATTCTTGACCTAGTTCATCAGAAAGAGAGAAGAGTGGCTACTCGGTAGCAAGAACATTGTACTGTGGCTACTCGGTGAGACACCAGAATACATAGCGAAAGGCAGGAGTAGGGGTTTTACCTCCTCATGAGGGCCCTGAACCTGGGTAGATCGTGTTGTTTGCAGTGCTTAGTTCTTACCTCACGCGGCTACTCGTCGCGTGATCCCTCCCCGAGCACCTCCAGCGTCCATCGTTCCCACATCTTTAGCCATCCTATGGCATCTGCCGTGACACCACCACGACAGTTGGCGCCCACCGTGGGGCAACCAGCAGCGCTGGCTGGAGTTTCTGTTCGGACGGGATCTTCTTCAGCGGAGCGCGTAGTCTGTGGCCTTGTCCACATATTCGGCTCTTTCGACTTCGTCACCGACAATGCAGGCGATTTCGGCGGCAAGGCCATGCCGGAGGGCGGCACGGTGATCTCCTTCGGCGCGCACCTCGTCTACGTCGCCACCGTCACCGACCGTGTCTACCCTGAGCTGGTGCATGACGCGGAGGATCCTCCTGCGGTGATCGCTGCTCGTGGAAGGCCCGCGTGCCGCTCTGCGGACCGCGCGGAGGTGATGGTGACCGGCTTGGCGGCAAACGCTGGCGCGGCTGCTACTGGCGCCGCGGCCGTCGTCGAGGATCTTGCTACCACGAGCGCTGGTGGCAGGACTCACAGGCCCTACGAGAAGGAGTATAACCTCCCTCCCTCCACCACTCCGACTATTCCCGCGTCGGCTGGGCGGAATGGCAGGCCGCCTCCCACCGACCTCGAGCTCCTGAGCATGAAGGAGCAGCTCGAGCGGCAGCGCCTGGAGCTGCTCGCCGAGCAGGCGGAGTTGGACAAGGTTAGGCTAGAGCTTAGCTTAGATCAGCTTGAGTACAACAAGGCTCACGGTTTCACGCCAGTCACTAGGAGAGCTAGCAGAGTAGGCGCCACGCGGCATAACCTTGGTGCCAAGATGGCGACAGTTGTAGAGGTTCCTGCTCAGTCCGCCACCGCAAACACTTCCACTAGGCCCAGATACAGCACACCCGCCAAGACACTCAGAGCTGCAGAGGCTGTGGCCGCCGAGTTGCCTCGTCTCGAGGGCGACGCGCGCGTCAGGCAGCAGGAGAGGCTCAATGAGTTGGTGTTAGAGGCTGCTAGGCAGAATGAGGAGTTCCGGAAGGCCAACCCGGGTGCTGGAGCTTCGCAGGTGGTGCACTCGCACGCGGCTAGATCTAACGATCAGGCCTCGTCTCCGCACCCCAGCCGTGAGAAGAGCCGCAGCGGGCGTTCGGCCAGAGATATGCAAATGCAGGTGTATGACCCGGCTGCTGCCGCGAGACAGCTTGCTGCGCCGCAGCAGCCCGGGCAGGAACACAACGCTGCAAGAGCAGGCTCTCAAGCCCATCAAGCTCAAAGCCAGGCCCGAGGTGGAGCGCGCCCAGGTCCTTCTCAGCGTCCCGCTGCTCCGCCTACTCGGCAGAGGCAGCAGCCGCGCGCAGTGGCGCCAGTCGCCAACCCGGTGGAACAACCTGCAGCTGTGCAAGTGGACAGATATGATGACGGCTACTCGGCCATGGAGATGGCTGGCTATGACATTCAGGACCGTGTCGGTGAGCGCGTGTTGGCGCCTGGAGATGCGAGGCATCAGCTGGACCGGATCAACTTGTCAGCTCGGTTGGAGAACACGGGTCCTCCTGGCCCCGAGTGCTTTGGCCCGCGCATCATGAACGAGCCATCCGTGAAGAACTTCCAGCTCGCAAGGGGCACCAAGAGCTACAATGGCAGCACCAAGCCCGAAGATTGGCTCAATGATTATGTCACCGCAGTCCACATTGCGGGCGGCAACAGGAGATGGGCGGTGCGGTACGTCCCGCAGATGCTAGAGGGTCCAGCTCGCACTTGGCTCAACAACTTGCCCAAGCACAGCATAAATTGCTGGCTGGACTTCTCGGATGCCTTCGTCAGCAACTTCACCAGCACCTACAAGAGGCCGAATAGGCCACACCAGCTGTCCGCTTGCAGGCAGCGAGAAGACGAGACAGACCGCGAGTATCTTACTCGGTGGAGTACATTGAGGAACACCTGTGAGGGTGTGAATGAAGCCCAGGCCATCACTTGGTTTGCGCAGGGATGCAGGCATGGCAACATGTTGTGGCAGAGATTGCAGAGGGAGATGCCAAACACTCTGGCGGAGACCATCAAGATTGCGGATCAGTACGCACTCGGTGATCCTACTCAGCCCCTGATGGACTCCTCTGAGCCGAGAAGAAACTTCAGCAACAGCAAGCGCAACGAGTTCCGCAACAAGCGCAGGGGTGACCGAATAGATACTCGGTACGACCCTGAGGAGGTGAATGCAGTGACTGTTGGAGCTGGTGGTAGCCAAAGGCAGAAACCTGCTGGAGCCTACGGGCAGAACCAGAACCAGGGCCAAGGCAACAAGAAACCATTCCGTACTCCTCAGTCGAGTAGCGGCAACTCCGAGCAGCCGAGGAAGTTCGTCTTTGACGACATGAAGGATGGCCCATGCAGTTTTCACACTCACCACCCCTCGAGGCCTGCTAACCACACTACTCGGCAGTGCGAGTGGTGGGATGTGATTAAAAATGATGGCCTGCCTCCTCCTCCTCCTCTGCCAGCGGCCAATGCCAATGTGCAGCCTACTCGCGCACCCGCAGCTCGGCTGCCAGTGTACCCGAGAAGAGAGAATGTGAACCAGGTGGCTTTAGGAGCCAACCGTCACTTCAACAATGAGAGCTACCGCAACAACAACAACTACTACAACCGCAACAACAACAACAGAGGCAACAACAACTACCAGGGCAACAACAACAACGGCAACAATGGGGGCGGAGGCTCCAACCAGTACCAAGAGCACCATGAGAGCTACATGATCTTCACCTCTGAGCCAGTCGACAAGCAATCACAGCACAGGCGTGCCATGGAGGTCAATGCGGTGATTCCTGCTGTCCCTCACTACATGTATTGGTGTGACCAGGAGATCAGGTGGTCCCGAGTAGATCATCCTAAGGTAATGCCCAATCCGGGTAGCTATGCCTTGGTGCTGGATCCTAACTTCCTGGGTCCCGAGAAGAATGTGAGGTTCAGCAAGGTGCTAATCGACAATGGCAGCAGCATCAACATTGTGTACAAAGACACACTTGAGAAGCTTGGCCTGGCCGAGAACATGATGCTGCCCAGCAAGACCACTTTCCATGGCATTGTGCCCGGGATCTCGTGCAACCCGATTGGCCGAGTGTGGATAGACGTGCTATTCGGCACCAGGGAGAACTGCCGCACAGAGCGCCTGCAGTTCGAGGTGGTTGATCATCAAAGCCCTTACCATGCTCTACTCGGCAGGCCGGCTCTGAGCAAGTTCATGGCATCTACTCATGTTGCATATCTGAAGATGAAGATCCCTGGTCCCAATGGCATAATTACTATCTCTGGTGATTACAAGAAGTCCATGGAGTGTGCCTCTGCTGGTTCCCAGTTGGCGGAGTCGATGGTGATTGCTGCCGAGAAGAAGAAGATGTATGAGGTGGTGGCTATGGCGCAAGCCGCGCAGGCTGGCGCGCAAGGCGTGCCGAGTACCCAGCATGGGACCGCATTCCAGGCATCTCAGGAGACCAAGAAGGTCCAGGTCGACCCCGAGTTCCCCGACCGCGTAGCCATCATTGGCTCCGGGTTGGCGGAGAAATAGGAAAGCGAGCTCATCCACTTCCTCCGTGAGAATCGGGATGTATTCGCCTGGTCCAATGAAGATCTACCAGGAGTCCCGTAGGAGTTGGTTGAGCACTCATTACATGTGCGTCCTGACGCCAAGCCAGTGAAGCAAGCTATGCGCCGCTTCGGAGATGAGAGAAGGAAGGCCATTGGTGACCAGATCACCAAGCTGCTGATAAGCAATTTCATCATGGAGGTGCTGAATCCGGATTGCCTAGCCAACCCGGTCATGGTCGAGAAGAAGAAGGAGGATCCCAAGGCTGCCACTGCATGGCGCATGTGTGTCGACTACACCGACTTGAACAAGGCATGCCCCAAGGATCCTTCCCGCTACCTCGCATCGATCAGGTGATCGATTCCACTGCTGGTTGTGAACTGTTGTCTTTCATAGATGCCTACTCTGGTTTCCACCAGATCGCACTCAATCCTGCTGATCAAATAAAGACTGCTTTCATTACCCCGTACGGGGCTTATTGCTATCGTGTCATGTGTTTTGGCTTGAGGAATGCGGGTGCAACCTATCAGAGATGCATGCAGAAATGCTTGCACGACCAGCTCGGCAAGAATGTGCAGGTGTACGTAGATGACATTGTCATCAAAACGAATAAAACACATACTCTGCTTGCCGACCTGGAGGAAACCTTTGCTAACCTACGCAAGTACAAAATGAAGCTGAATCCGAGTAAATGCACCTTTGGTGTCCCGGCTGGCAAGCTACTCGGCTTCCTGGTGTCTAGTCGGGGCATTGAAGCCAATCCTTCAAAGATAAAAGCTATTGAGAGCATGTCTTTGCCGAGATCCCTGAAAGACGTGCAGAAATTCACTGGTTGCTTGGCATCTCTGAGCCGTTTTCTGGGCCGAATGGGCGAGAAGGCCCTGCCTCTGTACCAGTTCATGTAGAAAAGTGACAAGTTTGTCTGGACTCCGCAAGCGGATGTGGCATTCAACGAGCTGAAAGCAATGCTGGCTAGCGCTCACATCTTGGCTAGTCCGCTACCCAAGGAGCCAATGCTGCTGTACATTGCTGCGACCAACCGAGTAGTAAGTGTGGTGATTGTGGTGGAACGAGAAGAAGAAGGCAAGAGTGTGCAGCGCCCAGTGTACTATCTCAGTGAAGTGTTGTCCAGCTCCAAGCAAAACTACCCGCAATACCAGAAGATGACCTACGGCGTGTACCTGGGCGCCAAGAAGCTAAAGCATTATTTCCAAGAACATCCTATCACGGTTGTGAGCTCTGCTCCCATCTCGGATATCATGGGTAACAAGGAGGCGAGTGGCAGAGTAGCCAAGTGGGCAATCGAGCTGGCCGCGTATGCACCCGCGTATGCGAGAAGAGAAGCCATCAAGTCTCAGATTCTGGCAGAATTCTTGGTGGATTGGGCCGAGGTGCAGTATGAACCTCCTGCGCCAGTTTCTAATTACTGGAAGATGCACTTTGATGGCTCAAAGGTGAAAGAAGGCCTTGGTGCTGGCGTAGTGCTTACGTCACCCAAGCGAGACCAACTCAAGTATGTGCTGCAGATTCACTTCAAGGCGTCCAACAACATAGCAGAGTACGAGGCAGTGGTGCATGGCTTGCGAGTAGCCAAGGAGGTTGGCGTGCAGCGCATTATATGCTATGACTCGCATGATAACGCAACCCGGCATCGAGCCCAGGCTGAACAAATTGATTAAGTTGAAAATAACAAGTGGGAATAAAAATGAGTAGCAACGGAATAAAATAGTCTGATACATTTGCACCCGGCATCCCGGGGATCTGATAAATGTTTGAGAAATAAAGCTGCAGGGTAAACTCAGGTTGAGGCGGCGTTCTCGGTGCTAGCCTTGGCTGCCTCCTCTTCAGCAGTGGCTTTGGTCGTGTCCGTTTCCAGGCTGGCGTCAACAGACTTCGCTGCCTCGTCCTCGGCGTTGGGCTCGGTGGCTACCTGGTCTGAAGTGGCCGTGGCCACCGAGACGGGCGTTGTCGCGGAGGTGGAGCCGCTGGCTTGGGCGCGAAGGTTGACGGTGTCGTCGAGGGCAGCTCCTGACGAGGTGCCGAACTCGAGCGCGGAGGTGTCGATCGACATCTCCACGTTCTCGTCCTCCTCGTCGCTACCCGCGATGACCGCGGCCTTCCCCTTCCCGTCCTTGACAGCTGGAGAGTCGAAGTAGCTCAGGTCCGGCTCGTCGGTGTCAGTCTCCTCGTCTTCATCCTCCTCCTCGCCTTCGTCCACCTCGGTGTCGGGCTCGGTGAGGCCGTCGATGAAGGTCGCCGTGTCGGCATACTGAGCGATCTCGTGAGCAATCACCTGGCGAATAGCCACGCAGTCGGGGTCCTTCTCCCACTTGGAGTCTCGGCGCATCTCGCGGATAATCTGCATATTCAGGTTCTCGTACCAAGTGGTGACGAAGAGCAGCATCATGTCCGCACCTGCCCGAGCTCCCGAGGCGCGCCATTTCTTCAATTCAGCTTTCACGCGCTGCAGCTTCAAGGCAAGCCCAGAGATCGTTGTCGGCGCGGAATCCTCAGGCCAGAAGACGCTGTGGATCTGGAAGGCGACGCGCACCAACTCGGTGCCCACGCCCGCTAGCCGCGGACACTGGCTCTGCATAATCAGGATACTCTCCTCGATTTCTGCTCTGGTGTCCATAGGCTCGCCCTTCTCAGCACGAGCTGCTCGGATCTTTTCCAGGGCGGGCACGCTGGAAGATTCAAGATTGGGAAAGATTCCTGCAAGAGCTATCGAGAAGATCAGAAACGGTAACAGAGTGGAAGCATGAAACGAGAAGAAGAGAAGAAATGCGTAGCCGAGTAGCGGAGAAGCGGAGAAAAGGGAGCACTTACTGTTCAAATCATGGCGCAGCCCTAACATCTGGGTCTTCCATGTTTCCTCGTTGGATATATGCTTCTCTTGAATCAAGCGGAGCTCCTCGAGCTGAGTGAAGAGCCCAGCGTTGGTCTTCGTTAGCACCTCACACTCCTGTTTGAGGGTTCTCTCCCTGGCCTTGGCGGCTGCTTCGCTCTTTGCCTTCTTGGCGATTACTTTGTCCCTCTCAGCACCAAGATTGATAGCATCCCGGAGCGCAGTCTGCTGCTGAACTTGGAGCTTCTCCATCTCGGTAGTATGCTCCTTCATCAGCTCGACAGCCTGGCTGGACAGTTGCTGCTGCACCTCAGCCGGTTTGAGGCAATCCTGATGTTCTTCAACAAACTTCTTATGATCTTCTGAAAAGAGAAGGGCACGGTTAGCAGAGAAGCGAAAGAAAGAAGTACAGGAAAGGCCGAGTAGACGGTAACGTACCTTCCAATCTCTTAATGGTGGCCTGGCCACTCTCGACGAAGGCACGGCAGTTCTCGTGCTCGTCAGTTAGGGCCTTCAGTTTCCCTGCAGAGTAAAATTAGTTAGCGCAAAAAGCAAAAGCGGGCGTAAACACCAAACGCAAGAACCGCGCAGCTAGAAGCGTACCTTCAACTTCAGACAGCCTCAGAGTGCTGTTCATCACTTCCTTGTCGGCTTCCTCGGCGATCGTCTTCTCTTTTTCCAAGGCGGCAATGCGCCTCTTGGCAATGGCATGATTCCAGAGTAGCCGACGATGCAAGTTAGTCCGTTTCAGTACGCTATTCTGAGAAGCAAAAGAAACAAGAATCAGGCAAAGTACTTGAGATTCAACCCGAGAAAGCGGCTACTCGGGAGAGTGTCCGCCTACTCGGCCAGAATCTCGGGGACTGGGTGATGGATAAGGAAGAGAGGAAGAGTAGAAAAGAAGTGAAAATGCAACTCGGAGAGGATGAATGGGAACTTACCGCGTAGGATTGCTCGAGGTCTTCGGCGTTCTTGCGGTGGACAAATATCTTGGCAGCGAGTGTAGCAGAGGTGGTCGAGACAGTCATGGGTTTGCAACCCAAGTCCACCTTGTTCCAATCCTGACGCATATGGTCGATGTCGCCCAGATCGATGCCGTTCCAGTTGGGGTTGCCGAGAATTTTGTTGTCCCACTTGGCGTCGATGAAGCCGATCAAGTCGAGTACTTGCTCGAGGCTCTGGGACGTTATCGCCTGGTCTTGAACTCCCCGAGAAGCAATGGAGATGGACTTGTCTTGATTTGGGGCCGGGGGCCTGGAGTCCACTGCCACGGCTTTCCTCCCTTTCTGAAGAGCAAGATTCCGGTCCTTGGGGGAAAAGCCGACCTGGTGCTGATGGCTAACCTTCACCATGTAGTCAGGGTAGCAGGGCTGATCAGCTGCAGCGGCGGCGGCAGCAACCGCGTTGGGATCGCGAATAACCAGCTGACTGGACTGGCCAGTTGATGTTGGCGGCGGCATGTCGGCAGCCCGCTTCTTTGTCTTCTCCTTTTGGGCAGTTGGCTTCGCGGCGATTGGCTTCTCGGTTTTCTGCTTCTCGGTCTTCTTCTCATCAGCCTTCTCCTTCTCGGCGGCTTTCTTCTCGGCTGCCTCTTTCTCTGCAGCATCTTGGGCACTCTTCCGTGTAAGCGGCCTGGCCGGAGGGCTGGGTGCAGCATCGGTTGTCTGCACCGAGGAGGAATCAGGCTGAGCGCTACCCTGATCTGTTGGTGGCGCCAGGGGCGCGCTATCCGGTGCGGCATCAGGCTGGGCGCTACCCTGCGCGGCGACTGGTTGCACGTCGCTCAGAGGGTAATGCCCAGTCGCGTCTTCTACCTGCTGCTCGGCAGCGGGATCTGGCTGTGAGGCATCCATCTCTTCTACACGCGGCTGGGCCGCGGGGTCTTCTTGTCCAGCAGCCCCTGTTGCTGACTGCTCCTCTCCTTCTTCCTGCCGCTCAAGGGCGGCGTCGTGGTGCATCTCTGTATCTCGATCTTGGTTCCCCTCGGCGGTGTTGGCCGGAGGAGAAGGTGGCTTCTCTTGGTGAGCAGCATCCTGCGCCTCCTGCTCGGCGCGGGACTGCGGCTCTGGCTCGGCGTTCTGGGCGTCAGTGCCCTCTGATCGTGCGTTGGCGGCATCGTTCTCATCGCCGTCGAGGTCGATTAGATTGTCGACATCGATGGCAGCCTTCTTCTGAGTCTCGGTGGACGCAAGAGCGGCATCCGCGTCCAAGGGGGCTCTGAAGAGAAAATTGGGGTCAGAAATAAGAAGAGGGCAGAGGAAATCAAGAGAAAACAGCGAGGCAAAAGGATTGGGAGTCAACCGAGAAGAACAAAGTAAACAGAAACATGCAACCGAGAAGGAACTTACCCCTTGCGGGAAGGAATCGCTGGCTTCTTTCTCTTCACGACCTTCTTGGTCACCTTCTCGGTCGCCTTCTTCTTCTTGGCGGGAGGTTCTTGGGCGCCACTGCCTGTCCGTTTGCGGGTGGCAGGAGCGGCAACTGCAAGAGGCTTGACGACCTGGGCCGCCTCGTCCTCATCATCATCCTCGTCTTCGTCGCCAGCATCAGCGACATCTGTGAAATAGAAAGGAAGAAAAGCACTTCAGAAGCAGAAAGCAATTGGTTTGCGTTGCTCGCGGTCAGAGGGGATAAATTTAATTACCTTCAACTTCATCATCGGACCAGTCACGAAGGGACGATTCCGCGGGAGGATCACCCGCCTGGGCGGCGTCAGAAGGATCGAGCTGGTCCGTGGTCTCGAAGGAGGCCTGGTCATCTTCCTCTCGGTCAGATGACCAGTTGCCCTCAAAGCGCTCACAGCTCTCAGCAAGCTGGCGGTCAAGGACCTGAAAGACAGAGAAACATTGCAAATTAGCCGAGTAGCGTGAAGGCATTCTACCCGGATGGGCGTGCAAACACAAAGCACACTAAGCCTAGGGAAATTTGCTAAGTATCCTACTCGGCAAGGAGTGCAAACAGCAAGCACATTAAGCCTAAGTATTTCTCCCAAGTATGCTACTCGGCAAGGCGTGCAAACATCAAGCATACTAAGCCTAGGCAGTTCTGCAAAGTGCTCTACTCGGCGCGGAATGCAATTGCTAGTCGCGGCAAGGAGAGAAGGCTATCTACTCGGATTACATATATACTGGAAGCAGAGTAAGGAGAACGTACCCGTGGGATCGGCTTCGTGCGGCTAAAGGGGATGAACCCATACTGCCAGTTATCTCGGAGGCCCGTGGTCAGGATGTACCTTGCGTGCGCGGCGACGTCCGCGTTGCTGAGCTCGAACGTGGTCGTCCGACTGCAATCGCGGGGGCCTCCCAAGTAGCACATTGGGTGGGAGCGCTGCTGCAGAGGCAGCACCCGGTTCCGGATCCAGCAGGCGACGGTGTCATCGCTCTTGAGGCCCTCCCCGATTAGCTCAGCGAGCCGCTCCTCCATCTGCACGGCGTTGTGGTCGTTGGAGGGCTTCGTCTTCCAATTCTGCCCGGATGGAGCTCGGTTGCTCCAGGCAGGCAGATTGATGCGGTCCGTTACCTTTCCCCCCTTCGTGGCGGGGATATTCTTCACGTAGAGGAAGGATTTTTGCCACATACGGACGGAATCCAAGCCCTTGATGCGAGGGTGATTGGTTCCCGTCCGCTGCACCATCATGGCGCTGCCGGTGTCGGTTACCCGGCTACCAGCGGCCGCGCCATCCTTCTTTCCTGTGCTCTGCTGGCGGAGGTGGAAGTACTTCAGCCATGTCTGCACCGTGGGGTGGACGCCAAGAAAGGCCTCGCACACCACGGTGTGATAGGCGAGGAAGACGACTGCGTTTGGGGGGAGATGGTGCATCTGAACACCGAAGTGGTCCAGAAAGGAGCGGAGGAAATCGGATGCCGGCAGGCCGAATCCGCGCGCGAAGTGCGCGAGGAAGACGACATGCTCGCCCTCCCGCGGGGCCGGAACGAGTTCGCCGTCGGACGGCCGGCACTGAACACCAGGAGGAACCCTCCGGGTGTTCACGAGCCAGGAGCAGTCATCGACGATGACATCAGAACCAGCCCAGCCGGCGCGAGCAGCCATGGCACCGAGTGAGAAAGCGGTGGAAGATTTGGGAGAGTTTGTTGGAAAGTATGAATCCGCGGCGGCGCAAAGAGTTGCGCGGCGGCGGAGCGCTCGGTGGCGGAGAAGAAACAGAGAGGCGAAAGAAGAAAGTACGGAGGAAGGAGAAAAGGAAGTTACCGATGGGGGTATTTATACCCTCTCCTCAGATTACCGTTACCATCGGGGTAGTGGGAACGATCGTGGCCATAACTCTCATGTGGTGGGGCCTGTGGCCGGTTAGAAACGCACGCAAGCGCGGAACGCGCGCGTAACTGCCACAATTGATCCCACGACCAGATCGTGGGTTATTACTGCGCCTGATGGGACATGACGAGCCGGTGGGCCCACCCCGTGAAAACTGGGCGCGTGGCACGTCGTGTCCTGGGCAGCGAGACGTCGGGGTCGCGGATGCTTGACGCGTGTCCAGTTGCAGCACGAAAGGCTGGATTGTGCTCTACGCTGCAGAGACTCTGCTTGAGAAATTCTCTAAGTCCTTTTACTCGGACACAGAGAAGAAGACTAGCCCTATTCGGAAGAAAAGAGACCCAAGGTACTTTCCAGAGTGCTACTCGGAGGTTTCACTCGGCATCGTGAGGCTCAATGGTGGTGTTGCAAAGATTGGTTTTAAGCTGGCAGAGCCTAGTGAACGAGTTCACAAGACTCTACCAGCTTCGGGGACTGCTGTCGGGGGGTTACCCCCGAGTAGGGTAAAGGCAAGTGGTAAAGGCAACAGTCAGAAGGGAAGTTTGGTCGAGTAGCCGCCTACCCGGTACTCGCTACCCGGTCGACTGCTACTCGGTCTTACGAAAAGATGACCAGAAGGAGATATCAAGAGAGTTATGTCCGTTCGAATAGAAGAGCTGGTCCGAGTAAGATTGGCGGGAATCTACTCGGGCCAGAAGTCAAAGGATCCGTTCTGACACAGGATCCCGCGTATCCTGGGTCCGTACTTGGCACTATTCAAACTACTGTTCATCTGGGACCGGCCTGCCTGACAGTGACAGTGTGGAAGCAGGCGGTCGCAGGATAAGGGGGCCCTACTCTGTGTTTGGCACAGTGATACCAGACTGTCCCCTTGGTTTTTCCCAACGACTTTCCGGATGCAGCCAAGATTAGGAACCAAAGCTGTCAGCGGGAACTCGGAAGAAGGACGATGTGCACACTATGTCGACACTTGTCCGTGTTTGGACGTACCTGGCTGGGCACCGTGTATATAAGGTGCCCCGCCGCCCACTGCGTGAGGGGTCACATGCTGGGACACAGGAAACCCTAGATTCTTGACCTAGTTCGTCACAAAGAGAGAAGAGTGGCTACTCGGTAGCAAGAACATTGTACTGTGGCTACTCGGTGAGACACCAGAATACATAGCGAAAGGCAGGAGTAGGGGTTTTACCTCCTCACGAGGGCCCTGAACCTGGGTAGATCGTGTTGTTTGCAGTGCTTAGTTCTTACCTCACGCGGCTACTCGTCGCGTGATCCCTCCCCGAGCACCTCCAGCGTCCATCGTTCCCACATCTTTAGCCATCCTATGGCATCTGCCGTGACACCACCACGACAGAACGTGGCCCCCATCGTGGCGCCTGCTGCGCAGAACGAGCCGGCCCCCAACCCTCAGCCTGAAGGTCGCAAAGATCCGTCGCCGCGCCGCCACGTCTCTTCAACGCTGCCGCCGACACTTAGCGGTCCATCCCCCTTGTCCGAGCTTAATGCCCTCACGGTAATTCAACGTCCACTACATAATTATATATTATGGCTTGATTCGTGACGGCCTCAGTCTCTAACAACAATCGCGCGACGTTTCGCAGGCCGACGAGACGAGATGCACATTGCTCCTTCGTGTGAACGGCGAGTTAAAGGACGTGGCCAAAGGAAAAATCATAACACCTCTCAACCGCGTATCCCACGGTGTTCGTATGCCCGAGGACGTGTTCAGAGTGACATTAAGTCGGGTGCTCCCTGGTTGCGGTGCTCTCGATCCTCCGAACCAACCACCCGCAGCCGACAGCGAGTTGAACCTGGAGCAATGCTTGGTTTGGCCATTGACCTGGCCGAAATCACTAATTCATTTGGAAAGTACTCCTGTCAACACTCCAACACCGGTCCAGGGGTCGGGGCACCCGAGCCAACACAAGGATTTCTCACCTGCAAAGTCCGTGCAACACGACGGCGACGATGCTGAAGATGAGAACCCCAATGACTACCTCGTCGACGATCCTTACGAGGGGGCGTCCGGCCTGGATGATCTTGATCAACTTCTCTTGCCAGCGGAGGAAGCAGATAAATATCGATGCACAAAGCGTCTTTTCTCTTCTCAAGAACCGGCAGTCCCCGAGCAAGAAGTCATCATCCAGGATGCCCTCAAAGAGGCGGTAGCGGATGTATTTCATCAGACTCAGCCTAAGAAGACGGTACGGAAAAGAACTAAGAAGAATTATGCCGTTGCATCGATGAGCCAACCGGTGGAGGGGACCAAGTCTAAGCCGCAGACATGACGTGTATTGGACAGGATACCCATAACCGACTGGCATCAGATCCATAAGTTGGGCAAACCGATGCTTCCGCCGAGGTTGGTCTCCTTGCTGTCAGGTGATATGCGTAGCGTCCATGAAGGTATTCTATATATGGAGGAGATGCTTCTGAAAGAGAAAAATCCAACGCTGCCGGTTTTGGTCGCAAAGGTGCAATCTACGGCGGGATTTGTCACTGAAGGCAACGCAAACAAGATCATCGTGAGATTTGACGATATTTTCCGGATGTTCCACATGAGATCCCTCCACTCGTCAATCGTCCGTCTGTTTACGCTCAGTTTGGCGCATCAGCTATCCATAGAGAATGTCAAAAACATCGGGCTAGCAGACCCCTACTACATGCACGACATGTACTTGAGCAACCCCAAGGGTAGGGGAAAAGCGACAAAGTACCTCGAACAAGTGTTGCTCACTAATTATACACACAAGAGGATCACCCTCGTGCCTTACTTTCCCGAGTAAGTTATATTTCCTATCTTTACATTAGTTTGCGCATATACAATTTTTGAGGATTATATATATGGACTCCTATTTTGCGCAGAAACAAATACTGCACCCTCATCATGCTCTACCCGAGAGACGCGCACGTAGTATATCTCGACTCCGGGAGTACGATGAAGGAGAAGAACTACTCCCTCACCAAGTCTGTTCTCAATGATGCTATGGACGGCTACATCAGGGCGGAAGGATACTGCGACAGAATCAAACAAATTCAAGGAAAATATGTGTTCAGACACAAAACTGAGTTTCCCTGCCCCAAGCAGCCGCCAGGCGGCCATATGGAGGCATGGTACCTCCTCCAACACATGACGGAGAGCGTGAAGGACCAACACAGTCTACAATACATGTCTGTTGTGGACAAATGGTCTCGGAGCATCGTCAAATGGTCTGATGCTGAATTCAGACAAAACTTTGGTCGCCTCCAGCGCAAAATCTGCTACATCATCTATAGGGACGTAGTAACTAAAGACTCGGTCTTCCACTGGAACTCCCCACCATCTAACGATGAGTTGCGCCGATGTGTACTGGAGCAGGCTGACGAGAGACCGTTCAACTCGTTAGAAGGTGTTCTTCCGTTCCCTCCGGTGAAGAAACAGAAGATCACAACAACAACGAAGAAGAAATGATCGACGGTATGTATTCGGTTCGGTACGAATTGCTCCTAATAAGAACTTGTGATTTCCTTTATCGGTCTAATGTTTTTATCTTGGTCTACAGAGAGATGAAGAAGTGGACGGCGCGCTGGCCCTAGCGAAAGATCGCAAGCGGAGGCGGAAGCTAAAGCGGAGGCGGACCGCATATATAGTCTTGTTTGCGATTGATCTCTATATCGCGCGTACGTTGTATAGATGTCATACTTTTGTAATCGTTAAACTAATTAGATGGCTATATTTTGGGTTCGAAATCTTCCGACATAAACGTGTTATTGAGATCAATGTGTATTCATACTTATGAGAAAGGATGGATGCATATGTATCAATGTGTTATCAATGTGTTAATTTCGTTATCGATGTGTTAAATTCGTTATGGATATGGATGCATATGTATCGATGTGTTAAATTCGTTATGGATGGATGCATATGTATCTAAGAGTGATTTATATGTGTGAACTTTATAAATTACATAAATTGAATGTATTTGGACCTGTATAGTATAATACCAGAATATACAAACTGTTATATGAAAATAATAATAAAAATACAAACCTGGGAGACTTACCGCTAGCGAACAAAACAGCTACCGCTGGCAAACACTACCGCTGGCGAACGACATAGCTACCGCTGGCAAACCTAGCGCTGGCGACCAAGGCACTGTTCGCCAGCGGTAACATGTACTACCGCTGGCGAAGCGCTGTTCGCCATCGGTAAACCGCTACCACTGGCGAGCTAGCGCTGGCGAACAATGCTTCGCCAGCGGTAGGCCAATTTTGTTCGTCACTGGTAGGGGTTTTCCTACTTACGGTCCTCTTTGTGCCATCGCAACAACTTGGCATGTTCTTTGTTCCTGAACAGACGTTTCAACCGTGGTATTATAGGAGCATACCACATTACCTTGGCGGGAACCCTCTTCCTGGATTTCTCGCCCTCAACCTCGTCACCAGGGTCATCGCCTCTGATCTTATAACGCAATGCAGTGCATACAGGGCATTCATTCAAATTCTCGTATTCACCGCGGTAGAGGATGCAGTCGTTAATGCATGCATGTATCTTCAGAACCTCTAAACCTAGAGGGCAGACAACCTTCTTTGCTTCGTACGTACTGGCGGGCAACTCGTTATTCTATGAAAACATATTCTTCAACATTTTCAGCAAATTTTCAAATGATGAGTCAGCTACACCTTCCCGTGCCTTCCATTTCAGCAAATCCAGTGTGCAGCCCAGCTTTTTCAGACTATTATTGCATCCTGGGTACAGCGACTTTTTGTGATCCTCTAACATCCGATCCAAATTCTCCCTCTCCTTGTCAGTTTCGCAGCGTCTCCGTGCATCAGCAATGGTCCAACCAAGATCATCAGCGGCCTCATCATCTGCCTCTTCTTCACCTTCACCTAACCCTTCCCCACCTTCAGCATCATCCTCCATGAAAGTATCACCGAAATGATCATGATAGTTGTCATCGATATCATCCCCTTCTTCATCTTCTTTCATTCTAACCCCTCTTTCTCCATTCTTGGTCCAACAATTATAGCTTGGCATGAAACCATGCCGAAGCAGGTACATGTGAACGTCTCTTGAGGAGGAGTAACCCTTCTGATTCTTACAGACAGCACATGGACAGATAATAAAACCTCGTTGCTTGTTCGCATTTGCCACTACGAGGAAATCTTTCAAACCCGTAGTGAACTCGCCGGAGAGTCGGGTACCGTACATCCATTGCCGATTCATCTGCATTATTATTATATAAAGTATATAATTAACCATCATGCATTTGTTAAACTAACTAGCTAGAAATAATACAAATTAAACAATGAACTACACACATGCATATTTTATCAATGACACATGAAATGTTCAAGTTGCTAACCGCGATCGCGGAGGAAAAATAAATGAGAAACCTCAAGTGTGGCTCGGACACTTCATATCATGTTTGTTTCATGCTCTCGGATATTTCATCGAACACCTTCTGTGCATAGGAGGAACCAAAAGCAAACCCACCACCCCCCCTTGTGAATATTGTGAATAGAAGTGGCACCAAATGTGGCTAAGTGAAGTGAGCTGAGTCCTATATAGGGATGGGCCTTTAGTCCTGGTTGGCCTGGCCAACCGCGACTAAAGGCCTTCGGGCCAGCCTAAGGACCTTTAGTCCCGGTTGGCCTGGCCAACCGGGACTAAAGCCCCTCCCGTCCGCCAGCTGTCGACCGAGCGCGCTGGGCCCAGATAGTTGGTCGCGGGTCTCCTCCCGAACCGCGACTAAAGACGCCTTTGGTCGCGGTTCGATTATTTTGGGGGACTAATGTGGGCGTATGAAAGCCTCTTTTTCTACTAGTGAAGCATCCGTCTTGAATTCCTGGTAACACTTGTCTTAATGCCGATGATTGGTGGAATCAACATCTGGGTGGCACTTGAGGATTCGGTCTTCCGGGTGACGCTTCGAAGAGTCGACCATCGCATGTCGGGCGAAGGATTTGGTATTGTGGCAGCCTTGTACTTAGGACACCTTGTGCCATTTAGGCCATATCGTTGACTTGGTCCTCCTTGAACTTGTTGTATCTTCTCATGAACTTGGACCCAACATGGTGGTATTTTTCCTAAAAATCTTAGGTCTGATCTACACCGGTTTATCGTGTCATGCTCGTGTGGCTTGTTTTCTTTCATCTTGAGCCGGCTCTGAAAAACCGACCCATAGTTAATTTCACATATGCATGGTGTGATGAAATAAATTTAAGGGAGCGTCTCAATCTCGATAGGTTAAAATATTCAATAAAAATTAACATTGGGCGCCACATGCCTGCCAAATTTCACATATTTTTCATTTCCCTCCGTTGACACTCAGCTAGCCCTGCTGCAATTCCTTGCACCCACACATTAATTCTGGCAAGGCCTACCTCCTAGACATACTATGTGAACAGAGTATATATCCGGTGCTACCATATCTCATATCTTAGGTGCTGTCATGTTATATTTTTCTAATAAATATTTAAAATTTTCAGAAAAAAAGTGTGAATGTTCAAAAGAAAAGTGTCTTACAACCTCCAAAAATTTCAGATCAAAAAACGAAAATCAAACATTTATATAGAATTATACTCCCTCCGTTCCTAAATAGATGTTGTAGCTATTGTTTATGTTATCTAGATACATACTAATAAGAGTGAACATATATGCTAAAAGCTGTCTAGATACATGTAGACATGTGTGAATATAGAAAAGTGCTAAAACATCTTACATTTGAAAACTGAGGGAGTAATAGTGAAATTCTCTATGACCTACTCCCTTCCTTCCTAAACGTAAGATGTTTTACGTTTTTTCCACATTCACACATGTCTACATGTATCTAGACAACTTTTAGTTTATATGTTCACTCATATCAGTATGTAACTAGACAACATGAATAATAACTACAACATCTTATATTTAGAAATGGAGGGAGTAAGGGCATCTCCAGTCGCCCCCCAGAGCCCCCCAGGCGGCCTTTTTAGCGCCGAAAGCGGCGAATAGCGCCGTTTTCGCACCAGTCGCCCCCCCAGAAGCCCAAATAGCGCCGAAACGGCGCTATATCGCGCCACGGCACCCAGGCGAAACCCAGCCCGCTGGGTTCGGCTTGGGGGGCGAAACTGCGGTGCAGCCCACGCGGGCCAGCTCTGTCAGTGACGCGTCGAAAAAACGCGGGAACAGAAACCCCCGTGATCATCTTCTCGGCTCCCGCGTCGGTCAAAGGCTACCGGCGTTATGGCGTGGCGGCCGCCCAGTGCACGCGCCCGTTCAAAGGCTCCCGGCGTAATGGCGTGGCGGGCGGCAGCGACGGGACGTGGCGCAGCAAATGCCCGGTGTCGAGACATCGTAGTAGTTTTCATAGACGGGGGTGCCATGAGACTACGGTAGAGACGTGGGGTAACGGGATAGCGTAGTAACACAGAACACGGGATTTTACCCAGGTTCGGTACGTCGCGACAGTACGGCGTACCTACTCCTGCACTTCTCACTAATTGGGACTAAAGCCCGTTTAACAGGGTTACAATGTGAGGGTGTAGATCTAGCTACTCGGCGAGGATGAGCTTCTCGGCGAGTTGCGTAGAGCTTCTCTGTTGTGCGGTAAAGAACTTGAATCTAACTTTTCTATCTCCTGTCCGGCTTTATATAATAGCCGGGTTAGGGCTTACAGAATCAGAAACCTAGAAGACTATGTTTAACTTGTAACTTGGAAAGCAAGGAATCCGTCTTCTCCTCCAAGCCAGATCACGCGGGCCGTGATCCGGGTTCTTCTAGAATCCGGCTTCTGCGCGTCGGACTACTGGGCCGCCCAATGGACCTGAGCCCATTACCTGTAGGCCACCCTGGTAGTCCAGCTCTTTATCTACCATCTTCTATACCCCTATTCAGTATATATCCGACAGTAGCCCCCAGGAAGGATCAAAACTCTGACTCTCCGTCTTTCGTCAAATACATTTTGTCCGGGAAATCTTGATTCAGCAATCTTGATTCTTTCTACTTTCCTTTTAAAGGAGATGGTAACATAAAACTCGGAACCATGAAAATCCGGCTTTTCTTCTCGCGATCCTTCGCGGAAAAGGAACTTCTAACGTCAGCGTCTTAATCATGCTGACGCAAGCGACACTCGGTTTCACGCGGGAAACCCCTCAGCGTATCTCTGACAGATTCTCACGGGAAACGAGGAGATAGCCATCATTCCCCTGTCGTTTCATTTCCCGGATTTTCCGGCGAGCGACACGCGTCGAACATCCAACGGTCGAAAGAGCCGTTGGCACGTATCTAAACGGCTTTCCGGCTATAAATAGCCACCCTCGTCCTCATCGGAAACTTTCCTCACTCCCCCACTGCCTACGCCATTGCTGCGAACGCGAGCTCGAGAGCAAAGCACTTGTCCCAGACGCTCACAGCATCCAAGCACACCGAAACGCAACGCCACAAGATGGCCTCCTCGCCGTCATCGCCGACCCGCGCCGCCATCAACGAGCTGATCAGCGATCTGGATCCGCAGCCGGGATCGCCCAAGCTCACCGGCGACGTGCCGGAGAAGACCACGGCCTCCGCGGCGGGCGGAGAAAACACTTCCGCCGCCGCGGACATAGCGGGATCGAGCTCCGCAGCATCCCCGCCGTTCGTCCCAACGACGGCGAGGGTCAAGATCCATTCCCGTGGCGATGAGCGCTTTGCTACCGGAGCCAACAACGAAACAGAAATTATCGGCAATTGGAGTCCGAGTAATACTTCTCTCGTTCTTCTTCGTCGGATGTCAAAGGAGGGATACATAGTTAAAGGCAAATGGCGGATCTCGAAAGATGAACCCGAGCCCAAGCCAAAAGCCGGAGAATGCGTCATCCTTACCTCTCATATCGCGAGAGGTATGGGTTTTCCCCCTTCCGCCTTTTTTCTAGACGTCCTTAATTTTTATGGCGTTCAACCACACAATATTTTCCGAATTCCATCCTCTACTTAGCCAGTTTCCAAGCCCTTTTCGAAGGATATCTCGGGATAACACCTGACCTAGGTTTCTGGCAATATTGTTTTGAGGTAAAGCATAACATCACAAATGGCATTTCGCCTATTTGCGGGACCATATCTTTCACCCTCAGAAAATTTAGGGAGGAATGGTATCCAAAAATAGAAATGCCGGAACCTGATCAATCTTGGCTAGGTTCTTTCTTTTATCATCAGGACATTCCATTCCCAGGCAGGACAACCGGGGTTCCTCCCTTTGTTAATTCTGCTGCTATTCCTCGCGAGAGTTGGACAGCCGCAGTAGTAGAAAATTTGCCGGAAAACCTGATGAAGATAAAGCGGCGCATCGCCAAACTTTCTTCCTCTCAACCTTCTTTGGTTGGGAAGGATACCGTTTTGTGCTGGTTCGGACGCCGTATCCAACCTCTCTCTTTTCGTTCCCGACTTCTTTGCGAATACCAAGGGCCAGAAGATAGCATGAGAGGAACAGATAAGGCCTTTAACAAAAAAGATTTTATAGGACGACTTCACCAACTGGTCGCCGTCAGTAGTCAGATTGAGGAAAATCTGGCGATTTATCACGTGGAAAATCTGGTCCCTAAGGTATTTATCTTTCCTTGTTTCCGAATTTTTCCTCAGATTATCTTCTCTCTCTGCTTTTTAACATGTTGTTAACTCCTTCCTAGTTCGATGAACTTGGAGAAAATGATCTTGCTTCCGACGCTGAACTCAACAAATTGCATGCCGAGTTTCACAACAATCGGAAGCGCAAAAGGCAATCAGCTATCAAAGAGGAATCTATTCCCAACCTGGACGATATCCGGATAAAAGAAGAACCATTTGACGAACTCGGATATATTCGTCCAGAGGCAAAGAAATTCTTTGCTCCTGCGCCTCTGATTCGCCCTTGGCCACAAAATGGATTAGTTGTTCGCAATGATATCGCATTTTCACCTCGTCAGGTTATACACGATGGCCTTCATCACGTTGGGATTCTCTTCGCGGAATATGCAAAAGAATTCAACGAGGTTTTGGCCGACTTGCGAGAAATGAGCCAGGTAATACTTCTAGCCCCCAAGCATTAAGTTGAAATATGAATTCTTCTTAATGTTTCTTCGTATGCCTGTTCAAACTTAAGCATCTGGCTTTCATTTCCCTGTTTTAGCATTCCGCATATGCCATAAACTTGGAAGTTTATAAGAAGCTTAGTCTCAAGAGAAGAGAAGTAAAAACCCTTCAATCTGTTATTGAGTCGAAAAGCAACGAACTAGCGTCATCTCAGCGGCAACTATCAAAAGCCACCGGTATTCTATGTTGTGCCATTTGTTTTCTCTGTAGAATGCTTGCTGAATTGTTTTGTAAACTCGAATTATTTATTGCCCTCCAGCTGCTTTAAACAAAGCCAACAAATTAGCAGAAAACGCTGTCCATATTTCTCGACTTCGTGAGGAAAACTCAAACCTCCGAAAGGAACTTCTGAAAGTTCAAGAAGACCTAGAAGCCAGTAATCTGGCCCTTGGGATTGCTCGATCCAAGGCTTCTTTACAGGCAGCGGAAGATAAATCTGTTATCAATGATTTGGAAAGTATTCTACTCCCGCGCATGAAAGAAAGCGACGAAATTGACAAGGTTCTTGGTAAGTTAACTTCTCTTTACCAATGTCTTCATGTCTTATTTCTTGTATCTTTTCATGTAACCTTTCCTTTTGTCAAAAAAGCAGGAAATTTTCCAGGAATCTCTCGGACTGAAAAGATCCGGGCCTTTGGGGAAGTGTGGAATTCAATCAGGAATGCAGGAATGCAGCTGATTAATAAATTCCTTCCCACAAGTACTGTACGATTTCCGGAAGTCTACCGACTTCCGGGTGCCATTACAGAGGTAGCAGAGTCGAAAGAATCCATCCTTCGTTCTGCCGCACGAGGTGGTGCACGCATGGCACTTGGCCTTATGCGTCTACATTACCCTAATGCTAAATCTTGGCGCGTAGCATCCAGAATCCCTCAAGAATATACAGAAGCGCAACGAAATGCGATTTTTGATGAAGTTAAAGGGCACGCTTCCAAGATTGCCTCTATAGTTAACATTTCCATTACTTATCCGGAAGAAGAAGTGCCCGCCGCCCCCGAGAATGATAGCAGTGATGAAGACTCGGATGCTTGAGGGAATACACTTAACCCGAATGATGGATGTGTATAAGAGCATTTTTTACAATGCAATTCATATTGTAATGCTTCTATATCGTTTGTCGAAACAAGAACTCCGCCTTTTGCAATTTCAAGTTTCTTGCAAAGTTTTTTCGGCTTTGACTGTTCCTTTATCTTCTAAGTAATCTGGCAAATGTGTTTTAACTGCTCTAGTGTTTAAAAATGGCTCAACTAGCAATATGAATCGTCATGCCGAGTAACTGGGGACGAACCAAGCAGTTTTGAAACTCGGAAACATGGATCATGCTAAAAGCATTTTTACTGACTAGTTTCAGTAACCCAACACATATACAATCAGATAAAACTTAGAGAAAACAAGGGACTGTATTGAAACTTGGGCACGCAGGCACAATCTGAGTTTCCTTTAACCTTTAACAGGCCGAATCATTCAGCTTTTAAACACCGAGCACGCAGGCACAATTCGGGTTAACATTGAGTATTTGTAAGATCATTGGGAAATAGACGAGGCGGAAATATTTTGTACTTATAATGAATATGAAAGACAACATTCCGACAAATTTATTTCATGGTCTCAAAGATGTTTACATAGAAATTGAACTAAGTATAGAAGGGACGTAATTGCTGGATACTCCAAGGCCTCTTTGTCTCTCCTAGTTCATCATCTATTTTTCTCTTTCTTTTGCGATTCGGCTTCTTGGGATCGTCCTCCGTATCTCGAATGTCGACAAGATAATATGATCCATTCTTCATGGCTTTACTGATGACGAATGGTCCTTCCCATACTGGGGCCAATTTGTGCTTCCTTTGCTGCACCAATCTCAGCACTAAGTCACCTTCTTTAAAAGAACGATGCCTGATTTTCCGACTGTGATAACGTCGTAAACCTTGCTGGTAGATGGCGAATCTTTGAAGCACAAGTTCTCGTTCCTCTTCTAAGAGATCGACGACATCCTGTCGTGCTTCTTCGGCATCCGAGTCGTCAAAATCCTGCACTCTTGGGCTATCATGGATCATGTCCGTTGGAAGAATAGCTTCCGCACCATAAACTAGGAAAAACGGGGTTTGCCCAGTTGACCTATTTGGCGTCGTTCGAATACTCCATAACACGGAAGGTAGCTCTTCTACCCACGCTCCAGCTGCTCTATGGAGAGGAGATTCGAGTCTTGGGCGTATTCCTTGCAGGATTGAACTGTTCATTCTTTCAACCTGCCCATTAGATTGCGGGTGTGCCACAGATGCAAGATCTAAGCGGATTCCCGTTTGTTGGCAGTATTTTGCCAACTCTCCAATGGAGAAATTTGTCCCGTTATCGGTTATTATGCTATGTGGGACGCCATACCTCATTACTAAATCAATAATGAAATTTCTGGCAGTTGCGCCGTCTAGCTTTTTGATGGGTTTAGCCTCCACCCATTTTGTATATTGATTCGCCCTTGGCATCTTTGCCGTTTAACTGCTTTTGCCAAGACGGGTTATAGAACCTTTCTTTTGGCGGCAGTTCTTCCGGTCTTGCGATTCCTGGTAACCTAGTAGGTTTTAATGCAGATCTATTCTTTCTCTCATACTCCTCTATTTCCTCCTTCATGATTTTGACATCATGCTGGGTTTGTTGGAGATGTTGCCGAGATCGGAGTAAATGTTGCTGTTGCCGTTGGAAAGCCTGTCTCCTGGCTTCCAGCATCTCAGGGGGTTCATCTGGTCCCACTGGTGTTTGTAATAGCTCTTGCTCTTCCTGTTCCGTCATTGGCGGAGCAGTGATTTCCTTAGATTTCTTCTCCGCGGGCTTTTCTCTGCTTGCTTTTCCTATTTCCGGGTTTTCTTCAGCTGTATAAGCTAGTTTTTTCTTCCGGAGTTTTTTAGCAGACTTGTGCCTTTTCTTGGAAGAGGGAGGGTTTTTGGCAGGCTCATCTTCTGTCATCTCCTTGACATTAGGGAATATTGGAGAAGTTTCTCCGTCTTCTCTCTCTTCCTCTGGCGGAGGGGTTTTAGGGCTTTCCTGGCTGCCGGCGCCCGTTGTATCAGCTGGTTTTGCCATTAGCACTTCATGGAATCCCTCTTGAAAGGACTTAACCTTTCTTACGAAGGCATCCTCGTCTTCGTCTTCGGAGTCGAAGTTATCCGATCCGGTTTCCGACTCCAACCTCGCCTCAATGGCGGCAAGCACGGACTCTGCTTCCGAGTTCATCGTCTGGTTGACGGATGTCGGATCTTCCGCCTCTGTGACGGGTGTTTGATCTTCCGTCTCCATGACGGGTGCGTTGTTGTCTGCCTCTTGCACGGGATTTCCATCATCCGTGTTTTCGGCGATTTCGGATTGCACCATGCCGATAAAGTGTGTATCACTTTTGTGTCGGCGATCTGAGCAGAATCCGGCATCATAGTCATCTTCGACTGGGTATAGGGCGGGTGGGATAAATTTGCTTCCACCGCAAAACCCCATTGCTTCTGCAGTTAGTCCGATAAAGATGTTAGCAGATCCTATCGGTAACACGCAGGCACTTACCAGGTGGTTTTGCGCCGGTATGTAGGATCCGTTGTCGAGGAAGCGCCCGACGTCGTTGTCGAATTCCAAGCTTCCGACAGTGATTGATCTTCCGATTCCGCCAAGTATCCCAGATCGGAATCTTACGCCTGACGTCGTTTGCCCCACGGTGGGCGCCAACTGTCGAGACATCGTAGTAGTTTTCATAGACGGGGGTGCCATGAGACTACGGTAGAGACGTGGGGTAACGGGATAGCGTAGTAACACAGAACACGGGATTTTACCCAGGTTCGGTACGTCGCGACAGTACGGCGTACCTACTCCTGCACTTCTCACTAATTGGGACTAAAGCCCGTTTAACAGGGTTACAATGTGAGGGTGTAGATCTAGCTACTCGGCGAGGATGAGCTTCTCGACGAGTTGCGTAGAGCTTCTCTGTTGTGCGGTAAAGAACTTGAATCTAACTTTTCTATCTCCCGTCCGGCTTTATATAATAGCCGGGTTAGGGCTTACAGAATCAGAAACCTAGAGGACTACGTTTAACTTGTAACTTGGAAAGCAAGGAATCCGTCTTCTCCTCCAAGCCAGATCACGCGGGCCGTGATCCGGGTTCTTCTAGAATCCGGCTTCTGCGCGTCGGACTACTGGGCCGCCCAATGGACCTGAGCCCATTACCTGTAGGCCACCCTGGTATTCCAGCTCTTTATCTACCATCTTCTATACCCCTATTCAGTATATATCCGACACCCGGCAGGCTACAAAAACCCCCGCCGCTCGCCGCCCTCCCCATTCTTCCACCTCGCTATTCCCTCGTCCTTCCTCCTCGGCGCTCTCCTCTCTCCCCGTGCTCTCTCCTTCCTCCTCGCAGTAGATGGCCAGCTACGACGATGCCGCCGCCACCTTCGCCGGAACGAGGCGTGGGCGCTGTACCGGGCGGGCTACCCGTGCCCGTCGGACATGCGCCTCCCGAGCTCCGGCGGTGGGCAGCCTCGATGGACCCTCAGCGTCGGCGGAGTGCCCGTGCCCCCGATCCTTTCCACGGACGCCGAGTTCCGGCAGGCCATCACGGAGGTGCGCCAAGGCCTGCCGGCGGACGAGGCCATCTTATTTGCTTCTCAATGCGTATTAATTTTGGATCTGAATTTTTTGGAGGTTGTAAACAAATTCCTTGTGGATATTCACTCTTTTTCCTATGGAGTAGAATTTTGTGAAGCATTTAAAACTGACTTTTATATAGTATTATAATAGTGAAATTCTCTATGACCATATTTAACGTTGCTACGACCATATTTTTGCAGTAAAAGCGGAAAAAAAAATCAAATATCGAGCTATCGTTGTCATGCACGGTTATCGCCGCATACGGGGAGCGCGGTGCCAGCTTTGCCCGCCGGGCGTCGGCTGCACAGCCTGTCCTCCCGGGCTGCTGAAACCGATCGACACATCGGAACGTTCCATCCAGATCCGCAGCATTAATCATGCGATCCACGATCCCGATCCTTGCAACAGTCAAAGACACTCAGACGAACCAATTGACCGACCACGAGCCAGACCGATCGCGCATGCCAGATCTGCACGCCGTCCCGGCCGTGGCCGTCCGGCCGACGACGTGCACGCCGATGCCCGAGCACCACCCCACGCACGCACCGCCGTGCCGGCCGCGGCCAAATCCGGCACGCATCGCCGCGTGCGTGCGTGTGATGAGCACGACCCGAGGCCGAGGAGGAAAGGGCCAGTGCTCGATGGATGTCTGCTACCCTGCTTTGCTCCTCGAGATCTGAGAGCACATGCTCGCTTCGCCGGCCGCCTGATTCTCCTTCCCTGCCACCCTGTGGGAGAACACGAAAGCTTCTCTTGATCTCGTCCCCATGTGCGCCATGAATTGAATCCATCTCTTTCTGTTTATTTAAACAGTGCCTGAGGATTAACGCAGCTGCTGGTGTCGGGCGATTTGTTTTTCCCTGGATCGAGGTTAGATTGGGTGTCACCTGCTACTTAAGCCTTAAGCACAAGTGTTAATTGTGTAATCACCTAGCTATTCCCTACAAAATTGCTCCTTCCTAGACTGCTAGAGTAGCAGCAATATTGTTAGTGAGTTGCACAAACGCTAACCTTACTTAATTAGTATATGTAATCAGTTCTTTATTTGCTGCTCAAGTTGAATGAATTACTTCTCATCCCGGACCAGGATGTCAAAATGCAGCATTAAGGTTCTCTAACTGACTGACTAACTGACTACTGTCTCAGATTAAGCTGATAAAAGAACCAATCAGGAACACAAATCAGACATATCCAGTCTCCAATCATACGTATCAGACATACGGATACAGCTCATGCTGCTCTCAATCTGCTGCAGAGGACGCACACACATAAACACATCCCCACACCCCCCATCTAAGCATCCATCACCCTGTCTCCTCTTCGCCCCACTCGTGTGCCCAAACAGCTGCTGATCATCTCATCATGGAGCACATGATTTAAGCGTCGCAACTAACTCGGGCTTGGCTTAGCTTCTCCTCCTCCCCCTCCTCCTCTTCTTTGATGGGTGAGTTGCACAAATTGACACGTTCTTTTTTGTTTACGATAATTCTTGCCGCCTTTTGTTTCCAAGCTGATCTTGTTGTGTTCCGGCGGCGTTCTGTTCGAGGCCTTGATACTTTGTTCAGCAGATGCTGACATCTTTACATTTCTTTGCCGGATTACTGTTTTAACTGGCAGCAACTCTGGCTCAAAGTTCCTTACTTTTGTTGGTGGTGTCTTCTTGTACTCTTTCTTGCCATTGATTTAGACTCTTGGAACCCATTTGAGCCCGTGGTCCTAGTACAGTAATATGGGCACACCACCTTACTCGGTAAGCATTCTGCAGATCATAGTTCCTTTCCCATTAGGTGTGTGTGTGTGTGAAGGTCACATCCAGTCCTCGCTTGCTTGCTTCTGATTCCTTCTAGTACTAAAGCTGCCCCCATCATCCCCTTTTCCCCTTTGAGTTTGACGTGACATTGTTGATCCAGCTACTATTTCTTGATTCCATTACTACCGCTAGCTGCATCAAGTCGCTGTCTATCCTAGTCTTGATCACTTACTGATATATAGCCTAACGCCATTACTACTGTTCTTATCAAGAAGCAGCAAGCGCAGGCCCGAGTCCAAGCCTGCAATGCTGAGGCGCGCCGCTGCTGCTGCTGTTGAGGAGGTTTCGCTGAGGCCTTGCGCCACCAAGATCCGCAAGCGGTGCGCGCTGTCGTCGTCGTCATCCGGCGCTTCGGACACTCTGAGGAAGCTGAGGCTGAAGCGAGGCGTGGTGTTGCTACGCCGGCCGTTCCTGGGGAACAGGAGGAAGATGTCAGAGTCGTCATGGAACGGGCGCTGCCGCGCCGACGGCATGCACTCGTCGGTGTCGGCCCGGAAGCTCGTCAGCGCTCTGTGGCAGATGAACGAGGGCGGCTTGTTCGAGGAGGACGAGGAGGCCAGCATTGCGAGGGAGTCGGCGGAGCGCAGAGGCTCGGCGGCGCACCGGCGCTGCGCCTCGTTGGTGGAGGTGAGTGTCGCATGCCTGTCGATCGCCATGTTGCCGCTTATTCATCAATAATAACCGTTTTATTTCTGCGGTTTGATCGGGATACTTCTGTTTCGTATAGATCACAAAGAGGTCAAGAACGAAGAGCAAGGTTTTGGATGCTGATCACGACGAGTGGTTTTCAGATAAGCGGAGTAACGGCGGCAGGATTGGGGTAATTAACTCTGTACTAACACAGTGTTCGTTCAGTATACTGTTCAATTGATTTTTTGAGAAAATTTGAAGGAATGGAACAAAACTTATCTTCAGTACAAAATTCGATCTTATCTATCTTAATTTCTCGGCTACCGTTATTCAGAGTAACAATCCTACCATTATTGAGTCAAAGAACTGAAAGTTTGTCCCTGACTCTGCAATCTGGATGCAAGTCATGGAGAGTCACTTGTCTCTGGACATTTAGCTAATGTCACACACATAAAAATTGTACGGAATAGTAGAACTACAGCCTGACACTAAACATGGCTTGCATTTCCAAGATGCTTTGTGATAGCCACATGCACCTTTGTCCACTTCCTCAATAGGCTACAAACTAGGCTCCTTTCTCTAGCATTTCTCCTGCATTATCATTGTACAAAACCTGACTTGTTTATCCACCTACTATTGCTGTTCCTCCTCCCATCATCGTGCCTAGGCTGTGAATGAATTAGGGGTAGCGCTAGTGATTGGGCAGTTGCGATCTTTTAGGTATATGCGGCGTCGGCGGTCGTGGACGGCGCGCGTAAACTAGTCCATTTTCAGTTGGAACTTGACCATCTCGAATGGCATGGCGGATTCGGCGGTTGTCCAAGTTAGTTGAGACTTGTTTTTCAATTGGTGTGCAGCAGTTGTAGAAAGAGGGAGGGCCATGACAGCCTCAGCTGCGACTGTGTGTCTGTCCAGACAGGAGCGCCTCATCATACACATGTCCTGTATCTAGCTAATCATTAGTAGTTCCTTCTGCACCTAATTGATCGCCCCTAGCACAAGTAATAATGGAGTAAAATCACATGTTTAGTTACCAAGTCCTAGCCAATGTTCTGAATAATTGATGGTAATTTTTTTTGTTCTTCTTCAGGTTCAGGTGCAGGCGGGCGCTGCAGACTCGAGTTCCACATGTTCAGTGGACAGAATGGCACACCTGCATGACATGTACAACAGCCTGACGGCGTCCAAGGAGCTCGTCAGAGTTCTCGCCAACGTCTGGGGGCCCGGAGTCCTGAACCCGTCCACGGCGTCGCTGCTCTCCGCGCTGCGCTCCGAGCTCGACCTCGCGCGCGCCCACGCGCGGCAGCTCGCCAAAGAGCAGACCCGCCGAGGCGACGAGGTCGAGCACCTGAAGAAGCGGCTCGCCGCGGAGGTGCACGCGTGGAAGAGCAAGCAGAGGGAGAAGGTGGCTGCCACCGTGCGCGTCGTCGCCGACGAGCTCGACAGCGAGAGGCGGTCCAGGCGGAGGGCGGAGAGGGTGAACGGAAAGCTCGGGAAGGCGCTGGCCGAGACGGAGAGCTCTCTGGAGGCGGCGAGGAGGGAGCTTGACAGGGAGAGGAGGTCGAGAGAGCGCCTGGAGAAAGTGTGCGACGAGCTCGTCAGGGGCGCCGCCTCGTCGTCGTCCTCGACCGTGGAGAGGGCGCAGGCGGAGCTGGACAAGGAGCGGGAGATGCTGCGGCTCGCCGATGATCTCCGCGAGGAGAGGGTCCAGATGAAGCTGCTCGAGGCGAGGCTCCAGTTCGAGGAGAAGAACGCCGTCGTCGAGCAGCTGCGCGGCGAGCTCGAGGCTTTCCTGGAGACCAAGAAGCAGGAATCATCTGTCGCAAATGAACGCCAAACCCGTGATGATCACCATGCATCTGAAGGTGAAGGTGCCAATGGCATTGCTCGTGTTCCTGACCGCGAAGAAGATGATGATTCAGAAGGCAGCGACATGCACTCCATCGAGCTGAACATGGACGGCAACATCAAGGAGGACTGCAGCTGGAGCTACAGCACTGCTGCCAATTCCAAGGACATGACGACGTCCAAGAAGGCAGCGTCTGCGGGCAGCAGGGGAACCGAGTGCGCCATCGATCCGTGGGCAGGCGCCTCCTTCGACCGGCGATCGCCGGAGGAGTCGGATGGAGGCCAGCAGTGGGACTGGGACGTCGAGGAAGACGGGTGCAGCGACACTACTAGGGACATCGACCAGGACTCGGAGAGGTACCAGGCCATCAAGAACCTCAGGGAACAGATGTTGGCCGGCCATGGCTCCATCTTCATGTCGCAAGCAGACCAGGGAAATTATGACGACAGCAAACAACATCGCTACGGTGTGATATGACAAAAATCAGGAGGGAAGAGCGATGATGACATGGGCAATTTGGCATGGAGAAATGAGTTGGGTCGATCGGCTAGTGTTGAACTCTACCTGTTATGTTCTCCCTTGGAACTGTGTGTATAACCGATGTGTTCTTCGTGGACGAAAGAGAAAGTAACCTTTATTGCTCCAAAATACAGAGATCCTTTGCAAGCATAGGGCCCTAGCACCCACCCTGAACATAACATGGATTCTCATTGTCCATGTTTTTGGTTAGTTCTAAATTAGGAAGTGCCAAATGTGTTTATATTTGACAAGGGTCGAACCATTAGCTGAAATAATCTCCAAATTGTGTTCATTGGCTTGTTGAGTAGTTGTAGCAGGCACCAGTCAGATCAGATCATACACCCCTCATAATAAAATTAGGTGACCAAGCTCTCTTGGGTAATAAAAGAAATTTCTTAGCGGTCTATGTCGCAGTCAGCTGAGAATTTCTTATGTCTCAGCCACCTACGTGGACAATCGTTTGTGTCTTTTTTTTCCGCCTCGTTTCTATTCTGGTTTATGTCTTCTATTTCTTTCATGGGCCCGAACACTTGTTTTACCTGTGGTCCCCTTCAAGCCCAGCTCGCAGCCCAGCTCCCTTCCAGACAGGACCACAGCGACAAGCCCCCTTTCACAAGAAAAAGACCGATGTCTGGAAGCTCCCTGTTCAAGATAAGGACGTACGGTTCACGCTGAACCTGCGTTCGTCCTCATTTCTTCTTTCTTCCTCCTTACCTTCTTCCACTTCGATCTGAACCCTGGGAACACCACAGAACTCAAAGTTGCTGACATAAAACACAGCGCCAAAAAAGGACTGCGGGTGCTCTCGATGGGTCTCTCCGTTCAGATCTGCACATAGCAGAAAAACAAGGCAGCTGAATTTTGTGACATGGAGGTTGGGTCGGGTGGTCATGGAGGAAGTGGAATTGCTCACCAAATAGAGGGTCAAAGATCCTCCTCTTGGAGAGAACCTTTGTTGGGCATGAATGTTGGACCTGGATATGCCCATGGTATGTACCAACTGAATTCTTCTGCCTTTCCCTTATTTAATTTTCCCAAATTCTTTGTTGGATCCTGGAACATATTGCAAATTAGTGCAAGCAGAGTGACACAGAAAGGTTCTTTTAGCTACAGGAAATGGAAGTGAAGATACAGTATCTCAGATTTTTGGAGCCTATGGAGGTCTCTTAATGAACACTGGTCAGGTATTGATATATGGTTTCTATAGAAATTCTAGTATATCCCCAACATTTTCCTTGTTTGTATACACAAATTTCATATGTAACATGTTCATATTTTGCAGGGATATTCCCAGGCTGGCCAAGCACTAAATGAGCAGTTGCAACATCAAGAAATTTGTTTACCGGAGGTTTTGTTCTGTATTCATTTTTATTGTCAGGTCTACTTGTCTATGTTTGCAGTTGAAGTTTAAATGAGAAGCTATGTTTCTTGTTTACAAACATTGTAGGTGTCACCATTCAGTGTTAGCTCCTACAGAGCACGGGATACACAGTATGTGGTCACAGATAATATGAATAGTATAAGTCATGCATTTTCCACGCAAGATAAGGTATGCAAGAACACATTGTGTAAACACACAGCAGTTTGTAAGACTGGAGAATTAACATGATTTACCTTGAGAAAACTTGGCTCTTGAGCATGAGAAATCCTACTTGTTATTTTGTATCCTTCACATTCAGTCTGCAGACAATAGAAAAAAGAAACAGAAAACATGTATCATTTCATATTTAGTTTGACAGGTGCAAAAAAAACTTGTGTATGCTTCCAAAATTGTTCAAATTCACATTGCAGGTGACTCTGGTCCAACAAAATCATATGCCATATATGCCAGAAGTACAAAGTGAAGACAATGTGCATGGTCCTGAGGTATTCTTGTTAAAACAAAATTGTCTATGAGAAAACAAGTATTTGAGTACTTACTGTACTAACAACAACTTTTTTGTTTGCATTTTTGAAATGGAAGCTTTATGGATTTACTGAATGGTCCAATGTTTGATGAGGTGAGACACAAGTAATTTAACCCAAAAATTGTATCTGCATATTGAAAAGATTTCTACATTTTTTGGGTTTCTGATTATTCTTGTTTTGTCATTTGCAGAACACCATGTACATGATTACAGGCAGGAGTGAATTTGTTCCTTGTAGTCAAGAAGATGCCTTTGCCACTGGAACATATGACAACACTGAGACAAACCAAAGGAAGTATGATCAGTTGTCGGAAAATGATGAAGATAGTTCTTACAAATACAATGATACTTGGACGAATCCTGTAAGGTCAGGGCACAGTGCAGGCTGGAGTTCTTGTGATGGAGATGAAAGTATGGAAGAAAACTCTTTGTGGCGAGGCACCCAAAGATTCTACAACACCTAGTGGGAATGATGATGTCGATGATAATCAAATCCCAGTGCAAGATGAAGTTGTTGTTGATCAAGAACATCAACTACCACAAGAAGATATAGACATCTTTCTAGAAAATGAAAGTGTTGCTGCTGCTCAAACATCTAGCCAGGAAGTGCGCAGCCATCATGTGCCTGATTTGGAACAGATTTTCGACAGTGTCGAGGAAGCTTTCCAATTCTACAACACATATTGTGAAATATGTGATTTTTCGGTGAAGAAAGCATCTAATTATCGTAGCCAAAAAGCAGGACAACATAATTTAGTGACAAGACAGACATTCAAATGTAACCGTGCAGGGAAAGTTTTGGATGAAGAAGTTACCGAGGAAAGGAAAAGGAAAAGAGATATGAAGAGGCAGGAAACAAAACTGAAAAAATGCAGAAAGAAGGAGAGACAGAGCCCTTGCAACCACAAGCTCAGCCAACCAAAACAAGGAAGAGGAACAAGATAGAAATTACTGGTTGTGAGGCTGAAATTATTGTCACGCTGAAAGGTGACAAATGGGTTGTTACTAGTTTGCAAATGGAACACAACCATCGGTTGAGTCCACCTGAGGAGTCTAGGTTCTTAAGATCGCACAAGCACATGACTAATGAGGATAAATTATTCATCCGCACGTTTAATTCTGTTAAACTCCCAACTAGAAAAATCATGTCTATACTTTCTTATTTGAGAGGTGGTTCTTTGAAAGCTGTGCCGTACACGAAGAAGTTTGTAAGTAATCTAAGAACTTCTATGAGGAAAGAAAGTCGACTGAATGATATGATGCAAGCTTTGGATTATTTCAAAAAGAAACAAGCTGAGGACCCACTGTTCTATTACACTTTCAAAGTTGACAAGCAAAACAGAGTTGAGAATATATTCGGGTGTGATGGTAATGCTTGAAGGATGTATGAGTTATATGGAGATTGTGTGAGCTTTGACACCACATTTAAGACCAACAGATACAACATGCCCTTTGCACCATTTGTTGGAATCACAGGTCATGGAGACAATTGTCTTTTTGGTTGTGCGATACTACAAAATGAAATTATTGACACATTCAAGTGGCTATTTGAAACATTTCTGCATTGTATGTGTGGAAAGGCTCCCAAAACTATTATAACAGACCAGGACAAGTCAATGGCAAATGCTATACCAGCTGTTTTCCCTAACACCGTGCATAGAAATTGCCTTTTCCATGTTGTCAAGAAGGCAGAGGAGAAGCATGCAAGGAGTTTTGGAAAAATAATTAATCTACACAATGAATTCAAAGATACAATTCATTTTTCGTTCACTATCGCAGAGTTTGAAGCTTCTTGGGTAGCTATGATTAAGAAGTACAAAGTGGAAAATCTGAAATACTTGAACAACATGTGGGAATTTAGGCACAAATTTGTTCATGTTTTCTTCAAGAATGACATCTTTCCCTTCATTCACTCAACATCTAGAAGTGAGGGAACTAATGCAGTTTTCAAGGACAATGTTGGGTCGACATACAGTGTGAGCAGTTTTCTTTGTGAGTATGATAAGATAGGAGAGAACATTGAGGAGAATCAGAAGCATGAAGATTCCATCACTAGGACTACAACTCCTACTTATTGGTGTGGCAATGATATGGAAGTTCAAGCTGGAAAGAAATACAATAGGAAAATATTCTGTCGTTTCCAAAAGCAGCTCAAGTTCACTTCAAAATTACATGTGGAGGAGATTGTTAGATATGGGAGATATGAAGTGTTCAAATCTAGCTTGGCTGCATCTAGAGATTTTAAGGTACGAAGATATCTAGTTCTTGTTGATATACAGACACAAGACTTTGGATGTATTTGCGCTAAGTTCAACAAAGATGGCATCCTATGTGCTCATGTCCTTAGAGTTCTTGTGCATCTCAACATAGCTAAGATACCAGAAAAGTACTACATACCTAGATGGATGCCAATAGAGAAAAAAGATATAAGGGACATCAGATACAATATACCTTTGCAACTGACAGCAGACTCCAGCCAATTGAGGTACAATGTACTATCAAAAGTTTGCCTGAATGTTGCGTCTGATGGTTCTAAGAGCAATGAGAAATACATGTTTGTGACTCAAGAGGTGAAGAAAATAGCTGAAAAGCTTGATTAGATGACACTTTCTGAGGAGGCAAGAGCAGAGGCAACTAATCAGGACATACAAGAAGAGAATCACAATTATGGTCCAAATCCTTATGGTGAACTACAAGATCTAGCGGTTGTTAAATCTAAAGGTAGACCAAGTACTTTAAGCCAATGAAAGTCTGATGGCAGATATATGACATTTGCCGAGCAAGTATTTGGAAGGCAAGAAATTACATGTAGTCATTTTCAGTCGAATGATCACAATATCCAGACTTGTACTAATCTCCATCTTGATTCTTCTAATTTTCCAAAGAAAAAGAAGGGAAGAAACAAATCAAAAGGTATATAAATTTTTGCTTTTTATATGTATTTGTTCATTAATATGTATTTGTTCATTCATGTTTGTTTAGGATGTTTTAAGTTTCTAAAAAGTTCATATGTTTGTTTTGTTGTCAAAATTATCGCAGCAAAAACAAATCAATGACAAGGCCAAGCAAAAGAAGAATAAACATGCAAGTGGCAGAGTATGAGTTCAACATGCTAGTACACAAAAAGAATGATGGTGCACCGATGTAGAACTTACAAGATTTTTGGTGTAGCACACGTAGTGGACTGTCTTGAGGGAGTTTATCTTATTTTGAAAATGTTTCCAAATGTAAGTACCAGATGTATGTGGTGCAGGCCTGTGGAGATAACAAAAAGAAGGAAAAGACAGATTTTGTTTTTGAATTAATTTGTAATGAGCAACATATGAAGTTGAACAGATGTCAAAATTATTGATGTACCATTTTGTTAGAGTAAAATACGTTGTTTTCATTTTTGATTTCACAAACTTTATAATCTGAAAATGTAATTAGTAAAAATCATGTATAGAAAATTGGAAAACAGAGACAATACTTATTTAATAATTGCAAAAAAACCGGACACAAAAAAGCTTCTATACTTTATGTCTCTGCTGAATAAGTATATTGAAAATAACCATAGATCAGTGGGCTATCATTACTTGTGAATGCACATTATACGTGTTCACTGGTTGCACCGAGAAGTGATGAAATGAATACACAATCCCCGCACATGATATGTAACCAAAAGTTGTTTCAAATTACAAAAGAGTTTGTTGTAATTGCTCTTTTGCTCATGGTTGCAACATAGAAAAGTTGTGCCATCCTATTTCCCCCTATTTTCTATCTAGTTACTTCTAAAATGATTTCCAAAACAGATTGAACATCATTTGAAGACTTGCAGGCATGTGGAAGCTTTTCTACATTTGCTTCGCGTATCTGCCATGAACCTACAGAAAGAGTTAAATGTATCCTTTTACAGTCTGTATATCAAAAAACAATATTTGCTAATTATGAAAAAGGCAGAACACATAATGTTGAAAAAAGCAGTTATAATAAGTAACTTATAGTGGGTTCAAAGTCTCTAACCAAATTCTGCATGTTTACAAGCTCGTTGTAGTTGCAAAACATCAATTCATTTGCAATTTGTGCGCGTATGTTGGGTATGTCCTTGAATGAATACATTCCCATGAGTGAACTTCTAGGTGAAAACAGTTGTATGTTCTTCATGACAAATATGCCACAGTCGGTCCTGTGTGGTACGGGACAACGATTTTATTGACCTTTTTCAGAAACCTTGGAATAGCAAAAAGGAACAAAGTTTATTTTTTAAAGGATAGAACCTTTTAATTATTTTGTTAAAAACTTGAAACAAAATCAGAAAGATCAGTTGTTACTACAATAAAAGAGTGTCATATCAATTTACCCTGTATTTTGTTGTGGCACTTTCGGATAAACCATTTCAAACTTTGACCAATCTATTCTCTTGCCAGCACATTCATCCCAATTAAGTTTGAAGTTTGTTATCTACAAGAGATTTGAAATAAGGTTATGAACAAAATAGATGCCCTAGAATCGTGAGATGAAGCAGTTGAAAAAAAAGGATGCAAAAAATATTTCAGTTTTGTCATACCATTTTGTGGTCTACTTTCTTGTGTATTGCATCATCTTTTCGAAACAATGAATCCATAAAGATGAAATTTTCATCTCTGACATCAACCGTGAATAAGAACCAATGGAGATCATATAGGGATGGAAAATGTAGCTGTTTACATTGTAGAAAGGAAAAAATGCAGATATGACGATAGTTAGTTGGATAAGAAAGCATACTAGTGGGGAGGAAAGACACAAGTGGGAAAAAAATGTACGTACTGCTTCTGTTAAGTGGAGCTTTCTTGCATTCCCTGCTCCTTCGAAATCTTTTAAGACTTGTTCTTTCATTTAAATCCTTCTCTCTTCGTTTGGCCATTTTTCAAGAAAGAATTCCTGTTTTTGATTTATAAATTGAAATAAATAAAAAATGCATATTAGTTAGAACTATACAGTTTTAAAAACAACTTCAAAGAAATGATTGTCAACACTTAATTGTTTGAACTTTGAAGTTGTACATGATAAAGACAAAAGAGAAAACATATCTTCCACTTGAAGTGTCGAAGAAGTTGTGTTTGTTTGAATTTTTAGGATGACTGTCTCTAAACAGCTTTCGACACCACATGTTTATCACCCATGCTTCAACCACGCCTTTCCGCTTCACTGAGTTTCCGAAAGTGTCGAAACTGACCTTCATGTTGTCACATTTTATAGCCATTTCACTAATTACAGCAAAATGAAAATAAAACAAAAGCCTTGTAAGCATAGAAATTATAATCAATGTATAACTTTATAGGGGCATTTAGATTGATGTACAAGACTTGGACAGAAAACATAACTGTTTCTTTCGGAGTTTGCAAGGCGGACAATTGCGTCGAAATACTTAGTTTCTTCAGTAGTAGGTTCTGAGCCGGAGCAGTTGACGACAAAAGGGGATGAGACATACTTGCTTGGTTGTACCACTCTCCTCGGGGCCAAAGGTGTGATGTATTTTCTAGATGATGAAGTAGTACAATTTATGGTCTGTTTTGAAAGGTTTGATTGGTCATACATTCTATCGATATGCTCAGTAGGACTTTTTCGAATTGGACTCAAACGATTCTTGCCAATATATACTTCCTCACAGTGGCGGATCCAGAAACGGAGCAAGACCCGGGCCAAAAATTAAGCGCAAAAAAGAATTATTAAAAAAACTCTTGTAAAAGCACAAAAATATTAGTACAATCCCAAGGTTCTTCTGTTTTAAGAGCTTCTCAATTTGAGGATTTGCGTTTGTTGATGGGTTTGGCTTTTGAGATTGATGGATAAATCCTCCTTGTCGTGGGATGATCACGGCAGATGTTACCAGGGGTAACTGATCTTGGGGCAAGTCGACACAGGTATTTGGGAGAGGGTTTAGCTCGAAAGAGAACATGGTGATAAGAGATCTAGGAATCGGCACTCAACTCGCTGAGTCTCGAATATGGCTCTCGATTTATACTAGATACTCGATAACAGGTGATATGATTATGTCGTGAATCTCTGCCAAGCTAAGCCTAGGGGCCGGTTTAGAAAGCACCCGTACCCCCCCTTGGCTTGCCCTCCAAGGCGCAGCTTGAATCCTATCCGAACTCTGCTTACAAACCCTAGCTTTCCTTACCGCAACCCACAATCCGGGTTACGAGGCCTACAAACTTTGGGCCTTCCAGAAGTTTCTTTATCCTTAGCCGGATCCCGCGTGGCGTCCTTTGGGCCGGGTTACACCTTGGAGTTGGCCTACCGGGTTAATATCCCCCCATCAGTAGTCCCCAGAATAGCTTGGGCTTCACGAAGTTCTCTTTGAAGAGCGCGCTATTCCCTGCAAAAATATCGAGTGTACCAATTCACGTAGGCCGGGTTAAATTTCTTTGATAAACAGTCAGGCCTAACTCCACGGTGATCATATAGTAACTCGGCCTTTTCCGAATCCATCGCTCATCTTCCTGGGCTAATACCCTGGCACGATGCTGGAGACCCAGCTCACCTCACTTGTCTATCCAATCCGATGGCCACGGGAAAAACGCGCCTCACGTCTATTCTGGAAATCTCGCCTAACCTTTTGACGTATATCCCAGAAAATCCGGGCGGATACGATTTTATCCGTAATTCCCGGCTCACGCCCGTTGGCCTAGGTTTACTCTTCCTCACCCTATAAATAAACACTTAAGGGTTAACCCAATCCCAGCGGCTCACTTCTCCTTCTTCTTCCCTTTACTTCCGTGCTCGAATACGCAGAGCGCCTCCACAGAGACCTCGCGCTCGCCCACGGATCCATCCTGCCGCAATTCGTCCCGCGCCGCCGCCGACCTCAGCCACCGCGTCCGTGAGCATCTGGCCAACAGTCGCAAAGAAGCACCCGCTCGGCGCTATCCGCCACCGCCGCGCACTACTCCAATCTTCTTCGGTGAGCATCTCGCATCCATCAATTAGACCTCACAATTTCCAAATTTTCTTTAGATTGGATCTTGGTCGATCCGCGAGCCATTGCTCTTACTGCACCAAATTAAACCACTTAGATACTTGCTAGTTCTTCCAGTAACCGGGGGGATGATCTCACACCACCCTCCTATCACTTTTAATCTCCAATTTCTTCATAGAATCTTTCGCAAATTTTCCTGACCTAGATCCATTTCGCCCAAATTTCCGCGCACATTATTAATACCCAGAAAATCCTCCTTTTCCAGTTACTTTGCTCGCAGTAGAGGCATGGGCAACCATCCGTGCACACCAAACTCACCTCAATACGTAAGTAACTAGTAATTTCCACAACCGTATTTAACACCCGAACAAATCGCAATCTTTTGCTCCATGATACGTTACCCGGATATTTCTGAGTCTTCACACTGTCCCAATATTCCAACTCGGATAATCCAATTTTTCCGAGTCTCATTTCCCATACCTCTTGTACTCTGCAGGTCAACCCTATGGCTCCGAAGAGGCAAGGAAAACAGCCGGCCCCGACAAAGGCTACCCAAACCATATCGGCAAATTGGGGTCGGTCCACAACGACAAAGGCCAAGCTGGATGGGATGGCCGAGCTAGGAATCCTCCCTTCTCAAAAGGATATACACTGGAGGGCACCAAGCGACGAGACCCGGCCCACTCCCGCCGGAAATGAGGTAATTTGCTTCACCGAGCACGTGACCCGGGGATTCCGTCCTCCGGGTCACTCTTTCTTCCGGGAAGTCTTAAGCCACTACGGCCTCCGGGTATTCGACATAGGGCCTAACTCTATGTTGAATATTACCCACTTCATCGTTTTATCCGAGTCATACCTGTGCGTTCCGCCAAGTCTGGCTCTTTTTATTGAACTATTCCAGTGCAAACCGTGCCGCGAGAGCGGCGACGGAGCGCTTCTTACTTGCGGTGGGGTATCTATCCAACGCCGCAAGCACTCACCAATGCCAACTCTCAACCTGAACTCCCACGTCAAAAACTGGCAATTATCTTTCTTTTATTGCTATGACACTTCCCCGGATGGCGAGAGGAAGTTGCCGGGTTACTCGGAGAGTCTCCTTGAGCCTTCCGAATCTTTCAGCGCTTTTGCCCCTGACTCTGACAGGGAGGCAATCCAGCCTTTGCTGGCTAAGTTAGCTGCTCTCTCGGCCCAAGGCCTTCTTGGGCTTAATTTGGTGAAAACCTGGGTAGATTTCCGGGTTCAGCCCAACTCCATTCGCACCAAGTTGATGTGTGAATACTCGGGGCACATCACGGACTCGCTCCGATACTCCACCAAGAACTTTGCCGCCGGTGACACCAACAAGATCATCAAAAGCTTCCTGACGGAGAAGCTAGAGGTGATAAGAAATATCGCCGGGTTACCCCCATTTACTCGGGAGCACCCAGCTCCAGCGGTGAGACCTGGTTCCTTTAGCTTATTTCGGCACTTTTACCTGTTACAGTTTCTAATTCCTGCTTTCATCTCTTTGATCACAGGCTGACGATCCCTTCTGGAGGATCGAAACCTCTCCTCCTTCCCAAGACCCGGAAGAGGAGGATGAGCCGGTTGAAGACGACGAAGGTATTTTCCCTAATCTTATATTCACCTTTTACCTGTGCTACCTTTCCTATCATTCATCTTTTCCTCGTTTGATACATGCTCAACTTTCAGGGTTAGAGGACGAGGAGGAAAAAGAAGAAGATGACCCGGAAGCCACCGAATCCGACCAGGAAGCCACGGTCGGAACCAAGAGGAAGGCCAGAGGGGTGGTTGCAAAGGTTCCCTTCTCCTCCATGTCTTCTGAGCCTTACTCCTTTGACACTATGCATAAACTTAATGAACGATTATCACATTCACCATTCTTGAAGGATCCCCTCTCGGCTAAACGTAGGGTGACCCGGAGTTCTCGGGGGATGATCCCCTTAACCCGGGTATCTCCACTTCACCTGCTCACCGAGTTAGCACTCCTCCACCTCAGCCTCCCAAATCTCCTCAACGCCATCCATCTCCTAATCATCCACTCGCCGGGCAATTCCGGGTACCGCAGCCGGTACCTTTGTCGACATCATCTGCCTCCAGCAGCGAGCTCCCACCGGACTATGCCGTGAACACCGGGTAAGTGACCTTTATTCGATATTCTTTTGCACTTATTAACTTTTTTAATACGTGCCACTAACCACTATCTCCTTCTTTCCCTTTAGTGTCCAAGTTACCATCAGTGACCCGGATATTCCCGAAGCGGAAAAGCAAGGAGATGAGGAGCCAAATATTAACATGAATGTTGCGGCTGATGACGAGGCTGAGGACGAACAGGAACAAGACCCCTTTAAGGACCTAGCTCCACCGGAAACCGCATCACCCAAGTCCTCTGAAGATGTAGACGAAGATATCATCTTGGAGACCAAGTCGGGTTCTCCTAACCCGGACACTCAGACGGTCCGGGTTTCGACCCCAAGACCCAGAAAAGTCCTTCAACAGGAAGGCCAATCTTCCGGCCCTTCAAGACTTCGCCCTGAAGACATGACGTTTGCCCAGATGCTTGATGCCCTCTACACTTTGAGGGCCAATGAAGAAAATATCCTAGATGTCTTGATAACCAAACACAAAGTAAACCCGAGTAATACCATCTATTTCCTCATATAGTCCCCAAGTTCGGAGTGAATTACTAAGTAATTTGCTTGGAACTTTGCATAATATTTCCGACTGACCCTTCTTCGTGTTTCCTCGTAGGACTTCGTTGCGCAATCTGAGAAGAAGCTAGCCAAGGCCGCCAAGCGAATCGAAAAGGAGACGGCCCTTCGCGAAGCAGCTGAAACTGAAGCTCGTAGGAGCCAAAAAATCATGAGGAAGTACAGGAAAAGAGCTCACGAGGCTGAGGATAAATTAACAACGCTCTCCGTGCAAATTGCCGATATCTATCGCACCGCAACTGGTATGATCCTTGAATTTTAGCACTCATGACCCGGATTCTCTTTAGATGGACAACCGTATCCCTTTACTTATTACTTTTTCTTTGTCTTTTTAACAGGCCCGTGTGACGTAGCCCCTGAAGAAGATGACACTATCAAGTTGAAACTTATCAAGGACACTATCTGGCAGCTTAGTGCCGGAATTGGTTGGATTCTTGACGAGTTGCGACTGCCGGGTATCAGGCCAAGCAACGTGAAGAGATTGCTAGAATTCTGCTCCACTATCCCTGAGTGGATTTGGCACTGGAAGCGTTCATCTTGCCGATTTGGTGTGACCCGAGGACTCGCGCTGGCTAAAGCTTATTTTCCTAAGCTAGAGCCGGCCAAGCTGATGGGCGGGTTTCGGGAGTTCAACCCGGATGGATCCAAGTTTTCGCCTAAGGACTTCAAGGCTATTCAAAAAGAAATCCGTCATCCGGCTAGCGTTATTGCCGATGGTTTGGAGATTGATACCATTCTTCCTGCATATGATGTTAACGACAAAATCATCAAGGCGGACCGCCCCAAGCCATACGACATGCTTGCCCGGTGGAAGGAGGAGGCGGCCAAGATAAGGGAAGAAGCTGCCAAGAAGAAGGCCGAAGCCGACTCTGTGCCTGCTACTTCTACTCCTGTCGTCCCTCCACCTGCGCGAGTCGGCATTGCTGCTAATCCGAGTGGCGCTACTATCACAAGCGACGGCAAGGGCAAAGCCAAGATGGATCCTGCGGCTTAGAATATCGAGTGACATCTATTACTTCATATGCATCAGTCGGCCACAGTGCCATTGAAACAATTTATTTTTTAACTGGTGCGCCTGTGCTCCTTTGATACTTTTTAGTAAAACTTTGTAATACACTCTAAATTCCTGATGCACCTTACGCCTCTTTGGGCTTTTGATTTATCTACTTTTGCACCTATTTGTTCTTGATATCCAACTCGCTTTATTCTTGATACCCGCACTTCTTTATTTTTCCTTTTGTGAGACCCGGCTTCCGGGCTTCATGGGTGTTTGGCGAACGGACTTGCTTCTAAGTCCCCAAGCCCCCAAGACCCGGATGCTTGGCTTCTTGGAATTTTAGCAACTGAACAATATTTTTCTCTTTCAAAATTCGCGAGTCCCCAGGCCCGGATTTCCGAGCCTAGGACACGTGATTTTTAAAGGAGAACAATTTGCCTGCTGCTAGATTCACAAAAACCCCAGGACGGTTTCACATAGGATTTGAAGTTATGCTTAATAACCGTTGAGTTTCCGGCTATCAGCCTTATACTATGCATAACTTGTGGTTTAGATGACCCTTTCGACTATCTTGTACTGTAAGCCGGCTTTCGCGTAGATACCATGTTATTACATCTATACGAAAACAGGGTCAGGCAAGTCCCATTGGGCTTCATGGCTGACTGTAATCGTAAGCGAACAAATCATGCCACTTTATTGCGAGTCACATCGAGCTTAAGTAAGAATAGCCGAGAAATTTGGACTTCTTTGTCCGGTTATAAGATTGTAGCCGCACTCGTTTTCGAGTAACCGGCCCTTATAACTCATTGGCATCAAGGCCGGGTCTTTTTGAGTTTGCAACTGTGCCTATATGAGCGACCAGCCCTCAAGACCTAAAGATACACACCGTGCTGAAAGTACAGATAATAACCACCTCTTTTCTTGATAATCTCCTCTTTATTTGATATGAAAAATTAGGTCAGCAGGCCGCCTCATTAAAAACCCGTCCAGTCCCCAAGGGTACCCTGGATAGGAAAAGAGTACGTCTGAAACCTGCTGCCTGTTACATCATTTAATTCCACGCGCCAACATAATCCTTGCTAAGTATAATACGGGCGTAGCTGAGCCACGTTCCATGGTCTGTCTCTTTCTTGCATAGGTGCAATGGTATGAGCGGTGTCGTTCACTGTGGCCGATTCTTCCCTTGCGTCTATCAAGTAATATGACCCATTATGCAGATTCCGGCTTACGATGAAAGGTCCTTCCCATGGTGGTGATAGCTTGTGTTTTCCTTCGTTTGACTGAACCAGGCGCAGAACCAGGTCTCCTTCCTGGAAGACCCGGGTCTTCACACGCCGACTATGATACCTCCGTAAATCCTGCTGATATATGGCTGACCTTTCCAAGGCTTGTTCTCTTTGTTCTTCTAACATATCCACGGCGTCCTGCCGGGTCTTCTCGTTCTCCACTTCAACATAAGCTGACACTCTCGGTGAATCATGAATAATATCGCTTGGTAATACTGCTTCAGAGCATACACGTTGTCCATGGGATTGTTGTAGTGGCCTGCTGGTGTGCGAAACCGTGACGGCGGCTGCGGCGGCAACTCGATGCCGGTTGTGACTCTGGTTCGTGGTGGGGGTAACCCGGCCTGCACGTTTGCCGCGCGGGCTTCTGCTGTCACCGGCTGAGGCGCAGTTCCCTGGTTTACAGCTGGGATCAGTTGGTCCTGAGGCGTAATAAACAAAGCTGCCGGGTTAATGACCCCACCCGTGGCCGGTAGTCTAGTTTGATGTCTCTGGTGTACTCTAGATGTTTCCTCTCGAAGCCGGGTTTCGAATGCATCCAGCTCGCGTTGACGCGTAGCCATCCCTTGTTTCTCTGCTTCCACTTGCCTTCTTTGCTGTTCCAACGCGCGGCGAGCCACATCCAGGTCCCTGACACGTTCAGCTGCGTTTTCTGGAGTGATAACCGTAGCGAGGACAGTGGGGTCTAGGATCAGATTGTTGTCGAACAAGGCCGGGTGGCGCGGGTTTGACGGACCCGCCCCCGGTGTCCGGTTTCCCAGGAATCCGAACGTATTCGCGTGCAACTCCTCATCCGCCGCACGGCTAGTCACTGATGCCGACTCTCCGTCGACCCGGGCCGGGATCGGGTTTCCGTTAACCGCGTCCTGTCGCTGCGCCAATGCCTGAGCCGCCCCGACCGGAGCCGTGGTGATGTTTCCTTGATTAAGGTTGGCTGCGGGAGCCGTGTAGACCGCCGCTCGGCGTATTACGCCTGTTGTGAGTTCATGCTGTTCTTCTCCGCTGTTGTCTTCTCCGTACCGGTCTTCCAGCAGGTCCCGTATAGATTCAGTATCGTCCTTTCCGTCGTCCGGGTCATGCGGGGCCCATGCCGGCTCCTCCGGCTGTTCCCACCGCGCGATGGATTCTTCTATCTGGTCTGTTGCTCCAACTGATTCTTCTCTATCTGATTGGTCGCAAGCATCCTCCCCTGACACAGAATCAGATCCAACATCGTCAGGAGCCGAGCCAGAGGAACATACCATACCGATGAAGACGCTGATCCGGCCGATTGTAACGACAGATCCGGATTCGAGGCGATCCGATTCTGGCCCCCAGCCGGAGTCGTCCACCATCTTCTCTCCTTTGTGGTCGTCGTAGATCTCTCCGACGACGAGGTTCCTCATGCTTTTCCGAGCTTCTCCCGTGATGTAAACACCTTTGGACGCAGGCCCCACGGTGGGCGCCAACTGTCGTGGGATGATCACGGCAGATGTTACCAGGGGTAACTGATCTTGGGGCAAGTCGACACAGGTATTTGGGAGAGGGTTTAGCTCGAAAGAGAACATGGTGATAAGAGATCTAGGAATCGGCACTCAACTCGCTGAGTCTCGAATATGGCTCTCGATTTATACTAGATACTCGATAACAGGTGATATGATTATGTCGTGAATCTCTGCCAAGCTAAGCCTAGGGGCCGGTTTATAAAGCACCCGTACCCCCCTTGGCTTGCCCTCCAAGGCGCAGCTTGAATCCTATCCGAACTCTGCTTACAAACCCTAGCTTTCCTTACCGCAACCCACAATCCGGGTTACGAGGCCTACAAACTTTGGGCCTTCCAGAAGTTTCTTTATCCTTAGCCGGATCCCGCGCGGCGTCCTTTGGGCCGGGTTACACCTTGGAGTTAGCCTACCGGGTTACTATCCCCCCATCACTCCTCGTCTTGGTTCCTATAACATGAATCAATTGCAAACAATTGTTAAATCAACCTATCAGTCCTGAAGTTCAGAATCAATCAACCGAACAGTTCATTGTTAAATCAAACAACAAACCAGAAGAAAGGCTTGATGCAGTTTAGAATTCAGAAATATACCTAGCAAGTTGTATGACAAACAGAGGAAGGAGGGGACAGTCAAGGTGCGGAGCAGGCCAGCAGGAGGCCGTGACGGCGGGGCCACGGGCGGAGGAGCGGAGCAGAAGATCAGGGGCGGGAGGACGGCCGGAGCCCGGAGTAGCGAGCATGCAAGGTGCCAGATGGTAAGGACCTCGAGGCGCGGGCGTCCCTCTTCGCTGCGATGCGAGGCAAGGAAAGTGATGAAGGGAAAGCGGACGGTTCGACTCGCTCGCCTGTGATTCCTCTGATGTTAGAGGCCGTCATCTTCGGCCAGAATGGGCTGCGCCCTAGGCCAATTCTTTTTTCTTACGGATGGTAAGGAAGAATATCGGCCACGCCCCAGGCCATGGCCCCTGTTGCCCTGGGACTGGATCCGCCCCTGCTTCCTCATCTTCGTCCTCGACGGTTCTACATGGGCTTGCTTGCTTTTCTCTCAAAAACTGAACTTCTGGTGAGTCTTGGGAGCTCTGTTTTCATTTACATGAAATGTTTATTAGTTTTGTGCTTCATTTTAATTAAAAAACAGCCTATCAAAACACTACGTTGAAAAAATATTAAACATATACAATAAAGAAAACACAAATAGCAGAGAGGACAATTACAGTGAAGTTACAGAAACTTACTAATATTATTGCATCCCTTCCCGCAATTCTTTGGGGGTGAATCTGGGGTCACAGAATAATCATGTATTTTAGCTGATTGATGAGAGGAAAAATTCATTCCTATTTGCGGTTCACATGAACTAGCTCTCTGGAATTGTTGAACTTGGTCAGGGGGTTGTAGTTTTTGATTCTCTGGCGGTTCACATGAGCTCGACCTGTGAAATTGTCTTGGTTGTTCAACAAGTGGAAATTGTTGTTTAGATTTTTCAAACTCGATAGGTTGTTGTTCTGTGAGCTCTGTAATCCTAATTCTCCTTAGCAACTGTTTATGAAGACAAAAAAGACAGTATAGGAATTAGGCATAGGAATTATGGAAAATTTTCACGAGGTTAGCTGTTCTGTAAAATTACTCACTTGATTTCTAGGGCTTGCAAGAAAACTTTGCATGAAAGATATTGATGGTACACCATCATCCACCTAAAAAAACAAAATCAGAAGAATAAGTTTGTATTAGTTTATTATATAAAAGAATCTGTAGAAAAAATAGACCAGTTGCACATTTGTCTAAATGAAAAGTGCAGCTTTGCAACTCATGAGGTGACCTAGCTTAGAGTTGCTCTTTCTTAATTAAAAAAGATGCAACTTCGTCAGTAATGGGTGTGATGGAATGGTTATTGCACATTAATGATTAGAAAAGTGCAACGTCTTCCGGGGAAAATAACAAATACGAATTACACATTACTCATGAGAAAAAGTGAAACTAACGCTTTTCTACTTTGGAAATTGCAATGGCTCCCGGGGAATACAACATATAGGGATTGCACATTCGTCGACAGAAAAGTGAAACTACCGTATATGTTGTTTGCGCTTTTCTACTTGGGAAATTGCAACGCCCCCCCTGGAAAAACAACGTATACCAATTGCACATTTCTCGAAAGAAAAATGCAACTAAGAGGTATGTTGGTTGCACTTTTCTTCTTTGGAAAGTGCAACGTCTCCGGGAAAAAAACATATACCAGTTGCGTGTTTGCGGAAAAGAAAGTGAAAATCACAGAGATGTTGGTTGAACTTTTCTACTTTGGAAAAGTGCAATTCCTACGGGAAATACAACGTGTACCAATTGCATATTTGCGAAAAAAGAAAAGGTGAAACTACCATATATGCTGGTTGCACTTTTCTACTTGGGGAATTGCAATGTCCCCCGGGAAAAACAACGTATACCAATTGCAGATTTCTCGAAAGAAAAATGCAACTAGGAGGCATGATGGTTGCACTTTTCTACTTCAGAAAGTGGAACGTCTCCGAGATATACTAGTTGCGTGTTTGTGGAAAAGAAAGTGAAACTAACAAAGATGTTGGTTGCACTTTTCTACTTTGGAAAGTGCGATGCCTCCCGGGAAAATACAACATGTACCAATTGCAAATTTGGTGGAATAAAAATGGAACTAAGAGGTATGTTGGTTGCACATTTCTACTTGGGAAAATGCAACGTCTCCGGGTTGCGTGTTTGTGGAAAAAGAAAGTGAAACTAACAGAGAGGTCGGTTGCACTTTTCTACTTTGGAAAATGCAGTGCCTCCCGGGAAAAGACAACGTGTACCAATTACACATTTCTCGAAAGAAAAATGCAATTAAGAGGTATGTTGGTTGCACTTTTCTACTTGGGGAAATGCAACGTCTCCGGGTTGCGTGTTTGTGGAAAAGAAAGTGAAACTAACAGAGATGTCGGTTGCAATTTTCTACTTTGGAAAGTGCAATGCCTCCCGGGAAAAGACAAACATGTACCAATTGCACATTTCTCTAAATAAAAATGCAACTAAGAGGTATGTTGGTTGCACATTTCTACTTGGGAAAATGCAACGTCTCCGGGTTGCGTGTTTGTGGAAAATAAAGTGAAACTAACAGAGAGGTCGGTTGCACTTTTCTACTTTGGAAACTGCAATGCCTCCCGGGAAAAGACAACATGTACCAATTGCCCATTTCTCGAACAAAAAAATGCAACTAAGAGGTATGTTGGTTGCACTTTTCTACTTGGGGAAATGCAATGTCTGCGGGTTGCGTGTTTGTGGAAAAGAAAGTGAAACTAATAGAGAGGTCGGTTGCACGTTTCTACTTTGGAAAGTACAATGCCTCCCGGGAAAAGACAACATGTACCAATTGCACATTTCTCGAAAGAAAAGTGCAACTAAGAGGTATGTTTGGTTGCACTTTTTTATTTGGGAAAATGCAACTTCTCCGGGTTGCGTGTTTGTGGAAAAGAAAGTGAAACTAATAGAGATGTCGGGTGCACTTTTCTACTTTGGAAAAGTGCAATGCCTCTCGGGAAAAGACAAAGTGTACCAATTGCACATTTATCAAAAGAAAAGTGCAACTAAGAGGTTTGTTGGTTGCACTTTTCTACTTGGGAAATGCAACATCTTCGGGTTGCGTGTTTGTGGAAAAGAAAGTGAAACTAATAGAGACGTCGGTTGCACTTTTCTACTTTGGAAAGTGCAATGCCTCCTAGGGAAATACAACGTGTACCAATTGCACATTTCTCGAAAGAAAAGTCCAACTAAGAGGTTTGTTGGATGCACTTTTCTATTTTGGAAAGTGCAACGTGTCCCGAGAAAAGAACAACATATATCAGTTGCGCTTTTGTGTAAATAAAAGTGAAACTAACAGAGATAATGGTTGCACCTTTTCTACTTGGGGAAAGTGCAATGTCTCCCGGGGAAAACAACATATACCAGTTGCACAATTGTGCCAAAGATAAGTGAATAACTATAAACAAGTGTTGGTGGTTGCACTTTTCTACTAGGGAAATTGCAACGTCCCCCAAGAAAAAGAACAAAATATGTAAGTTGCACTTTTGTTAAAAAGAAATGTGAAACTAACAGACAACTTGGTTGCACTTTTCTACTTGGGAAAAGTGCAATATCTCCGGTAAAAACAATATATACCAGTTGCACAAAATAGTGGAAAAAATAAGTGAAAACTAAATAGAGTTGGTGGTTGCATTTTTCTAGTTGGTAAAATTGCAACTTATTTTGAGAAACAATGCATACTACCGCATGAACAACTTGGTTGCGCATTTCTGGAATGAAAACTGAAACTAAAGATTTTATAGTTGCACTTCTGTAATTTTGTCCATAGAAAAATACATACCTCAAAATCATCTAATTCCATGTTGTCCAGACCTTCGTTTGTTGTTGGGGTTGAGTAACTTTCAATTCTAGACTGTGAACTCAACTCAGGTGTGTTTCTTTCTGGCGAGAAATTATTAACCTTAGTAATCTGCACCATTGTACTGTCCCAAAATTTTGATCTCTGAGCACATTGAATTTAGGTGCTGTTTATATAGCTTGTGGATTCGTGCATATGTGAGCTCGATTGGCCTTTACCTTTGTAAAATAAAAAATGTTTAATAAGGAAAAATTATACAAGTTGATTTGCAAAACTAAATTCGAAAAATGCATAAAAGAGATATATTGTTTGAACATGCTCTATCCATATGAAAAGTTGTGAAAACTAACCCATAATATTGTTTGGTGCAAACATAGCATGCATAGAAACATGAGTTCTTATTTCTGAGTTCGTATCGTCTACTTCTTGTTGCTTATTTTTGGTTGGCAGGTCATTTAATATAGCTGCAGGTAGAAGAAAAATTGTAAAAATCTATCATAGAAAATATGAAAAGAACAGAAAACTGTTTATATCATTTAAAATTTTGAGAAACTAAAAAAATGGTTGATGGACAATAAATGATGACTGAAATTAACCTCTTGATGATTTCCCGTCACAATGCCCGGCAGCAACATCTCCTTCATCGTTTAGCAAATGTTCGAAACTAGCGCTATTTCCATATGATCCTTGCGTTGTTTGATGCTGCAAGTAAATCAAGTATGGAAAAAATGTGTATTTGTGTTAAACTTTGTATGGCTAAAAAAATAGCAAACCCAAACATGCTTTAAAGAAAAAGAAATTTAAAAACCTGTCTTGGATAAAATTGCTTACTTTCGATTTATCAAATTGGGGCAATTCTTGTTTTGTTGTACTGACTTCGATATTGAGTTTACTTAGTTCTTTATTAACCTCATGAATTGGTTCTTCTTCTAGTTTATCAACCATCGGTTCTTTTCCAACTCTAGGCTCAGCCAAACGTGCAATAATCTGCTTCAAAAATAAAAAAGTTAACACAAAATAAAAGGCTAAAAAAAAGACAGTTCATACAAAATGAATATTCCCCGCAATTTACAATTCAAAATAATTATACGACATATTATTTGGCCAAACATTAAATGACTATACCTGGTCTGTTGAAGCGACCTTGTCCCCTTGATTAGCTATGTTTGGTTGTGAAACCTTTAATTGTTGTTTGACGACTATAGTATCAGGTTGGTTCTTAATCAGATGAGAAGAGTTGTTGGAGTGCTTGCTGCCACAACACTTATCAGAATCTTCCTTGTGAAAAGTTGTGCTGCCTGTGCATTAAAAAATTAAAATGAAATAAAAAAATCAAAGCATAAAAGGAAAAACCCAGAAAATTCATATGATAACAAGACAAAATCAAACTGCAAAAAAATGGGCACAACAATGGCTTATAACATGTAGAAAAACCCATACCCAAAGGTCTTTCTATGTTGTTGCTCGTATCACTGGAGGGCATCTTTAAAGTGCTGCCAGATGCATTGTTAGCTTCATTGGACTTGTTATCACCCCCATAAGAACATTGCAATTTCTCGGTGCTTTGAGAACTGCTGCCTATACATTTATTTTCTACCAAGAAAGTTATCACATTGATGAGAAGTGTCTGTGCTTTGGAACAGTTCCTGAAACTCTCCTGGTGAGTGTATTTTTTTAAAAATTGAACACAAATCATCTTTCACTTGGTTGTAATAAAAAGATAAGTATGTGTCATTAACATGAACATAACACTGAGAGCGCACTGGTTGCTCCCTAAAAAACATAAGTGGAACAAGAAATGTTTTAGAACCTTATCACTGAGAGGACACTGTTTAGTGAGTCAATGGAGTGCCTTAAATGGTCAAGGGAGAAGTTGGTAGTTGGAGTTCCATTTGAATCTGAATGTTGAGAACATGTATCTTCTATATCTTTGACCTGTCAAAAAATTGTAAAAGTGCAGACCCATGTATGAGTTTCGAACTTTCAATTTTTGTTGGCAAAATAAAAGGTTACATAAAAAACAAAACAGTAAAAAACAAAAAACAAAACAGAAAATAAAAAAATATCTAATATGTAGCTTTCCGTAGAAATTGTCATCATCCATGTCTTGCTTTATGTGATTTTTTATCATTTCTCTCTTCCAAACACTTATCCTCGGCATAGCTGCACTAATTTTTACTTTGCCAAAATCTAAGAAATCCAAATACCGAACCTGACCATACAAAAGTAAAGAATGTACAAAAACAGAACAAACCAAAATTCAGGTACATAGAACATAAGAACGTGCGGGGGCTAGGTGGTAAAACAAACCGCCAGGTAGTAGTTGCACACAACCAACGTTGAGGATGATTCTTGGTATTTCTTTATATAAAATAGAGTTGACTGTTGTACAAATTTTCCCCAATTGTCTGTTTTGATCTTGTCAGTATCGATGAGTCCAGCTAGGTATGCGGTGCTAGGCTTGGTACTTGATGTGGGGCAATAAAATGTTGCCATTGCAACTGTCATGAAACATAACAGGAACTCATCCTTCTCCTGACCTTTTTTCATTATCTTGTCGCCAAAGAACTTTGTAGCCGGCATTTCCAATAATCCAAAAGAACACAAGAATGTTGCAGTTGAAATCTTCGATTCAGTAGGGACAGGGTTGTATTCAGTTGGAATTCCAAGCACTTGACCAAATGACTTTGGGCTGATCTCGATGTATTTATCACCAAACACCATGTCTTCATTCTGCACATCTACATGGTCCGCCAGACACACTGGACAAACGACCAAGGAACAACAACACCATCTAATTCAAGAATAGCTCCGAAGTTTATGTCCCTTATGACTGCTCTATGGTCATCATCAAAAGTTTTCATTATATCAATCAGGTAGTTGACATGGTATCTGCTCCTCGCAAGAGATACATCCTTGTCAACAACTTGCCTCCCCTGTCTGCGATCACGTGTAACTCTCCGTAAAAAAAAATAAAAAAATATCTTCATTCATAACTTGTTCAGGAAGAAAAACAAGTGAAGGGGGGATAATAAATCTTGAAACCCAAGAAAAAAATATAGATACACAAATCTCACCATCTTCTTGGTTCTTTGCAATATGCTTTGTTTTCGGGTTCTTTTTAGACTTCTTTGAACCTGAGAAAATTTAACGAAACCATGAATTCCATATATTTGACTTTGGAGTAGTACAGTACATGATTCCATATATTTGACTTCGGATGACATGGCCACAATGAATTCACATCGGCTCATGGAAGACAGAAAGCAATGCATGAGCTGATTCAATGTATTGCCCCAACCCACCCACCCCCCCCCATACATGTATTCAACATTGAACCGTAGTGAAACTTAAAAGGCGATCGATCGTTTTCACGACAGCATCAAACATTTTGAGTGACGAAGGAAACAACAACTACTCCCACAGAACACGACTTCGCCGAGACTGAGAGAGATCAACCGAGAAAGGCCAAACAACATCAATACAGAGTATTTCTCATCACACCTCTACTGGATGAAATAATTACAAGACTTTGCTTCAAGTGTTTTAATTGCTGATATGGGTAGTAAGTGATAAATAGATAGCAGCCAAACTAAATGCAAAAAATAAAAGAGAAAAATATAATTTAGCCAGTTAACAATGCATGCACATGAGACAATTAGTGTATCTGTTTGCTTACAATTGTATTTACTGCCTCGAGAAGTACAACATCATCATCAGTTTCAGTTGCACCCTGACAAGAAACAAAAGCAACAAATTCAAGTTCAGCATACATATGAACTGCATTTGGTTCACCAGAAAAAGGAAAAAACGATACAATTTGTGCATACCTTTTCGCCAATGCCAGAATTTTCAATAATATTCTCCATCTATCTTTCTGAAAATAATACTCTTTAACACCTATAAAATTACACAGAAAAACATCAGACCCAAAAACATGTGGTGCCAAAATCAAAAAATAAAACACCAAAAAACAAAGGTGCATGGTATAATAACTTTACAAAAATCCATCGGGAACCTACCTAGCAGTGTTATTCACAAAATCAGACTACTAAGTACCACAGCACTATGATAAAACAGACTACTCAACCTATTCAGTGGGATTCAGTGCATACAACTAGTTATTCACAAAATCGCACATACACACTTCAAGAAAAAACTCACAGTACTAACAAATTTTTCTTATGTAATTGGGATTTCAGTGACAGATATGGGTCTGCATATCTACTATTCAGTGCATACAACAAACAACTACATACATATTCAGCTATATTTTTTCATTTTCAGGTGTAGCCATGAACATACAGATTCAGACATATGTATCTAGTGATTCAGAACATACACATAGTCATTCCAGGTTAGGGAAAATTTTCAAAAAAATTCTGAAAATACAACACAAAACATATTGCATCTCGACTCAAAACCTCACCAAAACACAGTGAATCTCCGTGGAAAACCGCACAAACAAACTGCATCTCGACTCTCTCCGTTGTAAAAAACAGTGTACATACCGCCTGCCTACCTACACCTCCCTCCGTCTCTTCTCCAAATAAGACCCAAGATCAAGTGTATGGGGTTGCACGCACAACAAAAATGTAGCCCGAAAACAAAAAATCGACACTCATACTCAACAAATCCCCGCTCGATTTCTCAAAAAAGCACTAGACGCATGGAGGCAAACGGCTCACGAATAGCTTAAACACATACCTGCACAGATTCCGCCCCTTCTTAAGGTGCTCCGACCGCGACAGGAACGACGAGCTCGCCGCTCGCCGTGAGATCGATATCCTCCTTGTACTCTTCTCCTTCCTATGCAATAAACATGGTCCGCCGTGATGCATCCGTAAAGAGCTACTGAGGGATTAAGGGGGCGCGGTGGGTGTGGAGATTCATCAGTACCTACTGAGCTATCGCCGGCGACGGGGACGATGACCTTGCCGCTTGCCATGAAGACGCCGCGAGGTCGCCTCTGCCTCCCCTTTCCCTACTCAGAAATGAAGACAACGCTGACGTATGGTATTACCAAGCGAAACGGATAGAACACTCAACATTCGCCGGTTGTTGGGATTCAGACAGGCCCACAGAAAACGAAGAAACGAACGCTCACCACGCCCGCAAAGCAGCGCGCAAGGAGCAAAATCTAACGGTTCACTGGACGTTGATCCTACAGCTGAAAAAACGACTGCGACATAAGAAAAAAACAGTCAACTGTGACTTAGCAAATCGGAATAAAAGACAAGCTTTTAATGTCTTTCGGATGAGAACGGGCAGCCAAAAAAGAGGCTGATGATTGTTTAGCAAGGCTGTGAAGAGAAGAAGAGTTTAAATGGGCCTCAGTGTGTGAAGGTTAAACACATTCAAAAAACAATACTAGGTATTTCCATATTATTGCTAATGAAAAATGTAGAAAAAAAAGAATTTTTCAGTTAGAACAAGATGAGGGAACGATAATAGAGAGAATAATCCGAAAGTGTTCATATCCAGATATTATAAAAATATGTCTAGAGCGCCCCCTCCTAGTTCTGTCTCGCTGATTGAGTCCTACAATGAGGATTTGTCTCAGATTGCACCACAAGAGAATTGTGTTTTGACATCGAATTTCACTGAAAAGGAGGTGTGCGAAGACATTTCTTAAATGGAGCATAATAAGACACATGACCAGATGGGTTCCTTGCGGAGTTCCATCAGAGATTTTGTGAAGGCATTAAGAATGATCTAATGGCCATGTTTTTCTAGCACCAAAGTGTCAATCTTCCTCTTTTAAAATTAAGTTTTGTGGTAATTACTTTATTACCCAAAAAGGAGGATGTAAGTAGAATTGAGAAGTACAGACGTATTTGTCTCCTAATGTCACACTACTAGGGAAAATCTTACCCCAAGCGAACAGAAAAGGCCTACCACAGGCACATTTCAGTTTGCCTGGGACCATATCGCCAGCGGTAATGGGTTACCCCAGGCGAATTACAAAATGCGTCTGTGGTAACTTGACATAACCCCAGGCGAATTGGCCTTGTGCGCCTGGGGTAAGCCTTTTACCTGTGGCGAACAAGCATTGTGCGCCTGGGGTACAGATGCGCCTGGGGTATTATATGCTATTCGCCTGGGGTATGGTTTTGTTGTGTCAAAAAATAAAAGAAACCAAAATAACAGAATTATAGGAAAATGACAGAAATAAGTATCAAAATGAGAGAATATCAGCAAAATGACATAATTAAGTTTCATAGTCTCAAACAGAAATAGTTCAACAAATAATATAACCTCGATCATCAACACATAGTCTCGAACAATAGTCTCGATCATCAACACATAGTTCAACAAATATTACACATAGTCTCGAAGCGAGATAGTTCAAACAAATCGATAGTTTAGCTAGACAAGCAAAACAACAAGTAGCATCAATACTAGGAGTACAAGGAGTATAAGCACGGCGATGGCGAAGGTGGTCATCCGGGCCCTCGTCTTCTCTCTCGCTAGGTAAGTGGCGTATCGAGCTTCCGCCTCCACCATGGTCTTGTACCCCTTGTAGCTGTTGCCGCTGAAACCGTCCACCTGTCTCCGGCATTGTTCCGAGTCGTCGTAGACTCCGGGAACCCTACTGACATACACAACATACCATGTCATCTGTGCATAGGACAAAAATACGAGTTTAGCATCGAAATTGATAATAGACCGCAAATAACTATCAAAGAAATGGAAGCATTAAGGTTTATGAATAAAACACGACAAATAAAGGACTAAAAGTTATATGATGCAAGTGTATACTAACATTTTTTCAATCCTATGGTCTCGGTGGGAACGGAGGAACGCCTTCTAGCGTGTTGAATGTCCGGGTGTCACGTTGCTCTCGTAGGTGTGCTTCTATGTCACGGTTGCTCGGTGGTGCGTGGCCGTGGAAGAACAAGCCACCCCGAGTGATGACATCCGACGAGAGTATCGTGCAGATCCTCCGCTGGATGCGACAGAACTCAGCCCGCACATATTCATCGGGGGTGTTGGCCATCTTTGTGGTCAGGTCTCGGAGATGACTTGGTAGCTGGACCTGTTGGGCATCCTTTAAGTACTCCCTCATCTGAAAGATGACATACCAAGCTTCCAACCCAGATTCTTGCTTCGATTGCTTGAGGCAGGGGTAGTTTGTTACGTGGGTGCACACGTAGGCGCCTCGAACTATTTTCTCCTTTTTTAGGGGCTTGCCTAAATCGGCGGCGAAGCCATTGAGGGCACTATTAAGAATAGCACTTATGTCGTTGTAGTCCTTCTGCACCGCCCTACCCGCATCGAGATAAGTGCATTGCGACCAATGCGGTTCCATGACGATGAGTACGCATCCTCCGTTTCTGCGCAGAACATTTCGAACAAGCCATCAATATCATCAATCGGAATACTAAGGAGATTCTAGAAAGAATGTAACGACGGGAAGCAGAGAGGACTACTTACAGGGGAAAGTATGGCATGATAATGGCGTTCTTATCCTTGTTATCTATCAAAAACCCCGTTATGTAGTTCGTGATAACAATCCGGTCCGCAGGTGACCGCAAGTAGTCCTCAACCATGTAGTAGGGGTCCATAATCGCGATGTGCGGGATATTCTCCATGACCATATTGTGCGCCATGCTGAGCGATACCATGCGGACAATGCTTCGGTCGAGATTTCCCAAGTGGAAGACCCTGAATATGTCTTCGTATCTGATGAAGAACACCTCTGCGGGATTTGTATCCACAAAGCCCACGGATCGGGGCACCTTGACCACGTATAGCGGGTAGGAGGGATGTTTCTCACGTAGAAGTTCAGTCTCTTTGAACAAAATTCCATCGTGGATGGTCCTCATGTCACCACCCATGACAGCGACAACATCTGGCGGCAGCATCGGCTGACCTATCTCATGCACCTTCCTCCACGGTACGGCGGGCGGCAAACGGTCCAGGACTCGGGCGGCCGCTGGCTGGCTACTAGAGGAGGCACCACCTTTCTTCTTGTTGGCCGCCGGCCTCTTCCGATGCTTCTTCGGCCTCAAGCAGATGGGAGTGCCGCTTTGTTTTACCGCCTCCTCGGCCGTAGCATGGAGTGTATTCGGGGTAACTAGCATAGGTTGTGGAGCCGTAAAGGTCGTCTGGTCCTCGGGAGTTTCTTGGGAATAGGTTAGCTTCTTCTGGATATCCGGTTTTCTAGTGGGTAACTCAGAAGAACCGCCCTCTTCGCCATCTACCTTCTTCTGGTATCAAGAATTTGGGTGGGTAACTCCAGAGGAACCTACTTCTCGCCATCCAACTGATTTATGAAATCGTCAATGGGAGCAAGTTCAATATCCATGTAGTCGTCATGGGTCTCATGCTCGTGATGTTGCTCGTTATTTGACGTCTCGTGCTCGGGAGGAGGAGGATCCACCGGAGGTGGAGAGAGGACCTTGTCATGTTGGACCTTGTCTTGTTGGCTTGCCGCGGGCGCAACAGGTGTAGTGGTGACGGTCATGCCTTGGCTTGGCGCCGACCCTGACGTGGTATTCAGCCGAATAAGGGCTTTCGGTCATAGCAAGATTTGATTGTCCAGTTGGCCGAGATTCAGCTCGCTGTCGGCATCGGCGGGTTGATTAGGAGGATACAAGTCCTGGAATCCCGGTAGCACCAGATCGGCGCGAACCCGAAGCTCGTTGGCCGGTATATCTCTGCAGTGGTACTTGCGGGAGAGTGGCTGCAAGATGCTCCCCTTTGCAACATCCTTCAACTCGCTGCCCACTTTTAGCAGGAAGGTGCATCCCGTCGCGTCAGCCTGCGATTGCATGCATGGATAGGTCAGAGAGTAGGGTTATATTGAACTGGCTACAGCTTGAGACGGTCAATAATTTACCGTGAGGGCATTGAGCTCGGCTAACGTCGACAGACCACAGGTGATGGTGGGCTCGTCGAGCAACGATAACATCGACGGACCAGCGGCCGCGCCGGACACGGTCGACGGTCCATCGGGGCCAGGCGCGTCGGGCACGGCGGGGGCGGGCGCACCAGGCACGACCGACGTCGACGGACCACCGGTGGCGGCCGCGGTGGGCACGACCAACATCGACGGTATGTTGATCGTAGGTAACGGCCCCTGTGAGCCCCCGGCGATGTAGCCACATAGTTTTTCAAATACGGCGGGGATGAGCGCATTCATCTTTTCCCCGACCTTTTCCTCAATCTTCTTCTCCATATTTTCTTCCAAGTCCTGGACCTTCTTCTTCAGCGCCTCCGCCTCCTCGTTCGACTGGCTCTTCTTCGCCGCCCGCGACTCCTTAGTGTTGGGCTCAGCGAAGCCATAGTTGGCGTGCTTCTTATTTAGTCCGCCGCCGGTGATACGGCCTAAGTGCGGCCTTTTCAGAGGATCCTGGCTCTTTGCCTTGTTGTACCCCCTGATGAAAGGCTTATCCCAAGCGACTTTGGCCGTCGACGTTTGCGACGAGGAAGATTCAAGCTGTTGTTCTTCTAGCTGCAGAAGCAACATATGAACGGTTTAGAAATGGTTTCGTACTAGAATGAAATCATGGACTTGATGATGATGAGTTGCATGAAATGGTAAATTTCTTACCACTAGTTTCTCAACATTCTTCACGCTATCGTCCGTGACCAAAATAACACCCTCCACCATCTTCGGGTCCGGGACAAGTTCCCCGGTCGGAGTTACTTTTCTGTACCTCGATCTCATGAATTTCTGGAATTGCGGGTCATGGGCATACTTGGCGTAAGGGTTCTCAATCCCTTTTTCAATGTAGGCCTGGTCCTCTTTCGCCCAAACTGGCTCCTTCCTGTCGTAGCCACGACAGCCGAGATTGTAGTGACCGATGTTCTTCGACGCTAGGTCCTTCCCCCATTCCGTTTGATTCTTAGTGAAATCAAGCGACTGGTTATCTAGGAAAGTCTTGAAGTCATCGGGCGTAATCCGCGGGAAGTGGCGATGGATCTCTTCGAATGGTTCCTCGTCCCTAATCATCTCCCTCACCATAGTCTTGTAATTCCTCAGGGCTTTGGTGAATCTAGTGAGGGCGAGTTTGTTCACCAGGTTGCCCTTCAGATTCTCGTTGTTGTAGGAGGGAGGGAACTCGTACCGCGCGTGCAGCCTTGAGATGAGTTGGGCGCGCAGAGTTGGCTTCTTCTTGAGGGTCGGCTCATTGATATTGACGACGTCTCGAAGGATCGCGCCAAGTTGGAGGAAGTACCCCTTCACAAAGTCCAATGGTATCATAGGCGTGCCACTGGAAGGATCCACCTCCATGAATTTCTCTCGAACGGTGCCGACCTTGTTTGGAGCTCGCTGCCGATGCTTCTTTCCCGTCGTGATGCTCCCTGAGGGACCCCCGGCGCCACTACCAGTGGTTTCCTCGTCGCCACCGGTGAGCCCGTCATCATTGTGGGGCTCGACATCGGGGGGCTGGTCAGTCGTTCGATCGTCACCGCCATCATTGGCTCTCTCTTCCTCTTGCGACTCTCTGGCCATAAGCATGTAGTGGTCCAATAACGCCGGATCCGTAGTAGAAGAGGACATGCCTAGCTAGCAGTAGACGAAATGTATACTAGGTTAGTCACCGGAAAAATTCGGCATGACCTCTGCTATAAATGGTCATGCCGGAGTGCCAGAAATTTGCCGGAAAGGAAATGAATCAACGTTCCGGCAAAACATTGGCACTCAATATACCTGCAACATAAATAGAATGCACACATGGAAAAAAAAAACAGCTTCTTGCTGTCATCTCACATGCCACAAAAACTCTCAGGAATTGATATCATGCCAAAAAATTCCCAGATTCGCTGCAATATTTCCAAAATGAACTTTTTCATAGCAATCATGCAACCTGTAACTTGAGCATTATTTTCATAACCAAGTACAGAACTGGTATATCAAGATTTACTCCCAGGTTTCCCAGGTTCCATAACCAAGTACATCAAGATTTACTCCCAGGTTCCCAGGTTTCATATGAGGACATTGCTAAGGGTTTAGTTCTACTAGCTTGAACTTTCAAATGATGAAATGAACTAGGCAACTAAACACTAAGTGACCAAAGCATCGCATAGCAACCGGCAACCATTATAACCTGCAGGTAAACCCCTACAACACAAAAAGGACCAATAATATTAGGCAAGTTAGTGTCGATACCTATTACAGTTCGTAAATACAAGACTATCAGAATCACTGTCAATTTGATGTAAATTCATACATCAGCTACCTTGAGTAGTAGCCACCACAAGGTCATCAGGAAAATGAAAAAGTGGACAGAGGGAGTAGTAATGTTTTTGCGGCTTGTCGCTAAAGAAAATGCTAAAACATGGAAACTATTTTTTATTCTAATAAATGATGTCTTACATAGGTTGATACATGGATTGTGTAAGCTGATGGACGCAATTCCGCGGTTGGAGGAACTTAAATGTCATCGCTGCTGTGTATACTCGCTGTACATCTCAGATACAGTATGCACTAGCGCTAAGTGCTGACAGCTCAGTTTCAACTTTGTAGCTAGCTAGCAAAGATTTGGTTGGACTGAAATTATTGGTTGATCTGATGAGAGGTCGACCACGTACGCGTAGATGCAACTTGGAGCTAGGCGCTAGCTGCACACCATACAAGCAGTATAGGACTGCATGCACGCCCAACTGTATCTGATCTCTGGTGGTGCTGTTACTCAACACTCTGAAACTAAATTAGCATAGGCACAACCAACGTATATATATACGGCTACAAAATCACGTACATGACACGTTTGAGTGGCTAGCTAGCCTCGTGTATATATTTTTTTCTACACGTAAGTACGTATAGCTGTACCTAACTGTATAGAAAGCAGTACGTACTAGTACCACGACCACCACCACTACACTGGCTGTATGAAAATGTAAGTTCTGATATGTTTTGGCACCAGTTTAGCATTCTGTATTGGGATATTTATTTTATTTGCAATGAGCAAAACAAAACTATTGTTGAGTTTTTATATGGTTCATTATGTATAGGAAATAACATGGCGTATAGAAAGTGGCCTTGGATCATACACACTGTTTCCAATATAACAAAGCAATTCAGTAGCACAAATGCACATATATGTAGAGCCTATTCAGCCATAAGTAGGAATTAATGCAATATCAGCAAGAAATCCATTGGTATACGGAACAAGTGCACCACCACAATTTATTATGGCGCACGCTAGGCGTAGGGCGTCCTACAGCGCCCCGTTTTAGATCCCCTCGCGAGCCGTCCGATCTTCATCCGATGGCTCAAAATAGCACAAACCCAGTTTTACACTTTAGCCCCCCTGCTTTTCGCATATAGAACCCGCAGTCCACATCAGCCCACTTAAAATGAAAAGGTATATTGTGTTGCCCCCGGTCATCTCGATAATTATATCAAATCTGCCATTGCAACAATTTCACTTGCGTCGCAACAAAAAATATCGCTCCGTGTACAAAAAAAAAAGTATTGCAACAAAAATTTCCAAAACTTTTTCGGAAAATAAGTAATGTTACAAATAATAGTTAAACAATATGTTATTGCGTCGCAACAAAAATCACAACCTATTACAACAAAAATTATTTGCACCAAATAGAAAAGTTGGTAAGAAACAAAATAATTTGTCACTGTTTCGGTTGCAACAAAAATCATCACCTATTTCAACAAAAAGTTAAATCGATAGCAACAAAAAAATTACATATTTACAACATGTGAATGAGCGCATAAAACATATCATTCCAAAAATGAAAAATATAAATACACATGTATTTGTCTAGAAAAAACATCTAGAAAAAACATTGCAACATCTTGTTTGTGCATTTTCAACAAATTTTGGGCAAAACTGTTACAAAATTTTAGTACGTACGCAACATTACGCAACATTGTCCGAACATGGTAAAAACACTTAGTGTATGTGACTACTCCTAGTTACTGCGGTGGGCTATCTACGCATGCAAATGGGCTACACAAATGAAATTAAAGCTAATTGGGCCAGCTACGTACGCGCAGAAGGCCCAGCAAGCTGGCTACGCTGCGGAGCAGCGCAAGGAGCGAAAGCGACCAACAGGAGGGCGCTGTAGGTCGGCCTAAACGAAGCGTTTTCCATTTATTATCGACATACAGATCCCATTTAATTCCAAGGCTGCAGTACAAGGATTTTCCTTAAACTAGTTCAGGGGCTTGCGTAAGCATATCCCTAAATTTCCCGCATTCATTAAATTAGTTTTATATAAAGGACAGAACAGCAACAATTACATGGAATTCAATAAAACACAAGAGGTATGAGATGAGCCGCAGGTTTCTTCCAAGAAAGAAAGCCTCAAGTAAGGCTCTCAAGAAGACTAATGTTGTCAAAGGGCAATGGACACTTGAAGAAGACAGGTAAACTGGATCTGTTGACGCATGCTTTCTTCAATATTTTCTCCATCCAAAAGTAAGTTCAAGTTATGATTTATGAGTTGTTCTGTTTATAAAAGGATCGTAATTACTTCATTCTTGTAAATTTTGATAGGAAGTTAGTAAAGCTAGCTAGTGGAACAGTTTGGACTGAGGAAGTGGTCGCAGATAGCTCAAATGCTGCCTGGAAGAGTAGGAAAGCAATGCAGAGAAAGATGGCACAACCATTTGAGACCTAACATCAAGGTTTATCCCCATAACTTCTGTTTGACCTGAGGAGTCAAATTTCTTTTGATGTATTTTTATCTATAATAAAGGAATGCTGACAGTTACGTCTTTTACTTTGACTACATTTAGTGAAATAGTAAACTATTTAAACATATTAAGTTAGACTGGAAAGTCACTAGGAGTCTAGGACCACATGCAATTCATTATGGGTGCACGAAAATTTGAGAGCTTTCATATCTTTTAGCATTAGAACGCACCTTATCATTTTTTAACGCACCTTTAACAGTGTCAATGATCAAACCCTCAAACTGCAGTTTTTTCTCTTTCCCTATCATCCACCCTAAAATTTAAAATTTCTATCCCAATTGTCTGTTTACTGTTTAGTAGACCAACTGTCCGAAAGGGAGGAAAACAAACAGAGAGAAAACAACAGTAGTTTGGAATAAACAGAAACAAAGCATAATTGAAACCATGTGGTCGATCAGACTTACAAAATTTTATATATCTTTTGCAACAGTTAACTTCAGAAATCTTGAAGTTGGTAAATGGCTAAATATCATAGTGAAGCATAAAAAATGGGAAGTCATGTTTTCAAAACTGAACTTAGTTTATGACAACAGTTGATAGGAAAACACTTGATACGCAGGTTTTGTGGCAGAAGAAGATAGCGCCATTGTGCCCAAAACCAAACCTATGAGCCTGGGACGAACTCATAGCGCGTTGATGGATTCTAGGGTGCCAATTGGGCCATGGAAGAACACGCGGGAGGGGGGCTTGGAAGAGGGGGGAGGGGTGCTGACCTGGACGCGTAGGCGTGGGCGACGACGGCGTGGACGACCTGCTGCTCCTCGAACTGCTCCTCGACGGCGCCCTCGAACTGCTCCGCGACGGGCTCCTCGAACTGCTCCGCGACGGCGCGCTTTCTCGATCGAGTACGACCTGCTGCTCCTCCTGCTGCTCCCACTCCTCCTCCTGCTGCTCGACGGCGGCGTGCGATTTGGAAACGACGGCGTGCGATTTGGATCGAGAGAGGGTGCGGTGGTTGTCGATCTGTTCTGCGCGCAAGACAGAGAAAGAATGTGCGGTGCGGGGGTTAGCAGAGCGAGGCCTTACCCTAGGCGCATACCAACACAAATGCGCCCGCGCTAGCATTTAACCCAGGCGAATAAAACCAAAAAGCGCCTGCGCTAAAGTTCGTAGCGCTTTGTTATGCGCGGGCCCACAGAGCCATACCCCAGTCGCATAACATAGAAAATTCGTCTGCGCTAAACTTCTTTGGGTTTTGGTTTGCGCGGGCCCACATAGCCTTATCCCATGCGCATTTTTCACTAGATGCGCCTGTGATAACTTTTACCCCAGGCGCATATTCCCATAGATGCGTCTGTGCTAAGATTTTCTAAATTACACATACCACCCGGCCCTGGACACATCGAGCAATAGGAATGCTATTAGATGGGGCTCCCACATTGTTTTTCACTTAAAAATTCACATACATATGAAAGTTAACATATGCAAAAATATTTAGTGTCGCATCGAGCGTAAATAGATTGATTTAGCGAGATACGACAAGTGTTTCTCTCTGAAAACACATTGTACATAGTAGCTATTAGCATGTTATATCGCACATATCGCGAGTATTTCCCTCTCTCAGCCTTTTGTCACAATCTTACTCTTACCTTTCTTGGTCGATGTTGAATACGTGACCGCCATATCGTGACTTCTTCTTGTGAATGGAAGACCTGCCCTAGGTAGTGTGGTCCTGCTTCTTCTTGTGGTGTATGGTGCATCGCCTTCACCGGGTTCTTCCATCATCGGATCTCTGACTAAGCCGTCGAAGTTCTTCTCATCGGCGACTCCATCCATTCCGACGAGGGCCCTTTTTCCTCTCCTTACGATAACACGACTAGACTTTGTCGGGTCGGTTATGAAGAAGCATTGCTCGACGTGCTTAGCCAATACCCAGGGCTCATTTTGCGCGGTGGGGTTCTTGGACTTGGGTTTGTTGGCTTCAGACATCGACATAGTGGTGAAATATTCGTCTTCTTTCGTGACATTTGTAGCCCATCTGACATGGAACATCGGCAGGTTTACCCCAACGTAGTCAAGCTTCCAGATTTCCTCGATCTTTCCGTAGTATCTTCTAATCTCTTCGCCCGTGTAAGATTCCATCGTTATAGACGAGTTTTGATAGTCACTACTTTTGTCTCTTTCCTCCGTGTAGAATGTGTACCCATTGATGTCGTATGCTTGGTAAGTCATCAGATTGGGCGGGGGCCATATGACAAGGCCAATACAATTTTATCTTTCTGACATGTCATTGGCGGGGGATCGGCATCAATCTGCTTCTTGAACCATGTCGCGAAAGAGGAGTTGTGTGCTCTAAATATCTCATCTTCCGTCATCGGCCTGCGAGCACTGTTTTTTTTATCGTGGTTTTGTGCTCTTCTATCCAAGGGTCGACATCGTTAATGTGTTGTAACACTACTAGGTGGGCCCTATCAAAGTCGGCTCTCCGACCACAGGAGTCCGCGTCCATTACCCTTTTGCCAGTGTTGTGGCCTACCCCCATGAACCTGTCAAGGTGCTTGTTTGCGGGCAAACCAACAGCTGGCTTCTCATCACCTAGAAAATTCTTGCAGAAAGAGATGCATTCTTCAGTGAGAAATCCCTGGACGATGCTTCCATCCGGGTGTGACCTGTTACGAACGAATGATTTGATGATCCCGTTCATTCTTTCTAACGCCATCATGTTGTGCAAGAATGCCGGCCCAAGATTGGTGATATCGTCCACGATATGGACCAAGAGATGTACCATAATGTCAAAGAAGGCAGGTGGGAAGTACATCTAAAGCTCACATAGGATGGTGACGATCTCTTCCTGCAGCCTTCCGAGTTTCTACACGCTTATCGACTTCCGAGTGATGACGTCGAAAAAGTTACAGGGGCCAGTGAGCGTTTGACGGATGAGCGGTTCCATTATCCCTCTGATTGCAACCGGAAGTATCTGTGTCATCATCACGTGACACTCATGAGACTTCATCCCGCTGAAGATTTTTTTCTCCGCGTCTAGGTATCTGCTTATCAGCCCCGCGTAACCTAAGGGAAATTTCACTCCGAGGAGGCATGTGAATATTTGCGCGAGCTCGCCGGGGCTTAGAGTGAAGCAAGAGGGTTTCAGGCGGTGAGTTTGGTGTTGCCTAGCCCTTTTCCGCTTGCGGTCGTCCATCTCCTCCACCTCATCCTCGTCCTCCTCCGTCTGTTCACGCGTAGAAGGCGGTAAGTGAAGCTCGCTCCTCATATTCAGGACCATCGGGTCGTATCTTGATTTTGGCCCGTCTTTGGTCCTATCTGGCATGTTGAACAGGGTGCCAAGCAAGCTCTCACACACATTCTTCGTGATATGCATGACGTCAAGGCAGTGAGTCACTCCGAGGATTGGCCAGTACCGCAAGTCCCAAAACACGGACCTCCTTTTCCATAACCCCAAGAGCGGTCCTTCTGGCGGAGGACACTTTTTCTCTCCCTTTCGCTTCTCTCCTCGCTTCCGCTTCTGTACCTTTCCCGGCGGAGGACACGTTTTCCAATTCTTCAATAGAGTATCGATCTCTTCTCCTCTTCTCTTGCGTGGAGGTAGATCGATCTCATCTTTACCGTTGAACAGGTCTCCGCGCTTTCTCCACGGGTCGTTCTGTTTTAGCCACATTCGATGCCTCATGTATACGGTTTTAGAAGATCCGAGATCCTTGTGTAGCTGTAAAAACGGCGTAAATTCCATGCACCTGACACAAGCCTTGTGTCCATGGCACACCTGACACGCAATATATCCGTATCCGAGATATTCCTGCACCGTCGTGATCTGTGCGTCTCTCATACGAAATGTTTCTTCTATGAAGGCGTCCCATGTTTCCACCCCTTCCTCCCACAACGTGTCTAGCTCCTCCTTCAATAGCTCGAGATACAGGTTGATATCGCTCCCTGGCTGGGTCGGCCCTTGAATCAGCATACTCATGTGTATGTACTTCCTCTTCAGGCACAGCCACAGGGGGAGGTTGTACATCCATACAAACACGGGCCAGGTGCTATGTTTGCTGCTCTGGTTGCCAAACGGATTGAGACCGTCGGTGCTCACACCAAGCCTGATGTTCCTTGAATCGATCCCGAATTCTTCGTCGAATGCGTCTAATGCTTTCCACTGACGTGCATCCAAAGGGTGTGTTAGCACTGGTTTTTCAACACGTTCTGGATCACTCAGCACCGCCTTCTTTCTGTCCTCGTGCCAGCGCATGAGCTTTGCTTCCTTGGGGTCCACGAAGTACCGCTGCAGACAGGGAATGAGTGGAAAGTACCACACAAATTTCCTAGGAGCTTTCTTCGTCCCCCTCTTGTAACGATCAGCACCGCACACCGGACATTTGATCTGGTCCGCGTGTTCGTTATGATAAATTATGCAGTCACGGACGCAAGCGTGGTATTTTGTGTGCGGTAAATCGAGGGGGCACACGATTTTCTTGGCCTCCTGTAGACTACTAGCACATGTGTTCCCTTCAGGTAAGTGCGTCTTCAGGTATCGCAGAAGATCGTCCATGCTTGTGTCGGTCCCTCCGTGTTTTGCCTTCATCTCTAGAAGATCCAGAGCTACTCTCAAGCGTGACTCCTCCGCCCCGCGACTTGCGTCATACAACGGAGTTGCAGAGTCTATCTCTAGTTGTGTGATCTTAGATTTACGTCTGGCGTCGGTCGACGTGTTCTTGAGAAGAAGCTCTTGAACATGAGGGTCTCGCACGACTGAAGTTAGCGGAGTGTTCATGTCCTCGTCTTCATGTTGTTGATCACCATGACTCCCTTCTTCTTCATTATAGTCGTCTCCGTCGGCAGCCTCTTCGTCCTCTCCATTGCCATGTTCAGACTCCTCCTGATCATCTTCACATGTCGCCGCCCAATTGGTCTCGACGTGATCATCGTCTTCATCATCATCCATCCACTTAGTGTGGCACTCCATGAAACTATACCTGAGCAGGTGCTTCTCCATATTACCAGAATCTGGTTTGAACAAGGACCCTAGATTGCATTTCCGACACGGACACTCTATCTCTGTGCGGTTGTTTCGATGCATCTCGGCCGTCGCGCGTCGCACGTACCTATGAACCACGCTTGTTCTCATTGCAATGACCATTGCTACAAAATGCAAGAGAGTGGTTTCATTAACTAGATCCGGTTTTCACGGAAAATTTCGGCATGACCTTCCTACAAAAGGTGTCGGATATATACTGAATATGGGTATATCAGATGGTAGTCATAAGTGCCGGATTACCAGGGTGGCCCAAGTGGTAGTGGGCTATGGTCCATTGGGCGGCCCAGTAAGCTGACGCTCAGAAGTCGGATTCTAGAAGGACCCGGATCACGGCCCACGTGATCTGGCTTGGAGGAGAAGGCGGATTCCTTACTTTCCAAGTTAGAAGTTACCGTAGTGTTCTAGGTTTTCTACTCTGTATGCCCTAACCCGGCTATTATATAAAGCCGGACGGGAGATAAGATAAAGACAAGAAGCTATAGGCTAACTCGTCGGGAAGTTGATCCTCAGCGAATAGTTAAACCTAACCTCACATTGTAATTGTATACACAGGCTTTAGTCCCGATTAGTGAGATTGCAGGAGTAGGAACGTCGTATTATCACGACATAGCGAACCTGGGTAAATCCTGTGTCCTTGCTTACAACGCGATCCCGTTACCCCACGTCTCTACCCGTAGTCTCATGGCACCCCCGTCTATGAAAACTACTACGATGTCTCGACAGTTGGCGCCCACCGTGGGGCAAACAACGTCAGGCGTTAAGTTCCGACCTGGGATACTCGGCGGGATCGGCAGTTCCATAACTGTCGGAAGCTTGGAGTTCGACAACGGCGTCGGACGCTTCCTCGACAACGGATCCTACATACCGGCGCAAAATCATCTGGTAAGTGCCTGCGTGTTACCGATCAGATCTGCTAATATCTTTATCGGACTAACTGCAGAGGCCATGGGGTTTTGCGGTGGAAGCAAATTTATCCCACCCGCCCTATACCCAGTCGAGGATGACTATGATCCCGGATTTTTCTCAGATCGCCGACATAAAAGTAATACACACTTTATCGGTATGGTGCAATCCGAAGTTGCCGAAAACACAGATGGTGGAAATCCCGTGCAACAGGCAGACAATAGCACACCCACCACAGAGGTGGAAGATCCGACACCCGTCAACATGGCGATGAACTCGGAAGCTGACTCTGTGCTAGCCGCCATAGAGGCGAGATTAGAGTCAAAAACCGGATCGGATGATTTCGATTCCGAAGATGAAGATGAGGACACCTTCGAGAAAAAAGTGAAGTCTCTTCAAGAGGGATTCCATGAAGTACTAATGGCAAAACCGGCTGAAACCACGGATGCTGGCAGTCAGGAAAGCCCTAAAACCCCTCCGCCAGAGGAATAGAGAGAGGACGGAGAAACTTCTCCAGTATTTCCCAACGTCAAGGAATTGACAGAGGATGAACCAGCTGAAAAGCCTCCCTCTTCCAAGAAAAAGCACAAGACCGCTAAAAAGCTCCAGTATAAACTCCGGAAGAAAAAATCGGCTGATCCAGCCGACGAAAACCTGGAAGTAGGAGATGCAAGCGGAATAAAGCCCGCGGAGAAGAAAACCAAGGAAATCCTTGTTATGCCAATGACAGAACAAGAAGAACAAGATCTGTTACAAACGCCAGTGGGACCAAACGAACCCCCTGAGACGCTGGAAGCCAGGAGACGAGCTTTCCAACGGCAACAACAACATCTACTCAGATCTCGCGAACACCTCCAAAAAACCTAGGATGACATCAAGCTCATGAAGGAAGAAATCGAGGAGTATGAGAGAAAGAATAGATCTGCCATAAAACCTACAAGTTTACCCGGAATCGTAAGACCGGAAGTACTGCCTCCAAAGGAAAGGTTTTATAACCCATCTTGGCAAAAGCAGGTAAACGGCAAGGATGCCAGAGGCGAACCAATATACAAAACCGCAGCTGAAAACGCGGAAGCAGCGTTCGCCATCCTCAACAATGACATGTACTCCAATGGCGAAAAACTCCAAGGGGTGTATGCTTTCCTAGGAAAAGCATTGCAACAACAACAGCAGGGACAAGAGCGATCAGGGAAGTTGCATGACGACTCCGCCCTATGCAAAACAGATACTTGCGCTGCTGGAGCACCTGGACCGGAGGATGAACCTGGAGATTCAGACAATTCAAAGGATAAAAAAGCGGATCCGAGAAAAACAAGAAAAGTCCCGAGAACAGGGATGAAGCGTCTAGAACCGGATCCCATCCCCCGAAAGGTGGACTCAAACCCCACGATTGGGAAGAAAAATACCGGAATGACGACAAAGCAATGCCACCTCCAAGAAACCCAGCTGAAAAAGCTGGAAGACATGATGTACCTCACAGGCGTGAAAGATCTCGGACACCTCCTAAGGATAAAGAAAGGCACATGAGTAGAACCCCGCCTCATCCAAAAGGACGTGATCTCGGAAGAAATAGAAACGATCCCGGAAAAGCGCGTCCACGCAACAATGGAAAAGAAAGGAGTAGATCCCCTTCTGTCCATTCAGCCGGAAGGCATTCCGCACACATGGATAGGGCGGAAAAGGATAATCTATACTTTGGACCTAAGAGTTTCACTGATAGGATCCGAAGGATAACCCTGCATTCTGGCTTTGCCAAGGTCGGTCCAACGTACCAGAAATACACCGGCAGTACAAACCTGGATACCTGGCTCTCAGACTACTATACAACCGTTCAGATTAACAATGGGACAGACCTGGAAGCTGTAAAGTTCCTTCCCCTAATGTTACTGGAAGGAGCCAGAGACTGTATCAATGGATTGCCATCAAGAACTGTCGACAGCTGGGATGATATGGCTCGAGTATTCACTCAGCATTTCCGGGGAACTTACAAGCGCCCGAATAGCATCAACCAGCTGAACCGTTGCACCCAATTCGAGGATGAACCATACATGGATTTCATCTCCAGATGGACTGCAATGAAGAATAGTTGTTCTGGAGTAACTGACGTACAAGCAATGCATGCTTTCGTCAATGGCCTAAAACCCGGACTTGTACCGTTCATGGTTGGTTCCAAGCAGCACAAGGATCTCGGATCTATGCTTACAACCGCCAATGAACACGCTGCAGCCGAAGACGATATCAGAGCAAGAGGCGGCAATATCGATGCACTGATACTAGCCAAGAAAAATCCTCGCCCTGAGAAAAAAGGAACTTCAGATACAACAACAAAACCCAAAGAAGTTAACATAGCCTTTGGAAGTGAAAAAGGGAATAGATGGAAAGGACGCAGTTCAGAACCAATCAACTACACTAAAGAAGAGTGGGAGAAGATTAAGTCAGAACCCTGCGTCCACCATTCGCAATTTGGGAAACCCACCCATACGAACGCGCAATGCCGGCTGAATAAGCACATGAAAGGCAGCGCAGGATCCGGAAATAAGGGGAAGAATTCCAAAAGGAAATTCTCCAAACAAAAGCCAGAAGCTGAGAAAGAAGACAGTAATCGGACACTGATGAAAAAATCCAGGAACAACAGCGAAAAGGCGAACCCAAATTTTCGAGAGTTGATGGAGAGGCACTGTTAATGTTCTTAGCAACTCCGTCAGCAAAGGTGGCAAAAAGAACGCTTCGAGAAATAAACGCGGTTGTTCCGGCAACCCCGAAATTCTTGAAGTATTCAAACACACCGATTACCTGGGATCAGTCTGATCATCCCGGAAACATCCCTGAACCCGGCACACAAGCTCTTGTTGTAAGCCCTATTGTCCAGAACACTAGGCTAAAAAGAGTGCTGATGGATGAAGGATCCAGCATTAACATAATGTATCTAGATACGCTGAAGCATCTGAAAATCTCAGAGTCCCAGCTCAACTACAACAACATACGCTTCCATGGCATTGTTCCTGGCAGACAAGCACGATCCTTAGGAGAAATTTCCCTAAATGTCACCTTCGGAGACAAAGATCACTTCTGTTAGGAAAAAGTATCTTTCGAGGTGGTGCCGTTCGAAAGCGTGTATCACGCAATACTCGGACGTCCAGCTTTCGCCAAATTTATGGCAAGATCATGTTATATCTATAACAAGCTGAAGATGCCAGGGCCCAAAGGAGGAGTAATCACCATAACTGGAGACTTCAAGCTGGCAAACGAGCTGGAGAAAGAAAACGCCCTTTGCGCTCAGAGAGTTATAGCAAAGGAAGAACTGAAGGAGCTGGCTAAGGAGGTATCGCCGACAGAAATGCCGGCAGGAAAAGAAACCCGGAAGCTAGCAGATAGCTTCAAGGCGTCCGAGAATACAAGACAGGTAATCCTAGATCCCAAGGATCCGACAAAATTTGTCGTAGTGGGAACTGGGATGACCGACAAATAGGAAGGCGAGCTCATCAAGTTCCTCCGTGAGAACTGGGATATTTTCGCCTGGTGTCCAGCTGACATGCCAGGCGTACCCAGAGAACTTGGTGAGCATCAACTCAAGGTGATTCCAGGCTCCAAACCCGTCAAACAAGGTCTCCGTCGATTTGACGGAAGAAGACGGAAGGCTATTGGCAAGGAAATTATCCGGCTTTTAGCAGCAGATTTCATCCAGGAAGTAATTCACACTGAATGGTCTGCAAATCCGGTATTACTACCGAAGAAAGACACTACTGCTCTTAGAATGTGTATAGATTACACCAAAAGATAGGTTCGCGTTACCGCGAATTGATCAAATAATAGATGCCACTGCAGGCTCTGAGCTTTTATGTTTTTTGGATGCATATTCCGGGTATCACCAAATACGCATGAAAAAGGAAGATCAAATTAAGACTTCTTTTATAACCCCGTACGGGACGTATTATTACGTAACCATGCCATTTGGCTTGAAGAACGCAGGTGCAACTTACCAGCGTTGCATGCAATGTTGTTTGCATAGTCAGATTGGCAAAAATGTCCACGTTTACGTGGACGATATTGCTGTCGTAACCAAGGAAAAAGATACACTCCTTGAGGATTTGCGAGAAACCTTCGAAAACTTGCGCACTTACAAGATGAAGTTAAATCCATCAAAGTGTGTATTCGGGGTTCCCTCAGGAAAACTTCTGGATTTCATCGTTTCTCACAGAGGAATAGAAGTTAACCCGGAAAAGATCAAAGCCATCTTGAACATCTCCAGACCTACGCGTGTGAAAGATGTCTAAAGATTGACGGGTTCCGCCGCTGCCGTCAGCAGATTTATTAGTCGGCTAGGGGATAAAGCCTTACCACTCTACAAGTTGCTGAAAAAATCCGACAAATTCGAGTGGACAGAAGAGGCCGATGCAGCGTTAACCCAGTTGAAGGAAACTTTGATGAAAGCTCCGATTTTGGCATCCCCAAAAGACGAAGAACCTATGTTATTGTACCTCACGGCTACAAACAGGGTTATTAGTGCGGTAATCGTTGTGGAACGGAAGAAGACGAACAAAGCATACCAGATCAGCATCCGGTATATTACATAAGTGAAGTTTTCTCCGAGTCCAAGCAAAGGTACCCACACTATCACAAACTGGCATATGGCGTATTTTTCGCATCTAGAAAATTGCGCCATTACTTCCAAGGACATTCCATAACAGTGGTATGTAAAGCACCACTAGGGGACATAATAAACAATGCGGAGGCAACTGGCCGGGTAGCCAAATGGGGTATCAAGCTAGCAGCCTTCGACATTAAGTATCAGCCAAGGACGGCAATAAAATCCCAGGTTTTGGCAGACTTTGTCGCCGACTGGACGGAAGCAATGGAGAAAACGCCAATACCGGAGTCCGAGTACTGGATCATGCACTTTGATGGGTCCAAAATGAAGGAGGGCGCTGGAGCTGGTGTAGTCTTAAAATCTCTTAAAGGAGACACAATGGAGTATGTATTACAAATACACTTCAACGCCAGCAATAACGTGGCAGAATACGAAGCTCTGCTTCATGGCTTGCACATTGCAAAAGAAATAGGGGTTAAACGCATTCTGTGCTACGGCGACTCGGATTTGGTACAGCATCAGCTTAACCAAACCTGGGAAGCAAAAATCCCTATAATGGCCGAATACCGGAGAACGGTGGACGAGTTCGCCATTTGTTTTTTCGGATTCGAAGTACTCCACGTTAAAAGGGAGGAAAATTGGAACGCGGATGCGTTAGCCCGCATGGGGTCAGAAAGGGTAAAAATATTACCACCCGGAGTATTCGTCCAGCATTTGTACGAACCATCCATAAAAGGTGGAGATATCGATTATCCCCTGGCTTTCGAGTCAATTGAAGTCATGTTCGTCAACCCGGATTGGACAATTCCATATTTAAACTTTTTAGTCGATCAGAAGTATCCGGAAGGAGCAGACGAAGTCTTGCAAAGACAAATTCAACGTCGATGCAAAGGATACACGTTAATTGATAATTGCCTGTATAAACGCAGTACTTCCGGAATTTTTCTGCGGTGTATTTCACCAGAAGAAGGACGAGAAATCCTGCAAGAAATCCATGCCGGGGATTGCGGACATCACGCTCAATCAAAAAGCATAGTAAAAAAAGCATTCCGTGCTGGGTTTTTCTGGCTAACAGCCAAGACAGACGCTGAGCACATAGTCAACACATGTGCAGGGTGTCAATATTACGCCAAGCAGACTAATATGCCGGCCCAAGCACTCAAAACTATCCCAATTACATGGCCGTTTGCGGTCTGGGGGCTAGATATGATGGGACCGTTCAAAACTGCGCGAGGCGTACTTACACATCTACTTGTAGCTGTGGATAAGTATACCAAATGGGTGGAGGCCAAACCCATCAAAAAGTTTGACGGTGTAACTGCCAGGAATTTCATCATTGACATAGTCATGAGATACGGCGTTCCACATAGCATAATAACCGACAACGGGACAAATTTCTCTATTGGAGAGTTGGCAAAATATTGCCGACAAACGGGAATTCGCCTAGATCTCGCATCTGTGGCACACCCGCAATCCAATGGACAGGTTCAGAGAATGAATAGCTCAATCCTGCAAGGAATACGCCCAAGACTCGAATCTCCTCTTCACAGAGCAGCTGGAGCATGGGTAGAAGAGCTACCTTCCGTGCTTTGGAGTATTCGAACGACGCCAAATAGGTCAACTGGGCAAACCCCGTTTTTCCTAGTTTATGGTGCGGAAGCTATTCTTCCAACGGACATGATCCATGATAGCCCAAGAGTGCAGGATTTCGATGACTCGGATGCCGAAGAAGCACGACAGGATGCCGTCGATTTTAGAAGAGGAACGAGAGCTTGTGCTCCAAAGATCCGCCATCTACCAGCAAGGTTTACGACGTTATCATAGTCGGAAAATCAGGCATCGTTCTTTTAAAGAAGGTTACCTAGTGCCGAGATTGGTACAACAAAGGAAGCACAAATTGGCCCCAGTATGGGAAGGACCATTTTTCATTAGTAAAGCCATGAAGAATGGATCATACTATCTTGTCGATATTCGAGATACGGAAGATGATCCCGAGAAGCCGAATCGCAAAAGAAAGAGAAAGATAGATGATGAACTAGGAGAGACAAAGAGGCCTTGGAGTATACAGCAGTTACGTCCCTTCTATACTTAGTTCAATTTCTATGTAAACATCTTTGGAGATCATGAAATAAAGTTGTCGGAATTCTGATATCCATGTTTTTACAAGTGCATTATAGTACAAAGCATGATTCCACCTTATCTATTTCCCAATGATCTTACAAAATACTCAATGTTAACCCGAATTGTGTCTACGTGCTCGGTGTTTAAAAACTGAATGATTTTCAGCCTGCTAACGGCTAAAGGAAACTTGCATTGTGCCTGCGTGCCCATGTTTCATTCAAAAAATTCCTTACTTTTCTCTAAGTATTATCTGATTGTTTATGTGTTGGGTCACTGGAGCTAGTTAGTAAAAATGCCTTTAGTATGATCCATGTTTCCGAGTTTAAACTGATTGGTTGTACCCAGTTACTCGTCATGATGATTCACAGTACTATTGAGCCATTTCAAACACTAAGGACAGTTAAAGCATATAAGCCAGAGAACTAATAGATAAAGGAATACTAAAACCCGAAAACCTTGCAAGGAATCTCATAATTAAAACTGCAAAAGGCGGAGTTCTTGTTTATACAAAAGGAATAGAAGCATTACAATATGAATTACATTGTAAAAGTGCAGTAATGCTCCTATTGTCTACTTCCACCATCCAGGTAAAAGGGCAGCCCTTCAAGCATCCGAGTCTTCTTCGCTGATGTCATTCTCGGGGGCTTCGGGGGTCTCCTCTTCTGGATAGGTGATGGAGATGTTCACCATGGAGGCAATCTTGGTGGCGTGGCCTTTGATTTCATCAAAGATGGTGGTTCGCTGGTTTTCTGTGTATCCTTGAGGGATACCGGACGCCACGCGCCAAGACTTTGCACCAGGGTAGTGCATACGCATAAGGCCGAGTGCCATGCGTGCACCACCCCGTGCAGCGGAGCGTAGGATGGACTCCCTGGACTCCGCCACCTCCAAGATGGCACCCGGAAGTTTATAAACTTCCGAGAATTCTATGGTACTTGTGGGGAGGAACTTGCTGATCAGTTGCATCCCAGCATCCCTGATCGCATTCCATACCTTCCCAAATGCTCGGATTTTTTCAATACGAGTAAGAGCTGGATAATGTCCTGTTTCGTCAGAACGAGCCTCAAAAAAGGTTAGACGACGAAACAGAGAAAGAAAGCAAGACATAGATGAATCGGTAAATGAAATAAAACTTACCGAGAACCTTGTCAATTTCGGAACCTTCGTCTAGGCGAAGGAATAAGATACTTTCCAAGTCTTGGATAGTGGACTTATCATTCTGCGCCTGTTCGGAAGCCTTGGAACGTGCAATTCCAAGGGCCAGATTGCTGGCTTCCAGATCTTTTTGAGCCTTCATAAGCTGCCTATGAAGGTCCAAATTTTCCTTACGGAGAAGTTCGGCCTTGCCGACATCTTTGGCTACTTCCTTGGCTTTAGCCAAAGCAGCTGGAAAGCAAGGAAAAAATTCCGAGTTTAGAGATATCTCGAGAAAGTACTTATTGAAATCCGGATAAAACAGAATAAAGCATACCTGTTGTTTCCGATAGCTGTAGCTGAGCTGATGCCAGCTCATTATCCTTAAACTTAATAATAGATTGAAGGGTTTTCACCTCTTCATTCTTGACGTTAAGTTTATTAAAAAGTTCCAAGTTTATTACATCAGCAGTATGCTGAAAAGCGGAAATAAAAGCCAAACGCTTAAGTTAGATCAAGCGTAATAAAGAAGCACTAAGGGGAAAGTATGTTTCCAACTTATTGCTTGGGGGCTAGAGATATTACCTGGCTCATTTCCCGCAAGTTTGACAAAGTCTCGTTGAATTCTTTTGCATATTCAGAAAAAAGAATCCCAACGTGATGAAGGCCATCTTGTATGACCTGACGAGGTGAAAATACGAAATCGTTTTGGATAATCAGCCCGCCCTGTGGCCAAGGGCGAATTAGGGGAGCAGGAGCGAAGAATTTCTTAGCTTCTGGACGGATATATCCGAGTTCATCGAATGGTTCTTCCTTTATCCGGATATTACTGTTTAAATTGGGAATAGTTTCCGCCCTTTCCCTCGCACCCATGGAAGGTGCAACAGGCTGGCTGGATTGCCGAAATTGGTTATCCGGGTTCACGGTTTTACACTCCTTGCCAGACATAGCAAAAGGAGGTGAAGCTGCAACAGCTTTATGTTTCTTCAATTTCTTTGTCTTCAAAGGAGTTGGAGCAAGGTTGAAAAGAGAATGTCCGAGATATAAATATATCGAAGAACCAGAGGGGAATGACGATTAAAGAAGCTCCAGCAGAATACCTGGATGTGGCGACGGGAATCCCGTCAAAAGTTATCGTTTCCTCAAAGGTTACCTGCCTTTTGCGTTTCCGGTCGCCGTAGAAGCTGGCATGTAACGCGTTAAGCTTGGCGTCGGAAGCAAGATCAGCTCCCTCAAGTTTGTCGAACTAGGGAAGTAGCAACAATGCGTTAAAAGTCAGACAAGAAGATTAATCCGAGAAAAGCCCAAAAACAAGGAAAATATAAATACCTTGGGGACTGGATTCTCCACATGGTATATTGCCTGACTTTCTACGTATTGATCGCACGTGGCGACCAGTTGGTTGAGTCGCTTTATGAAATCCTTTTTGGTATAGGACTTGTCCGTCCCCCTCATACTATCTTTTGGCCCTTCGTATTCGCAAAGGAGCCGGGAACGAAAGGAAAGAGGTTGAACACGGCGTCCAAACCAACATAAAACAGTATCCTTTCCAGTTAAGGGAGGCTGGGAGGAAGTAAGCTTGGCAATACGCCGTTTTATCTTCATCAGGTTTTCCGGCAGTGTCTGCACTGCTTCAGCTGCCCAACTCTCTTGAGGAGAGGCGGCGGAATTAACGAATGAAGGAACCCCGCTTTCCTTACCAGGGAATGGGACGTCCTGATGATAAAAGAAGGAACCCATCCAAGATTTGACGGGTTCCGATGTTTTTATCTTTGGATACCAGTCTTCCCTATACCTCCGAAGAGTGAAAGAAATAGTTCCGCAGATGGGAGAAATACCTTCTATGAGGTTATGCTTCACTTCAAAGCAATATCGCCAAAACTCTAGACTAGGTGCTATTCCTAAATACCCTTCAAAAAGGGCTTGGAAACTAGCTAGATAGAGGATGGAGTTTGGAGAGATGTTGTGTGGTTGAACGCCGTAATAGTTGAGGACGTCCAAGAAAAAGGCGGAAGGCGGTAAACCCATACCTCTCGCGATGTGAGAAGTAAGGAGAATGCGTTCCCCGTCTTTGGGTGCGGGCTCGAGCTCACCTTCCGAGTTCCGCCATTTGCCTTTGACTATTAGCCCTTCCCTTTCCATTTGTGGAAGAAGGAAAGGAGGCATATCGCTCGGACTCCAGTTTCCGACAAATTCCATGTCCTCGTCAGCTCCGGCGGCGAGTTCGTCGCCAACGAGCGTGACCTTCTCCTCCGCCGTCTCGGGAGCGAACGACGGAGAGAGCGCGGAGCTCGAGCCCGCAAGATCCGCGGAGGTGGAAGGATTCCCTCCGTCCGCTGCGGTGCTCGCAGTCTTCATCGGAACGTCATCGCCGGCGCGCGTCGGGGAATCCAACTGAGGATCCATAGTGTTGATTATGTCCTCGATGTCCTGCGCAACGGTGCGTGCGGGCGAAGACGGCGAAGAGGCCATTTGGTGGCGGCGCTGGCTTGCCTCCGGTGAGGTTCTGGGCGCGGTGTGCGTTCGGAACTGTTTTTCTGCTCGAGAGCTTGGACGCGATAATGGCGTTGGAAGTGAGAGCGGAAGGTTTACCAGGAGGACGAAGAAGGCTATTTATAGTCGGAAATCCGTCACGGTACGTGCTAACGGCTCTTTTGACCGTTGGATGATCAACGCTTGTCGCTCGCCGGAAAATCCGGGAAATGAATCGACAGGGTGATTATGGCTATCTCCTCGTTTCCCGCGAGAATCTGTTAGAGATATGTTTCTGGGTTTCCCACTCAAAACCCAAACATCCCATATGTCAGCAGGATTAAAGTGCTGGCGTAGGAGGTTCCTTCTCCGCGAATGATCGTGTGAGAAAAGCCGAATTTTCAGGATTCCGAGTTTTACGTTACCATCTCTTTTCAAAGAAGAATAAGAAGAATCAAGACTGCTGGCCCATATTTCTCGGACAATATACATTTGGCGAAAGACGGCGAATCAGAGTTTTAATCCTTCTTGGGGGCTACTATCGGATATATACTGAGAAGGGGTATATCAGATGGTAGTCATAAGTGCCGGATTACCAGGGTGGCCTAAGTGGTAGTGGGCTATGGTCCATTGGGTGGCCCAGTAAGCTGACGCACAGAAGTCGGATTCTAGAAGGACCCGGATCACGGCCCACGTGATCTGGCTTGGAGGAGAAGACGGATTCCTTACTTTCCAAGTTAGAAGTTACCGTAGTCTTCTAGGTTTCCTACTCTGTATGCCCTAACCCGGCTATTATATAAAGCCGGACGGGAGATAAGATAAAGACAAGAAGCTATAGGCTAACTCGCCGGGAAGTTGATCCTCAGCGAATAGCTAAACCTAACCTCACATTGTAATTGTATACACAGGCTTTAGTCCTGATTAGTGAGATTGCAGGAGTAGGAACGTCGTATTATCACGACGTACCGAACCTGGGTAAATCCTGTGTCTTTGCTTACAACGCGATCCTGTTACCCCACGTCTCTACCCGTAGTCTCATGGCACCCCCGTCTATGAAAACTACTACGATGTCTCGACAAAAGGTGTAACGCGGAGCGCCAGAAATTTGCCGAAAAGGAAATGAATCAACATTTCGGCAAAACATTGGCAACTCATCCTCATGGCAACACAATAAAATGAAAAAAAGATCAAGTTCTCATCCACCGATCAATCCCACACACCTATTAAGATGACACACAATGAAAAATATATAGACGCGATGACGACGTCGAAGATCACCGGAGAGACGACCGATAAGAGAGTGATAGATCTAGAAGTAGCTAGTGGTGCATTTGTGGTGAGATCTAGTGTCCGGTTAGTAGATCTAGTGGAGAGATTTGGAAGAGGGAAAGTGGGGTAGCATACTAGCTAAAATATAACAAACATGATTGGTTAAATTAGCTGAAAATGGTGGAGGGGTGTGGGGGATTGAGCTAGGAGCACTAATGGGTCGAATTTTACCCCAGGCGAATAATGTTTAAAATGCGCCTGCGCTAGGGGTTGTTACCCCAGGCTAAATTTACCACAGACGCTTCTGTTGCTATTCGCCTAGGGTAAGTGTTCTACCCCAGGCGAACCAGTATCAAATTCGCCTGCGGTAGAGGCACAGTGCCAGGGGGTGGTGGTGGGTGCCCTGCCACACTTTACCCCAGGCGCATCTGGAACTGGTTCGCCTGGGGTAACACACTTACCCCAGGCGCATAATATGAGTGTTCGCCTGCGCTAAGTAGCCCAGACGCATAAGATTTTCTGTCCGCCTTTGGTAAGTTGTGCTGCTATAAGCATTTCTCTAGTAGTGTCAGGTTTAATTTTTTTACGAAAGTGGGAACAAACATGGTCTCCTCGTTGGCTACTAAGGTGAGTAGGCCGACACAAATTTCTTTTATTCATGGGAGAAATATCTTAGAAGGAGTGGTAATTTTACATTAAACTATGCATGATCCTAAGAGGAAATATTTAGATGAGGTGCTTTTCAAAATTGACTTTGAAAAGGTTTATGATAAAGTAAAGTGGTCGTTTCTGCAACACACACTCGGCATGAAGGGTTTTGACCCTAAATGGTGTGAGTGGGTTAGTAGGTTTGGTCCTGAAGTCGAAGAAGAGTTGGGCGATTCGAGCAAGAGTTGGGATTCACCTATGGACATACTCATGCGCCTTGTTGAGAGCAACACCGAGATGATTCGTAACCTAAGTTTCCAAATTGAAGAACTCGAGGCAATGATTGAGAAGCTTATTGAGGCCCTCTAAGCACCACAGAAAATCAAGTTTAATCATTATGGGTAATAGGCACCCCTTTCCTTGTTCCAAGCTTGGGGGGAGCTGCCCCGGTATCACTATCTTTTCTTTTATTATTAGAGTCGTGTATTATCATGGTTAGGGAGGTTATCTTATAGTATGGTCATTTGCAAGTTGGGTTATCACACCTTTATAAGTGAAGCTTTGTATCTGTTGGTGTGAGTTTGCCTATGATAAAATATTGGTATGAATTCTTCTTCTTACATAGTTGCACTTATGTTCTATTCATGGAAAATTTTCTCGCATTCTTGTCTTGTGTTTAGTACTAATCTCATGTTGGGTATAGTAGCAGAAATTTATTGAGTATTGGCAAACATAGCATTGGTCATAGCAACAACACTTAGAGACTTAGAACAGAGAAGAGAGGTTTCATATGCAGATACATTACCCCATAGATCTTTTATGCCTGCAAAACCTTCATGTTAATGTTCTTGTGATCTATGTGTTATGATGACAAGGAAGGCAATTGCAAATTGAAATACCTCATGTTTTATATCATTGCATGGTTTTATATATCTGTTTGCATCTCTCAACTTTGTATGTTTTCTACAAAGACTTTGCTAGGAAAAAACCCTGTATTGAGTATGATCACTACTCGTGCATCCAAAACTTGAACCAAAAGCCTTCCGCAAGTGTCCACCATACCTTCCTATATGTGGTATTTCACCGCCACTCCAAGTAAATTTCTCGTGTGCTACCTTTAAAACCTTCAAAATATCAAAATTGTTTTGTGTCCCTCCTTGAGCTCATGAGGAAGTAGTTTGATGTTTATCATGTCTTATGTCAAGCAAGGTTCTTATTTCTTATTTCACCCGATGAGTATGGAATCAGTGCTCATCTAAAAGTGCAAGAGAGCTTGTGACAAATAATATAATATAAAAAGGCACCTCCCCATGGTTTGATGAAAGCTGGTGGGTACCTGTGGATATGGCTAGCCCTGGTTTATGAAAGGCATGTGGAGGGAAGTGCCAACCTTAATAAAGAAACGGAAACCGCTCTCAAAAGTCTAAACACCTTGCTTGACATGGGTTATGATAAGTTTTTCACTACCATTCGTTGACATAGACATACATATCTCTCAAAATTACATTATCAATTCATCTGTTTTATTAATATAAAAAGCTTTAACACATGAGTAATCCCTGCTTCCCTCTGCAAAGGGCCCTTCTTTACTAATAAGATTGAGTCAGTTTACCTATTCCCTCTATTATCTACTAGCAAACTTATGATGTTGAACTGAGATGCATTCTTTTATATGTCCACGATGATATTTAACCATGTTTTATTGCAGTTGACATTACCATCATGGTAAATAAGTTCAAAGTTGAGCTTTGCTAACTAGCATCTTCCTTTGTGTTAGTTGTTTTCACCTCCTTTATTAAGAACATAATCCTTGAAAGTTTTCTATTCATGAAAAGACTTTGTGATAATTGAAGTATGTGTTATTTGCTTAATAGCTCTGACATAGACTCTTCTTGAAAGATAAAATTGATATGATAGTTGTTTTGTGACAAATAACACAGTTTGCTATAGCTGAATTTGCACTCACTTTACCTTTATACGATTCAATCATTACTTCTCTTTGAGAAGCATTATCGGGAAAGATTGTTGTATAGAATTGTTAGTGTTTATTGAGTAATTGATGATTCTTCATGTTTGTATTCTTCATTATCAACATTTCACGTCATAAAATCTGTGGTCATGTTTTTCGAGCTCGGTTTTCGCTTGGGGACAAACAGAGTCTAAGCTTGGGGGAGTTTATAAGTACATTTTGCATCACTATTTTGTATGATAATTTTCCATTATTCATTGATATTTTCCCTATTAGAGCACTACACTTATGTTATTTTGTTGTTTTCTCTGTGTTTTATAGTTTTACGGAATTATTTATCAGAGTGAGAAAACAGTTGGAAAAAGCACAGGGGCATATTCTGGACGGCAGAAAAATTAGTCAAACAAGGTTTCATCAGAAATCACCGGGGGAGCCCGGTAGGCTGCTAGAGGGGAGCCAGCGGCAGCCAGCGCCTTCCAAGAGTGGGATCCCTCTTGGCCATGCATGGTGGGCCCTAGGCACCACTCTAGCTCTCCTTCGGGGTACTAATTACCCCCCCCCCCCCGTGACCTAAAAATACCGAGGAGGCACTTCGTAGAATTTTTTCCACCTCTTAACGACGGAAACGACAAAGAGAAGAAAACACCTTCCCGGCAGGGAGATTCCGCCGGGGAAATTCTCTCCCGGAGTGGGGAATCGTCACCATCGTCACGGTCATCGCACCGGGCATCATCAAGATCATCATCATCGTCATCATCACCCCCATAAGAACCATCATATTAACCATCCACCTCTGTCCCACAGTAACAATTAGGGTTCTATATCGTTGTTTTCCACTAAATCTCTCTCCCGGTTTGATTTACTTGGTTTTAGTTGATGCTTATGAGATTTATCGGTGTTTGCACTTTATGAGAAGATTTTTATTCATCCATTTATCACCTCTGATCATGTACCTTATGATATGTTGTGAATATATCATTTCGTTCTTGAAGACATGGGAGAAATCTAGTTGTTCGTAGTCATGTTTCGTTGATTAATATTTGCTGGTTTGATATTTAAGTTATGTTGTTATTTCTCTAGTGGTGTTATGTGAACATTGACTATATAGAACTCCTCCTTTCAAGGGCCTAGAGGAATGTATTGTGTATTGGATTGCTTATGGTGGATTTCCGGAGTGACAGAAACCTAAACCCCAACTTGCAATACTCCACACATAAGGGAGTAGTAGATATTGCTACGGTTAGATTTATTACTTAATTACTTTCTTGTATTTGCGGATGCTTGCAAGTAGTGTAATTGTAAGTGTGGTTTAGTCTTGGATAAAGAGGTGCACTAGAATAGGTCTACCCACATAACACTTACCAAAACGATAAAGATAAATCAACGGCGTGTGATGAAAATAACTAGAAGAAACCTCACTTGTGTCCTCAAGAACGTTTTAGCCTTTATAAGAAGTACCAACGTTTGTGCTAAAAAGGATTGGGACACATGCAACAACTACTTACCTTTACTGTTATTTACTTGTTATCTATTTATTACAAAATCCCTAAAACAATGTTTCTCCAGTGTTTACAGCGAAACCTTGATCCAAACTATTTATCAATACTTTCTGCTCTTTGTTGGGTTCGATACTCTTATTTCTCGAACAAGCTACGGTCGATCCCCTACACTTGTGGGTCATCACTACACCATATAAAAAATCTTGCATACTATCCGGTAAAAATGAAAAAACAAATTTATAATTACCCTGTTATAGTGTAACATTTGGAGGACCTCGTCACGTCCATATCGAACCAGTCCTACATGTTTCGTACGGTCAACGATTATAGTGACAGTAATACTAAAACTACTGATAAAATATTGACGGCGTGTTTCAACGGTATATCAATTTGGTGTATCCATCGTTATTATTGTCCAACAAATCTGATCTCATATATTATCATCAAAATCCTTGCCACATAGTCAGGAAACCGGTACTATCAAATAATACATGAAACAATCATAGAGTCATAGCTAGGGATTACTTTGGTGTTTATAGTCCACACATGTATTAGGGTTTTCCTCCAAATAATCACTATATGGGACTAACATAATTATAACATAGAACATAAACTTAATCATGAAACATAAATATGAATAATAATCCTTTTATTATTACCTCTAGGGATTTTTTCTCCAGCTCATCAATCTGAGGGCCGAGAAACATTGCTTCGACCTATATAAAGAGAGTAAAATCTAACTGTGGAGGCCCCCAAGCATTATCACAAATTTTATGCCGCCCTGGGTGACATTTCCACGGTGGAGGGCACATCTACAATAAAAATGAGTCATGGAGAAATACGACCAAAGGATGGTGCTCCCCTTGTCTGGCCGGCTGCTACGAGGCTACCACCCCAATTGGGCCGCCACTGGTCTGCCCCTCTCACCGTGACATCATGTTAAGCACCATCTCCTTCCTCTCTACGGTTGTCCAACACTGTCCAATAAAATATTTGTACTCGGCTATGTGAATATGATGTCTAATTTTATAAATTATGTACCAATGATCTATTACATCTCTCTTATACGTTTGAGTATTTCCTTTTTTTCATATGGTTAATTGGTGACATCTCTATGATTGATTTCAGTTGTATGTTATGTTATTGTCCTTTGGTTCCCTTCATATGATAGTTGCATGGATCACACCATTGGGTTAGTAGTATGTCGAGAAATATATAATTGGATACTAGAGTGGCAGAATACCTTTCCTCTTTATAATGATTTAAGCATATGGGAATGAAAGGGGACTAATATATCTGAAGGATATGGTTCGGTTTTACCTTAATAAATATTTTAGTATATGTGAATGCCCGCTGATGGTTCCAATCATAAGTACATGTAATCAATGTATTTTGCACGCGTGTTTGCACGGTTAGTCAATTTAGTCATGATCACTAAAATATTATAGATTTCTTACTTTGTAACTATATGCCAATAATCCTAGGTAATCCAACTATCTTCTTACCTCTCTACACATGGTGGCCGCAGTTGTTACAAAATGCTTGAAAAAAAAGAACTATCTAGATTGGATCCACTTTAGCAATGTTTATACTGAACCAGTATTGCACCCCAAGGGATAATTCGAAAACCCTTCATGCATGCCCCAAGGGTGTTCTCACAAGTACTATTCATTTTCTTTTGTACCACAATGTCATTTTCTCTTACATGTATTATTGCAATAAGTGGGAACTAAGTATATTTGTTTCATTGGCTATGATATAAGTGAGGAAATGTATTATCTTTTTTCTACATCATGGGCACGTGGCATAAGCCAGACTGTGGCATGCAACAATCAATGCAAACGAGGAAAGATAAAACACCGTTACTCATGCAACAAACATCGTACGCAGACGAACATCTAGATCCGTTATAGATTAGTTTTTGGATAAATGGAGCTTTTATTAATTAGCGTAACTATTACATCCAACCTCTGCATATCGAAGATGCACACAACCGAAAACAAACCGAACACGAGTGATGAGGCGATTACAAAAGAAAGTGAAAACTCCTAAGGTGTTGGGGGTCCAATCCGCAAATTATGCTGTCACCCATGCTGGGATAAAAAGTCCCTCGCCGTATCCTCCAGTCTAGTACACACCTCCAAAAAAAGATCCCGGTGCACCATACGCTGCAGCAGTACCCAAGTATGAAGTATAGCTGTAGTTCTGAAGATAATCTGGAGAATAATTTTTATCATTAAAACCTTTGTCATTTCTACAAAGCCACAACGACCAAATCATGGCAAGTGATGCAATCCTAATAAGTGTCTTAAACCTTTTATCCACACCGTTAAGCCAACTCCCAAAAATATTGGTGATGCTTGACGGTGGATACAAGGTAGAACCTATCTGAATGATCGACCATATAGAACTAGCAACTGTACAGTCGAAGAACAAGTGTTTTATAGTCTCGTCTTTGTGACAGAATACACACTGTCTACTACCATGCCAATTGCGTTTTGCAAGGTTATCTTTAGGTAAAATTACCCAGTGACGAAGATACCATGCAAAAACCTTATTTTTGAGTGGTATCTTCATCTTCCAAATTTTCTTGTTATTATCTATTGGTCTGTCCGGTTGTATAAGTGCTTCATACATCAAGCTCACCGTAAATTTACCATTTGAGTGTAAATTCCGTCTGAACTTGTCCACACCCTCTGTCAGCTCCACTACCAACAATCAATGAACTAGTTCATTCCATGCTAACATACGGGGCTCAACCAGGTCTCTCCTGAACGTCACATTTGGTGGGAAATTTTCCAACACCTTAGCAATAATATCGCTTTTGTGTCGTCCAAGGATTATGTGTCGTCCAAGGACTATGTTGTATAAAGCTGGATATTGTTCTCGGAGTGTGTTATTACCTAACCACCTATCCTTCGAAAACCTTATCTATGAACCATTTTAATGGAGAATGAACCTAATGGGAAGAAGAATTTCTTCGTTCCCATTAGACCAGCCCAAATGTGTGAGTCTCCTGATTTCCATGAAACCTAGGAAAACGATCTTGAGCCTATATATACTTTCTCCTTAGAATAGTTTGCCAAATCCCATTTTCAGTAAGTAGCTTGAACAAGCACTTATCAAGAAGAGCTCTATTCTTGACTTGAAGGTCATGAGTCCCCAGACCACCATGGTCTTTAGGGCGGCACACTATATTCCATTTGGCCAATCGGTACCTTTTCTTCTCACCATCCCCTTGCCGAAAGAATCTTGATCGAAAATAATCTAATCGATACAAGACCCCTTTTGGTAGTTGGAAGAAGGAAATCATATAAAACACCATATTACTTAGGACTAAATTGATGAGAACCAAACGCCCACCCAAGCATAGTAGTTTCCCTTTCCAACTACATAGCCTCGCTTGAAGTCTTTCCTCAACATCCTTCCATTGAGAAATCGTTAGCCTCATGAAATGAATCGGGATGTCTAGATAGCTAATAGGAAATTGACCTTGACCACATGCGAAAAGCTCAGCGTAAGGCATCACCTAAACAAAACAATTCACTTTTATGATAGTTAATATTTAGACCAGATAGCTGTTCAAACGCTGAAAGAATCAGTTTCAGGTTCTTCGCTTTTTTCCATGTCATGATCCATAAAGAGAATTGTATCATATGCATATTGAAGGATAGAAAACTCCCCATCCGCTAGATGAGGTATTACCCCTTCAATCTGACCCTCAAGTTTGGCCCGCTCAATGATTATGGCTAACATATCCGCCACTATATTAAATAATATATGTGATAATGGATCGCCTTGCCGTAACCCTTTTTTCGTTTGGAAGTATGAACCAATTTCATCATTGACTTTGATAGCCACACTTCCCGCCGAAACAAAGTTACATATCAAAGAACGCCACTCTTCGGGCAATTCTTTCATCCTAAGAGTTTGTTGAAGAAAAGACCACTTGACTTTATCATAAGCCTTCTCGAAGTCTATGTTTAAGATTACTCCATTCATTTTCTTACGGCGCAACTCATGGGCTGCTTCATGTAAGACCACAACACCATCCAGGATGTTACGTCCTTGCATAAATGTTGTCTGAGTCGGTCGGACCACATGATCTGCAACCGTATTAAGCCTTATTGTTGTGGATTTGGTAAATATTGTGAAGAAACCATTGAGAAGGCAGATAGGTCTCTACTGTTGAATCCTATCCGCTTCGTTAACCTTTGGCAACAAAATTATCTCCCCAAAATTAATGCGAAATAGCTCCAACTATCCAGCATGCAAGTCGTGGAACAATTCGAGCAAATCCACTTTAATCACTTCCCAAAAATGCTGATAAAACTCAACTGGAAATCCATCCGGACCCGGAGCTTTATTATGTCCCATCAAGAGGACCGCCTTTTTCACCTCCTCCTTGGAATAAGGGGCGGTAAGATAAGCGTTCTTCTCATCAGAAACCTGAGGAATATCCTCTATCTGAGATTCGTCCATTGAGAAATCACTCTCATCGGGCTCTCCGAATAGATTTTTGTAATATCTCCTGATGTATTTTTTGAGTCGATCATGACCTTCAATCATGACCTCCTCCTGGTCTAGAGAATGGATAAGTTTCTTCCTATGTCTGCTATTAGCAAGACTATAGAAGTATCTCGTATTCGAATCTCCCTCTAGTATGGATTGGGTCTTTGATCTTTGATACCACCACTTGATCTCCTCATCATGGAGGATCCCCACCATATCCGCATTGGATTGTTTTTTTTAACTCAATATCATACGTGGACAGTGGTTTCCATTCCCCAAGAGACTCCGGATAATCAATAATCGATGACAACATCGGCCACAGGCTTAAGTGAATCACCATTTCCATAGAATCCTCTCGAGGGGCGACGGAGCATTTTTCCGTTGCCGAAGAAGATTTTCAACGGTGCTCATAGAGTGGCTCTGAACTAGCGGACGTTAATCTAAACAAAGCCCCTAACAGGGCAAAAGCTTGCCTTTCCAATTGCTGAGTTTTCCTTCAAAATGATCCTCTGTCCATATCCACTCCTTCCTTAGGAGCTTCCGATGGTTAATCTACTTGGATATACAGTACATTTTAACGATGCAACCTGCAAAAAAATCTGTTTACTAAAAATAGGCACACAACCTTATTTTTATTTCATAATATATGTTTGATAATACAACACTTAGAACAGATGATTACACTTTTATACATGGTGGCAAAAAAAAAACACGGGAAAGAGTTGTCAAGTCATTAATTTTCAGCAATTCTAAACATACATCGTCGTATGTGGAACGAATGGATGATGATGGATAACACAACCAATGTAATAGGTAGTATAATATAACGGCCAGGCACAACCATACATGGGGCGAGGTAATGATTTTGAATCTTAGCCCAGCTTAGTGTGTCGTCCAGTGATATTCTTTCTGCTTTCCAAGAGACTGAAGATGACGATGTAGGGCCAGAACAGGTAGACAATGTTGGCTACGAATCTAGTCAATAGTCTCAGCAAACGCCCGCCGACTGACCTCCATCCCGTGTTCCTTTTCAGCTTGACCCATCCCCTCTTAAAAACAAGTGCCGTGTCGGTCAAAATCGCCCTCAAGAACCAAACTGCGTCCAGCAGCGCAACCACTGTCATGGTGCAGGATACCATGGCTTCCCTGTGGTCCACTGGGTCAAGCAGCACATATAGCGCGAAGGCGAAGGCGGCGCAGAAGCTCCGGGCTGCGCCGATGAGCAGCGCTAGAGAGAAGGACACCAGCTCTATCCGTTTCTGTATGTCGAGCGCAGCTACCCCGGTGTAGATGAGGCTGAAGGTGGCTAGAGTCGAGCAGATGAATGCCAAGGTGTTGGAGATGACGAACCCGTCGAAAGTGTAGTAGTATCCCCCGGCAAGCTTGCCGCCTGCAGCTTTGTTTTTGTCTTGGCTGGGCATTGTGAAGGCTGCAGCAAACGTCGCCGTGGCCACGAGCACAGACCCAATGCCCACAATTTGTGCGAAGCTTGTTATTTTATGGTCCTCACCGCTCTCGACATATTTATCTTCCAAGACGCGCTGGTCGCGTCGGAGGTTGCCATTCTGAGCGTTTGCAAAGGTTAGCGACCCAAGTATCCTACGGCGTGCATGCTGCATCAAAATAAGATGATTAAGCTCTAAGTTTTCAAAGCAGGCTACATTAATTGCTAAACCACAATACATATTGTATGTACTGAGCTTGCATTGCAAGAACAAGCATATATAAATTCATGATAATTTACGTACCATTCCAAAATTAAACCCCGAAGCCGAAGGAGCTTTCTTCTCGGCAATATCCATGGGAGTTTCTCCGTCCTCATTTGGTAAATTTAAGACAACATGTCGGTTCCATATGAGTGTTCTGAATATATCCCAGTTCCCTCCAAGGACAGCTAGGTGCAGGGCAGTGTTCCCGTTCTTGTCCTGTATATTCACAATTGACTTGAACTCTGATGACCTGTTGCACACAAACCTAACGACGTTAAGCCGCTCCATCTTAACAGCGACATGAAGGAAGGTCATTCCCTTAGCATTACGCAATCTGGCACACCCAGGAGGGCAAGAACTGAGCAAGATGATAATAGGCACCAAGCTCCCTGCCGAGGCAGCGACATGCACCGGAAACAACCCCTCCTTGTCAGGCTGAAATGCCGAAGAAGGATTAGCTCTTGCTAGTTGGATAATTGGATGTTTCCTCCAAACAAAGAACTTATCCAACCACTTTGTTGGGACTATATTATAGAAGAGGCTGAAGGAATTCATCTCGAGACTCCTGTTGACGAATGCGAAAAGGAAAAACTCTAGAGAGGGGTCTTCTGCTGATGCAGCCAAGTGCATTGGCGTGCTCTCACACCAATCCCGTTGTTCGACGAGCTTCCTCGTTTTTTCCATGTTTGTCTCGTTCCACGCAAGCAAATCCTTTGCTATCCCTACAGTTGCCGTTATTCATGTTAAACAGTGCTATATTATTTTGAAATTAAAAGGCAATACAAGTGCGTTTTGGAAGAAATCACACATACCAAATTTGTTTTTACTTTCTGGCAAAATTGCAAATGACATTATCATTTTTGAAGTCTTTCACTCTTATCTTAATATTTAATCAAAATATATTGGAAATTTAGACTATTGCTAGTAAATATGACATAAGTAAATACATCACTAACAGATTGGTATTCATACATATGTACATTCTTTTGTAGGTATTCTTTTTTTCCAAGCATTCTTTTGTAGGTATTCACGTGTTCTTGCAGAGTTAGATGGGTTAAGGCCATCTAATCTTGTTCCTCTCTTAAACTAATTTCTTCAATAAAGGGACATATATTATTTTCGTACTACAATAATGTATTGCTATTTTAAACAGAAAATAGGCATGTTAACTCAAAAGGATATGAACAATATATGACTCTTCTCAAAATGTGTATTTTCTGTATTCATTCATATGCCATAAAATTTGGAGAAAATAAAAGAAATGAGAACTCTTATTTCACTCTTTTTGAACGAATTAGCTCTTTCTAGACCTATTTTCAACAACCTTTGGTAGCATGATGTAAATGAAAGGAAAACAATATATATGGAAATAATTTATAGCAAGTTCATTTAAAAACTATATTTTTTTTTACCACGAGCTCTCCTTGTTCATCTCATATAAAGAAACAATGTGTCCCACGAACAAAAGTACAAGAGAAGAGCAACCAAACAAGTTCCAGGGTAGTCGGACAACACAAAGGTGTTGCACCACCCACACACAAGCATGCCTCACAAGATCAGGTAGATCATTGAAGATATATGGAAAATAACATGGGATTTGTTTAATATAGAGATATATTTAGCTATAAAAATTATTTTTTTAAGAGATTGTCCGACTAAAAATGATTGACGCAGTCAGATGGAGCCCACCATTTATAGTTAGATACTCTCTTTATTATTTTTTATAAGTTGTACTGCTTTTTTGAAAAGCCAAACATGACTACCTTTGACCAAGTTTGTAGAAAATTTGTATCATGGAATATATTTTCATGTTATTTATTTATCTACTACATATTAAAAACAATATACGGATGTCTGATGGACCCACCACGTTAAGCCACATCATCATAATTATTTAACCTGATAGATCTTAAATTAACCGCTAAGATTTAGTCATGAGATTAAGGTAAGAGGTGTTAAACTTAATGGCACCTGTATATTATTTTTTTACCACTATGCACAAAAGAATTCATTGAATACAATTTCACTAATCTTGCAGCATCAAAGAGACCAGACCTGATAAAAGGATTTCAATTTTTGTTGTCGGTTCATCGTATAACGGTACCACCAGAACCCACAAAGAGGTGCATCGGTTCTCATATACTTAGATTATTTGCACTATCAAAATTTATACTCACACGGAAAAGTGCGCTTAGCTCATTTTAAAAATAGTTTTATATGTTCTACATATGTTTACATTGAAAATAAATAAGAAAAGGAGCCAAAAATAGATTGCATATTTCTATTTAAACTAGCTAGATCAAGAATGAAAATTGAAAGCTTTTTTTTTTGTAGTGATAACCAAAATATCTTGGAGTTGAACACTTTTGATCCTATCAAAGAATTGAATAATATTTAGACATACAAATTTAAGGATGTCAAACCTAGATAAAGCACTCTCAAATTTGTAGTAGTGTTATATTATATGTCCGATAATAATATTGTATGCATTGATGATGATAAATTACAATTAAGTTTCAGCGATTTAGTTAGTTACAAAATATTGAACATTCCAGTAATGTAGTGTACATGCATCAAACTACTACTCTAATTGAACTAAGATGGATAACATGTAGAGTTGAAGCATTCATAAGTACCTGGCTAATATATTCTATATGTATCTAATATTTTTTTTGTTTCTTACAAAGTAAAATACTAGATATGCATTATCTATTCATGGCATCTTTCCTCGCATCTACAATCGACATTGAAGGAACGACTATTTCATCCAATAGCTACATTTTAACATTAAACGCTAACTATTTAAAGTCGATCAATACAATTTGTGAGCAACTCATACATTCAATTCAAGATTTATGTCCTAATACAAACCAATTAACTAGGATGGCCTAGAAAAAAATACATGGCATATTAATTTTTCTTTGAGAAGATGCAACAACTAGAATAAAAATTCTTACTATTTAGTTACGAGCGTACATGTTATGGAGATAAACGAATTTGTGCTAAAATTTATTACTAAAAATTTAACACCTGTTTGATAAATCATCTAAACATCGTCAAACAATTTCTCAAGTGAACTCTATGTATACTAGAACACATCTAATATTATATATCTAATACCGAAGCAGCCGACGGTCTAAATGTGAGCCTCACATATTAATTCAATATCACATGATAACCATTGGATAAAGCACAATTGCGGCGTTAGTAACATCCATTGTCTTTATATAGTGTACAGAACATGCAATGGTTAATAAAATTGCGTGTTCATATATAAGAACCATTCACTCATAAGATTGAAGATGACACAACATGTTTCCATATATTTAATATTTTATTGTGTTGTAGAGTATTGTATTTTTTTGCGTGATGTAATATTTATATCCTGAAACATTTGAGTTATTTCCCTATGACATGTAGCACAAAAAAAAGACACCCTCACATTTATGAGGGTCAGCTTTCTAGTTATTTAAAATGTTAATGTTTTAAAATATTGTGAAAGATAAATGCAATGGTTTAAAAAGAAAATAACTATCATTATTAGATTATGCAGTATATTATAATTTTGCATTACAATAATATTACACTATATACATATCTTTGATGGTGTTTTCTCATCATAACTTGGGTGATATTTAATCATCTATTATATTATTGAATCAGTAGAAAACAAAGCAACCACATCCTAAATTTCTAAATTCTAAATAAATTATAAATTTCCATTCCAAAGCTCACATATCTCATATAAAGCGGCGATTGAATGAGCTAAATCAAACAACCGTTGGCTACAAGGGCAAATAACTATAGATAAAAAACAATACCTCACATTTTCACTTGGTATTTTAAGTAGAATACATTCTGCAATGTGTGTAATCAAAGTTTTCTAACTTCTATATCTATAAATTTAATATTTAATGGGTCATAAATAGTATATTTTTATTAGTATATGATATTTTCCATAACTATCTCTCGTTGTTTTTATACATATGTGCTCAGATGATAAATAATGACCAACGTTGGTTGCTAATATTAATAGAAAAATAACATATTATAATATTAGTTTGAAAATATATCTCCACAAACGCGGAGATAGCCTACAAGTTTAGTTATGACAACAAAAACCATAATCCTAAATGTCTGGAAAGGGGTTTCTATGATACTTTGATGTATGTAACCTATATTTGTTACGAAAATGCCTTCAGTTTATTACAAAAAACCAAAATTGTAATTATCATGTGTTTTTTCCTTCATCCTATCTAAAATAATGCATTAGTAATAAAAAATATATGTTTATTTCGATGTGAATTGCATGAAAAAATGCATGAACATTCATTTCTTTAAAATAGGGGACTAGCATGTACTCATTCCTTTCGTTCTTATAATGTGTTTCGTTATTTCAAAAGTAAAATTTCAGTAATAAGTTAGTTTTTACAATATAATGGTATCTTTATAGTGGTTTTGTAATTTCTATCATTTGATAAATCTAAAATCACGTTGTCGATTTTTTATGATGATGATGATGAAAACTGATAATGGTGACGATGTAGTGATAACAATAGGATTACTTCCATAAAAATAACAAATTTAATATTTCTAATTTTTCTAAATCAATGGCAAGATACCAAGTCTAAATTTTGATTAAGGTTACAGAAAAATATTGAAAAATATACTACCAAATTAATATTAGTAGATTTATCATAAAACATATCTTCATGGTGTATTTATTTGGTATTGTACAGATTGATATTTGTTGTTGTATATATTGGGGCTTCAAACGCAACTAGTCGCTTGTGCGTTTCTATATCTAGAGTTACGCATGATTTCATAAATATGCATCACTCAATTGCCGTCGCATCAAGATCTTATATGCTTGCAGAAACGACCGGCATTTTACAAAAGTTTGTAGTCGAGAGGCACTCAAATACCGCTTTCCCTTCGTTTCAGAATGCAAGAAGTTGTGGAAATTCGCATGTCAAGCAAGATACATATAGAAAACGCTGCATGCCAGCTTCTACTAGATACCATTGGATGTTTTTTTAAACCTAGGCTCACCCCTTTCCATTAAATTGCTCCAACGGAAATACAGAGTACCTTATTACACATATAACAGCAATAAAGGAAGAGAGAAAGGTGTAGCAGACTAGGTAGGAAAACCTGCTATATAGTCTCAGAACTCGAGAACTATATTACGGGGCAAAAAAAAAAATAGCATTGGATGTTGTGTGTTCCTCTAGCGCATGTGAATAAATTTGTTTGGAGATAGGCAAAGAGAAGAGTATATGCAACGGAATAGTAAAATTAAGTGTATTTAGAAATGGAGAGAGCAGTAATAAAGTATATATACTTACAATTGTTGTGAAGAACAGCAGCATGTAAGGCATTTCGTCCTTGGTTGCCGGAGTAGGACAATTCATTGTCACGCTGGTGCAAGTGGCGAGCGATCCGGTGATGGCCCAAGGAGATGGCTAGGAAGAGTGGTGAACAACCGTCCTCCGCATCGACTCGGGCCAGCTCCCTGTCCACCAACATTAGCTCCTTCACCATCTCCATGTCGTCGGAGCCGATCGCCTCATGCAGCGCCGTCCTCCCATCCTTGTTCCGCGCCCCTACCATGGCCTTGGCACTTGCCGCCCCGTCGTCGCGCGCCAGATTGATCAGGCGCGAGACCATGCGCGTGTTCCCGGCGCGGGCGGCGCAGTGCAGCGGCGTGTCGCCGTGCTTGTTGCGCGCGAGCAGCAGCTGCTTGGCCTTGCCGTGGATCACCGTTGCGCTCGCTAAGAACCCATTGCCGTCCCCGTCGGTTGCCACCACATGGAGCGCGGAGTTGTTCTCGGTGGTGACTGCCTCAAGTGCCGTTCCGTAGACGGCCTCCTCGCTCGCCATGGCCGAGCTCACGAGCTCCTTTAGCAGCTCGCTATTGCCGAAGCTTGCGGCCATGAACAGCTCGAGAAGCCAGGGCACGGGGAGGTCTTGCACGTCGACGCCGGCCCCGTCATGATCACTTGCCTTCTTCTCCGGGTTGGAGAGCGGCGCCGAGCTTGTGTGTATCTCCATCTCTATGTGCTGTACTTATTGTCTTTGCATGCATGCACTCGTACAGGTACAACGTCCATCGGTTCATACATGTATATATAGGGACAGTAGCGTGCGAGTTTTATATTCTTCCTTGCGCATGGCACAACTGCATGCCAGACAATATGCCCTTGTAAAGGATACTATGTGCGTACAGGCTGCTGGACAACTGCATGCCAGACAATATGTTCCTGTGACCACCTGCACGTGTTCACAGGGTCGTTCTTTATTTGTATGTGAACAGGAAGGGACGTGCTAACCACAAGCAAACTTTGGTTCCAGGGATCAGTTCACGGAGCAAACCCAACGCCTGGTGGAACTGATTTTGTTCCGCGCATTTGGCCCGTTTGGCGCGGTCCACGGACCAAAAACGGGCCAGACAGCAGATCTGGTCTGCGTCCAAACCAACGGCCCAATTGCTTTTCAAAATTAAAAACACAAAATTTATTAAAAAATTATATATAGCGGGATTTTTATACATTTTTGGGGCGAAATATAGACAATATAAAAACAAAATCCAAAATGGGCTTAGCCGCTGCTGTACATCTATCCCTCCTCCGCCCATCGGTTTCATCAGCTTCGGCCGCCGATGCGCTCGCGACCGCCCCTAATCAAGGATGGTGTAGGGTGGCGTCGCGTAGAGATGCGCCGGTGGCTGATCGCCACGTGTCGGGGCCTGGGACGCCGCAAAGCCAACGGATGTCGCTGGCTTGGCAGGTGGTGGCGCCTGCACCGGAGGCGGTGGCGGAGGTGGAGGCACCATAGCATCGGGCGTCATCTCCGTCGACGAGTAATGGAGCGCACGGGCGAGGTCGGGCCACATCCCGAGCTCCTCCAGGTTGGATGCCTTGACGGCGTGGCGGTACTGCTCCTCCTCCTCCGCCGCGGTCCGGGGTGCCGGAATGGGCTCCTCCTCGGGTGTCGCATTGTCGTTCATGTGAGCGTGCTCGCACCCCCCCTCCTATGGTCCAACCGTCCAGGTGCCTCTGGCCTCGACGACTGCGGCCCCAAGGACACATAGTACTCGCGGCCGTGCCTATCACGGACGGCGCCGTACACGAACCAGCGGTCCCAAAGGCCAATGTCTAGTACGAATACGGGGTCCTCCCGTAGATCCAGCGGGAGGAAAGTGCGCTGGCGCTCAATCTCCTCCCGCCGTTCGCGCGCGTACTCAAGCACGGGGGGACGGGGACCCGCCTCGCGTTGAGGTGCCATTGTGCGGGCAGCTTGACGTTGAGCCATGATACTGGCCGGTTGCGCTGCCAGTACCACATGGCGACGTCGTACTCGACGCGGTGACGCTCTCGGGGGCGGCGAGACGGCCTCGACTCGTGCTCCTTCTTCACCATGGCGCTGGCGAGCTTTAGGGTTTGGTCGGTGCGAGCGGTGCGAGTGGGGGCGCGAGTGAAGTGGCACCTCGATACGGTTCCATTAAGAAGGGCCGGTCAAAGGTAGGCAAAAACCCCGTGCCTATGACAGGTGGGGCCGCGGGAGACGTATTGACCGTGCGCGCGTGGCACGTGGGCCAGGTAGGACGCGGCATTGTTCGCGGAGTCGACCAAACATGGACCCAAGTTGGGCCGTGTTTGGTCAAGAGTTGGCATGTGCCCCACTCCTCGGTCCGTTTGGGGGGCATTAGGATGGAGTTTTCTTTTGACCAAATCCCGGTCTGCGGATCAAAATATCCAAATTGGGGGCGGGGGGAGGGTGTTGGGCTTTGTTCTTAATACCTCCTTCGTTCCGCACACAAAAGCAAATGAAAATTTCCAAAAGTCAAACCACGTCAACTGTGATCAAATTTTATACTTTCTTAACTCCTCCCGTCATGAAAGTGAACTTTCAACTTTTTTTTTAGAAATGAGAGGAATGGCCCCGGACTCTGCATCAAAATGATGCACACGGCCGGATATTCTATATCTAAATAGTAACACCCCATTATCTCATTTCTCTAAACATGCAGCTATTACACCTCATCTTTGTTGCCACCTCAGTTTTTCTGCCCACATGGCTTGCCGCCTTGCCCAGTTCATCCCACAAACTCATTCAGCCTTCCACGTGGTCTTCTTAAGCCACATCACAAGGTTATGTGATAGTGCATGTTAATTTATCTTATCTTTTGTTGTAACGCATCTGTCATCTTCCCTCCCACCAATTCATCATTAATTTCCACGCATCCTTGGAGAGACGCCTGCTCTCCCTTCCCGGTCATGACTCCTCGCATCCTTCTTCCATCTTCTTACGGTAAGCAAGTGCCACCATGTCGGCCAAACATTCACCCTGAGCCTACTGCACCACCACGCATGCCAAACATTCACGATACGCAAGTGCCAACCTCATCCTCGCTCTCCCGAGTCTCGCCCCTTACTGCACTTGGCACGCCCTTTCTCCGGCCACCATCGGTGTCAGAGCATCATCTCCACTGATAGATGCTCCTTGATTCGATGTCTTGCTGGGAAGCCTCGGTTTTATTGCTCCTCTCCCATTGATAAATCAAGAGCAATCAGACCTCTATCTGTCCTTCTAAAACTGCTTTGATGATCTCCCTATTTTGTATTGCAGCGGCAGGTTCCCATTCTGCCACAGCTAACTTGCAGATGGAAAAAAGGCTGGCACATATTTGCGCCAGCTTAATCTAATTTGTACTGCTACGTGATCCCTCTTGGCGATTGATTCTCACTGTAACGGATCCCTCCCTTTATTTTATTTCCTTACGTCCCATAATAAATTCAGGTCACTACGTATCTCTTGGCTGGGTTTAGTTATGGTTTTAACGTATGCATCTTTTCCATCCATTTTTATTTTGTGGTCTGTAGCAATGAACAGAGACCAACACCAGAAGCCATGACGCCCCCATTTATGTATTCTCACCTGTAATTTTGTCTACCTGCGGTACCATTCTTTGATCCTCGAGCTCAAAGCCGACGCTTTCCCATGTGTTAGATCTTCCTGGATGCACACTGCCATGGGGTGGAATAATATTCTGAATGACATTGTTGTCTCTACGAACTATGTACATATTTGTGCAATTTTAACAGGTTGTACAAAATATAAAAAATGTAAGAATATGCAATTCGTTCTTTTATATTCAATTATTTTAGTCTTTGCAAATTCATTTTAATTATTTTAGTCTTTGCAAATTCATTTCAGCATATTTCTTGTTGGATATATCTGTACTTGTAGCTAAGCTCAAAGTCTCACTCCCTTGAGATGCCCTAATTTTTTTATTTGACTTATAACTATATGACTTTGAGCAAAATGTTCCGCAACAACACGAGGGCATCAAGTATTTAAAATGTTCAAGGCTTCATGTGTAAATAAATTAATGCAATCATAGAAATATCTGAAGCAATGCCAACAACAAGAAGAAAAAGCTAAGGGCATCCGTAATGTATATGGTCTAGTTTTGCCATAAACTGGGACCCACTTATCTTATGGAATTTCTCACAATGTATAAGGTGATGTTTAGTCATAAGGCAGGACCCATATGTACTATTGGTATGCACACATATGTGAGGGAGAGAAGAGAGAAATAATTTTTTATTGCTTGTGGACAACCCATAAGTTTGAGGTGCACCTTAGCCTTATGGATAGGTTCATTTTTATCCAAAATGTATAAGGTCAACTTAAAACATGTCACATATGTTGGAATATTTGGCCCATATTAGTGTGCAGAAATGTTGGGCCCATATGTGGGTAGCCCAATAGACAAATCCTGAAATCTCAAAATGGCCCATGTGTACAAGTGAGTGGTGAGAGTGGAAATTTTAGTCCCACATTAGAAGTTTGAGGAGTTGCACACCACCTTATAAGGTGGAGTGTTGTAGGGATTGTATGTGAGTGAGAACAAGAGAGCCTCTCGCGCACTCCTCCTCCTCCGCCGCCGCCGCTCGCTCGACACGACACGACACGTTGCGATCGCGTTTCGTGAATCAAGAATCGAGACGAGACAATAATTATCTTTATTTTGTTGTTTTGGAAAACCGATTTCGTAGTCGTGACGGACGCGTCACAGCTGAGGCGGTTCGGGTCGCTCCCGTATCGCGTGCTGCAACCGACTCGGACGTGCGGCGTGGGCCTCCCACGTCGCACGCGTTAGGGTTTTCCGAACCGCACTATAAAAGACGCGCACCGTGGGCGATGTACACACAACGAAACCAATCTAGATTTTGTCATACCTCGTTCCTTGCGCCGCCAACATAGTCTACTCCATCCCGAGCGCCGACGTCCACCGGTAAACGGGAGAGCAGGTCTCCGGAACCAGTCGCCTTTGTGATCCTGTACGGGAGAGGGCGAATTAGGTTTTTGGGAAGCGCTTCGCGCGACTGCTTGCTGCTTCCACGACGGCTCGTCTGCCTAACAAGTCAGGCGGTGCTGCGTACCGTCGCCTCAAGCGTCGTCTACTCCGACCCGTCATCGCCAACGTTGTCATCAACAACGTTACTACAAACGATCGGTACGGAACTTGTGTCCTGATCCGTCTGTTTAACATGTCTACTGTTTGCATGTTTAGAGAGATCGTGTTGCTACTATTCATGTTGTTTGCTGCATCTAGTATGTTAGAGTTCCACATGTTAATAGCTGCTTTTGTCATGATTTATATTCTGGAATTAATCATGCAAATTATACCTAATTATTCAACAATCCAAAAACCTAATTGTAGGCAATTTCCTGAACTGACTATGGCCCACTTAAGTGATTCAATGAAACCGGAAAGGTTCAATGGTACCACCTTTAAGAGATGGCAACTGAGAAGCCAACTGTGGCTCCAGTCCATGAAAGTGTGGGACATTGTTATGAATGGCCTTCCTGAAGGAGCTTCTGACGAGGTTCATAATAAGTTCAAGGAAGCCAATAATAATTAGAGGCTGTATTCTGAGTGTCCTGGAGGGACGACGGTGCGATGTGTATATGCACATCGAAGACGCTAAGGAGCTCTGGGATGCACTGAATACTAAATTCGGTGCGTCCGATGCTGGCAGTGAGCTGTATATCATGGAGAGCTTTAACGACTACAAGATGGTGAATAACCGTTCTGTAGTCGAACAGGCTCATGAGATACAGTGCATTGCGAAGAAGCTTGATCTGCTCAAGTGTGTGATTCCTGATAAGTTTGTGGCTGGATGCATTATTGCAAAATTGCCTTCTTCATGGAGGAGTTTTTCCACATCTCTCAAACATAAGAGACAAGAGATATCGGTTGAAAACCTGATAGCGTCTCTTGATGTTGAGGAGAAAGACCGGGCAAAGGACACAACTGAGAGAGGTGGTGATTTGCAGTCTAGCGCCAATATGGTGCAGAAAAATCATCACGTCAAGAATGACAGCAAGAACAAAGGGAACTATAAGCCCCAGTTCAATGGTCCTGTGAACACTACTGCCTTTAAGAATAATAAGAAGAAGAAGGTGCTGAACAAAGCTGGGCTCGAGTGCTTTACGTGTGGAGCGCTCGGCCACTTTTCTGTTGACTGCCCAGACCGTGCAGACAAGAAAGGGAAGAAAGGCTCCAAGAATGTCAACGTGGTGACCGCTAGCAATACTGATGGGTACGGTAATATACCGATGGTACTTTCAGTTTTTCAATCTCCATGTTGGTGGATTGATACGGGTGCTAATGTTCATGTGTGTGCTGACATCTCTATGTTCACTTCTTATCAGGTCGCACGGGATTCTTCCGTCCTAATGGGGAATGGGTCACATGCTTCTGTTCTTGGTGTTGGCACGGTAGATCTGAAGTTTACTTCGGGGAAGATCGTGCAGCTGAGGAACGTGCAGCATGTCCCTTCTATGAATAAGAATCTCGTCAGCGGCTCCCTTCGTTGCAGAGATGGGTTTAAAGTAGTGTTTGAGTCCAATAAAGTAGTTGTGTCGAATTTGGACAATTTATTGGTAAAGGCTATGAGTGCGGAGGCTTGTTCCGCTTTTCTCTTTCCGATTTTTGCAATAAGTCAGTAAACCATATTTGTGGCAATGTTGATTCAGATGCTAGTGTTTGGCACTCTCGTTTATGTCATGTTAATTTTGGTTTACTGTCTCGGCTATCCAGTTTAAGTTTAATTCCGAATTTCACCATTGCCAAAGGTTCTAAGTGCCATAGTTGTGTGCAATCTAAGCAACCTCGGAAGCCTCACACGGCAGCCGAGGAGAGACACTTGGCACCTCTAGAACTCATACATTCTGATCTATGCGAGATGAATGGTGTGTTGACAAAAGGTGGAAAGAGATATTTCATGACACTCATTGATGATGCTACTAGATTCTGCTATGTTTATTTGTTGCAAACTAAAGATGAGGCTTTAGACTACTTTAAAATCTATAAGGCTGAAGTTGAAAATCAATTAGAGAGAAAGATCAAACGTTTTAGGTCGGATTGTGGTGGAGAGTATTTCTCTAAAGTATTTGATGAATTCTGTGAGGAACACGGTATTATTCACGAGAGGACGCCTCCCTATTCGCCACAATCAAACGGAATTTCTGAGAGGAAAAACCGCACGCTGACCGACTTGGTGAACGCCATGTTGGACACTGCTGGTTTATCTAAGGCATGGTGGGAGGAGGCTCTGTTGACTTCGTGTCATGTCCTGAATAAAGTTCCTAACAAGAATAAAGAGAAAACCCCTTATGAGGAGTGGGTTGGGAGAAAACCATCACTTTCCTATTTGCGTACTTGGGGATGCTTGTCAAAGTCAACGTTCCAATTCCAAAGAAACGCAAACTCGGACCGAAAACAGTGGATTGTATCTTTCTAGGTTATGCTCAGCGTAGCATTGGTTATAGATTTCTAGTGGTTAAATCCGAGGTACCTGATATGCATGTTGATACTATTATGGAATCTCGCGATGCAACATTTTTTTAGAATATGTTTCCTACGAAAGATATGCATAGCTTTGCTAAATTTTCTTCTGAATTAATTCCGGAATCTAGTACATCTAGTGATCATACTGAACAACCACATGATGAGAACGTCCTTGAGAAGGATGACAATGAAGCTCCTAAACGGAGTAAGAGACAGAGGATTGAAAAATCCTTTGGTGATGATTTCATTGTGTACCTTGTGGACAATACTCCTACGTCTATTGCAGAGGCATTTGCATCTCCAGATGCAGATGACTGGAAAGAAGCTGTCCATAACGAGATGGACTCCATTCTTTCTAATGGGACGTGGGAGTTATCTGAACGACCTTATGGTTGTAAGCCAATGGGCTGTAAGTGGGTGTTCAAGAAGAAGTTAAGGCCTGATGGTACTATTGAGAAGTACAAGGCACGGTTTGTAGCCAAGGGCTACACTCAGCGAGAAGGCGAAGATTACTTTGACACCTATTCACCTGTTGCTAGACTGACCACCATTCGTGTACTACTTTCCCTGGCTGCCTCTTATGGTCTTATCGTTCATCAAATGGACGTAAAGACAGCTTTCCTTAACGGAGAGTTGGAAGAGGAAATTTATATGGATCAGCCTGATGGGTTTATGGTAAAAGGTGAAGAGACAAATGTGTGCAAATTGTTAAAATCTTTGTATGGACTGAAACAAGCACCTAAGCAATGGCATGAGAAGTTCGACAAAACTTTAACTTCTGCGGGCTTTGTCATTAATGAGGCTGACAGGTGTGTATACTACCGCCATGGTGGGAGCGATAGTGTTATATTATGCTTGTATGTTGACGACATACTGATTTTCGGTACAAGCATAATTGTGATCAATGAGGTCAAGTATTTTCTATCAAAGTGTTTTGATATGAAAGATTTGGGAGAAGCTGATGTAATTCTGAACATCAAGCTTATTAAGGATGAGAGTGGGATTACGTTGACGCAATCACACTATGTTGAGAAGATCTTGAGCCGTTTCGGCTTTATTAATAGCAAGCCTTCTCCAACACCTTATGATCCTAATGTGACGCTTCGAAAGAACAAGAGGATTACGAAAGATCAATTGAGATACTCTCAAATAATCGGTTCACTCATGTACCTTGCGAGCGCGACGAGGCCTGACATCTCTTTTGCTGTGAGCAAATTGAGCAGGTTCATGTCAAACCCGGGTAATGATCATTGGCATGCACTTGAAAGGGTCATGCGCTATCTGAATGGTACTATGAGCTATGGGATTCATTATTCAGGGCACCCTGCTGTGCTTGAGGGATACAGTGACTCCAACTGGATCTCAGATGTAGATGAACTCTACGCCACAAGTGGATATGCATTTTTTCTTGGAGGTGGCGCAGTGTCATGGAGGTCTTGTAAACAAACCATATTGACGAGGTCAACCATGGAAGCAGAACTTACTGCTTTAGATACAGCCACTGTTGAGGCAGAATGGCTGCGTGAGCTCTTGATGGACTTGCCGGTGGTTGAGAAACCATTACCGGCTATCCTCATGAACTGTGACAATCAAACGGTGATTGCCAAGGTGACCAGTTCTAAGGATAATGCGAAGTCATCAAGACACGTCAAAAGACGTTTGAAGTCTGTCAGGAAATTGAGAAACTCCGAAGTAATTACTGTTACGTATATTCAAACAGACAAAAACCTGGCAGATCCCTTTACGAAGGGACTATCACGTAATGTGATAGATAGTGCATCGAGGGAGATGGGTATGAGACCCTTGAGTGTTACACCATAGTGGTAACCCAACCTATGTGATCGGAGATCCCGTGAATTAGGACCTGGGAAGAACAAGCTAGTGGTTTGACTGAGGAGAGTATTTGATAAACCCTCTCTAAGTGATGATGCATAACTCTCAAATAGCTGTAAGGCAGGTTGGCAACATACCTTAATGTGTTTAACTTGGCTATTTATACCAAAGATGCTGTCCTACAGAGCATTCTTGAAAGAACACACCTATGTGAGTCCGACTGTAAACGTCGCAGTCTATGAGATTTGGGTGATCTCTAGTAAACTCATGAAGAGACCACGGAGTATGACGCATATGCTCCACCCGCGGGGTAGGCTACTAGCAGCCAAGTACTAGTTATGACTTTGAGTAAAGTCTATTGGCACAAAACTTGCAATTCAAGGCATAGTCCATTGTTCAAGTTGCTGATAGATGTAGCTTAAGGCTCTAGGCGGAAGTTCAACTTAACAGTGCTGAAACACTGGTATATAAACAAGTAGCGAGGATTGGCAAATCTTCAAATAGGCATTTGAGATCTGGTGGGGGATTGTTGGAATATTTGGCCCTTATTAGTGTGCTGAAATATTGGGCCCATATGTGGGTAGCCCAATAGACAAATCCTGAAATCTCAAAATGGCCCATGTGTACAAGTGAGTGGTGGGAGTGGGAAGTTTAGTCCCACATTGGAAGTTTGAGGAGTTGCACACCACCTTATAAGGTGGAGTGTTGTAAGGATTGTATGTGAGTGAGAACAAGAGAGCCTCTCGCGCACTCCTCCTCCTCCTCCTCCGCCGCTCGCTCGTCTCGACTCGACTCGACACGACACGTCGCGATCGCGTTTCGAGAATCGAGCCTCGAGCCGAGACAATAATTATCTTTATTTTGCTGTTTTGGAAAACCGATTTCGTATTCGTGACGGACGCGTCACAGCTGAGGCGGTTCGGGTCGCTCCCGTATCGCGTGCTGCAACCGACTCGGACGTGCGGCGTGGGCCTCCCACGTCGCACGCGCTAGGGTTTTCCGAACCACACTATAAAAGACGCGCACCGTGGGCGCTGTACACACACCGAAACCAATCTAGGTTTCGTCACACCTCATTCCTTGCGCCGCCAACATAGTCTACTCCATCCCAAGCGCCGACGTCCACCGACAAACGGGAGAGCAGGTCTCCGGAACCAGTCGCCTTTGTGATCCTGTACGGGAGAGGGCGAATTAGGTTTTTGGGAAGCGTTTCGCGTGACTGCTCGCTGCTTCCACGACGGCTCGTCTGCCTAACAAGTCAGGCGGTGCTGCGTACCGTCGCCTCAAGCGTCGTCTACTCCGACCCGTCATCGCCAACGTTGTCATCAACACCGTTACTACAAACGATCGGTACGGAATTTGTGTCCTGATCTGTCTGTTTAACATGTCTACTGTTTGCATGTTTAGAGAGATCGTGTTGCTACTATTCATGTTGTCTGCTGCATCTAGTATGTTAGAGTTCCACATGTTAATAGCTGCTTTTGTCATGATTTATATTCTAGAATTAATCATGGAAATTATGCCTAATTATTCAACAACATAGGACTTAAGGTGTGCTTTTTTCGCACATTGATATGCTCCCTAGGTCATAGTTTACCGTCTCTCTGTTCCGTAGATACTACCATGGTACTACTACCTGAACCATATATATGTTTTTTTATTATTATTTAGCTTTTGATATGTAAAGTAGTTTTAAATAAATTGCTTTGGGAGTGGTGTCATATAAAATGGAGGCTTCTTATCTTACTCTACTCATCCTTTTGTTCAGTATGCATTAATGCATTATGTGGACTTTTGGTCTGTAATATCATTGAGAAGACATTGTTTGCAGTAAGGGAAGCCCATTGCATTAGGCGATTGAGAGAAAGAAAACACAAGATTTTCATAGTGTCGTTGAGTGTGTCCTCGCGGAATAAAACAATCTTTTAGTTGTTGTTTGTGTGTTTTTTCTTGTTTTTGGTTGTGCAAGGATATTTGGAAATAAAAGATAACTGTCAGGCTCTATGCATATGTTGTCAAAATATATATTTTATGGAAGTATATATTTAGCAAAGAAAAATCTCATTTTTGTACATGTAGTTTTGTTTATATTATATTTTTATTACAAGTGCGATAAAAAACTTGAAACCCGTAGCAACGCATGGGCATTCAACTAGTTTTATTAAATGATAGTTTTATTAAATGATAGAAACGTCCAAAGTGTATCCGCTTACAACTCATGGGTCACATAAAGTGGCCACAAAAACCAACCAAAGAAAGATAACAAAGTTATGCATCTAAATGCCGCGTATTAAGCCACTCACCATGGCTGTAAATGGCTCGAACGACCGCCATCATTCGAGTAAAGCCTGTATCCATAAGTCCTCGTTGCTTCGCAGGAAGAAGGAAGGACCATGTTTGAACTTTCAGCTAAAATTCAAGTGATTTGATTTGTAGAATAGGAAAATTTGAGGGAGGATTGGTATATGGCATGTCCATTTTGATTTTGGAATCCTATGGGAATGAAAACCATGGGAATTTGCACAAGTGGACGTTTGATGGCAGTGTAGGAAATCATAAGAACTCTGGAACATTATAGTATTATTTAAACTTTGAACTTTCAAACAAGGAGCCATTACTCACTATGCATACTAACTGTTGGGCGCACTAGTGGAGACGGGGCCAATTGTCCCGGCCCGTGAGGGGTTTTAGTCCCGGCTGGCCAACCGGGACAGGCCAAGTAGGACTAAAGGCCCAACCTTTAGTCCCGGCCCTGTTACCAGCCGGGACCATGGCCCTCCACGTGGCCGCCACAGAGCGCGCTGGGGGCACCCCCTTTAGTCCTGGTTTGTATAACGGGCCGCGATCATTGATTCTCTGTCGCGGCAAAAATTTGGGAACTTTCTGTGCCGCGGCAGAGAATTCATTTTCTTTTCTTTTATTTATTTATTTCTTCATTTCAAAATAGTTTTCGTAATTTCTACGCTACTACATATATACCGTACACATTCGTGAGTATATAAGTTAACTTGTCTTACGATAGAGCATACACAAATATATAAATTTTGATGGCATCAGCTCCAAATATATAAGATAACTTGTATTACGACGGTGATCACACGATTACCGGGACTAGAGCCCGTCTATTCGATTACATGGGGATCATCGGTAGGAGCGACTATTTACACTAAATAGTCCGACATCGTCTATCATATCTGTCATCATAAAACCCGTCAGCTCCTCTGTAATTCCTATTAGGCGTTGCTCTGGTAGTAGTCTATCCCGCATGGCCTTGAACTATATAAGAAAAGGACATCAATATGAATATCAGTCATGATAACAAAAAGTGACGGCAATAAAATAAAGTTGTGAATGTATTGCTTACGTCGACTCTATTATCTTTGTGTTGAGAGGTAAACGTGCGAATGATCTCGCAAACGTGGTATCCACATAGATGCGTCCCCGGTGGCTGTTGTGCGCACTTTACGAGAATATAATTCAATCAAAATAATAATCTAACATCATAATTGTATTGAAAAGCTAGAAGTAAAGAGATGCGCGGCCCTATCTCGTACTACTTACCGAGGCCCTCTTAAACGTCAGCTCCTCATGAGAGATACCCTTAGTCACACTCTTGAACCGCTTCCAAACTCTGCCCGACAAGGAAAATGAATGAATGAGTTATTCATTACTTGATATCTCAGGAAATCATCGGAAGAGACTATGTAGTGAGAGAATGACTGAAATTACCTCTGGAGCATTAACTGCATGTTGCGGAACGGTTCCATGTTTCTCGTTAATGGCTCGTAGACTTCAACTCTTCCCTTATCAATTTGAATGTCTAGCATAATCCAGTGGAAACTGCACACGTTTATATATACGTAAGTAACTCATCAATTGCACTTAACATCGAGTGAGAGCAAAAGTGTATGGACACAACAGAGTAGGACCCTCACCTGAAGTTGTAAGGAAACAATATGTGCTCACAAAAATGTTGCCCCGTTAGAAACCTTAGAATGTTTTCCTCCGTCTCGTTGGGATAGCTCGTTAGCGTCTTTATATGTACTTTATCTTGGTCAATGAATCCAACATTACAAATCTTCCTACTTTTACAAACCAGGATCTTCATTCTGCATAACAGAGTACAAAAGGATATAATGAGGATAATTACATGCAATGACTGAACAACTGAAATAACTGAACAACTTATATGTAGACAATGAATTTAACAACTCACAGACAATAGAAAATGATGAGAGATTTGTCAAGGGCTTCGAAATTGTACATCTGGAAGAGTTCTTCAAATTCGACATGGATCTCGTCGTGTCGGAAGTAGTACTCCCGTGGGACTTCCGCCACGATCATTTTTCTGTTAGCTCTCAAGTACCATTCATGCAAATTACGCATATGTGTTGGCAGGTGTTCGACTTCTCTTTGCTCACCAAAGCTCCCCTGGGACATATGGAGGCCGAGGGGATACAACAGCCTTGGGTAACTTGTCGTCTTGGGAACCTAGCAAGTCAGCAACACTCACACCCATATCGGCCGCCCACTTCGCAGCTTCTTCCATATTTATTTGCACACCCATATCGGATAACAGAAAGAGGGGTGGGATCGATTGTTTGGCCTGTTATCAGAGCTGTGGAACGTCTGATCTTTTTCCGCTTACAGTTTTACTTGATTTGCTCCCGCTTGCACTTCCACTTGGTTTTCTCTTCCTCTGTTCCTTCTGAAGAGTGTGTAGATAGTCATATGGCTTATGGTCCAAGTCCTATTGAGATTTTGTGGTCAGAAAAACCAAGGCCATAGTTTTTCTGCTTCTCGGTGTATACCGGGCGGGGCTCGGGTTTCTTCTTATGCAACTGCGCATATTAATGGGCCTTCACGATCGCAGAATTTTGCTCGTCAGTTAGATCATAAGGTCTTATGCGAAGATTCGGATGAGGTACCTTTGGGAGGGGCAACTATTTTCTCTTTGGGCTCCGTCGGTTAGACCTCATCGACGAAGCATTTTCGGCACGCTTTCGCTTAGTTTCCTTAGCGGGCAGCGGCGGCGGCAGCGACGAAGAGGGCCGACCCAAGTCCAGCGGCGGAGATCGAGATGGACTCGCGTTGTGGTGGGAGTAGTCATGGGGTGGGCTTCTTGGAGGTGATGGAGGTGTAGGTGACATGCGACGACTCGGAGGCGGTGTTGTCCTTGGAGCCGAGCCTAGAAGCTTGATGTAGTTCTTGTCCCATAGAATGATGCCACCCACTACTTCTCGGAGTGTCCTCTCATCTTCAGGTCCAGGGATGTCAAGGTCCATATCATGAAACCCCGTTACGATTTCATCCATCCGACTTTAGCATAGCCAGCTGGAATCTTACAGCCATGCCAGCATGCGTCAGGTGGACAAGGTAAAGCATAGCCGACCGCCACCTTCATGGATATGGTCTTTAGTTTCTGATGGAGCTCACAGGATATTGAATCGTTGATTCCATCCACGAGATATCCGGGACCACCCTCTATCCTCTGTGCATCGTCAATCAGGACCTTTGAGTCAGCCACGCTGCTTTTCCACTGATATGGGTCGGCGGTAATATCAAGTGCATGATCTTGCAGGTGCACTGTGATGACCCACAAGTATAGGGGATCGCAACAGTCTTCGAGGGAAGTAAAATCCAAATTTATTGATTTGACACAAGGGGAGCCAAAGAATATTTATTAGCCTTAACAACTGAGTTGTCAATTCAGCTGCACCTGAAAGTAGACTTGCTCGCAACAATTATCGATGGTAACAGTTTTATAGAAGTAGTAGAAATAAAATAACAGCAGTAGTAAAATAGTAACAACAGTAGCAATCGCGGAAAACAACAGGATGGGAAGTACCATAGGCATAGAGGGAATAGATGGACTGGCGTTGCATGGATAACATATGTCATATAATAACCTAAACATGGGCATTGTAGATAATAATAATAAAGTATCCAACTTCTAGGCAAACCATAGGCATGTGTTCCAATATAGTCATACGTGCTCACAATGAGAAACTTGCACAACATCTTTTGTCCTACCAGCTGATGGTGCAGATCATGCACTCGCTGGGAAACCCCAAGAGGAGGGTGTGATGAGCACAGCAGTAGGAAATTCCCCTTAGTTAAGAACCAAGGTTGTCAATCCAGTAGGAGGAAAAAGACCTTCGGAAGGTTGATGCCACTGACGGTGGTGCTGGCGCTTCACCGGTGTGAGCAACAACGTGGAACCTGCACACAACACAACCAAAATACTTTGTCCCAACGGTACAGTGAGGTTGTCAATCTCACCGGTCTTGCTGAAAACAAATATTAGACGTATAGTGTGGAAAATGGTGTATACTTGCAGTAAGTAAAGAAAGCAGGAAATAGCAATGGTTTGTTTAACAATGTAGGAAAATGGACCGGCGTTCATAGGTTCACTAGTGGTGCCTCTCCATAAAAGATAGCATGTTGGGTGAACAAATTATAGCTGGGCAATTGACAAATAGAGGTTGCACTGTAGTGCACATTATAACATGATGAGTACTATGATATTTAGTACGGGCATTACAACAATATACATAGACCGAAATCCATCTGCATCTATGACTAATAATCCACCCTTAGGTTATCATCCGAACCCCCTTAGGTATTAAGTTGGAACCAACAGATAACTGCATTAAACAATGTGTGTAATGTAAGCAATGATTATGCACGGGGGCACTCTCATCGTTGTTTTCTCCCTAATGGCAACAGCACATCCTCCCCCTTCACGTTTCTGTCACTCGAGCAAGGCTAAGAGGAGGCATGAACCCACTATCAAGCATAAATACTCCTTCTTGGAGTCACTAGCAACTACTTGGCTAGAGTAACCACTAGCAACGGAAAGCATGCAAGATCACAAATAACATATGCAATAAATATTATAATCAACTAGGCATAAGTTCAATATTCATCGGATCCCAACAAACACAGCACAGAGAATTACATAAGATCAATCTCGATCATGTTAGGCTGCTCACAAGATCTAAACATGGAGGCATATGAGGAGAATACAACCATCTAGCTACAGCTACGAACCCGGTGTCCAAGGATGAACTACTCACGCATCACTCCGGAGGCAGGCATGGTGATGAAGAGGCCTCCGGTGATGATTTCCTCTCCGGCAGGGTGCCAGAAACAACTTCAGAACCCCCGTGATCTAGGTTTGACGATGACGGCGGCTGCGGAACTTTTCGGGGATTTTTTATCAGGTCTTTACGGTTTTCCATTCGGGAGGATTAAATAGGCGAAAGGGAAAAGGCGGTGGAGCTCCAGGGGGCCCACACCCATAGCTGGCGCGGCCAGCGGGCCGCGCCACCCTATGGTGTGGCCCCCTAGTGCCCGTCTTCGACTCTCCTTTGGTCTTCTGGATGCTTCCGGGGAAAATAGGCACTTCAGGATTTGTGGGGTCCAATTCTGAGAATGTTTCCAGAACAACTTTTCTGAAACCAAAAACTTCAGAAAACAGGGAACTGGCACTTGGCATCTTGTTAATAGGTTAGTACCGGAAAACGTATAAAAATGCTATAAATAATCGAGAAAACAAGTAGCAATTGACATAATATGATCATGGAGCATCAGAAATTATAGATACGCTGGAGATGTATCAAGCATCCCCAAGCTTAGTTCCTACTCGTCCTCGAGTAGGTAAACGATAAAACACAATAATTTCTGAGGTGACATGCTACTAACATAAACTTGATCAATCTAATGTAAAAGCATATGTACACTGAGATCATAGAACTTGAAACACAAACATGATAAATAGAACTTTAATAATAGATCATAGTAGTTACTTTGCATCACGAAGAGTATCTCAAATAAAGGATCATAAATAATAATGCAAAGAAAGGTAAACGTGTGTTTCATGTATAGAGAAAGCAGGGCAAAGTGATATTTCGCTAGTCCTTAAGAGTGGGGAAAAACGTAAATGCCAGGACACCTTCAAAGTTCATGAGGAAGACTAGAGAAAATAATTTAAGAACAAATAATATCACATCATGAAGTAATTATTGATGTTTATGGGACAAATGCACATAGAACTCAGAATGGCAAAAATGCTCTCTCAACTGTGCATAAAGTTAGAAGATGGAGACTCAACATAAAAGTAAAAGAAAGGCCCTTCACATAGTGAAGCAGGGATCACTCATATGCTAGAGCTTTTATTTTATTAAACATAGGTATTAAAAGTTTGACACTGAGTGTCTATATTTTGGGAGATGTATCCTAATGTCAACGAAGGGTAAACAGAAAATACAGTACGTCACAAGCCAACTGGATTCACAAGAGCGGTTCCCATGTGAAGGACGCATCTGGGTAGAAGGTCATCCCTCTTTCTCTTTTGTTTACACAATTATGCTTTGACTGATAAATCAGGGGCAAAAATAGTGAAGATAATTTGTTTGTATTAATTTGGGGCTAGGCACCCCGCTGCCAGTTCTTCTATCATTTGGATAAGCGGATGAAGCCACTAGTCCAGGGTGTGAAATCCAATCAACAAGTGAGATAAAGATTCTCTATTGACGTCCTCATGAGCAAAAACAGGAACATAAAGCAGGAGTATTTTTGATAGTTTTAAAGGTAACACATGAGAAATTTACTTGGAGTGGAAGTTAAATACCACATGTAGGTAGGTATGGTGGACACAATGGGAAAAACTTTGGTTTAAGGGAGTTTGGATGCACGAGTACAGCTCATACTCAGTACAGGTGGAGGCAAACAAAAGACTGGGAGCGACAAATCAAAAGAGCAAAAGAGCCATAATCATGCATAGCGACATAAGCATCATTAATTAAAACATAAGCAGTATCACAATTTCAAAAACTAAGTGGTCATGGAGAATATTCGTGACTGGTTAATAGTCATAAACATGGTGTGAGCGTGTGCCAAATCAACCAAATAAAACATTCAAAAGAGAATACCATATATTGATGCTTTACTATGACAAGAAAAACTCATGAATCTTTCTAGAAAAATTAAACACTCTCATCCATTGAAGGCTATTCATGCTACTCAATAACACAAGGCTTTAAAACTAAAATAACATTTAGCATGGCATGAAAAGTTCTAGCCACAGTCTATACAAGCTTCTACTAGCACTGTTATAAATTCTACTTCAAGCAGCAGTTTTCTTCTCCAAACAAGCATCATACAAAACATGCTTTAACAAAAATACTCTTTATGATACAGAAAGCAAACATGAGAGTACTCACATAACACTTATAAAACTGACAGCTCTAATAAGAGATGCATGCAAAACAAGAGCTAAATAAATGCAGCAGCCAGACAAGGTTAAGAATACAAAGTATTCTCATGAAAAAGCGGAGCGTGTCACTCTGCAATAAAAGAATACTGGGGTCCAACCAAGTTTATTGAAAAAATAAAAACAAACTGAAATAAAAAACAAAAAAAACTGAAAACAAAAATAAAAGACGCTCCAAGTAAAGCACATAAGATGTGACAGAATAAAAATATAGTTTCACTAGAAGTGACCTGATAATTTGTTGATGAAGAAGTGGATGCCTTGGGCATCCCCAAGATTAGACACTTGAGTCTTCTTGGATTTTTCTGGGATGTACCACCAGGGCATCCCCAAGCTTAGGCTTTTCACTCTTCTTGATCACCTCACATCATCCTCTTCTCTTGACCCTTGAAAACTTCCTTCACACCAAACTTCTCACAATCTTCATTAGCACCGTTAGTGCAATCGAAATAATAAATTCACATGGTTCAGTTTCAACACAAGTCTAACACTCAAAAACACATTAAATACTGTCACAACTTCTTTTAAAACTCTTTTTCTCAAAAGAACACCAAAAGAAAGAAATTAAGATGCAAATGCAATAAATGGCAGAAATCTGTCAAAACAGAACAGCAGGTAAAGATCGACCTTTTTCAAAAATCTTCTGTTGCTCAAATCAAAAAGTGTTCAACTAAGAAAAGTTGCGTATATAACTCAGGATTACGCACAAAAATATCCAGATCATTTTGAATTTTCTGTGATTTTATACGTAATTAACAGTGGACAGCAGAAATCTGTTTTTTGCGCAGAAATCCGAAATATAGTCTCAACTTTCCACTAGAGGCTTTACTTGGCTCAACAAAAACACAAAATAAAATATACAGAGGGGTTTCTAAGGAAATAGACAACACCCAGGTGCAAAGCACACCAAAGAAAACGAAGAAAAACAGGTTGAAAACTGCGAAATAAAACGGGTTGTCTCCCGGTAGCGCTTTTCTTTAACGCCTTTCACCTAGGCATAAAAAGTGGCAAATCAAGTATTTTCAGGTGAAGAAGCATCCTCTATAACTTCCTCTAAACCATTATTTGCAGCAATAGGCACTCTAGATTTTTTTGAAGATTCAACATGGAGGTCACTCTTAGTTTCATTAATTGTTTTAGCAATTTTCAGCACATATTGAGATTTGGGTTTAGTTATCTTGGGAACATACATGAATCTTTTCTCCTTCCCACAAAGGCTTTCTCCTTTTTGAATTTAAGAGATGAAAAGGTTGAGCTTAAAGTTCCCATAGCATCCTCTAGTTTACTAATCCTAAAATTTTGATTATCATGAGTGTTGCTAGCCTCTAGAGCAGTGATTCTTTTACCAATAGTAATTATTAATTCATTAACTTTGCTAGCATTATCGAGGAAAATTGGTAAGTTCATTTCCAAAGAATTTATTTTATCAATAACATCCTCCAAAGTGATCTCAGTTTTAACAGTTGTAATGGGGGGGGGGGGGGGGTGCTCCGACTAAACTTTCAATCAAATTGTAGGCTTCCAAAGCAGAAGTTCCTAGAAAATTTCCACCCGTAAGAGTATCTAACACATGTGTCGGATATATACCGATTAGGGGTATATCCGGCATTGTTCTAAAGAGCCGGATTACCAGGGTGGCCTTTTGGTAATGGACCGCAGTCCATTGGGCGGCCCAGTAAGCTGACGCACAGAAGCCGGATTCTAGAAGAACCCGGACCACAGCCCGAAGTGGTGTGGCTTGGAGTAGAAGATGGATTCCTTCCTTTTCAAGTTAGATGCTTTCCGTAGTCATCTAGGTTTCCTTCCTGTAAACCCTAACCTGGCTATCTATATAAAGACGGGTGGGAGAGAAGAAAGAGACAAGACAAATTAGCTAGAAGCCAACCCGCCGAGAAGTTGATCCTCGCCGAGTTAGCGAAACCCAACTCGCATTGTACTTTGTATACTTCAGGCTTCAGTACCGATTTAGGGAGATTGCAGTAGTAGGAAACTCGCCTAGTTGCGCCGTACCGAACCTGGGTAAATTTGGTGTTCCTGGTTGTCATACTACCAGGTCCCCCCACGTCTCTACCCGTAGACTCATGGCACCCGCGTCTATGAACTCTACTACGATGTCTCGACAGTTGGCGCCCACCGTGGGGCAAGCGACGTCAGGCGTTATGTTTCGATCGGGGATACTCGGCGGAATCTGCAGTACCATAACTGTCGGAAGCTTGGAATTCGACAACAACGTCGGGTGCTTCCTTGACAATGGATCGTACATGCCAGCACGGAGTCATCTGGTAAGTGCCTACGTTTTACCGATTAGATCTGTAAACATCTTTAGCGGATTAACTGCAGAAGCAATGGGATTCTATGATGGAAGAAAATTTAGCCCACCCGCCCTATACCCAGTTGAAGAAAACTATGATACCGGATTCTGCTCAAATCGCCAAAACCCTAAATTTGCTGCCTCTTCGGAGATGCCTGCAACCATATCTCACTTCATTGGCATGGTGCAGTCCAAGGTCGCTAAAAACACGGAAGTAAGCAATCCCGTGAAAGAAGCAGAAAACAACAATCCCTCAGAGCAAGTGGAAGATCCGACACCCGTTAATGAAACGACGAACTCGGAAGCCGACTCCGTACTAGCTGCCATAGAGGCAAAATTGGAGTCGGAACCTGGATCTGAAGACATAGATTCAGAAGACGAATAGGTGGCTAGCTATCGACCCTCACTTAAAAGTGACAAGGACGAAAACAAAATTTTTATTTTTGAGATTTAAGGACGAAAACATCTACTACCTCTGATCCAGAAAAACTGTATACCGATTTTGCATTAGGGCAGCACAATCTCAACGACAATTATATTGGACCGGAGGGGTAACTCCACTAGCATAACGAAGAACTACAGGCCCAAGAAGAAGACATGGGCCCCGAGCTGGCTCACTTATGGAAATTAGGCCACCTGAAGCCCACATCCTCTTGCGCGGACAGCTATTCAGGATTATCTATAAAAAAAATTCAGGAGGCGTGCATTGCATGAGTTTGGCTTGTAACTGATTACTGAGGAGGCGTCAGCTTGAACTTGTGATGGTGTGTCGAATTCTTGAGTGAGAGTAGATAGATCCTTAAAAAAATATTCAAGGTTTTTTTTGCGAAAAAAAGAAATATATTAAGTTGTGGCAGTGTTACAATCGTCTCTTACAAAATTAGAGATTTCATGAGGATAATCTCATGGCCAAAAGGCAGTTCTATCCTGGATCCTACCAATCTTAGAGCAAGTACAATAAGCCCATGTAAGAGGGCTATAAGGAATTAAATAATATATTTGTGCTTAGTTAGATGAGAGAGAAGAGGAGAGAGAAGAGAAGCGGGCTGCAAGATAGTAGCCAGCTTTTGTACGTGCTCATAGGCACTTTGTGAGAGTGTAAGGTGGGCCATGTGTTGACAAAATAGTGCATGCGCATAGTATACTATTGTACATGTTGGCTATAAGTTGGCTATAAGATGACATGGCAATGCCTTATAGCCAGCAGCCGGCTCTGAGAAGTTGATCCTCGCCGAGTTAGCGAAACCCAACTCGCATTGTACTTTGTATACTTCAAGCTTCAGTACTGATTTAGGGAGATTGCAGGAGTAGAAAACTCGCCTAGTTGCGCCGTACCGAACCTGGGTAATTTGGTGTTCCTGGTTGTCATACTACCAGGTCCCCCCACGTCTTTACCCGTAGACTCATGGCACCCCCGTCTATGAACTCTACTACGATGTCTCGACAGTTGGCGCCCACCGTGGGGCCAGCGACGTCAGGCGTTATGTTTCGATCAGGGATACTCGGCGGAATCTGCAGTACCATAACTGTCGGAAGCTTGGAATTCGACAACGACGTCGGGTGCTTCCTTGACAATGGATCATACATGCCAGCACTGAGTCATCTGGTAAGTGTCTGCGTTTTACCGATTGGATCTGCAAACATCTTTATCGGATTAACTGCAGAAGCAATGAGATTCTATGATGGAAGAAAATTTAGCCCACCCGCCCTATACCCAGTTGAAGAAAACTATGATACTTATAGTCAGTTGAAGAAAATTGAGCTAACTCATGACTGACAACATTAACTTCACGATCGATTTTAGCTAAAACAATATTCCTTTCCCTTATGAGCTCACGGATTGAATTGACTCTGAATGCGTAGGCCGAAGTTTTAGGGTGCTATCCTTGATCAACTCAATAGCTTCCCTACAATCAGACTCCACTGAAATTCTTAGCTCAGTCCATATAAAGGAAAGTTTGATGCCTTCCTCGATGGCACAGAGCTCAGCTTCAGTCGCATCATTGCAATGATGTAGAGTTCGACGGGCAGTGAAGATGATCTCACCTTTGTGGCCACGTAGGGTCTGTTTGGTTGGTGCCCATACTAGCCCTACCAAAATATGGGCAACGTTGGCTTGCCAATTTTTTGGTTAAGAAATCCTCAGCCCACGTTTGGCCAACTATTTGGCAAGAATCTCTGAGATGGAAAACCTGGCAGCTATTGGCAACCAAAATTTTGGCTACAAACCAAACCGTGACCAAATTTTGATAGGCGGCCAATATTTTGGCAAGGCTACTTGGGGCATCAAACCAAACATGCCCGTAGTACCATCCCTGCCCCTGCATCTCCATTTTGGGTGTATGCACCGTCTACATTCAGTTTACTCTCCCATGGCTCCGGCGGTATCCATCTTTTCCGCACCTTCTGACGACCATCCGAGCAGTTAGTTGTCCTCTTAACCCCCTGGTTTTCGTTGATGACCATCTTGCCTTTTGTCGGATCCGCGACAAGGAATTGCTTGATTAGGTAGAGAGATTTTAAATAGCTTGCCAGGAACCGTCTCGTGCCTTCGATCGATGGGCACGGTTTATCATGTGTCAATTCATTGTGATTATGTCAAATCCTCCATAGTGTCAGTAGCGTTTGCGCTCTCTGGTTCTCAGTATTGCAGTAACCATTCCAGTCCAGAGTGGATGAGCATGTTAACAATGGCAAGTCCCAGATTTCTGACATAGCTTTCCATAACTTGCGAGCATGAGGGCATCTGATAAACACATGGTATGTGTCCTCAGCTTCACTTCCACATGTATCACAGGTATCATTAGGCACAATATTGCGCTTCTTCAAATTAGCTTTCGTAGCAATCACGTTCCGACATATTTTCCAAGCTAGGATACGCATTTCCAAGCTAGGATACGCATTTTGAACGGTACTGGGCAGCTCCATACCAGCTTCCAGGCTGGGCGTTCACCGTCAGGTAACAATATTCAAGGTTTAATATAAGCGTTGGTTGACTTCTCCTATGTATTTCACAGAATTTTTTAAGGGTGAACCGTTGGACGCAATTCAATCGACTGATGAACTGAGTTAAGTAATATAGCAAAAATACTGGCACAACTGAAAAATCAGAAGATTAACTAATTTGGAAACGCAGACTGAAACCCAGATGTGCAAGCGGAGCATCATGCGCACGCCAATCACAACAGCTCAAACTTTTTATTCCCTTTACAGAGGCACGTACGGACAGTACGAGCTCTGGTCACTTCTTCTTGGCGAGGAACACGTCAGAGAGCACGGTGTCGGAGCGGAGTGCAGCCCTGAGGAGCCCGAGCCCCTCGTCCATCCCGACGGAGACGAACTTCTCGGCGAGCTCCACGTCCTTGTTGACGCTGAACTTGTTGATGAGCGTGATGCTGGAGATTGCCGACATGGGCGTCACCTCCAGCCCGTCGGTCACCATGTATGTCACCAGCCCCTTCACGTACCCGCCGTTCTCGTCGCCGCCGGCCGCCGAGGACGACGCCGAGGCTTTCGGCGCAGCGGAGGGCAGCACAAAGGTCACCTCCGTCGCCATCGCCTGCTTGCACTGTGGGCACGCCGCCTTGGCCTCCATGGTGGCCGTGGCGCAGTACCCGGCGCACGTGTACATCTTGAACCTCGCCAGGGGAGAAGATGCGGCGCCATCCTCGGCCTTGCCGGCGCGGGCGCCGCCCTGCAGCAGCAGCAGCTCGCGGGTGTCCGGGTGCAGCACCTTGGGCTGCAACAGGTCGGTCTTGTCCTTGCCCGGGATAAGGTAGCAGCCGGCGATGTCGTCGACGCTCTGGTACAGGCGCCCGATGCTGCCGTGCATGGCGCCCGCGGAGATGAGCTTCGCGACGGCGCCGACGGGGAGGGTGAGCAGGCTGAAGACGAAGTCCACGAACTCTTTGCCGGCCTCCGCGAACAGGACCTTCTTCGACTTGGTGTCCACCAGCAGCTTCAGGGAGATCTTATTGCTGGAAGCCATGGCTGACGGTTCTTGGGCGGTGCTCGATCAGGTTTCTTGTGGAGGTGATTTATAGGAGAGGAGGAAAGGAGGCGAACAGATTTCGGTGCTTCATCAATGAATTTGGATTGAATTCTTTGCGTTGCATATTGCAGTCTCCTTGGCTTCTCGTGGATCAGTTAATGACGCAATGAATATTTCGAAGTCCAGCGGACGCAAATCCAACCATTTCCGTATGTTCTGGACACGTCGAGCTGCAGCACGTGGTCGTGCCCCTCGGCCTCCAATTCCAGCCAAACGCCGGCGAGGTGAGACGTCAGCGTGACAATAATTTTCACGTTTTTCCCTGATAAATTAAATTGACATTTTTTAGAAAATCCCCTAGGTATTAGTACCGTCACAACTTTATATCCAGAAGCCCAAATTTAGCAAACTTGAACTTTTTGAAAAGCCCATGACATGTAAAAACTTTTAGCACTGTTAAAATTGAAATTTCTATATTTCAAATTTGTGCAAAATCAGATGAGCCATTTGGATGAATTTGGACATAATTCAAATTTTACAAATCCAAAAACTGCAAATAAAATATATTTGGAAATCTTAAGATGTGTACTTTCATATTATTTGTCCCAAAATAATTTTGAACCAATTAAATTTCAATTTAGATCTGTTTGGTTTTTTTTTAGTTTTTTTGACTTAGTTTAAATTCTGTAAATACTTTCAATATGTTTTCTCTAGAAAGTTTGTTCTAAGTACTCACATTAGACCAGAGAGACCAAAACCTAAGCCTTTGGATGCCTTGAAACCATGTCCATGTAATTTTGTTCTAGTTGGCCCTTCTTGTTGAGACCACTAAGTCTGGAATTGTGAAAAAAATAAAGTGCAAGAAAGATGTTCCCTTTGTTACCCTTGGAATCAACATGATTGATGTGCTAAAATAACATGTTCAAATATTGATAGAGATAGAGATAATATTATGTATTTTGAAAACTTCATTGTCCACGACGCCCGAGAAAAACATGATAGCTGGATGTACTAATATTATGCATTTTGTAGAAACTATGAATCCACCTAGTCCAATCCGCAGAGAACTAGCATAGGAAGAAATCCTTGAGGATATTATCCATGACGCTCCAGATGTTGATCCAGCCAAATCTCCTTCGTCATATATGAACCCCACCGAGATGGAATGGAGGTTGACCGAGAGGATGGAGCTGACGGTTCCAATAATAGAGAATGCGATAGCTCCGATGATGGAGAAGCCAGTGGAACCTTAACGAAGTCTGACGAGGTATATATATGAAGTTCGGAGATTAGTACACCATTACTTCAGTTGTATATATATAAATTGAAAAATGTTTCTTCTCTTAGGCCCCCATATCGAGCAAATCTTCTAAACGAGGCCCGACCAAAAAGTTGGCCACAACTATGCATTATACATTTGTGGTCATAACCCCTACGTGCGAATCGAAGGAACCCAAGAAGGTTGCCGATGTACTTAAAAACAATGCGGAGTTCTGGTTAGGGATCACGTGCCGATCACCATTCGATAGTGGAATAATCGCAAAGGGGCGAACGATAGTGACTATTTCGCCGAAAGGTACAAAGAGGGTCTTTGGAATGACCTCATGGCACATTTCACCCTACCAAAATGTGAGGATCCTGCCGAAACTACAAAATTGAGGGAGAAAGTCAAGCAGTGTACTCTTAAGAAGATGGCCGAACTATTCCGGGTGTGGAAGAAAAGATTATGGCAAGACTACCAGAAGAAAAAGACGGCTCCAGTATTCGAAGGCTATCTAGCGAAGTAGGCGGATCACTAGAATGCATTTAAGGAGTACAAGGATTCATAAGATGCCAAGGACATGTCAAAAAAGATAAAGAAAACATGTTGAGAAGAAGAAATACCAAAATAAATTGGCGTCGGGGGGCTACGAGACCGCCATGCCAAAGTGGGATAAAAAAAGAGCAACAGCTGCTTGACAAAGGGATCACCCCAAACAGATGCGCGAAGAATGGGAATTGAGGGCAAGAAATTGGTTCCTTGCGCATGGGGATTCATACGTCGAAACAACAAGGAACCTTGTTTGCAGTTACGGGATTAGGGTACCCAGGGAAAATTGGATTAAAGTGGTGAAAGAAATTAAAGAGGGGAAGTTAAAGTTCGTTCCCGATGTAGAGAAAGACTTTCTCAAACTGGTCCTCGAGAATGAGAAACACGAAGGACGAGCATGAGGCCTTGGCAAGACACCGTGGTGGCTTGCGTTTGTCAAAGACATAGAAACTTACAGAAGTTGAGCGAGAGCAAAGCAGCGACAACAAGAGGAGGTGGGAGATAGGTTCAACCAGTTGGTTGACAGATGTAACCACCACCAACAGCAGACTGACAAACTTAAAGGATCAGTGTGATACGTCCAAACGTATCTCCTTTTCCGAACACTTTTCTTATTGTTTTCCTCTAAACTTGTGAGTTTTGGATACCACTAAAACGGACTAACGCTGTTTTCAGCAGAATTACCTTGGTGTCTCGTTTTTGTGCAGAAAAATCAACTTTCGGGAAATTGCCCAGAAAAGATCTCATTGAGCTTAAAACACCAGAAGACCCCGGGAGCCAGAAGGAGTCCCGGAGTGGGGCCAGGAGGGGGCCACATCACCCCCTGGCGCGCCCCCTCTTGGTCGCGCCGCCTATAGGTGTGGGCCACCTAGGCATCCCCTCGGGCTCCCCTTTCGACTACTTATGCCTCGTAACCTAAAAACCAAGGGGGTTCATCATATTCCACAGAAACACAACAGAGTGCCGCCGCCACCTCAAAACTCTATTCGGGGATCAGAAGTTCCTGTACTGGCGCCCTGCTGATACGTCATAAACGTATCCTTAATTTTTGATGTTCCAAGTTGTTTTCATGTTGTTTCCCACATGTTTGCTATACACTTTATGTCATTTTTATCGATTTCCCGGGACTAACCTATTGAAAAGATTCCATAGAGCCAGTTGTTTTTAGTTTCAAAAAAGTTGTTCTGGAAATATTCTCGGAATTCGACGATTCAAAAGCCAGAAGTCTTAGAAGTCCCTAAGGGTCCACGAAGTCCCAAAGAGACCCGGAGGGGTGCCCAGGAGCCACCACACCATAGGGGGGCGCAGTTCCCCCTCTGGCCGCGCCAAGGGGTGGTGTGGGGCCCCTGGCCACCCCCCGGCGCCTATATATGCCCCCCGATGCATAAACCCTAAATGAATCGGCCTTTTCCACCAAAAAGTTCCGTAGCTCCGCCACCGTCGCCGACAAGTTTCGGGGGACAGAAATCTCTGTTTCGGAACCCTGCCGGACGGGGAAGTGCCCCCAGAGCCATCTCCATAAACTCCACCGCCATCTTCATCGTCGTGGATGTCTCCTATGATGAGGAGGGAGTAGTTCTTCCCCAGGGCTGAGGGCTCTACCGGCAGCTATGTGTTTCATCTCTCTCTCACATGGTGTGATCTTTATGTGATCATGAGCTTTGTAATCTAGTTGAACTAGTAGATGTTACTCTTCATCTGTTATGCTAATCGAGTTGTTTTGTTATGAGATCTCCGTAAACACTTTGATCACGGTGTAATGGTGACAGTGTGTCCACCGTGTGGTTTAGCATGCTATTTATACCTTGGGTTGGAGATGAACCTATGAAATTGTGATATCTGTCTAGTACCTTCTAGGGCACTCATAGTGACAGCGTGGGGTTAACTAGACATGGGAATGCGACTTTGAGGAGTGCTTTTTTGCATCCCTACACAATGAATTTGTGTTTGTTATTCGACCGGAGAGTGGTTCATTGTAGCGTAGTGAAGAGAGATATTTATGCATTCAATTATTTTATCATTGTTGAGAGTGTCCACTAGTGAAAGTAGGATCCCTAGGCCTTGTTTCTAAGCATTGAAACACCGTTTACATCCAGTTCTGCTACATGTTTGCTTTCTTCCATTTTTATTTCTGATTGCTGTTATAAGTTATATAATCATCCATATTACTTGTATTTCACTCTCTCATCGCCGAACTAGTGCACCTATACAACTGACAACTATATTAGGTGTGTTGGGGACACAAGAGACTTCTCTTATCGTAATTGCAGGGTTGCTTGAGAGGGATATCTTTGACCTCTAACTCCCCGAGTTCGATAAAACTTGGGTGATCCACTTAAGGTAAACTTGCTGTTGTTCTACAAACCTCTACACTTGGAGGCCCAACACTGTTTACAAGAATAGAAGCGTGTGTAGACATCAAGATCTTTTCTGGTGCCGTTGCCAGGGAGGTAAGGTAAAAGGTACTCACATCCTCGGGTGTGAGTGCTCGAAGTTATTTCCTTTAGATTCTGCAATTATATCTTTTTGTTTCTTATTTTTATTTTCACTAGTTAGGCTTGTTTTCACTGGTTGCTTGTTTTTATTTTTACTAGTTAGTCTTAATGGAAAACAACAAAAATATGAGAGAGCTTTATTTGCATGCTAGTAGCAATGTTATTAGCATTATTATTTGGATACCATTATTTCTAATACTATGGAAAATTCTAAGCTTGGGGAAGCTAGTTTTTCTAAACTTTTTAGTTCCCCAGCTTTAGAGGAGAAAATTTGCTCTGATGATACTTTATCGCCCCTATGTGATAAATCTAATGATGCTTGTGATATTTTAAAACCTCCTGCTGAAAGTGTCCTTTTAAAATACCTATGAAAATTGTTGAACATGTCACAAATAACTGCTATTTTGGAGATGGAACTGTCCATCCTCGTGATCATTTACTCTTTATACTTGAATTATGCGGGTTGTTCAAGTGTGCATGTATTTCTATGGACAAAGTTAAGAGGAGGATACTATCTTTGTGACTTAAGGACAAAGCAAGGGAGTGGTATGAGATAATAGATAATCCTCATCATTTGGAGTGGAAGGAGCTCGAATCTCTATTTTATTCTAAATTTTATTCTTCTCATGAACTGTATTTAGATAGGAATTACAGTATTATAATTTTTTGCCTCGTGATGGAGAAAGCATTGCTCAAGCTTGGGGAAGACTGAAAACATGGATACTTAAATGTCCTAACCATGAGCTTCCTAAGGAAATAATTGTTACTAATTTTTATGCAAGGCTTTCAGGAAATTACATGGATTATCTAGATGCATGTTCAGAGGGTTCTTTCTCAAGTAAGAAGGTTGAAGATAAATGGGATCTTCTTGAAACAATTGAAAGCAATAATGAAGGTTGGAATAACGACAAAGGTAAAGAATCAGGTATAAAGTATGAGTATGATTGCATTAAGTCTTTCGCTGAAACTGCTGATTTTCAAGAGCTTAATGCTAAATATGGTCTTGATCCTCAAATGATTGTTGGTTGGTATATATCCTTTTCTTCTTATATTAATGTTCCTAAATCAAATGGGGACATACATCATGAACCTTTTTAAGACACTTGCATGAAAAATGAAACTGTTATTAATGATTGCAATGAACATGCTCAAACTTCTGAAAGTACTATTTCTTATAAGCATGTTAATTTTTGTGGAGAACTTAGACCTTTTGAAAAGAATCAAACCGAAGAATAATATAGCGTCCATGATAGTAATGAAAAAACTAGAAAGTGGGACATGGCTTTAGATGATCTTGGTAAAAAAGTTTGTGCCCTCTATCCTTTTATTTGTGAACTTTGTTGTAAAGTGGATCATTTCAATTTTCAATCCTCAGGCTGTAATAGCTATTCAAATACTGCAAGTTTATAATGGCGACCTTCCGTTATAACTAGAATGCGTAGTTGTCGACTATTCAAAGAGGTGGTTCCACTAAGTGCGAATGTCACCAGTCATAAGTTCATGGAGTTTGGTCTTGTGTGTGCGCACTATCAGTAAGAACAAGCACGACATCGTCCAAATGGCGTAGAAATCTAACTCTTTCAATATGTGGCGGAGAGCACAATGCGCCGCCGGCATAGTTTAAAATCACTAGTTCGTTGGGTTGAACAATCTATTTATGGTGCTCCTTTGGTGGTTCACGGAGGAAAACTGAAATTTATTTGAAACTATGGTGTCCCAAATCTATGATACTAATTAATTTGTCCATTCTCTATATCAACGAGTGACCTTTGACTAGTTGGCTATGAGAGCTTGTGCCATCAGGAGGACGTCCCAGGTTCGAACCCTGGGTTGTTCGCTTTTATTTTTGTTGTCTTTGGGGATCGGAGCTTGATGCTGAGGAAAAAATCGCGTCGGATCTGAACTTGACGTTGAGGGAAACAAACGCGCCTGCCCTAGCAATAATTTTTTATATAAAATTTAAAACCAACTATATTAAAAGCAAGCAAGCTGCCTCATTAAAAACCTTCCACTCCCCTTAGGTACCCTGGTAAGGAAAAGATTGCGAAAAAAACATGTTTCTCAGAGTTTAAACCATGGTTAAATCATCTAGGAGGGGTTGCAGAATGAAACTAGGGGGTTCATCGACCCAATTACAAGTTAACTCTATGCTAAAACCTTCCCTAGCTAGTAAGTGAGCAACACCATTGCAAACCCTTTTGCAGTGTTTGAATTCAAACTTGCCAATAGAACCAATAAGATCAAAACAATATGAAAATATCGCAGATGCAACATTCCATAGCTGCTCTTCTCCTGAAAAGTATTTGATCACTTCAGTAGAGTCACACTCGGCTTCAATAGCATTGCACCCGACGATATTAGCAAGATCTAGACCATGTTTCATAGCCATAGCTTCCGCGGTGTAGAAAGAAGCGACGTGAGGCAAATAAACATGATGCTGCAACAAAACCTCCCCTGCAGTCCCTAATAATCGCGCCTGCCGTCCCGGTATGAGAAATGTTGAAAAAAGCTACATGGACGTTTAGCTTCAGAAACTTTGCTTTTGGTCTTGACCAAATTACCTTATCCGGTGCAATATTTGTAGATTTCCTGGAAGAGCCATTGGCCACCATTGCCCTGATCGAAGTAGCACAATTCCCAATCGGGGGATCTTCTCGACGTCGGTAGAACATCTACGCAGCCACCAAATGTACCAGGCGGTGGTAGCTACCGTTTCTGGTAACCGTATGTCAGGAAATTCCGGGCTAACTTCAGAATTCAGTGTGAATAGTTTTTCCAAGGTTTCGGACCCAGAACTATAACCAGTGCATGCGATACCAATCTGCCTATCCAACTGCCGAGCACTCTAAAGTCGAGCATCCCTGTGGCAAAGAAAAATCATATGAAGAGAATCCTCAGGGTATAAATTGCATGTTGGACAGGTGTCGGAGCCACCAATATGATGTGCTGCCAACACAGATTTAATAGGGACGATCCCATTTAATAACCTCCAGCAAAATATCTTAATTTTTGCGGGCACGTTTAGACTCCATAGAATTTTTCAGTTTGGGCTATAAATAGCAGTTCCTTGGACAAGATTCCTACATGTCTAGACACTATACTGGGCCTCCACTCCAAGTGATAGGCAAATCGCACGGAAAACATACCATTTTTGTTGGCATGCCATGCAATGAAATCATCAAAGTTATTTGTATTTAGAGGAATTTCCAGGATCCTCTTAGTATCAAAAGGGTTAAAGATACTACTGATTATATCCACATCCCAATACCCCGTGGCAGGGTCAATAAGCTCACTAACCCGAGAGAGAACGCAATTCCCCCTTAGGGTCACCACTTTCCTGGTAACACTCCATATATATTGTTATATAATAAAAGTCCCATAACTGCCTCATTCAGATCGATTCCAGTCGCCGCTACGGTCACATCAATCCGTTATGGCTCGGACCCTCTTAGCAGCTGGATCCTTCGGGAACCCATGGATCTTTCCATATGTTTGTAGACTCACCGCTTCCCACTCGCCAGATATAGCCTCTATTAAAAGTTTGTATAACGCAACCAAACTCTGCCAAGTAAAGGATGAACCAGCCTTCGACCCAGCTTTTAAAATGTACCCCTGATGGATAATATTTTGCTCTCAAGATTTTAGCACATAAGGATTCTGGATTGGTAATTAATCTCCACACCTGTTTTTCCAGCATAGCCAAATTAAAGGAGTGAAGATCTTGAAACCCCATACCTCCTTCCCTTTTAGGGAAACATAACTTCCAGCACACAAACTGAGCAATGACATCTCTTATTTTCTTGCACGCTTTTTTTGGAAGTAAGGAAATAGACATAGCATAGATTGGGATTGATTGAGCCACCGCCTTAAGCAATATTTCTTCACCTCCAATTGACAGGATTTTCTCCTTCCACCCTTTGATCCTTTCCATGAGTCTCTCCACAAAATGCAAGAAACAATCACTTCTATCCGCTCCAACCAGTGTAGGGAGACCCAAGTATTTATCAGAGAGAGCTTGGTTATTGATATTAAGGATAGAGCATGCTTCTTCCCTTCTAGCAATATCAGTGTTTGGGCTAAAGAAAATACTATATTTGGCAAGACTAATAAGTTATCCCGAATTTGCACAATAATTATCAAGTACCTGCTGTAATGAGGTTGCATTGCTCAAATCTGCTTTCAAGAGAATTAAAGAATCATCAACGAATAAAAGATGTGAAACTGATGGTGCATTCCAGCACACTTTAATCCCTTCTATACCACCAACCTCTTCAGCTTGCAATAAACAACTAGATAACCCTTCTGCACAAATAAGGAATAAATACGGGAATAGGGGATCCCCTTGCCTGATACCTCTCGTGGGAATAAAATACTCAGTCATCTATAAATTGTACCTAATTTGATATGAGACCATAGATACACAAGACATGACCAGATCAACCCAATGGTCATGAAAACCAATTCTCAGCAACATTCTCTTCAGAAAATTCCATTCAACTTTGTCATAAGTTTTATGCATGTCAAGTTTCACTGCACAACAAACTGATTTACCCTGCTTTGTATTCTTGATTTTATGTATGCACTCATAAGCCATGAGCACATTATCTGTAATAAGTCTTCCTAGGACGAAAGCACTTTGAGTAGGATATGAGATCTGAGGAAGGATTAGTTTGAGTCTAGCAGCTAACATATTTGATATGATCTTATACACAACATTGCAAAGAGAGATGGGACGAAATTGAGATACCTCCTCTGGGGACTCAATCTTTGGTAGTAACACAATAACGGTTTCATTCCAGCCCTGCAAAATTTCTCTATTGTTTATCGCTTGCAGGACAACTGTAGTAATATCTTCCCCAACTAGGTGCCAATTTTTTTAAAGAATATCGAGTGAAGCCTATCCGGTCCCGGGGCTTTAAAATCTCCAATACTAAACACCGCATGCTTCACATCCTCTACGGTATACTATTTTAGAAGATTATCATTCATCTCCGCTGTTACTCTAGGGTGATTTTCTCAAGAAAATTTGGATCTGTATCTATAATCTCGGAAGAGAAAAGATTAGTAAAATAAGATAAAATTAATGGGTTTGGCCCAGCCGTACCTTCAACAAAGACCCCATGCTCATCTTTCAATTTTTTCTTGATATGGTTCTTTTTCTTTTCTTGCGGTAGCATATTTGTGGAAAAAGAGGTATTTCTATCACCATTGTTAATCCAATTAACACGAGAACGATGGCACCACTTAATTTCTTCTTGCTCAAGTAGGTTTTCAATATGTTTTGCCAAGAGGTATTTTTTCCGTTCACTGTCATGAGATAACGGGCCACGCATAAGCCTGTCGAGCTCCCGTTGGGCTGGTCTCAGACGCTTCTGGGGCTGCTTCAGCACAGAGCGGTCCCATGCATGTAGCCTAGCATGCATGGTCTTCAATTTAGTCAGTACGTAGCTCGACTCACCCCGGTCCTTCACTTTCAACCATTCGGTATTAACAATGTCAACAACGCTATCCTCCTAAACCATCTGGCTTCAAGAAACAGTTGTTTAGACCCATGTGGATTAGGATATGTAGCCCAATATTCCGGATCTAGAAATATAGGTCTATGACCGAAATGATTGTATTCGAGATTCACAATGGTTGCATCTTAATGGTCCAATTTCCACACAGTATTTCCATCTGCTTTGTCCAGTCTCTCGCCAATCGCTCCTCTATGCCATGTGAAAACATCACCAACATAACCCAAATAAGATAACTCACAATCCTCAAGAGTTTTGTGAAAAGCCTCCAAATATTTACTATGTATTGGTCTACCCCCTTCCTTCTCATGAGAATAGAGAATTTCATTGAGGTCTCCCATAATCAGCCATGGAAGATTATTTTGTTGGTGAATTCAGCGAATTGTGTCCCATGTTTGGTGTTTTTCTATCCATTTGGACTCTCCATACATGCCTATGAACCTCCACACCTTATTGTTTTCTTCTTCCACTTTAACATCAATATAACTTGGGTGCGAGAAGACCTGTGTAATTTTCACCTCCATTTTCCAAAATAAAATAATACCCCCTCTTCTATCACTAATAACATGTTGTACAATTTTAAAGTCCATGTGAATTCTTTTTCTTAGACACTCAGCATGATATAATTCAAGGTGGGTCTCCGACAGGAACACCACCTCGGGGTTATAGCGCCTCAAGACGTCCAGAAGCACATGAATTGCCGAGGCATTACCCAAACTGCGGCAATTCCAAGCTATGGTTTTCATTGCGTCTGGACGGGTCTCTTCTTTGCCTATTTCTCCTTTTCAATCTCAGTCACCCCCAAACTGTTTTTCTGTTGTTCATCGCATAATTGCATATCACCCATTCCCTTTTCCCTTGCGACCTTGGGAGTGACGGCATTTGCCTTAGCCAAAACATCCATGTCTATTCTTCTCTTAGTATTGTTCTCAGAACCTCTCAGATGGAAGTTCCATCTCTGTGTCCTTCACTTTTAGGGGGGATGGTTTCTATGTCCGTTAAAGCATCATCATTTACCACCTTTTCATTAACCAAAGGAATGGCATTGTATCGCCAGCTGATATTTTCACCTGTGTCATTAGGCCTGAAACGTTCCCTACCTCCAGGACCTCTACCTCGACCCCTCTGAATCCTCGGGTTTCAGCTATGGTCCGGCCTCTCCAAGTTTCAAACTCATCTTTTAGGAAATCGCTCCATTTGAGCTCATCTTCAGCATGTTCTCTTGTGCCACACTCTGTATGTATATGACAAAATAAACCACAAGCACCGCAGAACTTTGGTATTTTTTCATACTTGACCGCATAAAATTCCCTATGCCCACCATGAGAAACAGTGACAAATCTTGCTAGGGTCTGATACGTCATAAACGTATCCTTAATTTCTGATGTTCCATGTTGTTTTCATGTTATTTCCTACATGATTGCTATACACTTTATGTAATTTTTATCGATTTTCCGGACTAACCTATTGACAAGATGCCACAGAGTCAGTTCCCTGTTTTCTGCTGTTTTTAGTTTCAGAAAAGTTGTTCTGGAAATATTCCCGGAATTGGAAAATTTGAAGCTCTAAAATCTTGGAATTCCCGAAGGTTCCACAAATTCCCGAAGAGGCCCGGAGTGGGGCACACCATAGGGCGGCGTGCCCCCTAGCCGCGCTTGGGGTGGTGTGGGCCTCTTGGGCGTCCACCGTCATTGTCCTTTCGCCTATATAATCCCCCCGATATGTGAACCGTAAGGAGATGCCACTTTTTCCCGAGAAACTCCCGAGGCCACCGTCATCGTCATCCCGAGATCGTGAGAGTTCTGAAGCTCTCCCCGGCACCCTGTCGGGAGGGGAATTCATCATTGGAGGGGTCTACACCACCATGCCCTCCTCCGAAGTGATGCGTGAGTAGTTCATCCCAGGACTACGGGTCCATAGAAGTAGCTAGATGGTTGTCCTCTCCACTTTGTACCTCATGTTTAGATCTCATGTGCTGCCCTACATGATCGAGATCATCTTTATATAATGCTACATGTTGTGTTTGCTAGTATCTGATGAATGTTGAATACTATGTCTTCTGATTATCAATCTATAATGTTATCTTCATGCATATGTTATTTATGATCTTGCATGCTCTCCGTTATTAGTAGGTGCTCTGGCCAAGTAGATGCTAGTAAATCCAAATGAGGGAGTATTTATGCTCGATAGCGGGTTCATGCCTCCTTTGCATCTATGCTCGAGTGATAGAAACATGACGGATGGAGAATGTGTTGTAGCCATTAGGGAGAAAACAACGGTGTTTACTTAGTTTATATTGTTTATATTACACACTTTTCTTACTGCGATAATCTGTTGCTTACAACTTAATACCCAACGTTTGTTTGGATGATATTCGGAGGGTGGATTATTAGTCATAGATGCAGTTGGATGACGGTCTATGTATTTTTTTGTAATGCCCGCATGAATCTCGTAGTAATCTTTATGTCTTGCATATGCACTACGGTGCAACCTTCAATTCTGTCAATTGCCCAGCTGTAATTTGTTCACCACACATGTTATTTATCTTTCACGGAGAGACACCACTAGTGAATTGTGGACCCGGTCCATTTTCTCATACTGAAATACACACACTGCTTCTACTGTTTTCACACTTCTTCCAATGCTTTCATACTGTTTTCACATTGTTTTCACCATCATCTATTTAACCTATTTGTGTTCAGCAAAACCTGCTTCGTTGGGCCAAAGTGATTTGATTGTGTTGTGTAGGTTCCACGTTGCTGCTAAACCGGTAGTGCGCCCTGCCACCTTAGCTGCATCAACCTTCAGATATTGCTTGTCCTCCTACTGGTCTATTCAACCTTGGTTTATTTTCTAAGGGAAAACTTGTCGCTACACTCTTCCCAACCTTTCTATTGGGGTTTACCAACGTCAGCCTCTCGTCGAGGGACACATCAAGTTTTCTGGCGCCGTTGCCAGGGAGGAAGAGAATTTCTGCAAGGGGAGTCTCTCACTTCCAATCTCTTTACCTTTTTTTAGTTTTACTTAGTTTATTTTATTTTGTCTTGTTTGCTTCTCTTTATGAAAAACACAAAAAAAATAGTTCTTATTCTAGTTGTAGTTATATTCCTATTTTTAGTCTTGTTAAAATGAGTACTCATGTTCCTGTTGCCTTGTCACATGAGTAAATGATCTTTACTTTCAAAAAGGGAATGATGAGAGTTTCAAGGAAGCGTGGTCTAGAGTTTTTGTATTTTCTATTGCAAAATTGAACCTAAAATGACTCTAAGCCTGTTTCTGCGTAGCTTTTTTCTTGGTCTTGTTCTTTACTATAGATGTGATTTGGATACTGTGGTAGGAGGAGATTTCCTTCATTGTGATGGAGATCAAGCTTTTAATGCCATAAAAAAATTAATTGCAACCTACAACTCACCTGGTAGCTCTAATAAAGCCTTTGCAAGTATTTATGCTAGATTGAATACTCTTGAGTCGCATGTTTCTTGCTTAAGTGAAGGTCATAATCGGATTCGTGAACACCTTGATCATGTTCCAATAAACTCTGAAGCCTCAAATATAATCCCTACTGTGAATGTTACTATTAATGGTGAAACTTTTCATGCTCGTTGTGATATTATGTCTGAATTTTTTCTTATGCCTAAAGAAATTTATGAATCTTTGAATACTTGGAGACTTTTTGAGGGAGGAGAAGAAATACGTCTCACTAATAACACCACTATATTTCCCATTGGGATAGCTGAGGGAATATTTACAAAAATCCTAGGAAGAATGGTCTCCACTGATTATCTTGTTATTGAATGTGTAGGAGAGGGCAAAATTACCCTTGGAAGATCTCTGTTGAAGCTATTAGGAGCGACTATTGATATGGGGAGAGGTACCATGACTTTTACCCCGAAACAATGTGTAGACCATCAGTTCCCTAAAAGCAATAATAAGGGTAAGAAAGGTAGACGTAAGCCTCTTAACAATTTGGATGCTTCTTCACTTGAAAACACCTGATTCCACTTTTCTGGGCCAAGCTAAAAGGCGTTAAAGAAAAACACTTCTTGGGAGATAACCCATGGTTTTATTTTTGCTTTGTTTTCTCTGTTTTCTTTGAGTCAAGGGGTTGTATACTTCTGTATCAACTCCTTTGTATATTTATTTTCATGTTTTTGTTGTTCCAAGTAAAGTTTCTGAGGAGAGTTGGTGTTGGTTTTGGATTTCTGCGTGGGAAACAGATTTCTGCTGTCCACCGTAAAAAAATTGTATAATTCATAGGAAAACCAAAATGACCTGAATTTCTTTTTTGCTTATTCCTCAGCTGATTCCGCAACTTTTTTGTTCTTTAAATTTTTCGATCTGAGCAACATAAGTGCCCCGAAAAAATTCGTCTTTACAGACTGTTCTGGTTTTGGCAGATTCTGCCATTTTTCTTGCATATGCTCTTTTTCGATGTCAAGTTGATTTCTATGCTTCACGAAACATCAGTGGCTGTAGCTAATGTTTAAAAGTATCAATAGCACTTGTGCCCATACAGAACCCATGGATTTTTTTTATTGTTGCACTAACCCTCTGATACGTCATAAACGTATCCTTAATTTTGGATGTTCCATGTTGTTTTCTTATTGTTTCCCACATATTTGCTACGCACTTTATGTCATTTTTATCGATTTTCCGGACTAACCTATTGGCAAGATGGCAAAGAGCCGGTTTGTCGTGGGATAATCACGACAGACGTTACCAGGGGTAACTTATCTTGGGGTAAATCGACTCTGGTGTTTGGGAGAGAGTTTTGCTCAGGGGAAATCATGGTGATGAAACGATCTGGTAGCCGGCAATCAAGTCGCCGAGTCTCCGATATAGATCTTATTATCTCAACTCTAGTATTACAAAGGATACTCGAATAGCAAGTGAATCTCGTGTATCTCGTGTCTAATCTAACCCTAGGGGCCGGCTTATATAATATCCGGACCCCCTTAGCTTCCTGTCCAAGGCAGACTCGGAGTCCTACCCGGGTACCGCTTACAAACCCTAAACTTCTTTATCAAAACCCACAATCCGGGTTGCGAGGCCTACACTCTTGGGCCTTCTAGAAGCCCCTTTTCCTTAAGCCGGGTCTTGCGCAGCTCCCTTTGGGCCGAATTACACCTTGATGTTAGCCTACCGGGTTATAATCCCTCCATCAGTAGTCCCCAGAATAGCTTGGGCTTAACGGGATCCTCCTTGAAGCGCATGCTATTTCCTGCAAAAAACAACAAACATACAAATTCAAAAAGGCCGGGTTAGGTTGCTTCGATAAACATCTAGGCCTAACTCCACTGGTGGTCCATATAGCAACCCGGCTTTCTCCGAATCCACCTTCATTTTCCCGGGTCAACACTCCGAGGAAAACGCAGAAGACCCGGCTTGCATTGCTCGTTAATTAGCCCGGATATCACGGAAGTGATTTGCTCTGATCTTTTCCGGATATCGCGCATGGGCACTTTAATGCCTATCCCAAAATATCCGGACGGGGAACCTGCTCCAAAATTTTTGGATCCCGCTCACTTAACCTAGGTACCCCCACCCGCACCTATAAATAGGCGCCCTAGGGGGTAACCTAACCCAACGTTCCATTTCCTCTCCATTTCTTTCGCCGCCGGTGCTCCCTCACTCGAGCTCGCCGCCGCGCCACCACGGAGCCCGCGGACGCGCCGCCGGAATCGAGCCGCCGCCAACTGCACTCGTCCACGATCCGCGCCGCGCCGCCGTTAGCCTCCGCCGTCGCCCCCTCGAGCTGCTCGTCGGAGGATCCCGTAGGCCACCGCGGCTGCGCCATCTGCCACCGCCGCAACCTTCTCCGGACCTCACCGGTAAGCTTTCCTCCATGAATTTTACCTTCAAGTTTTTCATTCGAACCAGATTGGATCTTGGCCCGCCCATAGGTTACCTTCTCGCTTTGCATCGATTTGAATCTCTCATGCCCTAATCTTTCTCATTCAATCACTTAAGCTAAGCTTGGTAGCACTATTCTATCACTCGCGGTTATAAGTTTCCCCATAGATTTCTCCGTAAATTTCTTCGCCTAGATGCAAACTGTCAAAAATTCTCCGTAGTTGTTCTTCGATACCCGGATAATTCACTATTTCCGGGTCTTTCATTTACTCTCTAGTTGACCGGATAATCAACCCTCTTCCATAATTGCTCACTGATACTTGGATCGCCTGTAATTTCCACAACTGCTCGTTGATACTCGGATAACCCATCATTTCCGTACTGCTCGTTGATATCAGGATAACCTGTAGTCTCCGGGTCTTAGTTACTCATATTTTGCACTCCTTGCCTTGTGTTTTGCAGATCGAACACATGGCACCCAAGAACAAGAAGAAACAGCCGGCAAAGCCAAGGCCGACTCAGTCCATATCCGCCAACTGGGCGAGGTCCACCGTGACCAAGGCGAAGCTGGACGAACTTGCCGAGTCAGGCGTACTCCCTTCCCAGGAGGACATTCTCTGGAGAGTCCCGGGTGATGAGACCCGGCCTACCCCTGGCCCCAACGAGGTAATCTGCTTCGTCGAGCACGTGATTCGGGGATTTCGTCCCCCGGGTCATTCCTTTTTTCGTGAACTTCTCAGCCATTATGGTCTCCGAGTGTTTGACATAGGGCCTAACTCTATGTTAAATATCACCCACTTTATTGTCCTCTGTGAGTCATACCTGTGCATCCCATCAAACCTTGCCCACTTTCTAGAACTGTTCCAATGCAAACCGTGCCGCGAAAGCGGTGACGGGGCCCTTTTGGCCTGCGGCGGGTGTCCATCCAACGCCGAAAAAATTCACCTATGCCGACTCTTAGTTTAAACTCCCACGTCAAACATTGGCAAAAATCCTTCTTTTATTGTCGGGACGCCTCCCCACCCGGCGAAAAGAGATTGCCGGGTTTCTCGGAGGGCCTCCTTGATCTCTCGGATACCTTTAATGCCTTCGCCTCAGAGTCGGACAGGGAGTCCATCCAGCCCTTCCTGGCTAAGATAGCCGCCCTTTCCACCCATGGTCTCCTTGGGCTCAATTTAGTTAAGACTTGGGTGAATTTCCGGGTCCAGCCTAACTCCATCCGGCCCAAGTTGATGTGCGAATACTCGGGGCACGTTACGGACTCGCTCCGCTACTCCTCAAGGAATTATCCGGCGGGCGATACGAACAAGATCATCAAAAGCTTCCTTACCGAGAAGGCGGAAGTGATCCGGAATATAGCCGGGTTAGAGCCATACACCCGCAAAAATCCGGTTCCTGCGGTAAAATCCAGCTCGCACTCTTCGTACTTATGCTTTTTACCTGATGCAACTACTAACTGCTATCTTTATATCTTTATTTCAGGCAGGCAGCGCCTTTTGGAACATCGAGACTCCTCCCACCTCCGAAAACCCGGAAGAGGAAGAAGAGGAAGCGGCTGACTCGGAAGGAGGTACCATCCGGGTTTCACCCAACTTTCTCTTTGTTAACTTATTCCCCCACACTTTTTCCTTTTCCGACTGTGTACTATGCTTCTCAGGAATGGAAGATAAGGATGACAAGGACGACAAGGAAGACCGGAGGAGACCGAGAGCGATAAAGGTGAGGCCGAGCCGAAAGTTGAAGTCGGGGCCAAGAGGAAACCCCGAGGGGTTGTTTTCAAGGTTCCCTACTCCTCCATGTCCTCCAAACCCTATTCTTTTGCTAATATGCGTGAACTTAACCAACAATTATCCAATTCGCCACACTTGAAGGACCCACCTCCGGCTAAGCGCAGGGTAACCCGGGATTCCCCGGGTGATCATCCCCTCAACCCGGGTATCCCCACGTCCCCAACTCGCCGCACCGGTACTTCCCCATCTCATCCTTCCAACTCACCTCAAAGACATCCTTCCCCCAACCATCCATTAGCCGGACAGTTCCGGGTCTCACTCTCGGATCCTGTAACAGCTTCGTCCGCGTCTAGCAGCGAGCTTCCGGCGGACTTCGTGGTGAATGTCGGGTAAGCTATACTTCTTGATATACGATACATTGGTACTTTCGATATCCTTCACTTATTACTGCTGACTGTTTCTTTTACTTTCCTTAGCGCCCAGGTCTCGATTAGTGATCCGGACAACATGGATACGGATAACCGGGAGACTGAAGATCCGGTTGATAACATGAATGCCGCAACTGGGGGTGCTAAAGAAGAAAACCAAGCACAAGACCCCCTGACAGACTCGGCTAGGCAGGAAGCCGGGTTTCCCAAGCCATCAGACGAACCTGAGGACGACGACGTCGAGGTCCTGGGCACAAGGATGGGCACTCCCAACCCTGACACCTAGGCGACCCGGGTTTCGCCCCCAAAGCCGAAAAAGACTCCTCCTCCAAGCTACCAGGCCGCCGGCTCTTCCGGTACCAAACCCGAGGATATGAGCTTTGCTGAGATGCTTGATGCTCTGCACACCTTGAGGGCTGACGAAGAAAACATCCTAGAAGCCTTGATAGCCAAGCATGAGGTAAATCCGACTAGTATTGCCTGTATACTTGTCTAGTCCCCAAGTTCCGAGTGAACTTATTGATAATTTGCTTGGAACTTTCATAACATATCCGACTGATAGTTCGTTTTTTATGCGACTAACCCTTCCTTGTGTCTCCACGTAGGCATACGTGGCCCATTCTGAGAAAGTGTTGGCTAAGACCACCAAACTCCTCGAGGTGGAGACGAAGCTGCGCGAGACGGTTGAAGCTGATGCCAAGAGGACAGGGAAACTTGCAAGAAAGTACAGAAAGAGAGCTCATGCTGTAGAGGACGAACTGGCCAAGCTATCCATCCAGATTGCCGACACTCACAGCGCTTTGATTGGTAATACTTCCCGACTGACTGATAGTAACCCGGATTTTCCACTCTGATAGATACTCGGAATTCCTTACTTAAGCCGTTATATTTTCTGCAGGGCCGGATGACGAGACTCCGGATGCAGACGACATAGCGAAGCTGAAAATGATAAAGAGCACGATCCGGCAACTCTGTGCCGGAACCAAATGGATTCTGCAAGCGTTGAAGTGGCCGGGTACTGGACATGGTAGCTTGAAGACGCTGCTTGATGCGTGTTCCACTATCCCCGAGTGGATTGAGCACTGGAAACGCTCCTCATGCCGGGTTGGAGTGACCCGGGGGCTTGCCTTGGCTAAAGCATACTTCCCCAAGCTTGAGCCAGCAAAGCTTGTTGGCGGGTTTCCAGAGTTCAACCATGACGGCTCCAGGTTTTCAGCCAAGAACTACAAGGTCATCCAAAAGGAGGTTTGTCACTCGGCCAGCCAGATTGCCGACAGCCTAGATGTCAGCCTGATTGTTCCACCATACGATGCTGAAGACAAGGCAATTAAGTCGGATCCTCCAAAGCCGTATGACATGTTGGCACGGTGGAAGGCAGAAGCTGCTAAGCTGAGGGAAGAGGCCGCGAAGAGGAAGGCTGAGGCCGATTCTGCACCTGCGACATCCACTCCGGTTGTTCCTCCCCCCGCGCGCGCCGGTACTGGTGCTGACCCGGATGCTGCTGCCGCCAAGACCGTTGAAGAACAAGTCAAGGATCAAGATCCGGCTGCCAAGGGCAAGGGCAAGATGGACCACTCGACCCAGGAGGTCGAGCGAACTTTTTATCGGCAACCGTCTCAAACACTTTATTCGGCCAATGGGCCTTTTAAAACAATTATTCTTTTGATAGTGCGCCTGTGCACTTTATGATACTACTATCCTGGTTTGTAATACATTTTAAAACCTTAATATCTTTCATGGCCCTTCTGGCCTTTGCGTGAATTTGATATTTCTTAACTTTGAGCTTTTTTCATTCCTGGTTTTCCGACTTTTGCTATGGTTCCTTCTGCAAGACTCGGTTTCCGAGTCTCATGGGTTTTGACAAGTGGATTTTTTCTAAGTCCCCAAGACTCGGATTTTTGGGTTTTTGAGCTGAGTAGCTAGATGATTTGTTTCTTTTTTTAAATTCCCAAGCCCCCAAGGCCCGAATTTCCGAGTCTGGGGTTTTGGACTTTTCCAAAAGGACAAATTGTTTCTGCTAAGGCCCAAAACCTAGAGTCATTCACATAGGTTTGAAGCTATGCTTAATATACTTTGAGTTTCCAGGTGTGAGCCTTGTACTCTGCATAACTTGTGGTTTAGATGACCCTTTTGACCTTCTTTTACTGTAAGCCGGCTTTCGCGTGGATGATCAATGCTGCTATAGTTGTGTAAAGACAGGGTCAGGCAAGTCCCATTGGGCGTCATGGCTGATTGTAATTACACGCTAGCAAAGCAAGCCACTTTTGTGCGAGTCACATCAAGCTTAAGCAAGAAAAGTCAAGAAAGTTTGGCTCTATTGTCCGGTTATAAGCTTGCAGCCGTACTTATTATAAGTAATCGGCCCTTATAACCTAATGGCATCGTGGCCGGGTCTTTGAGTTTGTAACTGTGCTATTCAAGCAATCAACCCCCAAGACCTAGATATATGCAATTTACTAACAAAAACTAAAACGATAAATAACACTTACCTTGAAAGGAAAATAGAAAAACAACAGGAATATAAAAAACTTGACAAAAATACGCAGAAAAAGAATACTGCTTAACCATCTCTTTATTGATATGAGAAAAGTTAGGTCAGCAAGCCGCCTCATTAAAAACCCTCCAGTCCCCTTAGGTACCCTGGATAGGAAAAGAGTGCGTCTGAAACCTGCTGCCTGTTACATCGTGTAATTCCACTTGTGAATCTAGTCTATTCTAAGTGTAGTAGGGACGCAGCTGAGCCACGTTCCATGGTCTTTCTCTTTCTTGCATAGATGACGTTGTATGAGCGGTGTCATTGACAGTAGCCGACTCTTCTCTTGCATCTACCAAGTAATACGATCCATTGTGCAGATTCCGGCTTATGATGAACGGTCCTTCCCATGGTGGGGATAGCTTGTGTTTTCCTTCCTTTGACTGTACCAGGCAAAGAACCAGGTCTCCTTCCTGGAAGACCCGGGTTTTGACTCTCCGGCTGTGATATCTCCTCAGGTCCTGCTAGTATATGGCTGATCTCTCCAAAGCTTGTTCCCTGTGTTCTTCTAACATATCCACGACGTCCTGTCGGGTCTTCTCATTCTCCACCTCGACGTAAGCCGACACTCGAGGCGAGTCATGGATAATATCACTCGGTAATACCGCCTCTGCACCATAAATCATGAAAAACGGTGTCATCTGAGTAGATCTGTTAGGTGTGGTGTTAATTCCCCCAAACTACTGAAGGTAACTCCTCAACCCACGCGCCAACAGCTTTGATGCATGGGACTCGTAGTCGTGGCTTTAATCCATGAAGTAACTCCTGGTTTGCCCTTTCCACTTGTCCATTAGCTTGTGGATGGGCTACTGAGGCTATCTCAAGCCGGATTCCATTGTTCCCACAGAATTTTTCCATCTCGCCTAAGGACATGTTGGTTCCATTGTCTGTAATTATGCTGTGAGGATACCCGAACCGGTAGATAATCCTTTTCAGGAACTTGACTGCCGTAACCGCTTCACAATTGGTAACTGTCATAACTTCAACCCACTTGGTAAATTTATCAATAGCCACCAAGAGATGTGTCTTTTTGCAAGGTGACATGTGAAAGGGGCCGAGCATGTCCATACCCCAAACGGCATACGGCCAGGTTAAAGGAATTGTTTGCAACTCCATAGCCGGCACATGGATTTGGCGGGCATACCTTTGACATCCATCGCACCTTGCCACCAAGCGTTCCGCGTCTGCTAGGGCTGTGAGCCAGAAGAAACCGTGCCTATATGCTTTGGCCACAAGGGACCTTGTGGATGAGTGATGCCCACAGTCGCCTTCGTGGATCTCTTCCAGGATTTGCCGGCCTTCTTCTGGTGCCACACAGCGCAAAAAATACTCATGCAACACTTCTTTTATATAACTCCCCATTGATGATGGAATAACCTTTTGCTCGCCTCAGAATTTGCCTTGCTAATACCTCTTGCTGTGGTAACTCGCCCCGTGATAGGTAAGCCAAAAACGGCTCTGTCCATTCGGGAACAACGCGTATTGTGGCCACGAGCTCCAAATCCGGGTCTTTGTTAGCCACCTCTTCCTCAGACTCGGTTTTTACTGACGGGCGCCATAGCTCGTCCAGGAAAACGTTGGGTGGAACCGACTCTCTGCGCGAGCCGAGTCTTGCGAGTGCATCTGCTGCCTCGTTCTTTCGCCTGTCAATGTGCTCCACCTCATACCCGGAAAAACACCCGGCAACCCTGTCCACCTCTCTACGATATGCTGCCATAGTTGCATCCTTCCTGTCCTAGGTTCCTGAGACCTACTTCACCACAAGGTCCGAATCTCCATAGCATCGTATCCGCCTGATGTTCATCTCCTTGGCTATTCATAATCCATGCAATAATGCCTCATACTCGGCCACGTTGTTGGAGCAATCAAAGTGGATTTGCAACACGTAGCTCAACTTATCTCCTTTAGGTGATGTGAGTACCACTCCAGCTCCTGATCCCTCGTATTGCTTGGAACCATCAAAGTGCATTACCCAAGACTCGGCACATGGTGTCATTGTGGGCATGCTAGTGTGAGTCCAATCATTAATGAAAGCAACTAAAGCTTGAGACTTGATTGCTGACCTGGGCTCGTAGTTGATATGATAATCTCCCATATCGATGGCCCACTTGGCTATTCTACCTGTTGCGTCCGAGTTTCTGATGATATCCGACATTGGTATAGAGCTAACCACTGTTATGGGGTGTTCCTGAAAATAGGGTATCAATTTCCGGCTGGCCATGAAGACCCCGAAAACCAACTTCTCCCAATGTGGGTAACGCTGCTTCGCCTCCGATAATACCTCGCTGACGTAATAAACCGGCCTCTGGACCGGGTGATCTTTTCCATCCTCTTTGCGCTCGACAACAACCACTGCGCTAACTGCCCGGGGCCCGGCTGCAACATATAGTAGCATGGGCTCTTTGGGACCCGGCGCTGCCAAAACTGGTGCCTCAGATAACTGATTCTTTAGTACCTCGAACGCCTCATCCGCCTATTGGTCCCAAACAAACTTGTCAGATTTCCTCAAGAGCCGGTACAGGGGTATTGCCTTCTCTCCGAGTCTGGATATGAACCGGCTCAGCGCTGCCACGCATCCTGTGAGCTTCTGGACATGCTTCAGGTTTTCCGGCTTTTTCAGACTCTAGATAGCTTTGATTTTGTCCGGGTTTGCCTCAATTCCTCTCTCGGAAACAATGAACCCGAGTAATTTTCCTGCTGGAACTCCAAATACGCACTTCGTAGGGTTAAGTTTCATCTGATAACTTCTCAAATTCTTGAATGTTTCCTTTAGGTCATCAATGAATGTTTCCGCTTTCCTGGTCTTGATCACCACATCATCCACATAGGCATGAACATTGCGCCCAATCTGGTCCTCAAAGCACTTCTGTATGCATCTCTGGTAAGTTGCGCCAGCATTCTTTAGCCCAAAAGTCATGGTTGTGTAACAGAAGGCCCCAAAAGGGGTTATAAACGATGTTTTCTCCCAGTCTTCCTTCTTGACCTTGATCTGATGATACCCGGAATATGCATCCAGGAAACATAATAGGTCACTTCCAGCCACTTCGTCTATGATTTGATCTATTCTTGGAAGGGCAGACGGATCCTTTGGACAGTGCTTGTTGAGACTCGTGTAATCTATGCACATCCTCCACTCATTACTCTTTTTCATCACGAGAACCGGATTTGCCAACCAGTCCGGGTGAAATACTTCCATGATAAAGCCGGCTGTCAATAGCCGAGCAATTTCCTCCCCTATAGATCTTCTTCTTTCCTCATTCATTTTTCTCAGGCCCTGCTTCACAGGTCTGGACTTGGGATCAACGTGCAAGCTGTGTTCCGCTAACTCTGTAGGAATACCCGGCATATCGCTGGGCGTCCAAGCAAAAACGTCTTGATTTGAACGAATGAACTCCACAAGTGCTTTTTCCTGCTCATTGTCCAGGTTAGATCCTATAGCAAATTGCTTGGAGGGATCACCTTCGACAAAGGCCACCATCTTGGTATCCTGTGCTGCCTTGAATTTCGCTCGCTCATCCTCCGTATTTGGCCTTTTTAATGCTGTTCTGTCCGGGTCTACTTGATACCGATAATACTTGAGCTCCTCCTTTCTACAGGCTTGTTCTGCCATTGCCGCGTCTCCTTCGTCACACTCAGCCGCTATATCCCAGCTCCCATGTATGGTGATGGTCTGCTTAGGACCCGGGATTTTTAGTTGTAGGTACGCGTAACACGGCCTGGCCATGAACTTGGCGTAAGTCGGCCTTCCAAATAGCGCGTGATAAGGGCTGCGCAACTTTACCACTTCGAACGTGAGCCACTCCACCCGGAAATTATCCTTTGATTCTCCAAAAGCAACCTCCAAGGTAATCTTTCCTTCAGGGCACGCCGAGTGACCCGGCACAATCCCGTGAAAAACTGTTGAATTTTTCTGTAGCTAAGACTCCTTGAGACCCATACGTAAGAAAGTTTCCCAATATAGGATGTTGATGCTGCTTCCGCCGTCCATTAAGACCTTTTTCAGCTCATAACCATTAACCTGTGGCGCAACCACCAATGCTAGGACTCCCGGGTGTTCTATCCTTTCCGGGTGATCTCTTCTGCTCCATGTTACATCTTGCTCCGACCACCTCAGGTATCTCGGGATAGCCGAGGAGACCGAGTTTACTGCCTTTTTTAGTATCTTTCTATCCTTGTTAGAAGTTCCTGTAGTGTGAACGTGGTACTGGCCCAATTGCTTGGGGTTGGCTTGGAAACCTCCAGCTCCTCCCTGATTGTTACCCGGATTACCGCCTCCCGGGTTTCCTGCTGGGGGTGGGCCATTGCCCGGGTTACCACCTGGACCCGGCCCTGCTCCCCGACCTGCACCTCGCATTGCTTTCTGTATTTCCTCGTTCTTCCATCTCTGTAAATCCACACACTGCTCTAATGAGTGGTTAGCCGGTCTACCGTTCCTACTGTGTCGCGGGCACGACATCTTGTAGACGTCCCAATTGTTTCCCGGCCTTGGCGGGCCCTGGTAATTTCCTCCATTAAAGTTTCCTCCGTTGAAATTTCCTTCTGCTCTGGGTCTCGAAGACCCGGCTTCTGTGTTGCCGACAAACTCGGAACTCCCCTCAAACGGGCGTTTATTCTGGTTGTTTCCGTTATTTCCTCCATGGTTACCCGGCGTAGATCCATTGCCGGTTCTTCCATTATTACCCGTGTTTGCTTTTGCTTTCTTGTCATCAACATCCTCTTCCGTGGTATCCGTAGCAGCGTGTTTGTTGCACGCATCCATTAGCTCTCCCATCGTAACCTCTGAAGCATTCCGACTAGATTTCACGCGAGTTAACTTCTGCACTAAAGGTGTGTACTTGCATGTCTTGGCCATAGCTTGCAACGCGTCCTTTGGCTGAATATTTGTAGATGAATGAAGTATCTCCATAACCCGGCGCAGCCAGCTGCGCGCCGACTCTCCCTTCTTTTGCACACACCGTTCTAGATCGTCGATAGTAAACAACTTCCTGCATCTTCCGTGAAAGTGCTTGATAAACGCAGTTTTCAATTCAATCCAAGATTTGATAGATCCTTCAGGTAAATTGTTGAACCACAACTTTTCTGCTCCTTCTGACATCATTAAGTACATGAACTTGGCTTGAAGATTTTCAGATGTGTTGCGAATCGACATAGCCATCTCATAACTGCTCAACCATGTTTCTGGATCCATAGTCGGCTCATAATTCACCACTTTACCCGGTTCCTTGAATTTATCCGGGTAAGGCTCGGCCCTGATATTATCCGTCAGACACTTAGGTCCAGCGAGATTAGTCAGTACTGGCCTTACTCGGGAAACATGCGATCCTCCGAGGGGCGCGGCTGGGCGCGGCGCTGCCGCAGGCCCGTGTACCGCAGACCCGGCCGCGGCTCGCCTGGCTCTGGAACTATCCACAATAGCTTGTGCTGCTGATGCTGCTGGTGCTGCTTGCACGCGGGGAGGAGGCGGCATTTGCTGCTGCTCTGCCCTCCGTCGCGCTGAACTTGACTGAATATTGCCGGTGTTGCCATGTTGTCGGCTGATATACGGCGTTCCATGCATTCCACTCCTGTTATCCGGGTAATTGACTTGCTGAGCCACTGCCGTGTGGAATAAATCTATCGCCCGCCGGGTCTCCTCCGTATGGGGTGACTCTCTTACGGGGATTCGATCCAACTCCAATGTTGCTGCATATACATTATCCATTGGGTCATTGAAGTGACCTGGTGGCGTACGGAATCGTGATGGTGGCGGTGGTGGCGCTGCATTACCAGCTGCAACCCCTGTCTGCAACGTGGGTAACCCGGCCGGTATGTTTGCCGGCTGTGCTCCTCCGGTCGCGAGCTGATGTACAGTTTCTTGATTCGCGGCCGGAGTTGGCTGATCCTGGGGGGTGGTGAACAGCGCAGCCGGGTTTAGAACTCCACCCGTGGCTGGTAACCTTGTTTGGTATCTCTGATGCATCCTAGTTGATTCAACCCGGAGCCGGTTCTCCAACGCTTCCAGCTCGCGTCGGTGCGTGGCTACCCCTTGCTTCTCTGCTTCCACTTCTCTCCTTTGTTGCTCTAATGCACGGCGGGCTACATCCAGATCCCTAGCACGTGCTGCTGCGTTCTCCGGGGTTATCACCGTAGCTAGCACCGTGGGATCCAGGATCAAGTTATTACTTAACAGGGCCGGGTGTTGTGGGTTTGAGGGACCCGCCCCTGGCGTCCTGTTTGCCATGAATCCAAACATATTTGCTTGCAACTCGCTTTCCGCTGCTCGGCTAGTGACCGAGGCCGATTCTCTGTCAACCCGGGTTAGAACCGGATTTCCGTCAACCAGATTTTGCTGCTGGGCCAGCGCTCGCGCCGCTCCAACCGCGGCCGTAGTCACGTCCCCCTGATTGAGATTGGTTGCAGGGGCCGTGTAAACCGTGACCTGGCGCGCGATGCTTGGTGAAGATTCGTACTCTTCCTCATCACAGCTATCCTTCTCGTACCGGTCCTCCACCAAGTGCAGGATAGACTCGGTATCATCTTCTCTCATGACCCGGCCACGCGGGGTCCATGCCGGCTCCTCCGGCTGTTCCCTCTTCGTGGGGGCTCTTCTACCGGATCCACCGTCCCGACCGATTCTTCTCCATCCGACTGTACGCAGGTCGCTTCTCCTGACACAGAATCAAATCCAAAATCATCAGGGATTGAACCGGACGTACGTATTATGCCGATGAAGACGTTGACCCGGCCGATTGTGATGACAGATCCGGATTCGAGCAGATCCGACTCTGGCCCCCAGCCAAAATCGTCCACCATCTTCTCTCCTTCGGGGTTGGGGTAGATCTCGCCAACGACAAGGTTCTTCATGTTCTCCCGAGCTTCTCCCGTGATGTAAACACCCTTGGACGTAAGCCCCACTATGGGCGCCAACTGTCGTGGGATAATCACGGCAGACGTTACCAGGGGTAACTTATCTTGGGGTAAATCGACTCTGGTGTTTGGGAGAGGGTTTTGCTCAGGGGAAATCATGGTGATGAAACGATCTGGTAGCCGGCAATCAAGTCGCCGAGTCTCCGATCTAGATCTTATTATCTCAACTCTGGTATTACAAAGGATACTCGAATAGCTAGTGAATCTCGTGTGTCTCGTGTCTAATCTAACCCTAGGGGCCGGCTTATATAATATCCGGACCCCCTTAGCTTCCTGTCCAAGGCAGACTCGGAGTCCTACCCGGGTACCGCTTACAAACCCTAAACTTCCTTATCGAAACCCACAATCCGGGTTGCGAGGCCTACACTCTTGGGCCTTCTAGAAGCCCCTTTTCCTTAAGCCGGGTCTTGCGCAGCTCCCTTTGGGCCGAATTACACCTTGACGTTAGCCTACCGGGTTATCATCCCTCCATCACGGTTCCCTGTTTTCTGATGTTTTTAGTTTCAGAAAAGTTATTCTCGAAATATTCTCGGAATTGGAATATTTGAAGCCCAAAAGTCTTAGAATTCCTGAAGGTTCCACGGAGTACCAAAGAGACCCGAAGGGGGGCCTCAGGGGGCCCACAACATAAGGCGGCGCGCCCCCACTTGGCCGCGCCGGGGGTGGTGTGGGGCCCCCAGGCCTCCACCGCATGTGTCCTTTCGCCTATTTAATCCCCCCGAGACAAAAACCCTAGGAGGATCCCACTTTTACCCGAAAAATACCCGAGGCCGCCGTCACCGTCATCTCGAGATCGGGAGGGTTCTGGAGCTCTCCCCGGCACCCTGCCGGAGGGGGAAATATTCACCGGAGGGGTCTACGCCACCATGCTCTCCTCCGAAGTGATGCGGGAGTATATCATCCCTGGACTACGGGTCCATAGCAGTAGCTAGATGGTTGTTCTCTCCACTTTGTACCCCATGTTTAGATCTTGTGAGCTGCCTATCATGATCAAGATCATCTTTATGTAATTCTACATGTTGTGTTTGTTGGGATCTGATGAATGTGAATGCTATGTCTTCTGATTATCAATCTATCATGTTATCTTCATGCTTATGTTATTTATAATCTTGCACGCTCTCCGTTATTAGTAGATGCTCTGGCCAAGTAGATGCTAGTAACTCCAAGAGAGAGTATTTATGCTCGATAGTGGGTTCATGCCTCCTTTTCATCTATGCTCGAGTGGCAGAAACGTGAAGAATGGAGGATGTGCTGTTGCCATTAGGGAGAAAACAACAATGCTTTCTCTAAGGATGATGTTATTGTTTACATTACACACTTTTCTTACTGCGATTATCTGTTGCTTGCAACTTAATACCCAATGTTTGTTCGGATGCTATTCGGAGGGTGGATTTTTAGTCATAGATGCAGTTGGATAACGGTCTATGTATTTTGTTGTAATGCCCGCATGAATCACATAGTAGTCTTTATGTCTTGCATATGCACTACGGTGCAGTCTTCATTTCTGTCAATTGTCCAGCTGTAATTTGTTCACCACACATGTTATTTATCTTTCACGGAGAGACACCACTAGTGAACTGTGGACCCGGGTCCTTTTTCCTCATACTGATAAATCACCTACTTCTTTCATACTAGTTTCATACTGCTCTCATACTGTTCCTACTGTTTTCCTACTGTTTTCCACACCATTATTTTAACCAATTTGTATTCAGCAAAACCAGTGAGATTGACAACCTCACTGCTTCGTTGGGGCAAAGTGATTTGATTGTGTTGTGTAGGTTCCATGTTGCTTCTGAACCAGTAGTGCGCCCTGCCATCTCAGCTGCTTCACCTTCTGAAGTTACTCCTTCCTCCTACTGGTTGATTCAACCTTGGTTTCCTTCTGAGGGAAAACTTGCCGTTGCACTCTCCATACCTTCCTCTTGGGGTCTCCCAACGAACGTGTGATCACACGCATCAAGCATATTTTCTGGCGCCGTTGCCGGCGAGGATGAGAATTTCTGCAAGGGGAGTCTCTCACCTCCAATCTCTTTACTTTGTTTTTGTTTTGCTTAGTTTATTTTATTTTGTGTTGTTTGCTTATCTTTATCAAAAACATAAAAAAAATTAGTTCTTATTTTAGTTGTTATTTTTGCTTTATTATGCATGCTATCAATGTTTGATGTCTTTGAAACTAGATCTTATTGGCAAGGTGGGTTCACGGAAGATCAACACAAATATTATAAGGAACACCGCTTGCCACAAAAAGGGAAACACTTATGGGAACAAATTAATAAATTGCATGACTATGCTAGAAACTTGTGCTCTACTTATAATGTTACTTTTTTGCTTTGATAAATCTCGTTGTTGTAGGAGGTATAAGCACCTCCCTTTTCAATCTGAGTATAATGATAATGTTTATCTTCTTATGCTAAGGGAAATTATGAATTATATGATGTGGAACAAATTGAAGAATTTATTGCTTGGAAGGGTGCATTCGAAAGTGCCTATTTACTTGAAAGTATTGATGATGCACCTTATAAATATGAGATTTATGATATACTTGAATGTTGCTTTGATAATTCAAGAATTGTAATTACTACATAATGAGATATCTTAATAAATGATCTCAAACTAAGGAAGAGACTAATGCCTTGCAGGAGCCCATGGAAGAGGAAATCGCTGAATCTGGAAGCTCATTGGATGAAAAAGAGGAGGAGAGTAATGATCAAGAGGAGGAAGAATGGAACCCATGTCCACCTCCAAATGAGAGTAACTCTTTAACTCATAATTGTGATGATCCTATTGATTCTTTTGAAATATCCCTTTTTGATGAAATTGATACTTGCAATACTTGTGACCTTGATACTACTATGAATGAAACTTGTGAGAATGATATTGCTACTATTAATTATGATAATCCTCTATTTATTCCAACTATTGATATGCATGATAATGAGGAAGTTTGTTTAGAAAATTTATATGAAAATGCTCTTGATGATGGTCCTATGTTACTTGATGTTATAAATTACAATGCTACTAAAAATAGGATTGCTATAATGTGTCCTATAACTTTTATGAGTGATCAATCATCTTGTTTTGATATTGCTAAAAGTGGGAAAAAACAGGAGCTGATTTTAAATTTTGATCCCACTGTTTTTGAGCTTGATATGAATTGTGTGCTATTAGACCATGACAAGCATGCTTTATGTGATAATTATGTTGCTAAGTTTGTTCATGATGCTACTGAAAATTATTATGAGAGAGGAAAATATGTTTGTAGTAATTTTCATGTTACTAAGACTCCTCTCTTTTTGTTGAAAGTTTTGAAGTTGCTCTTGTTCTACATTCCCATGACTTCTAGTTTGAGGTTCTTTAATTTATTTATTTATAAGATTCCTATGCATAGGAAGTGCGTTAGACTTAAATTTGTTTTATACTTGTTTCTTGATGCCCTTTTTTTAATTCATATTTATTATGTGAGCATCTAATTGATTCCACTTTTCTGGGCCTAGCTAAAAGGCGTTAAAGAAAAGCACTTCTTGGTAGATAACACATGGTTTTATTTTTGCTTTGTTTTTCTCTGTTTTCTTTGAGTCAAGGGGTTGTATACTTATGTAGAAACTCCTTTGTATCTTTATTTTCATGTTTTAGTAGTGCCAAGTAAGGTTTCTGACGATAGTTGGAGTTGGTTTTCGGATTTCTGCGCAGGAAACAGATTTCTGCTCTCCACCGTAAAAAATCGTACAAAATCCCGGAGATCAGAATGACCTAAAAAAATTTGTGCTTATTCCTCAGCTAATTCCGCAACTGTTTAGTTATTTAAGTTTTTTGATCTGAGCAACGTAAGTGCCTCGAAAAAATTCTTCTTTACAGACAGTTCTGGTTTTGACAGATTCTGCAATTTTTTCTTGCATTTGCTCTTTAGCGGTGTCAAGTGGGTTCTTTGCTTCACGAAACATCAGTGGCTGTAGATAATGTTTAAAAGTGTCAATAGCACTTGTGCCATACATAACCATTGTATTTTTAATTGTTGCACTAACCCTCTAATGCGAAAAACTGTTTGAGTGTGGTGTGAAGGAAGTTTTCAAGGGTCAAGAGAAGAGGTGATATATGTGATCAAGAAGAGTGCAAGGTCAAAGCTTGGGGATGCCCCCGTGGTTCAACCAAGAATATTTTTATAACACTCAAGCATCTAAGCTTGGGTACTGCCAAGGCATCCTCTTCTTCATCAACTATCTATCACATCACTTCTCGTGAAACTATATTTTTATTTGGTCACATCATATGAAGTTTACTTGGAGCATCTGATTGTTTTTGTTTTGTTTTCCTTTGTTTTTCTTGATGCAATAATATAGTTGGATCCTAGCATTCATTTTTTGGGAGAGAGACACGCTCCGTTTTTTCGCTTGAATACTTGTTATGTTAATATTCTTAGTTTTTCTTCTAGTTGCTGCAAAACTTCATGTTCAGCTCTTGTTTTTATTGCATCTCTTATTTAGAGTTGTTAGTTATAGTAGTGTTATGTGAGTACTTGATGCCTGCGCTGGTGTGTTGGAAACCCCAAGAGTAAGGTGTGATGAGTAAGCGGCAAGAATTTCCCTCAGTTAAGAACCAAGGTTATCAATCCAGTAGGAGGAAGAGGATCTCAGGAAGGTTGATGCCACTGACGGTGGTGCTGGCGCTTCACCGGTGTCAGCAACAACGTGGAACCTGCACACAACACAACCAAAACACTTTGTCCCAACGGTACAGTGAGGTTGTCAATCTAACCGGTCTTGCTTAAAACAAAGATTAGAAGTATAGTGTGGAGAAGGATGTATGCTTGCAGTAAGTAAAGAAAGCAGGAAATAGTTGTGGTTTGTTTAACAATGTGGAAAAATGGACTGGGGTTCATAGTTTTACTAGTGGTGTCTCTCCAAAAAAGATAGCATGCTGGGTGAACAAATTACAGCTGGGCAATTGAGAAATAGAGGTTGCACCGTAGTGCACAATATGACATGAAGACTACTATGATATTTAGTGCGGGCATTACAACAAGATACATAGATCGACATCCATCTGCATCTATGACTAATACTCCACCCTCAGGTTATCATCCGAACCCTGATACGTCATAAACGTATCCCTAATTTCTGATGCTCCATGATCATATTATGCCAATCGCTACATGTTTTCTCCCTTATTTATAGCATTTTTATACGTTTTCTGGACTAACCTATTAACAAGATGCCACAGAGCTAGTTCCCTGTTTTCCGCTATTTTTTTTAATTTCAGAAAAGTTGTTCTCGAAATATTCTCAGAATTGGAAAATTCGAAGCCTGGAAGTCCTATTTTCCCCGGAAGCATCCAGAAGACCAAAGAGAAGCCGAAGAGGGGCAGCAGGGGGCCACACCATAGGGTGGCGCGGCCCCCTGGCCGCTCTAGCTACCCCTCGGCCTCCACCGCCTTCGCCCTTTCTCCTATTTAAGCCCCCCGGATGGAAAACCCTAAACACCTGATCAAAATCACCGAAAAAGTTCCGCAGCCGCCGTCACCGTCAACCCCGGACCAGGAGGGTTCTGAAGCTGTTTCCGGCACCCTGCCGGAGAGGAGATCATCACCGGAGGCCTCTTCATCACCATGCCTGCCTCCGGAGTGATGCGTGAGTAGTTCATCTTTGGACTACGGGTTCGTAGATGTAGCTAGATGGTTTTCTTCTCCTCATATGCCTCCACGTTTAGATCTCGTGAGCTGTCTATCATGATCAAGATTGATCTTATGTAATTCTCTGTGTTGTGTTTGCTGGGATCCGATGAATATTGACCTTATGCCAAGTTGATTATAGTCTTTAGTTGCATATGTTATTTGTGATCTTGCATTCTCTCCTTTTCTAGTGGTTATTCTAGCCAAGTAGTTGCTAGTGACTCCAAGAGGGAGTATTTATGCTTGATAGTGGGTCCATTCCTCCTTGTTGCCTTGCTCGAGTGACAGAAATGTGAAGGGGGAGGATGTGTTGTTGCCATTAGGGAGAAAACAGCGGTGAGACTGCCCGCGTGCATAATCATTGCTTACATTACACACTTTTTTTAATGCAATTACCTGTTGCTTGCAACTTAATACCTGAGGGGGTTCGGATGATAACCTGAGGGTGGATTATTAGTCATAGATGCAGATGGATGTCGGTCTATGTATCTTGTTGTAATGCCCGCACTAAATAGCATAATAATCTTCATGTCATATTGTGCACTACGGTGCAACCTCTATTTATCAATTGCCTAGCTGTAATTTGTTCACCCAGCATGCTATCTTTTATTGAGAAACACCACTAGTGAAACTACGAACCCCGGTCCATTTTTCCACATTGTTAAACAAACCACAACAATTTCCTGCTTTCTTTACTTTCTGCAAGCATACACTATTTTTCCACACTATACGTCTAATCTTTGTTTTCAACAAGACCGGTGAGATTGACAACCTCACTGTACCGTTGGGGCAAAGTATTTTGGTTGTGTTGTGTGCAGGTTCAACGTTGTTGCTGACACCGGTGAAGCGCCAGAACCACCGTCAAAGGCATCAACCTTCTGAAGATTCTCTTTCTCCTTCTGGATTGATAACCCTGGTTCTTAACTAAGGGGAAAACTTCCTACCGCTGTGCTCATCACACCCTCCTCTTGGGGTATCCCAACGAGTGCAAGATCTGCACCATCAAACCCCCTTAGGTATTAAGTTGCAAGCAACAAATAACTGCATTAAACAAAGTGTGTAATGTAAGCAATGATTATGCACGCGGGCACTCTCACCGTTGTTTTCTCCCTAATGGCAACAGCACATCCCCCCTTCACGATTCTGTCACTCGAGCAAAGTGGTGAGGAGGCATGAACCCACTATCAAGCATAAATACTCCCTCTTGGAGTCACTAGCAACTACTTGGCCAGAGAAACCACTAGTAACGGAAAGCATGTAAGATAACAAATAGCATATGCAAATAAATACTATAATCAACTTGGCATAAGTTCAATATTCATTGGATCCCAGCAAACACAACATATAGAATTACATAAGATCAATCTCGATCATGATAGGCAGCTCACGAGATCTAAACAGGGAGGCATATGAGGAGAAGACAACCATCTAGCTACAGCTACGAACCCGTAGTCCAAGGATGAACTACTCACGCATCACTCCGGAGGCAGACATGGTGATGTAGAAGCCTCCGATGATGATCTCCTCTCCGGCAGGGTGCCAGAAACAGTTTCAGAACCCCCCTGATCTAGGGTTGACGGTGACGGCGGCTGCGGAACTTTTAGGGGATTTTTTATCAGGTGTTTAGGGTTTTCCATCCCGGGGGCCTTAAATAGGCGAAAGGGCAAAGGCGGTGGATCTCCAGGGGCCCCACACCTATAGGTGGCGCGGCCGGGGGGACCCGCGCCATCCTATGGTGTGGCCCCCCTGTTGCCCGTCTTCAACTCCTCTTCGGTGTTATGGATGCTTTCGGGGAAAATAGGAACTTCGGGCTTTGTGGAGTCCAATTCTGAGAATGTTTGTAGAACAACTTTTCTGAAACCAAAAACAGCAGAAAACAAGGAACTGGCACTTGGCATCTTGTTAATAGGTTAGTCCCGGAAAACATATGAAAATTCTATAAATAAGGGAGAAAACAAGTAGCGATTGGCAAAATATGATCATGGAGCATCAGAAATTATAGATACGTTGGAGACGTATCAAGAATCCCCAAGATTAGTTCCCAGTCGTCATCGAGTAGGTAAACGATAAAACAATAATTTCTAAGGTGACATGCTACTAACATAAACTTGATCAATCTAATGTAAAAGCATATGCACGCTGAGATCGTAAAACTTTAAACACAGACATGATAAATAAAACTTTAATAATAAAGCATATCAATTACTTTGCATCATGAAGAGTAACTCAAATAAATGATCATGAATAATAATGCAAAGAAAGGTAAACGTTTGTTTCATGTATAGAGAAAGCATGGCAAAGTGATATTTCAATAGTCCTTAAGAGTGGGGCAAAACATAAATGCCAGGACACCTTCAAAGTTCATGAGGAACACTAGAACAAATGATATCACATCATGAAGTAATTATTGATGCTTATGGGACAAATGCACATAGAACTCGGAATGGAAAAATGCTCTCTCAACTGTGCATAAAGTTAGAAGATGGAGACTCAACATAAAAGTAAAAGAAAGGCCCTTCGCGGAGGGAAGCAGGGATCACTCATGTGCTAGAGCTTTTATTTTATTAAACAGAGGTATTAAAAGTTTGACACTCCTCCCATCCATCTTTCACAAACCATGGCTAACCGAATCCTCGGGTGCCTGCCAACAATCACATACTATGGAGGAGTGTCTATATTTTGCGAGATGTATGCTAATGTCAACGAATGGTAAACAGAAAATACAGTACGTCACAAGACAACTGGATTCACAAGAGTGGATCCCATGGTGAAGGACGCAATTGGTGTAGAAGGTCATCCCTCTTTCCCTTTTTTTTACACAATTATGCTTTGACTGATAAATCAGGGGCAAAAATAGTGAATTGAATTTGTTTGCATTGATTTGGGGCTCGGCACCCCGCTGCCAGCTCTTCTATCATTTGGATAAGCGGACGAAGCCACTATTACAGGGTGTGAAATCCAATCAAAAAGTGAGATAAAGATTCTCTATTTATGTCCTCATGAGCAAAAACAAGAACATAAAGCAAGAGTAATCTTGAAGGTTTTACAGGTAACACATGAGAAATTTACTTGGAATGGAAGTTAAATACCACATGTAGGTAGGTATGGTGGAAAAAATTGGAAAAACTTTGGTTTAAGGGAGTTTGGATGCACGAGTACAGCTCATACTCAGTACAGGTGGAGGCTACCAAAAGACTATGAGCGACAAATCAAGAGAGCATAAGAGCCATAATCATGCATAGCGACATAAACATCATTAATTAAAACATAAGACGTATCACAAGTTCAAAAACTAAGTGGTCATGGAGGCTATTCGTGACTGGTTTGTAGTCATAAACATGGTGTGAGCATGCGCCAAGGCAACCAAATAAAACATTCGAAAGAGAATACCGTATATTGATGCTTTACTATGACAAGAACAACTCATGAATCTTTCAATACATATTAAACACTCTCAGCAATTTGAGGATAATCATTCTACTCAATAACCACAAGGCTTTAAAACTAAAATAACATTTAGCATGGCATGAAAAGTTCTAGCCACAGTCTATAAAAGCTTGTACTAGCACTGTTATAAATTCTACTTCAAGCAGTAGTTTTCTTTCTCCCAACAAGCACCACACAAAACATGCTTTAACAAAAATACTCTTTATGATACAGCAAGCAAACATGATATTACTCACATAACACTACTAAAACTAACAACTCTAATAAGATATGCATGCAAAACATGAGCTAAATAAATGCAGCAGCTAGAAAGAGATTAAGAATACAACGTATTCTCATGAAAAAGCGGAGCGTGTCACTCTCCAATAAAAGAATGATGGGGGTCCAAACAAGCTTATTGAAAAAGTAAAAAACAAACTGAAATCAAAAGCAAAAACAAACTGAAAACAAAAATAAAAGACGCTCCAAGTAAAGCACATAAGATACGACCGAATAAAAATATAGTTTCACTAGAAGTGACCTGATAATTTGTTGATGAAGAAGGGGATGCCTTGGGAATCCCCAAGCTTAGACTCTTGAGTATTATTGGAATTTGCTTGGATGTACCACCGGGGCATCCCCAAGCTTAGGATTTTCACTCTTCTTGATCACATCATATCATCCTCTTCTTTTGACCCTTGAAAACTTCCTTCACACCAAAATTCTCACAATCTTCATTAGCAACGTTAGTGCAACTAAAATAATAAATACACATGGTTCAGTTTCAAAAAAAGTCAAACACTCAAAAACCCATTAGCTAATGTCACAACTTTTTTTCAAAACTCTTTTTCTCAAAAGAACACCAAAAGAAAGAGATTAAGATGCAAATGCGATAAATGGCAGAAATCTGTCAAAACAGAACAGTAGGTAAAGATCGATTTTTTCAAACATTTTCTGTTCCTCAAATCAAAAAGTGGTCTTCTAAGCAAAGTTGCGTATATAACTCAGGATTAAGCAAAAAAAAGCTCAGGGTCATTTGAATTTTCTGTGATTTTTAACGGAATTAACAGTGGACAGCAGAAATCTGTTTCCTGCCAAGAAATCCGAAATATAGGCTCAACTTTCCACTAGAGGCTTACTTGGATCAACAAAAACTCAAAAGAAAAGATACTAAGGAAATAGAAAACACCCATATGCAAAGAACACCAAAGAAAACGAAAGAAAACGGGTTGAAAACAGCAAAATAAAACGGGTTGTCTCCCGGTAGTGCTTTTCTTTAATGCCTTTCAGCTAGGCATAAAAGGGCAATTCAAGTATTTTCAAGTGAAGCATTCAAATCAATATTTGGCAATTCTTTAATAATGCATATTATTTTATCTAAGTGAGTTTCATAGGCTCCTCTCTTAGTACTTTTAGGCTTACTATCTTCATCAAATGAATTCTCAGGAACAATCCAATCAAAATTCTTTTCTTGGGCTTCGTGCAGTGCTACTATTTTAAAGGGGATTGGTATTTTATCCTCGTTTTCATTATTAGATTCAGTTTTTTCTAGAGCACCAACAATGTCTACACATGAGCCAAGCATATTAAAACGATCAAAGATTTTTCTAGCTTCTATAGCAACATACCCAAATTCTTTAAGCATAGTTTCTAAGATGAAGTTTCTTTTCTCAACATCTTCAATGTTATTCAAGTTGAGGAACATATGTTGCATTATGGGATGTAGGTAAACAAACCTAGCTTCTAGCATGTGAACTAAAGAAGTTGCAGCAGTCTCGTAATTGGGAGCAAGTTCTACTATGGATTTTTCCTCAAAGTTATCATGCTTACTAACATGATCAAAGAATTCTTTGATAGTGTCCTTTCCAAATATGGAACCACTTCCTACCGGGAAATATTTCAAGGTAAACTTAGGGATCAACATGATGAGAAATAACAACTTAGAGACAAAAATAACAACTATGAAGTAAACTAATTTTTTTGTGTTTTTGATATAGAGAAGAAAAACAAGACAAAAATAAAAACAAGACAATAAAAAAAATAAAGAGGTTGGGAGTGAGAGACTCCCCTTGCCAGACGACTTCTTCCTCCCCGGCAACGGCGCCATAAATTCTTGATGATGTGGATGGCGACCGTGGCGGGAGGAAGTCTTCTTATATATGTTTGTTTGGTCCCCGACAACGGCGCCAGAAATTCTTGATGCCTGCTCTGGTGTGTTGGAAACCCCAAGAGGAAGGCGTGATGAGTAAGCAGCAATAATTTCCCTCAGTTAAGAAACAAGGTTATCAATCCAGTAGGAGGAAGAGGATCTCAGAAAGGTTGATGCCACTGACGGTGGTGCTGGCGCTTCACCGGTGTCAGCAACAACGTGGAACCTGCACACAACACAACCAAAATACTTTGTCCCAACGGTACAGTGAGGTTGTCAATCTCACCGGTCTTGCTCAAAACAAAGATTAGACGTATAGTGTGGAAAATGATGTATGCTTGCAGTAAGTAAAGAAAGCAGGAAATAGTTGTGGTTTGTTTAACAGTGTGGAAAAATGGACCGGGGTTCATAGTTTCACTAGTGGTGTCTCTCCGAAAAAGATAGCATGCTGGGTGAACAAATTACAACTGGGAAATTGACAAATAGAGGTTGCACCGTAGTGCACAATATGACATGAAGACTACTATGATATTTAGTGCGGGCATTACAACAAGATACATAGACCAACATCCATCAGCATCTATGACTAATAATCCACCCTCAGGTTATCATCTGAACCCCCTTAGGTACTAAGTTGCAAGCAACATATAACTGCATTAAACAAAGTGTGTAATGTAAGAAATGATTATGCACGCGGGCACTCTCACCGTTGTTTTCTCCCTAATGGCAACAACACATCCCACCTTCACGTTTCTGTCACTCGAGCAAGGTGGTGAGGAGGCATGAACCCACTATCGAGCATAAATACTCCCTCTTGGAGTCACTAGCAACTACTTGGCCAGAACAACCACTAGCAACGGAAAGCATGCAAGATCACAAATAGCATATGCGAATAAAGACTATAACCAACTTGGTATAAGTTTAATATTCATCGGATCCCAGCAAACACAACATATAGAATTACATAAGATCAATCTCGATCATGATAGGAAGCTCACGAGATCTAAACATGGAGGCATATGAGGAGAAGACAACTATCTAGCTACAGCTACGAACCCGTAGTCCAAGGATGAACTACTCACGCATCTCTCCGGAGGTAGACATGGTGATGTAGAAGCCTCCGGTGATGATCTCCTCTCCGGCAGGGTGCCGGAAATAGCTTCAGAACCCCCCTAATCTAGGGTTAACGGTGACGGCGGCTGCGGAACTTTTTGGGGATTTTTTATCAGGTGTGCTTAGGGTTTTCCATCCGGGGGGCTTAAATAGGCGAAAGGGCAAAGGTGGTGGAGCTCCAGGGGCCCCACACCTATAGGTGGCGCGGCCAGGGGGACCCGCGCCACCCTATGGTGTGGCCCCCTATTGCCTGTCTTCGACTCCTCTTCGGTGTTCTGGATGCTTCCGGGGAAAATATGAACTTCGCGCTTTGTGGGGTCCAATTCCGAGAATGTTTGCAGAACAACTTTTCTGAAAGCAAAAACAGCAGAAAACAGGGAACTCGCACTTGGCATCTTTCTAATAGGTTAGTCCCGGAAAACATATAAAAATGCTATAAATAAGGGAGGAAACAAGTAGCAATTGGCAAAATATGATCATGGAGCATCAGATATTATAGATACGTGGAGAAGTATCAGTACTCTCATGTTTTCTTGCTTTAGCACGTAGAGGATTTTTGTTAAAGCATTATTTGCATGGTGCTTGTTGGGAAACGAAACTGCTTGAGGTAGAATTTTTAACGGTGCAAGTAGAAGCTTGTATAGACTGTGGCTAGAGTTTTTCATATCATGCTAGATGTTATTTCTGTTTTAAAGCCTTGTGGTTATTGAGTAGCATGATTAGCCTCAAAAAGCTGAGAGTGTTTGATGTGCCATTGAAAGAATCATGAGTTGTTCTTGTCATATTGAAGCATAAATTTGTGGTGTTCTCCTTTGAATGTTTTATTTGGTTGACTTGGCGAATTCTCACACCATGGTTATGACTATGAACTAGTCACGAATAGCCTCTATGATGATTTAGTTTTTGATCTTGTGGTACCACTTATACTTTGATTAATGATGTTTATGTCGCTATGCATGATTATGGCTCTTATGCTCTCTTGATTTGTCGCTCCCAGTCTTTTGCTAGCCTCCACCTGTACTGAGTATGAGCTCTACTCGTGCATCCAACTCCCAAAAACCAAAGTTTTCCCATTGTGTCCACCATACCTACCTACATGTGGTATTTAACCGCCACTCCAAAGTAAAATTTTCATGTGTTACCTTTAAAACTTTCAAAATTACTCCTGTTTTAGCTCATGAGGACTAGCGAAATATCACTTTGACATGTTCTCTCCATACTTGAAAAAAATGTATATCTTTCTTTGCATTGTTATTCATGATCTTTTATTTGAGTTACTTCTCATGATGCAAAGTGATTGCTATGCTTTATTATTAAAGTTCTATTTATCATGCTTGTGTTTAAGTTCTATGATCTCAGCTTACTTATGCTTTTACATTATTGATGATCAAGTTTATATTGGTAGCATGTCACCTCGGAAATTATGTGTTTTTATCGTTTACCTACTCGAGGACGAGTAGGAACTAAGCTTGGGAATGTTGATACGTCATAAATGTATCCTTAATTTCTGATGGTCCATGTTGTTTTCTTATTGTTTCCCACATGTTTGTTATACACTTTATGTCATTTTTATCGATTTTCCAGACTAACCTATTGACAAGATGCCACAGAGCTAGTTCCCTGTTATCAGCTGTTTTTAGTTTCCGGAAAAGTTGTTCTCGAAATATTCTCAGAATTGGAAAATTCGAAGCCCGGAAGTCTTAGAATTCCCGAAGGTTCCACAGAGTCCCGAAGAGACCCGGAGGGGGGCCTTAGGGGGCCCACACCATAGGGCGGCGCACCCCTCCTTGGCTGCGCCGGGGTGGTGTGGGACCTCCAGGCCTCCACCGCCTCTGCCCTTTCGCCTATTTAATCCCCCCGAGACAAAAACACTAGGAGGATCCCACTTTTACCCTGAAAAACACCTGAGGCCGCCGTCACCGTCATCCCGAGATTGGGAGGGTTCTGGAGCTCTCCCCGGCACACTGCTGGAGGGGGAAACCATCACCGGAGGGGTCTACACCACCATGGCCTCCTCCGAAGTGATGTGTGAGTAATTCATCCCTGGACTACGGGTCCATAGCAGTAGCTAGATGGTTGTTCTCTCTCCACTTTGTACCTCATGTTTAGATCTTGTGAGCTGCCTATCATGATCAAGATCATCTTTATGTAATGTTACATGTTGTGTTTGGTGGGATCTGATGAATGTTGAATGCTATGTCTTCTGATTATCAATCTATCATGTTATCTTCATGCTTATGTTATTTATGATCTTGCATGCTCTTCGGTATTAGTAGATGATCTGGCCAAGTAGATGCTAGTAACTCCAAGAGAGAGTATTTATGCTCGATAGTGGGTTGATGCCTCCTTTTTATCCGTGATCGAGTGGCAGAAACGTGACGGATGGAGGATGTGATGTTGCCATTAGGGAGAAAACAACAATGCTTTGTCTAAGGATGATGTTATTGTTTACATTACACACTTTGCTTACTGCGATTATCTCTTGCATGCAACTTAATACCCAACGTTTGTTTGGATGCTATTCGGAGGGTGGATTTTTAGTCATAGATGCAGTTAGATAACGGTCTATGTATTTTGTTGTAATGCCCGCATGAATCACATAGTAATATTTATGTCTTGCATATGCACTACGGTGCAGTCTTCGTTTCTGTCAATTTCCTAGCTGTAATTTGTTCACCACACATGTTATTTATCTTTCACGGAGAGACACCACTAGTGAACTGTGGACCCCGGTCCTTTTTCCTCATACTGATAAATCACCTACTGCTTTCATACTGCTCTCATACTGTTCCTACAGTTTTCCTACCGTTTTCCACACCACGCGTTTAACCTTGTATTCAGCAAAACCGGTGAGATTGACAACCTCACTGCTTAGTTGGGGAAAAGTGATTTGATTGTGTTGTGTAGGTTCCATGTTGCTTCTGAACCGGTAGTGCGCCTTGCCATCTCAGCCGCTTCACCTTCTGAAGTTACTCCTTCCTCCTACTGGTCGATTCAACCTTGGTTTCTTTCTAAGGGAAAACTTGCCGCTCCACTCTTCATACCTTCCTCTTGGGGTCTCCCAACGAACGCGTGATCACACGCATCACCCCCTAATGCGAATTACTCTTTGAGTGTGGTGTGAAGGAAGTTTTCAAGGGTCAAGAGAAGGGGTGATATATGTGATCAAGAAGAGTGCAAGGTCAAAGCTTGGGGATGCTTGATACGTCTCCAACGTATCTATAATTTCTGATGTTCCATGTTGATATTATGGCATTTTTACACATTTTCCAGGACTAACCTATTAACAAGATGCCAAGTGCCAGTTCCCTGTTTTCTGCTGTTTTTATTTCAGAAAAGTTGTTCTGGAAATATTCTCGGAATTGGACCCCACGAATCCCGAAATTCCTATTTCTTCGGAAGCATCCAGAAGTCCGATGAGGAGTCGAAGACGGGCACCAGAGGGCCCTCACCATAGCCAAGCGCCGCCCCCTGGGCACGCCTGGGGATGGTGAGGCCACCCTGGTGGCCCACCGATGTTGCCGTTTCGCCTATTTATTCCCCTCCGAAGGAAAACCCTTGGTACCTGATAAAAAATCTCCGAAAAGTTTCGTAGCCGTCGGCAACCCTAGATCAGGGGGGTTCTGAAGCTGTCTCCCGGCACCCTGCCGGAGAGGAGATCATCATCGGAGGCCTCTTCATCACCATGCCTGCCTCCGGAGTGATGCGTGAGTAGTTCATCCTTGGACTACGGGTCCATAGCAGTAGCTAGATGGTTCTCTTCTCCTCATATGCCTCAATGTTTAGATCTCATGAGCTGCCTAACATGATCGAGATTGTTCTTATGTAATTCTATGTGTTGTGTTTGCTGGGATCCGATGAATATTGAACTTATGCCAAGTTGATTATACTCTTTATTGCATATGTTATTTGTGATCTTGCATGCTTTTCGTTGCTAGTGGTTGCTCTGGCCAAGTAGTTGCTAGTGACTCCAAGAGGGATTATTTATGCTCGATAGTTGGGTTCATGGCTCCTTTTCGCCTATGCTCGAGTAACAGAAACGTGACGGGGGAGGATGTGTTGTTGCCACTAGGGAGAAAGAGCGGTGTGAGTGCCCGCGTGCACAATCATTGCTTACATTACACACATTGCTTAATGCAATTATCTGTTGCTTGCAACTTAATACCTAAGGGGGTTCGGATGATAACCTGAGGGTGGATTATTAGTCATAGATGCAGTTGGATTACGGTCTATGTATATTGTTGTAATGCCCGCACTAAATATCATAGTAGCCATCATGTCATGAATGTGCACTACGGTGCAACCCTTATTTGTCAATTTCCCAGCTGTAATTTGTTCACCCAGCATGCTATCTTTTATGGAGAGACACCACTAGTGAACCTATGAACCCCGGTCCATTTTCCTACACTGTTAAACAAACCACTACAATTCCCTGTTTTCTTTACTTACTGCAAGCATACACCATTTTCCACACTATACGTATAATCTTTGTTTTCAGCAAGACCGGTGAGATTGACAAGCTCACTGTACCGTTGGGACAAAGTATTTTGGTTGTGTTGTGTGCAGGTTCCGCGTTGTTGCTGACACCGGTGAGGCGCCATCACCACTGTCAGTGGCATCAACCTTCCGAATATCCTATTTCTCCTATTAGATTGATAACCTTGGTTCTTAACTGAGGGAAATTCTTACCGTTGTACTCGTCACGCCCTCCTCTTGGGGTTCGCAACACGCCATCATAAGCATGAAGAATTTCTGGCGCCGTTGCCGGGGACTTAAAATTCATCATCATCAAGAAGTCTCCCCGTCAAGGCACCATAAAGGCGTAGCAATGCCCCCGTGGTTCATACCAGCAAATTCTAAGAAGACTCAAGCATCTAAGCCTGGGGATGCCCAAGGCATCCCCTTCTTCATCAACAATCTATCAGGTCACTTCTAGTGAAACTACATTTTTATTCAGTCACATCATATGAAGTTTACTTGGAGCGTCTGTTTGTTTTTCTTTTGTTTTCTATTCTTTTATTTTGTTTTCCTTGCTGCAATAATATAGTTGGAACCTATTATTCTTTTTTTGGGAGAGATACACGCTCCGCTTTTTCATTTGAATACTCGTTATGCTCATATTCTTAGTTTTTCTTCTAGCTGCTGCAAAATTCCTGTTTAGCTCTTGTTTTCTTTGCATCTCTTATTCAAAGATGTTAGTTTTAGTAGTTTTATGTGAGTACTCTCATGTTTTCTTGATGTATCATTTAGAGAGTTTTTGTTAAAACATATTTTGTATGGTGCTTGTTGGGAAAAGAAACTGCAGCTTGAAGTAGAATTTATAACGGTGCAAGTAGAAGCTTGTATAGACCGTGGCTAGACTTTTTCGTATCATGCTAGATGTTATTCTAATTCTAAAGCCTAGTGGTTATTTAGTAGCATGATTAGTCTAAAATAGCTGAGAGTGTTTAATATTCCATTGAAAGAATCATGAGTTGTTCTTGTCATATTGAAGCATAAATTTGTGGTGTTCTCCTTTGAGTGTTTTATTTGGTTGACTTGGCGCATGCTCACACCATGTTTATGACTACGAACCAGTCATTTATAGCCTCTATGATCATTTAGTTTTTGACTTTTGGTACCACTTATGCTTTGATTAATGATGTTTATGTCGCGATGCATGATTATGACTCTTATGCTCTCTTTATTTGTCGCTCCCAGTCTTTTGCTAGCCTCCACCTGTACCGAGTATGAGCTCTACTCGTTCATCCCACTCCCAAAAACCAAAGTTTGCCAAATGTGTCCACCATACAAACCTACATGTGGTATTTAACCGCCACTCCAAAGTAAATTGCTCATGTGTTACCTTTAAAACTTTCAAAATTACTCCTGTTTTGTGCTCCTGTTTTAGCTCATTAGGACGTAAATAGAGAATATTTATCTCACTTGTTGATTGGACTTTCACACCTTGGACTAGTGGCTTCATTCGCTTATCCAATTGATAGAAAAGCTGGCAGCGGGGTGCCCAACCCCAAATTAATAACAACAAATTCTCTTCACTATTTTTGCCCCTGATTTATCCGTCAAAGTATAATTGTGTAAACTAAAGAGAAAGAGGGATGACCTTCTACCCAGATGCGTCCTTCTATGGGAGCCGCTCTTGTGAAGTCTAGTTGGCTTATGACGTAATGTACCATTCATTGACATAAACATACACCTCTCTAAAAAATAGACACTCATCCACGGTATGTGATTGTTGGCAGGCACCCGAGGATTCAGTTAGCCATGGTTTGTGTAAGATGGATGGGAGGAGTGTCAAACATTTTATGCCTATGTATAATAAAATAAAAGATCTAGCACATGAGTGATCCATGCTTCCCTCTACGAAGGGCCTTTCTTTTACTTTTATGTTGAGTCTCCATCTTCTAACTTTATACACAGTTGAGAGAGCATAGTTGTCATTCTGAGTTTAATGTGCATTTGTCCCAGAAACATTATTAATTGATTCATGATGGGTTATTGTTTGTTCTCTAATTATTTGTTCTAGTCTTCCTCATAAACTTTGAAGGTGTCCTGGCATTGATGTTTTGCCCCACTCTTAAGGACTAGCGAAATATCACTTTGCCATGTTTTCTCTATTATTGAAACAAACATATAACTTTCGATGCATTGTTATTCATGATCTTTTATTTGTGTTACTTCTCATGATGCAAGGTGATTGCTATGCTTTATTGTTAAAATTTTATTTATCATGCTTGTGTTGAAGTTCTATGATCTCAGTCTACAAATCCTTTTACATTATTGATGATCAAATTTATGTTGGTAGCATGCCACCTCAGAAATTATGTGTTTTTATTGTTTACCTACTCGAGGAAGAGTAGGAACTAAGCTTGGGGATGTTGATACGTCATAAATGTATCCTTAATTTCTGATGTTCCATGTTGTTTTCATGTTATTTCCTACATGTTTGCTATACACTTTATGTCATTTTTATCGATTTTCCGGACTAACATATTGACAAGATGACACAGAGTCAATTCCCTGTTTTTTGCTGTTTTTAATTTCAGAAAAGTTGTTCTGGAAATATTCTCGGAATTGGAAAATTCTAAGCCCAGAAGTCTTAGAATCCCCGAAGGTTCCACGGAGTCCCGAAGAGTCCCGGAGGGGGGGCCACACCATAGGGCGGCGCCCCCTGGCCGCGCCTGGGGGTGGTGTGGGCCCCTCGGGGGTCCACCGCCATCGCCCTTTCGCCTATATAACCCCCCCGATACGTGAACCCTAAGGAGATGCTACTTTTTCCCGATAAACACCCGAGGCCGCCATCATCGTCATCCTGAGATCGGGAGGGTTCTAGAGCTCTCCCCGGCACCCTGTCGGGAGGGAAATTCATCACCGGAGGGGTCTACACCACCATGCCCTCCTCCAAACTGATGCGTGAGTAGTTCATCCCTGGACTACGGGTCCATAGCAGTAGCTAGATGGTTGTCTTCTCCACTTTGTACCCCATGTTTAGATCTCGTGAGTTGCCCTACATGATCGAGATCATCTTTATGTAATGCTGCATGTTGTATTTGGTGGGATCTGATGAATGTTGAATGTTATGTCTTCTGATTATCAATCTATCATGTTATCTTCATGCATATGTTATTTATAATCTTGCATGCTCTCCGTTATTTAGATGCTCTGGCCAAGTAGATGCTAGTAACTCCAAGAGGGAGTATTTATGCTCGATAGTGAGTTCATGCCTCCTTTGCATCTGTGCTCGAGTGACAGAAACGTGACGGATGGAGGATGTGTTGTTTACATTGTTTACATTACACACTTTGGTTACTGTGATAATCTGTTGCTTGCAACTTAATACCCAACGTTTGTTCGAATGATATTCGGAGGGTGGATTATTAGTCATAGATGCAGTTGGATGACGGTCTATGTAGTTTGATGTAACACCCGCATGAATCACATAGTAATCCTTATGTCTTGCATATGCACTACGGTGCAGCCTTCATTTCTGTCAATTGCTCAGCTGTAATTTGTTCACCATACATGTTATTTATCTTTCACGGAGAGACACCACTAGTGAACTGTGGACCCCGGTCCATTTTCTCATACTTATAATACACACACTCTTCTACTGTTTTCACACTGCTTCCACTGCTTTCATACTGTTTCCATATTGTTTTCCATACCATACGTTTAATTAACCTCTTTGTGTTCAGCAAAACCGGTGAGATTGACAACCTCACTGCTTCGTTGGGGCAAAGTGATTTGATTGTGTTGTGTAGGTTTCACGTTGCTGCTGAACCGGTAGTGCGCCCTGCCACCTCAGCTGCATCAACCTTCAGAGATTTCTTGTCCTCCTACTGGTCGATTCAATCTTGGTTTCTTTTCTGAGGAAAAACTTGCCGCTGCACTCTTCACAACGTTTCTCTTGGGGTTTACCAACGTCAGCCTCTCGTCGAGGGACACATCAGGGCCTTCCTGACATCCAGTCTGACCCTCACTCTGACAAAATTTTCAACACCATGAACATTGATCTCCACATCTTCCACTTTGCCAATCTTCTTTTCAGTCAGATTTGTGGTCAACGATTTATTTCTGTAGCCCACAGGTAATTTATGAATTTGTGACCACACAACAATATAGTTTAAATCTATAGATTCAGTGAGGGATAATCTGTCATATGCTTCGATAGATACTGCGTTTCGACGAAACAACCATGGACCACCTTTTTCCACCTTCAACCAATCTCCAACACATAAGCATTGTACAGTAAATAAATTCTTTTCTAAAGGCGTGAACATGATCTCCTTTGCAGGGTTCCAAGCAATCAACATATGTTTCTCAAAAGTTTGTGTACTAAATTTTTTTCTGTGTGCACCCGAGCTAGGGTTGTCCACTTCATACCTTCTTTCGGCACTTCGGTTTCATCCTCAAAGACTAGATCGTCGATCTCATCATCATCAATTCCCAGCGTCAGCAACATATCATCCAAGTCCTCCTTCTTCTTCGTCCAGGAACCCTCGGTATACCCACGAACCAAGTTCGGTTTTAGGCAAGAAAGAGAAAATCCTTCCCGAGATAAGGGCACCGAACAGGGTGCAGATCACTGAAGAAACTCTAGGTATCAAGACTCCGGAGGCGGTATGAACTCCACGCCGGAATCAAGCCAGAGTCGGGAGTCTCTGCGGCAGTTAGGTCTTTTTTGTCGCTTGGTATTGAACCGTTGCCCTAGCAATAAGCTAATTCCAGCACGCACTGGATTTAGATTTCCGAAAAGGTAAATACTACCTATCTGATGCCGATGGGAAAGAAAGTCTCGGACTCCTTCGATGCCGTTAAGATCATATCCATCAAATGGTCACGATTTGCTCCTTTTTTTCCTCATTAACCACGGGACAAATCCCATTCAATCCCGCAAATGACGCTACGTCATATAGATCATAAATATCTCCTTACGAGCACCTCTCCAAAGGTAGGAAACAAAGACGACGCCATGGGATGGAAGCATGCACCTTATCCATCCGCTCGGCAAACCTGCAATTGGAAGCCCACTGCTGCACTGCAACGCGCCCATGGCTACGCCTCTAACCTGGCACCGTACCTCCGCAAGCAGCGTCACTCCGTGGTGTCGGTGAGCTTAGGGAATTTGCGAAGCGCCTCACCACCGTGCTGTCTCGGCGCCTAGGAGGCCGGTCAGCGCTGCACTCCCATCCCATGAAGCATGGCCTCGACCGACGCCACCTTGTATCCGCGATGCCCTCATCGCACTCTACTCCACGCGCGGCCGGTGCAGCGTCACGCGCTCCTGTCTACGCCGGCGGTGGTCCGGACAAGGTCTTTCTGGACATCGATATGGATCGGCACACCCGGCTTGGCCTGTTCCACAAGGCCGCGATGATGTTCCTGGCCATGGCCGAGGATGTGGCCCGGTCGTCGCCGGCGTCGTGCGATTGTTGCCGGACCTTGCACCGTGTGGACGTCCCTTGACGTCATCGCCCGCAAAGTGCTGGTCAACATGTGCGCCAAGTGTGGCGAAGATACGGCCGCACTCCGGTGTTTCCGGACCATGGCGCTGGCTAAGTATGCGGTAGTATCCTGGAACATGATGATCTCCGCGCAACGGTGAATGCCGAATGACGCGACGTTCATCGCCATCCTCGGCAGGTGTTTGGTGCTTGGCACCCTCAGCAATGGCATGTTGGGGGCACACGTAGTACCTCGGTCAGTGGACTAGACGGATTGCTGCCATTGCCCGATGGCGTCTTCGGCAACGCATTGGTGGACATGTCGACCGTAATTACAGGTTGTCTACACCAAGCTTACCATGTACTGTACATGGCATGCTTCCTCAGTTTTGAATATATGCTTTGGTTGTTTCTCACACATGCTTTCTTATTCCTTCCATATTTATCCCAGAATGTCGCTAAAAGGGACAATGTTCCAGCACACTTTGTTGATCGTTTCAAAGGCCGCACATGTTTGGTACTTCCCGTGACACAAGTGAGGCAAGGAGATACCCAGCAACCGGCATGCACCTTCAGGGCATTATCCTGCGACCACATCTACGGGACACAACAAGAAAACATATGATGCATGTAGAAAACATATAGAATGAAGTGGATTTGTAACATATACGAAATATGTGATATGATCGTACAAAGTTGTAAATTCTACCGACTTGAAGGAAGCAAATATATATGTTGTTTGAAATATGTTAAGTGGATGTATGAAGCATTAAAATCTTTTCAAGTTTAGGAATGAAACTTCTATACTCGTAGGAAGAACATATGCTGCAAATTTCACCATAGAAGTATGCTTTCTACATATCCGAACGAAGTTTTGTTAACTCACTAGTTATGCTTTCAGCAATAGTTCACTATGCTTCCTAGCCATATGAATGAAGTTTCTAGCTATGTGCTTCCCTATATCCCCCGTTTATTCTAAATCTAAGAAAATCCACTCACCATGGAAGCAATATTGTACCATCCATAAAAACATAGTTTGATAATTCTTTAAAAAATATTTTAATATCCATGCAAAATTTAGTTGTAACCGGAGCAAACATTCCTTGCAAAGGAAGCAAAACTAATGACATTGGGACCAAAATATTTGCTTCCCACGTAACCAAATTTACATGCCTGATATTTTGCTAAAGTTGTTGGTTCTCTTGGAAACATGATTTCATTTCCGAAATATCTGAAACAATTAGATTGAGCAGTAGTTGCATATCCCACAGAATAAGAAATCGTTTACGAAAGGTTGGTATTATGAAGCATATAATCTGGGCCTTATTTCATGGAAATAGTTGCGTGACCTGGTCAAGCGTTTACGCCGTTTCCGCAGCGCATTAATTACGGATATTCTGTAACGGAAGCACCATCACGCACGAGTCCAGCTAGTGCATCACGCGCAGGTCTTCCGGGAAATTAGAGGAGCAGGCCCGGTTGAAAATCGAACGGTCTGTTTGCTTCCAATCTGATGGTGCAGGTAGGATCCGATGGGAGTCAAATTATCGGCGTCCGATTCCTAGTGGCTGCCAAAAGAAAAAGAGCACATAAGGTCTAGTTAAGGCTTACGGGGCAGTATAAATGTATAATGTATCCCATGAATGGTCTGCGGGCTGAAGGTTGACCCATCTGCTATTTTCTTTCCCTCAAAAAACAAAAAGAATGCTATTCTGTAAGGAATGAGTCGGCCATGCCGCCGGCGAGGGCTCATCTCGGCGGCGCAGTCACTGGAGCCCCTCCTGCAGCCGCTGGCCTGGCCGCGGTGACCGGCGTGCGGTAGATTACAGGAGCCGTCCGGGTACAGGTAAGCAAGCCAAGCCACCTCCCCTGCTTCGCCACTACAGAAGATATCCATCCGTTCCCCTTTGTATTCAACATCACAAAATCGCCACTTCGGAACATGGATCCCTCTCAAGCTTGGCTCACTCAAGTACCTCCAAGTATTTCTGGTTTAGCACCAACTCGCCCGTAGCTGTCAAATTACTGGGTTAGTTGTCAAATGTCTGCCAGATTGCAAGTTCATAGGACTAAATTATGGGCAATAATTGCAAGTTTACTTGACCAATTCAATCTCAATGTCCAAAGAGAAATATCTTAACAATAGTTTGAGGGATACATCTTACCCACTACAATTGTTTGGACTGAATATTCTTCCTGTTGCCGTCCTTGACTCACCTTCAAGTTTTTCTTCTTAACACCAACTTTCCAGTAGCTACGTCATGTCCGTTGAAACCAATGGATTAAACTCAATTTTTGGATTAGTTGTTACGAGAAGAAGTCAGGGAAATGCTACGTTGGTCGAAGTAACCAGCTAAGCTAGTATACTGCAAGAGCCAATAGGACAGAAATCGCCAAGCATCCTCAAGCTTGGTCAGAAGCATGCTGGTTCAGCGGAGATCACTTCATGAATTTTTCAGATGTGTGGCTTCAGTAATAGTGAGCTCACCTACACCTCGATGCAAGCCTAGACTCGAGGATTAACAATTTCTCTCATAAGACAACGAGGGTTGCAAGAGCTTCGGTATATGTTCGCCGCACCAATATAAGGTACGTACATACGCATCCATATCTAAATTGGGATTTGTGTCCAATATGATTTTTTAATACCATTGTATCAGATTGTGTAAGGCTGGTGCCAACGCGGGCTAGAGCGGGGGCGATAACGGTCCTTATCGCCCCGCGCGGGGCGAGAGCGGGCGAGAGGGCGCGCTACCGCCCGCGTTGGCGGGACGATAGGAGGGGTGCGGGGCGAGAAGGCGGGACGACGCGGTGCCAATGGGGGCGATAGGCCGGGCGATAGTGGGGAGAGGAATGTGATAGTGTGGGCTATAGCCCGTGCACTGGCACCGTGCTGTGAGAGTGGCGTGAGAGTGGCGTGAGAGTGAGGAAAAAAGGTGACGTGGCGGGGCTATAGCCCGTGAGAAGCTGTGATGCATTGGCACCAGCCTAAGAGAGATGTCAAATTTTACAGATTTGCTTTTTGCATGGGTAGGCTTCGAAGATAATTGTTTGACTGAGCTCAAAGCCTCAACAACCATGGCGGAGGCTGTGGTAGGGCTGCTGGTGGTCAAGCTCGGTGTAGCGCTGGCGAAAGAGGCGCTGACCTTTGGTCGGGTGCTGCTGTGGAAGGAGGCTGCCGCCCTGAGGCGGAGCTGGAGAGCATGCAGGCCTACCTGCAGGAGGCTGAGCAGTTCAAGAACACCGACAGGACCACTGCCATCTTCGTCAGTGAGATCAGGGGCCTCGCCTTCCAGATTGAGGACGCCGTTGACGAGTTAACCTACAAGCTGGAGGAGGTCAGGCACAGAGGAGGGTTCACTGCCAAGATGAAGAAGAGGCTGAAGCACATCAAGACCTGGCGCCGCCTGGCGGCCAAGCTCCATGAAATCGAAGCCAAGCTGCAGGATGCCAAGCGGAGGAAGAAGGATTACTCAAGCGCCAGATCCGCGTCTGCCGCCGGATCAGCTAATCAAGGTAAAGCTCTGAATTTCACCAAGGATAAGGACCTTGTGGGGATCGAGGAGAACAGGGACAGGCTGATACAGTGGCTGACTGGTGGGGGGCACACTGGTGGTGGTGATGATTTGGAGCAGTGGAGCAGCAAAGTCACCACAGTGTGGGGGATGCCTGGTGTTGGTAAAACCACTCTGGTTGCTCATGTGTACAACACCGTGAAAGTGGATTTTGACGCTGCGGCATGGGTAACTGTGTCGAAGAGTTACCTTCTTGAAGATCTGCTGAAGAAGATCGCCGCGGAGTTCGGTATTGCAGTCAATGTTGCCAACATTGAGATGAGAGGTGTAGCAGAGTCCATCCATAACTACCTTCAAGGTAAAAAGTACATCTTGGTCCTGGATGATGTTTGGACCCCACGCATGTGGTCGGAGATAAGGAATGTCTTCCCAACTGCTGATTCTACCGGTCGATTTGTTATCACATCAAGAAATCATGAGCTATCATTGTTGGCAACTAGGGAGTCTGCAATTCACTTGGAACCACTACAAAAACATCACTCTTGGGTGTTATTTTGCAAAGGAGCTTTTTGGAATGATGCTGATAAAGAATGCCCGTTGGAGTTGCAGGAATTGGCTCAGAGTTTCATAGCAAAGTGTCAAGGCTTGCCTATTGCTATTGCATGCATTGGCCGCCTACTCTCCTGCAAACCGCCAACTTCCGCCGAATGGGAGAAAGTGTACAATGGTTTGGATTCGCAGTTGGCGAAAGATGTGATACCTGATGTCGATATGATTCTAAAGGTCAGCTTGGAGGACCTTCCGTACGATTTGAAGAATTGTTTCTTGCATTGTGCATTTTCCCCAGAAGATTATGTCTTAAAGAGGAGGACAATAATGAGGCAGTGGATTGCTGCAGGATTTATCAGGGAAAAGGGAGGGCACAGAACACTGGAGGAAGTGGCAGAGGGCTACTTGGCTGAGCTTGTGAACCGAAGTCTACTACAGGTAGTGCAAAGGAATTATGCCGGACAACTGAAACACTGTCGGATGCATGATGTGATACGCCTTCTTGCCCTCAACAAGGCCAAGGAGGAATGCTTTGGTGAAGTTTATAATGGCTCTGCTGCTAGAGAATTCTCTATAGAGAGTGCACGCCGCATATTGATCCAGGGTGAAAACCTTGAACAACTAAGCCGTTCTGGCGCAACACATCTCCGTGTGCTCCATGTTTTTGAGGGGTATATCAATGTTGATTTCCTGATGCCTATCCTAACATCTTCGAATTTGTTGTCGATGTTGGATCTGCAAGGTTCTCATATCAACATTCTGCCCAATGAGGTATTCAACTTGTATAATCTGCGTTATTTGGGCCTTAGATATACCGAGATCGAAAGCCTGCCTGAAGCAGTGGGGAGGTTACAAAACTTGGAAGTATTGGACGCTTTTGGCGCTAAGCTGACGTATTTGCCAAACAGTATTGTAAAACTTAAAAAGTTAAGATACCTGTATGCGCTAGGCAGTGGGGAGGCATACACAATTCGAAGTATAGGTGGGGTCAAGGTGCCTAATGACATACATCACTTGGCAGGACTGCGGGCTCTTATGTGCATCAAAGCAAGTCTAGAGGTTCTTCGTGCAGTTGGAGCTCTAACAGAGCTAAGAACATTCAGTGTGTGCAACGTGAGAAGTGAACACTCTTCTTACTTGAGCAATTCTATCACCAAAATGAGCCATCTTGTTCATCTCGAAATTATTGCTGCAGCTGAGAATGAGGTGATGCGGCTGGAAGGGCTATATTTACCTCGTACCCTTTCCTGGCTTGGTTTATCAGGGCAGCTAGACAAAACATCGATTCCTCAGCTTTTCTCTTCTTGGTCACACCTTAATAGCCTCACTCGTTTGCAATTGGCATTCTCCAATATTGACGAGGACACCTTTTCCTGTCTACATGTTTTACATGGTCTATGCTTTCTTGAGCTAATGAACTCTTTTGAAGGGAAGAGGTTGGATTTTTATGCAAATTCATTCCCAAAACTTCGGTTTCTTCACATATGGGGTGCACCACAACTCAACGAAGTTAGAATAGCAGAAGGTGCAATGCAAAATCTCGTCGAGCTATGGTTTGGATTATGCCCCGAGCTAGAGTTTCTTCCTGATGGCATTGAACATCTTAGAGCCCTCGAGAAATTACGTCTGGTAGACACATCAGAAGAGTTGATAGAGAAACTCCGGCGGCAGAGAGATTCAGATGAATGCAGTGAAGATGTAATGAAAATTAGCCATATAAGGAATGTTACTGTTCGACTGAGGCATAACAGACTTTTGGAAAGGATTAGGTGATCATCGCTGCTACAAGGTTAGTGGTTTGATGTTTCGTCTTTTGTGCATATATTATATATAATTAGCAATTGTCAAGCTAGTAATAATTGACGATGTGGAGTTGCTACGAGTTTGTCGACTAAAGCTAATGTGATTCCTTTCTCCATGCTCATGCATATGTTCTTCACCTGGACTAGAAGCATGCAACTACATAACCTGTAACTGGTAGAACCGACCATAGAAACAAGTAACGAGTTATATGCAGTTTCCATTTCTGTTGCATTAATATGTTATGTTACATTTAGGATACGTGTGCTTTCCACCACCGGGGAGTCGATTTTTACTCTGATTTGTTCTCATTAATATAACTTTATGTTCCTCCTACGTGCATGTTCTTGTTTAAAATTTTCTAAAGAATGTGTGCTTTCATACTTATTTTAAACTAAGAGGCTGAGTCAACCATGCTATTTACTAGCATTAACAAAGATATAGAGATCCATTTACTCCCCGGACTTAGTTTGCCATCGTTATCAGGTTCTGATCTGTTATGCAACAATGCCAGCTCTGTCATCTTCTCAAGGGCTTCACAACATAGAACTAAACAGTTCGAAGGCAAATGACACTTTTGGATAGCTTGGAGTTCCTTTGGGATTTCTTGTAACACATCACCTCCTGTGTTAAGGCTCTGATGGATTGAGAATGTTTTTATCGGAGCAGGTTGTGAGGTCCTCAATGGGTTATTGTATTTGTTCTATTCATGTTTCCACTGCAAAACGACATGTAAGAAGATCAGCTATATGTCGGGTTCTTAGCGCCAAATATATATTTCCGTGACTGCGGCAATGTCTTAGCTGTAAAGAAGGAAAAGAACTAAGAGTTCGTGTTCTTGGTGGTGTGCCATCCTGAAGGTGAGAATACGAGAAGCTCTGTGACATGCCTACACTGAAATGAGATCCTGCTCATCTGTTAGTGGTAGTTTCTGTTTTCTCTAGAAAAGGGGTATTCCCCACCTCTGCATCGAGTGATGCACACAGCTTTTTATTGCTTATTTAGTTTCAGCGTGTCTAAAGTTTACAATCTCAATCTCCTTACAAAAAGGAAAATTCTCCCTCGATACACAATAGAACTACGAAAGCCTATTAATATGTTGCCACGTACGACGGGAGAAAAAATCCAGTGCCACCGTAAGTAGGCGCCTGCAGCCTTCTACCATAAGTTTCCTCTGGTCCGAACGCAGTAAGAAGGCCCATAGCTGGATCCAATGAGCTGTCGAGAAAATAACCTGTAAAACATAAAAGTGATCTTTCCTGTTAAAAACAAAATCATTCCTACAATATTGCCCAACAAATAGCCGACACTCCAATTCTAATCCTATATTTAGTTTTCTTATCAATCCCGTTTAACCAATTCCCAAACATATTAGTCAAATTGGAGAGGGGGGGGGGGGGGGGGGGGGGAAGAATGTTGTAAGTACAAAAAATCACTCGCCAAACAAGTCTAGCAAAAGTGCAAGAAATAAAAAGATGTTCAGATGACTCCTCATTCCCACAAAAGAAACAATGAGTGTCTCCTTTCCACCCTTTTCTAGCAAGATTATCTCTAGTCAGTAACACCCTTTTATCTAAAAACCACATGAAAATTTTAATCTCGAGAGGAATCTTCAGTTTCCACAAGTAAGTTTTGAGAAAAATTGCATGTCCATTCATCATATCCTCATACATAGATTTAACAGAGAACATCCCATTCTGCGTCAAATTCCAATGAAACTTATCTTCAGTGGAAATAAGAGAAACATGCAATAAACGCAAACATAGGTGAGACCACATATCCCACGTAATACCCACCAACTTTCTACGAAAAGAAATATTAAGTGGTGGTGCATTGTGAAATACCTCTCGAACTGAAACATTTTTATATTGCACAATATTATAAAGAAGAGGATATTGATCTGAGAGAGGAGTTGGACCTAACCAAGTGTCTTCCCAAAATCTAGTTACCTCCCTATTCCCAACTTTAAAAGAACCTCTACGAAAGAAATCCTCCTTAACTCTCATTAGACCTTTCCAAAAGGGAGAATCATTAGGTTGTGCTTCAACATGAGCTAAAGATTTACTATGAAGGTATTTGTTCTGCAATAATTCCTACCAAACACCCTCTTCCGTAAGAATCTTAAACAGCCATTTACCTAATAAACACTTATTTTTCAGCTCCAGCACTTCCACCCCTAATCCACCCTGATCCTTTGGTGTACAAATAATATTCCATTTTGGTAACCTATATTTGCGTTTTGTCTCATCACTCTGCCAGAAAAATCTTGATCTGTAAAAATCCAGCCTCTTGCGAAGTCCAATAGGAATCTCCAAAAAAAAGAGCATAAACATGGGTAAACTAGAAAGAACCGAATTAATCAGCACTAAGCGATCCCCATATGACAGAAGTTTACCCTTCCAACACCCAAGTTTGTCCTCAAACCGACTCTCCACTGAGTGCCATTCTGAATTTTTAAGTTTCCTGTGATGAATAGGGATTCCCAAAAATTTAAAAGGTAGAGATCCAGACTCACAACCAAAAATTTGTTTATACTGACTTTCTACCTCCTTAGCCTTTCCAAAACAAAAAACTTCACTCTTGTGGAAGTTAATCTTAAGCCCCGAAAGTTGCTCAAAGATACACAAAATTAACTTAAGATTTAGAGAAATGTCTAGATCATGCTCTAAAAATAAAATGGTATCATCAGCATATTGGAGAATAGACAAACCTCCATCAACTAGGTTAGGGATTAGACATCCAATTTGTCCGTTTTACTTAGCCCTAGCAATGAGAATAGCTAACATATCTACAACAATATTAAAAAGGATAGGAGATAAAGGATCCCCCCTGCCTAAGTCCTTTTTTTGTTTGGAAATAATGACCAATATCATCATTTACCCGAATACCTACACTTCCTCCCTAAACAAACTGCATAATCATTTTGCACCATTCATTTGCAAACCCTTTCATACGCAAAGATTGTTGGAGAAAGGGCCATTTTACCTAATCATATGCCTTCTCAAAATCAATTTTAAAAATAACTCCATCTGATTTCTTCTTCTTAAGTTCATGAATTGCTTCGTGGAGTATAACCACTCCCTCTAAGATGTTTCTCCTAGGCATGAACGCTGACTGAGAAGGTCGAACCACCTTATTCACAATTTGGGTAATACGATTAGTACCCACCTTTGTGAAAATCTTAAAACTAACATTGAGTAAGCATATAGGTCTGTACTGTTGGATCTAAACCACATTCTCTTTCTTAGGAAGCAAAGTAATAACTCCAAAGTTCAGTTTAAACAACTGAAGATTACCTTGCTTTAGCTGGGCAAACAAAGCCATCAAATCAAATTTAATAATCTCCCAAAAAGTCTTATAGAACTCAGCCGGGAACCCATCTGGTCCTGGAGCCTTATTGAGTTCCATTTGCGATATTGCCTCAAAAACTTCTTCCACTAAGAAATCAGAAGTGAGAATATCGTTCTCCTCTTGAGATAATTGTGGTATATCCGTAGTACGGCTCTATACTAAGGAAATATTATTAGGAACCAATGGCCCAAATAACTTATAATATTCGGTAATATAAGTTTTAAAGTTTTCTTCTCCAACAATTGTTCCCTCATCCTGCTCTAACTGGAAAATCAATTTATTACGATGCTTCCCATTGGCAATGAGATGAAAATATTTAGTATTATCCCCCCTCCTGAATGTGTTTAACTTTAGCCTTTGCGCCCACTTACTCTCTTCATCCCTACGAAGAGAGCACAAACGATCATTAGCATCACGAAGATGCTCCCTCTCAGCCAAAGACAGAGGGGTGTTCTCTGCTTTAAGATCAAGCTCATCAATAATCTTGAGCAACCTATATCCTTTTATCCTATATCTACCACTGAGATTCTTAGACCACCCCTTAAGAAAACGTCTTAGATGCCTAATTTTATTTTTCCATCTCTCAATAGCCGAGGTAACTTTGACTACCTTAGCCCAAACCAAAGCAACCATCTCATAGAAACCATCCAATTTAAGCCACGAAAGCTCAAAAGAAAATTTGCTTTTATTCCCTACATGAGCACGGTCCCCAAAATCCAAAAGGAGGGGTGTATGATCAGACCCGTTCCTGGTCAAAGCTTGAACATAAGCTAGAGGAAATTTAAGTTCCCACTCTACCGAAGAGAGAATTCTATATAGCTTTTCATAAGTTGCATTAGCCCTCCTACTTGCCTAAGTGTATTGCCTACCCGATAACTCAATCTCCTTCAAGTCTAAACTCTGAATAATAGCATTAAACATGACAGGCCATCTAGGATTAAAATTATTATTGTTCTTCTTTTCAGGCTTTCGAATTATATTAAAATCCCCACCTACCAACAAAGGTAGTGTTTCATTTTCACAAATACGAAAAAGATCTATAAAAATTGTGGTTTAAAATCATCTTGAGCAGCACCATAAACCGAAACTAAAACCCACTCAAAACCATCATGCTTAGACTTGACAAAAATTTTAACAGAAAAGTCCCCAACATCCACATTCTTAACCTCAATAGTCATAGAGTTAATACCAATCAGCATACCTCCTGATCTACCTCTAGGTGGTAAACAAAACCACACAAAATCCAAGCCCGAAGTTGGATGATTAAGAAAAGTGGATGCAAAATGAGATCTCCCAGTTTCCGACAAAGCAAGAAAATCTAGTTTTCTTTCACGAATACTCTCTTGAACAAAGTGATGCTTTCCCGGGTCATGAAAACCCTCACAATTCCAAAAGATACCACACAAATTATGCATCTTGATTGTTTTTATTGCGATTAATCCGAACACTCCTATGTTTGTTAGACAAAGAATAATCTCTCTTCTTCCTTGTACGCTTAAGTTTCTCCACATTGATCACTAAATCAATTGGAGAAACAGAACCATCAAAAAATCTTCCTCAACCAAATCATCGGTGAGAATAGCAGCCTTATTAAGGATTAAACTACGAGGTGGGTCATCATAATTGTTATCCAAATTATTATGCAACATGGACATAGTTCTGTTTAAATCCCCTTCTTTAATAAGCTTAGCAGACTGAGTTCTCATAGCATTAGAAGACCCCAACGATACCCCTAAGCTAGTAGCTCTATCCGCAATATCATTATCAGAAAAAGACAATATATAAAGACTTTTATGTGCACTCATACCTGCCCCGGAGTCCCTCTTAGCCGCCAACATCATAGCCCTCTCCAACTGTGTATCATCCGCATTGTATTGGGCACAAATGCGTTCACTCGAACGAATGCCCGAGCCAGCCGCGTCAAGAATCCCTCCAAAGTCCTCAATCAGCTTCCTGGATACTCCATTATCAGTGGTGAGAAAACCACCAATAGGGAAAGCCGGCATCGGAGTGCATAGCGTATTGTGATCATTAGCCTTGCGCCTGAAAATTGGAGAGCCATAGTACCGGGAAATAATATCCCCTGTAGCTCTCACCTCCTCCACGCCACCCTCCAAGCCAACAATAATAGCAGCAACCCCATTCACCAGATCAGACCCAACCCCAACTTGAGAACCGAGTGCACTACCATCCACCTCGGACACATGTGTCATGCTATCAACAACGACAACACATCAGCCCCTTCCGTGCATAAATGAAACCCATCAACAAAGACCCCCTTCGAACCATTAGAAACAGTAGACCCCCTTCGAAACAGAAACTGTGGCAGCAGAAGGACAAGGTACAACCTCTACCGTGGCCAAGTTTTGCCCTGCCGTGGCCGTAGTCTCTGCCATGACCAAGTTCACCCCTGCCGTGGCTGTATTACCTGCCGTGACGCTGTTCTCCTATGCCGTGGCTGAGACCATGTTCACCCCTGCCGTGGGCAAAACCCCTGCCGTGGCGAACAGCTCCCCTGCCGTGGCGCGCACACAGGCTACCGCAGTGAGCAGGTTCCCTGCCGTGGGATCAAGGCAGTCTGCAGAAGGAAGCAGACAGTCTGCCGTGGCTACCAAATTAAGTGAAACCTCCTGCCCTGCAGAAAAACAGTGCGTCCCAGCAGACGAACACGGGGACGTAGCCGTATCTGCAGCAGGGGCATCTAAAACTGCCACCTTCTCTGTCGAGGATATCGAGAGAACCCCCGACTGTTCTGCCCCAGTACTAACTGTCTGCGAGTCCTTCTTGCTACTCTCGGAAACAAGCACACACTGCCCAGAACTAGAGTACCCAATGGGAGATGAAAAAAGCCATGCAATCTCCTTGCGTGCCTAATCAAAAGATAGGCGAACAGAGGGTGAAAACAGTACTCCTCGCTTCACCGAATTAGTTTTCTCACTTCCCCTTCAGTAACAGAATAAGTAGCCGGAACAGTGGGCTCAATAACTGCAGCATCTTTAGGTTTACCCGTCAACTCGTTTACCTTATCTTGAAAATCATCGCCTAAACCCTCGGAGTCATCATCACTCTCCTCATCATCTCCCCCATTACCAATTATATCAACATCATCAACCCGCGGAATCATGGAATCCTCCACCTCGAAGGAGAGCCGATAGAAGCCATCTCTGATAAACATTTGGAAACGCTTAGGAATTTTCCGATGATTGATGCAACCAATTCTGATTCGCAACACCCCATGTTTCCTAGTAAAGGGCATGTCGATCTCGAGGGTCATTCGAAACATATCCCCAACAGCCCATAGAGCCAAATAGTCCCCAATATGGGCTCGATATTCCCTCCACCCTCAACCGAACTTCTAGCAAAGTATCTGAAGGCTGAGGGGATTGAGTCCAGCTATCAATAGTTATCTCACAAGGGATGTTAGGAACAATGCATCTCCCAAACACCTTAAGCCTCTCCAACTCCGTACTATTTGGGAATTCAACCTGAAACACATTATGTCCCATCCGAAAAACATTCCAAACGAAATTCTCTGTTGGGACTAGTCTCTGAAGTTGTCTAATTATCCCAGGGATAGTCAACTCTCCCCCAGATACCACAATTGAGGCCAAACGGTGATTCTCCATCTTTGGCTTGTAAGATTCCGTACAAGGAAATTTAAAGAAAATGAGCTCCTCATGACCATAACAGTACACCAAAATCTTTGGTTTTGGGGCTTTCAACAAATGACAACTCCTTTCACATGTTCAGGCCCCTCACAAATAGTGCAAATATCAACAGAACATGACTTAGAACGGTGCCCAGCTTGGCCACAGCGATAGCACTCCTTAGCCTTCCTCGGAACAGCATTAGTGACCGCATTGGCTAATATTTCAGCAGACACCGCTCCTCTACTCTGAACTTGCCTTGTTGTCACCACCACCGAAGCTGATTCTGAATTAGTGACAGGTAAAGGCTGCGCAATGGACATAACCGCAGGTGTAGATATAGGCTGCATAATGAGTGGAACCGTAGCCACTTGAGAAACCGTGGCAGCGACCATTGGCACCGAGACGGCAACCTGTTGAGGCTCCTGCACCACACCCGCAGGTGGCTGCACCACCGTCTGTTGAACACTAGAATTGTTAACACGACCCCCATTACGCACATCACCAAACCTCCCACGAACACCTTGGTGATCAACATTACCATACCCCATGTTATTGTTGAAAGAATTGTTGCCTCCTCCAAAGTAGCCGTAACCAGGTCTACCCCTCCCCATTGAAAGCACCTCTTCCACGATTTCCACCAGCGTGAAAGCCACCACGACGGCCTCTGTCCTCCTCAAATCCTGAGACATCATGAAAGGTAGCCCCTGGAAAGAACTGACCATCCGCCCCTCCGGTAGTCCCGCTTGGCCCTCCTTCCTCGAAACTAGAAAAACGGCAATTGTTACCCGCGAAGCCCTGGTTGTAGCAACCACGGTGATCACCACCCCCTTCCTCCTCCACGATTCGACATGGGAGAAGACGGCGGCTGCACTGCCCGTTCCCAGAAGCCACCGAGTATACGACGTAGCCCTAAGCCAGGCACAACCCGATCAGGTGATTGATCGCTACACTTTTTGATGGAACTGAGGCCCACACGAAGAGGTCCACAAGTTTTGTCAGAATAGGCCCGATCACAGCCCATTGGATGAATAAAATTTGAAAATCGCGATCCAAAACGTGATCCACATGAACCGGATCTCCGATCAGAACCACGACGAGACCACAGTGTCTCACCGTAGTCCATTCTTACTCGATGAACTCATCCTCCACGAAGGAAGATGGTGGCATGATAGGTACCTTAGGAATACGGAATTTCACATTCGGTGAGGATAGAATCGCCACCGAACGAACCGAGTTCGCAGCCTCACGTTGCCTACGAATTTTATCAAGACGCCTCGACGCCTTCTTCCCCGCAAATCCCAGGTCTCGCGTTGAGTCTGCCTCAGGAGTCCTGCAATCAACAAAATACCGTGAATTCGAACCGAAACCCATACCCCCCTTCCTCCTCCATGAGACACCAGAAACGACCTCCCAGAGTAGGTTTTCCGGGCATCAATACGGTGGATCCATCCGTCGAGGTCACCGGAGGCATCGACAACGTCGCCGGCCTCACGCCGGATGTGCCCGTGGGTGGCGCCATGAGGGTCGCCAAGATCGCCTCAGAGGATCGCCTCCTGTTGTTGCTACCCCACCGGTGAGTTTATGTTGCCTGCCTGCTTCCTTTGGTATGGTGAAATTTGTTCATGAGAGGACATATGCTGCTGAAAATTCGATCGAGAATTAACGATGTTATCTAATTAAAACTGTATATTCAGTTTCATGACGATCTTGTGGAACCGAGCTGTGATCGTGTCATTGAAAAGAACTTGTGTGATTTCGTGGCGTCAGAATTTGAAAAAACGTTTATGTGCTTACTGGTAGTAATGAATGGTGCTACGACTGAATCTTGCAGACTTGATGATAAGTTGTACCTAAGAGGCTAATACCTAAGAGTATTAAATAAATAAATATTTTTTTGCTGGTGAATTGAGTTCAGCAAACTTGTGGAGCTTCGAGATAACATTCTAGGAGAAATCTATCCATAGGCGCCGCACTCTCGTCTTACCGTGCGGTGCTGTGAGATTCGTACAAGCACACAAGTCTTGGCCTTTTACGCACGCGCTGGCCAGCTCGATCGATTTAGGCTAGGGTTGACTTTGTCCTACGGGCGATTGGCGAAATGTCGTTCTTCTCTTCCCTACTGATTTCATCCCAGATCTAATCCTCTCTCTATTTCTTCTCCCATTCGACCTCTGATCTATCCATCCCCATCAGTTAATTCCCAGGTTCCTTTGCTCTCCCCCCAAAAATCCGAAAATCCCCATGAAGAAGAGATCTCTGCTTCGCAACCTGGTGCTCCTTCGTTTTTCTTGCCGTCGGTGACCTTGTCTGCTGCCGCCCATCACGGGGAGTGCATGGCCAGGACCTTATGGAGCAGGATGAGGAAGAGAGAGATGTTCCCCTTCAGGATAGAGCGGGAGTGCTTGGTGCTGCTAGGGTGGCTTCTTCTGCTGCTCTCGGATCCGGTCCAGGCAGTGGTGCCAGCCTACAGGGCGCCTCGGGTACCATGAATATGATCTCCTAGAATCCCCGAGGAGTGGGCAAGACCCTGGGTAGTAACAAGATGTAATATCTTGCCAAACTTATCTCATCTACACATGCTAAGGTAATATTTGTTTCCGAAACTCTCTCTTCTAGGTACAATGCGCTTGATCTAGCTAGTCATTTTCCAACTCATGACAGTTTTGTTGTTCCTGCTGAAAACCGAGTTGGTGGTCTTTGGATTTTGTGGTCGGATGAGATGCAGCTGTCTATAGTTTACGCTAGAAAAAATATTATTCTAGCTTCAGTTGTGAATACTACTACTCAATTTGCTTTCTCTTTGGTTTGTGTGTATGGTGATCCGCATCATCATAGAACTGCGAACATTTGGGGTCAGATTGAGTCTTTTGTTGTTTCTTATCCTGGGAAACCGGTTTATTGTATGGGAGATCTTAACAACATCATGTTTCCGTGTGAGAAAAGCAGCCCCTGTAAGGTCAACCATCATCAGATTCGTAATTTTATGTATCTTGTTAAACGTTGTGGTTTAATAGATATGGGTTATAATGGTCCTGCTTATACTTGGTGCAACAAACGTTTTACTTCCGTTCCTACTTATGAACGTCTTGATCGTTGTCTAGCTAATGCTGAGTGGTGTGATGTTTATCTGAATACTACAATGTATAATCTTCCTATTATCTTAAGTGATCATGCGCCTATTCTCACTATTACTCAACACTCGACTGTTAAAACTAAGAAAAACTTTAAATTCGAAAACTGGTGGTTACTTGAAGATGATTTTCATGAGACAGCTCATCAGGCTTGGGTTGCTTCTACTAATAAGCCTTTTCCATGTTAGAACATCGAATCTTGCAGGTTATTTGAAGAAGTGGTGTGGAACGAAAAAACCTTTACAGCAACAGTTGGATACAATGCATGCTGAGATTGAGGCTATCCAGATGCAGCCTATTGACTCTCAAGATCATGCCAAGGAGGCAAGTCTCATAGAAAGCTACGAGCAAACAATGACCAAGTTGACAGAGCTTCATAGACAGCGTGCAAAAAAGCAGTGGGCTAAGAATGGTGATCGTAATTCTTCTTATTTTCACAATGCTGTTTTAAAAAGGCAAAGGAAAAATAGAATAGTTGTAATAAAAGACAACAACAACAACAATCTCCTTTACAATCCAGAGGACATTGCTGTTTGTTTTTCTGAGTACTTCTCAAACATTTTCACAACCTCCAGCCCGAATTTGCGTAATGAGCCTGCAATTGCTCCCACGCAGGAGCAAACTAATCCGTTTGTTCATTCTGTGCCGGAAAAGGAAGAGATTTTACAGGTTTTAAAGGACATGAAGATAAATGCTTCTCCGGGTCCGGATGGGTTAAATGTCGAGTTCTATTTATCAGCTTGGAGATGGATTGGGGATGACATTACCAAGATTATTCAAGACTTTTACAAGTATGGTATTCTCCATCCTAAGTTAAATGAGACCATCATTGCTTTAATTCCAAAGAAATGTAATCCTTTGGTTCCGCAAGATTTTAGGCCTATTAGTATGTGCAATGTCGTTTATAAGATCATTACTAAATCTCTTGCAAACAGACTTAAGGGGTCTTTGCCTGATTATATTCATGAAACTCAGCAAGCTTTTGTTCAGGGTCGTAGGATTTCTAACAATGTTGCCCTAGCTCAGGAAATCACCCATTCCTTTCAATCATCTTCTTGGAAACACAAAGCTTTCATGATAAAACTTGATCTTGCAAAAGCTTTTGACAGAATTGAATGGGATTTTATTGCTAGAGCTCTTGAACGAAAAGGGTTGACTGCTCATTTCATTAATCTTGTTCGTACATGCATCTCAACTGCTAGTTTTCAGTGCAAATTAATGGACAACTTTTTGGACACTTCCGTACCAGTCGTGGAATCAGACAAGGTTGCCCTTTGTCGTCGATGTTATTCGTCCTTGCAGCTAATGAGTTGTCGCTTTCCATGCGCCGGGCATTGGAAACAGGTATCATTGAAGAAATTAAATTGGGGTCTGGTTGTCCACCTATACACTCTCTCATGTTTGCAGATGATCTAATTGTGTGTGGTTCAGCCTCCAACCATGATGCACAGAACATTGCTCAGGTACTTAATCATTTCTGTAATCTCTCAGGCCAAACACCAAACTGGACCAAATCTGCAATTTACTTTAGTAAGCACACAAATTTGGACGATATTGCTGCTATCAAAAGGATTTTTCCTGCTGCTGAGATGAATTCATCTACTGTCCACCTGGGCCACCCTCTCATTCTTCCAGGAAAAAATAGATCTGCTGCTTATACCTTATAGTGGACAGGTTTAAGATGAAACTGACAGCTTACAAAGCCAACAAGCTTTCACATGCTGGTAGGCTCACTCTTATTAAATCAGTTTTTGCTTCTATTCCTGTATACTACATGTCCACCATTTTACTTAGCAAAAAGATTCTCTCCAAGCTCACTTCTATAGTTCGCAAGTTTTGGTGGACATGCATACAACATGATGACAGTAAACCTTTGTGCTTGAGAGCCTGGCATGATATTTGTAGGCCACTCCATGAAGGTGGGCTAGGTATTAGAGATCTGTTCATCATGAATAGGGCTTTGCTCGCTATGTCTATTTGGAGAATGCTAAAAGAACCTGGTTCCTTGTTGGCACGTGTGTTCAAATCCAAATATTTTCCTCATACTAACATTTGGAGAGCTAATCTTTCACTTCCAAAATCTGTCTTTTGGTCTTCGGTTTTAAATGTCCTGCCACAGATGGAGACTTCCTGTCATCTCCAAATTGCAAAAGGGAATTCAAGCATCTGGTCATCCCCATGGTGTGAGGATTGGAGGAAGATCTATGCCCATCTTATCTCTCAACCAGGTACAAATTGTCCCAGCACGGTTAGTGATCTATGGCAACAGAACTCAAAATGCTGGGACAATCAAAAAATCTCTTTGCATTTTGATGATCATATGAGGAATAGGATTTTGCAGGTTCCAATTATTGATGCTGACTTTGATGATGAGCTTTGCTGGAAGCATACTCCAAGTGGCCAATGCACAACAAAAAGTGCGTACAAAACTTTTCTGCAGGACCAGGCCATTGTTACAACAATTACGATGCAATTTTTGACACAGGTGGAAAAGGACACACTTATGCTGGCATGGAAAAGTTCCATCCTTCCTCCGAGAATTAAAACCTTTGCTTGGAGACTGATCCGGAGGGCACTTGCTTCAGGTTTGAGAGCTTCTCGTTTTTCGGCCCATATTAAAAATGAATGCACTAGATGTGGACTTCTAGAGACGGATATTCATTTGTTTTTTCATTGCTCCTTTGCTAGAGCAGTGTGGTTTGCTTCTCCGTTGGGTTTTAGAACTGATAATTTTGACTCATCTTCGTACCCTTCCAATGTTATCCAGTCATTGCTTGCTAGCCCACATCCTCAAGTTTCTGTTCAAAGTGTTTTTGCAATCCTTTGGATGCTCTGGAAAGCTCGTAATGATCTGTTCTTCAATAAAAAAATCTTGGCTAGTTTCTCAGGTTCTTTGTGCTGCCCATGCTGTTCTTACTGCAGGTAAAGACATACAACACGCATTGGCAGTTGTCGACTCCTCTCCTCCTGCAGCTGCACCACGGCCAGACCAGGCATAAGTGCCTTTTTCTATGCCTGCAGGTCCGGTTGCCTTCTGTGATGCAGCTTATAACCCGACAATTGAAGCGAATACTGCTGGGCTTGGAATCTTCTTGCATGATCCTGTCATGAAGATCAAGCTCTTCATTTCTGCTGTTTCCTCGCCTACTTCTTCAGTGTTGCAGGCTGAAGCGCAAGCCCTTCTCTTGGCTGTCCAGGTGGTGCAAGTGCTGGATTGGTCCAGTGTCTCATTCTTCTCGGACAACAAGGTTCTGGTTGGCGCGGCAATGACATATAACTGGCTTGCTGGGACGAGCCACTGGTCAATCAGGCCATATCTTGCTGATATTTCCAATCACAGGAGGCGCCACTCTGCACAAATACTCAAGGTTCCTCGCGCCGAAAACAAGGTGGCGCACGCCCTGGCTAAGCGTGCCTTCCGGGATCGATCTGATGCTCCGAGTTCGTTTAGATGTAAATCGAACTTGCACTGGTAGAAAAAAGGCCTTCCACACACCCCCATCAGTCCCCAAACGTTGCGCACCGTGACTAATGAGTCTTTAGTCCCGGGTCGGGAGGAGACCTGCGACAGAAGGTCATGCGTCGCGGGTTGGGAAGCGCGTTGAGCCGCGTGGAGGGCATTAATTCCGGTTGGCCTGGCCGGCCGGGACTAATGGTCCTTTAGTACCGGTTGGCGTGGCCACCCGGGACTAAAGATCAAACTGCTCGCCTCCCGCGCGGCGGTTTTTATTTCGCGAGCGAGGCAGAAGGGCGCCATTGCTACAGTGCGCGTCCGAGTCTCTGTTTCTTCCTCTCTTCTCTTCTCTTCCCTCTCTTCGATCTTCCTCCACCAAGCACACCATGGCTGAAGTTTGGGAGAGATTCCGTGGTCCCACACCATGTGGCAAGCGTCTCGATGTGTGCTACACCAACAGTTGCGAGAGGCTCCCCGGTGCTCTTGGGAATTTGATCAATCTCTATTTCTCCTCTCCCGATGAACACCGGTTCTTCGGGCTTGATCTGGAGTATACGGCGGATCAACGGGATGTTGCCGTCATCCAAATTGCGTTCAAGGAGGCCGTTTTGGTCTTCCAATGGTCAAGGTAACGCACACGTACAATCTTGCATCTTCGATTTGTTTGTTGCATCTGAAGAATACATGTGTTGCAACATATCTAACACGTATCAAATTTTTGTTGTTGCAGTAGTTCAAAGCATTCTCCGGCACTTGTTGATTTTCTTGTCAACAAGGGGTATGACTTTTGCAGCGTTGACATCACTCAAGACCGTCCGAAGTTGATGCGCTTGGGTATTGTGATACCTGAAGATCACTACATTGATCTTCAGGATCTTATCCATTTGAACGGGTCAAAGACCGGGATGGCTCGCATGGCAACTTCCTTCATCCACGAGGGCTACGAAACCATGAAGTCTGGTTTCCCCTCGAGGAATCACTGGTATTGGGAGAAGACCCCACTGGACTTGACGAACGTCAAGTATGCAGCCATAGATGCATACGTCTCCTACGAGTTGTTCCGCATCTACTCGACGGAGCCATAGATGTATGCGTTCGATATATATGCATGTAATGGGTATCTTAGTAGGTAATGGATATCTTAGTATTGTGAGACTTATATTTGTGTTATGTGTGATCGTAAGACTCTATGTTATGAATGTGATATGATTGTGTTCTATTCATGATTGTGATGTCTCTACTCGTATTTTACTTGTGCTTTAATTATCACTTGTCTTTTGTTGTTCATAAAACTATTTTTGTTTCCTAGTTTTAAATGACTTGGAAAAATTTGCAAAGTGTTGCAAAGTGTAATGGATATTATTTCTATATTAATTCCTAGGTATAATATTTCTATATTATGTCAAACACATGTTTCAAAACAAGCAAAAACAAAAACACATCAAGAAAACAAACAAAAACACATCAAGAAAACAAAACAGAAAAACTACAGTTTCTATATATCTGTTCACCAAAAATTAATCTAAGCCAGGAAAACATATATCTAGTCAATACCAAACTCATCCAGTATTAAAATGAATTAGTATTATTTTTCTTAATTTTTTGATATATTATTTGTATTTTTAAGATTTTAAAATGAATTAGTATTATTTTTCTTAATTTTTTGATATATTATTTGTATTTTTAAGATTTTAAAATGAATTAGTATTATTTTTCTTAATTTTTTGATATATTATTTGTATTTTTAAGATTTTAAAATAAATTAGTATTATTGTTCTTAATTTTTTGATATATTATTTGTATTTTTTAAGATTTAAAAATGAATTAGTTTTATTCAAAATTATTAATTACATCATTACTTTTGTTTATTAAAAGATTTATTTGAAATTCAAACAATAAAGAAATGTGGCATCGACCAACATGTTAATAAGATTGATATGATACTACTATTACATGCATGCGTGCAAAACACTTGGATGCGGGACGGTATGGAACTCGGAAGTTAAGCGTGCTAGTGCTAGAGTGGTGGGAGGATGGGTGACCGAGCGGGAAGTTTGACCATGAGTATGTAATTTGACTAGAGATAATTGTAGTTAGACACTAAGAAAATAATACAAATTCTGAAAAAAAAAGGGAATGAAAAAAAGGGAGAGAAAAATTGGTGTGAAAAATAATTAGAAACCCAAATAAATTAAGGAAATAACGAAATAAAGTCTAGTCCCGGTTCAGGTGGCCAACCGGGACTAAAGGTCCTCCGCCCCCCGGCTCCGCCACCCGCCCACGTGGCCAGTTCTTTAGTCCCGGTTCGTAATCGGCGCGACTATAGGGGCGGGGGTCTTTACTCGCGCATAGCTAGTCCCGGTTGCTCGGTCGGGACTACTGGCCCTGCCGAACCGGGACTATAGTCCTATTTTCTACCAGTGTTGTTCTTTGCTTCTCTTTGCTCTTTCAGGACAAAACTTTATAACCTCAATTTTCTGCCTGCTAGACTACAGGCGGTCCACTGCCTGGGATGTACCTCCGGCCTACCTTCTGGTCGGCTTCAGACAGCTTGATGTTGTTAAATATAAGTTTCACATTGCCAAAAAAAAAAAAAAAGCTCGATCGATTTGGACGCTTGTATGTGGCTACTCCATACCAATGCGAGCGGAGCCTCCACAAAACCCTTGCGCGTGCCTGCTCCGTCGAGGTACTCGATCCGCTAGACTGCTATACTGGTGGCTGCTACAACCGTACCTATAGGATCTTTTATCTGCAACTAGCTCATGCCTTTGCTCGTACCAGTCTGCAAGATGTCCACTGCATGCATTTGTTTTCCTGTCGACGTAGCCGTAGCAGGAGATGCATGCACCACTTGCATGCTACTTGTTTCTTTTTGCAATGGCTACGCGTTTTTACGCGGCAGACGTGCTGGCTCCAGCCTCCAGGGCAATCAGAGTAACAAAACCATGGGGTAGCTGGCGCCATTGTACCGGCCGTCGTTGCCGCCGCCGACATTGCCTGTGGAAGGGGCGCTCTTGTCGACATAGATGATTCCGCAGTCCTCTGACCACCTTTGGGTGAAGCCACGGGAGGGTTCTAGCACAATGTTCGGCGACTTGAAGATGGCAGCTTGTAGCCCCCCGCTTGCTCTCGAGGTCATTGGGGCGACACGGTGGGCGACGAGACGTGGAAGTCTGCCATCCACGCTTGCTAGTTTAGATTGAAGAAGATGATCGACATATCAAATTAATCTGATAATGATAGTCATATCATATCAACCTGGTAGCAGTATTTAGAATTTGGTAATTGCTCATGAAGAAAATGATAAGTATATCAAATTAACCTGATAGCTGCATTTAAAAATCTAAAATCTAGTAATTGCCTTCGAAAAAATGATAAGCATATCAAATCAATCTGATAGAAGAACTTAAATTTCTTTTATATTTTTTCTCGAAGAAAATGATAGGTAAAATGAATCAACCTTGTAGCCGCATTTAAAATTTTGGTAATTTCTCTCGGAAAAATAATGATAGGCATAACTAATCAACTTGGTAGTTGCATTTAATTTAGTTTTGTAATTTCTCAAGAAGAAAATGATAGGTATATCGAATTAACCTGGTGGCCGCATTTAAAATTTTTATAACCGCTATCGAAAAAATTGATAGGTATAAAAAATCAACCTGGGAACTCTTAAAACCCTGATGATTGTTGTAAAAGAAAATGATAGGCATAGCTAATCAACTTGGTAGTTGCATTTAATTTAGTTTTGTAATTTCTCTCGAAGAAAATGATAGGTATATCGAATTAACCTGGTGGCCGCACTTAAAATTTTATAACTGCTCTCAAAAAAATTGATAGGTATAACAAATCAACCTGGCAACTCTTAAAAACATTGTGATTGTTGTAAAAGAAAATGATAGGCATAGCTAATCAACTTGGTATTTGCATTTAATCTAGTTTTGTAATTTCTCTCGAAGAAAATGATAGGTATATTGAATTAACCCGGTGCCCGCATTTAAAAATTTATAACTGCTCTCGAAAAAATTGATAGGTATAACAAATCAACCTGGCAACTCTTAAAAACCTTGTGATTGTTGTAAAAGAAAATGATAGGCATAGCTAATCAACTTGGTAGTTGCATTTAATTTAGTTTTGTAATTTCTCTCGAAGAAAATGATAGGTATATCGAATTAACCTGATGGCCGCATTTAAAAATTTATAACTTCTCTAGAAAAAATTGATAGGTATAACAAATCAACCTCGCAACTCTTAAAAACCTGGTGATTGTTGTAAAAGAAAATGATAGGCATAGTTAATCAACTTGGTAGTTGCATTTAATTTAGTTTTGTAATTTCTCTCGAAGAAAATGATAGGTATGTCGAACTAACCTGGTGGCCGCATTTAAAATTTTATAACTGATCTCACAAAAATTCATAGGTATAACAAATCAACCTGGCAACTCTTAAAAACCTGGTGATTGTTGTAAAAGAAAATGATAGGCATAGCTAATCAACTTGGTACTTGCATTTAATTTAGTTTTGTAATTTCTCTTGAAGAAAATGATAGGTATATCGAATTAACCGGGTGGCCGCATTTGCTCTCGAAAAAATTGATAGGTATAACAAATCAACCTTGCAACTCTTAAAAACCTGGTGATTGTTGTAAATGAAAATCATAGGCATATCAAATCAACTTGGTAGTTGCATTTAATTTAGTTTTGTAATTTCTTTCGAAGAAAATGATAGGTTTATCGAATTAACCCGGTGGACGCATTTAAAATTTTATAACTGCTCTCAAAAAAATTGATAGGTATAACAAATCAACCTGGCAACTCTTAAAAACCTTGTGATTGTTGTAAAAGAAGATGATAGGCATATCAAATGAACTTGGTAGTTTCATTTAATTTAGTTTTGTAATTTCTCTCGAAGAAAATGATAGGTATATCGAATTAACCTGGTGGCCGCATTTAAATTTTTATAACTTCTCTCGAAAAAATTGATAGGTATAACAAATCAACCTCGCAACTCTTAAAAACCTGGTGATTGTTGTAAAAGAAAATGATGAGCATAGTTAATCAACTTGGTAGTTGCATTTAATTTAGTTTTGTAATCTCTCTCGAAGAAAATGATAGGTATATCAAATTAACCTGGTGGCCGCATTTAAAATTTTATAACTGATCTCACAAAAATTCATAGGTATAACGAATCAACCTAGCAACTCTTAAAAACCTCGTGATTGTTGTAAAAGAAAATGATAGGCATAGCTAATCAACTTGGTAGTTGCATTTAATTTAGTTTTGTAATTTCTCTCGAAGAAAATGATAGGTATATCGAATTAACCGGGTGGCCGCATTTGCTCTCGAAAAAATTGATAGGTATAACAAATCAACCTGGCAACTCTTAAAAACCTGGTGATTGTTGTAACTGAAAATCATAGGCATATCAAATCAACTTGGTAGTTGCATTTAATTTTAGTTTTGTAATTTCTCTGAAAGAAAATGATAGGTATATCGAATTAACCTGGTGGACGCATTTAAAATTTTATAACTGCTCTCGAAAAAATTGATAGGTATAACAAATCAACTTGGCAACTCTTAAAAACCTGGTGATTGTTGTAAAAGAAAATGATAGGCATATCAAATGAACTTGGTAGTTTCATTTAATTTAGTTTTGTAATTTCTCTTGAAGAAAATGATAGGAATATCGAATTAACCTAGTGGCCGCATATAAAATTTTATAACTGCTCTTGAAAAAATTGATAGGTATAACAAATCAACCTGGCAACTCTTAAAAACCTGGTGATTGTTGTAAAAGAAAATGATAGGCATATCAAATCAACTTGGTAGTTGCATTTAATTTAGTTTTGTAATTTCTCTAGAAGAAAATGATAGGAATATCGAATTAACCCGGTGGCCGCATTTAAAATTTTATAACTCTTCTCGAAAAAATTGATAGGTATAACGAATTAACCTGGCAACTCTTAAAAACCTGATGATTGTTGCAAAAGAAAATGATAGGCATATCAAATCAACTTGGTAGTTGCATTTAATTTAGTTTTGTAATTTCTCTCGAAGAAAATGATAGGTATATCGAATTAACTTGGTGGCCGCATTTAAAATTTTATAACCGCTCTCGAAAAAATTGATAGGTATAACAAATCAACCTGGCAACTCTTAAAAACCTTGTGATTGTTGTAAAATTAAATGATAGGCATATAAAATCAACTTGGTAGTTGCATTTATCTAATTTTGTAATTTCTCTCGAAGAAAATGATAGGTATATCGAATTAACCTGGTGGCCGCATTTAAAATTTTATAACTTCTCTCGAAAAAATTGATAGGTATAACAAATCAACCTGGCAACTCTTAAAAACTTGGTGATTGTCGTAAAAGAAAATGATATGCATATCAAATTAACCTGATAGCTATATTAAAAAGTTGTGATTTCTCTTGAAGAAAGTAATAGGTATATCAAGTAGGGATAACCACCACGTAATCAAGTAGGGATAGTCTCTAAATTTTATAATACGAATTATCGTGAACTAAACCTGGACTGGTCCCCTAGTTGTTGTTAGAATAACCTCATAAGTGTGACTAATTAATATAGTTGCTTTCATGCATAACCTGATAATTGTGACTAGGGTAATTCGGTAATTGTGACTCGTAGTTGTTGCTGGGATAAACTAATAACTTCGGCTAATTATTCTGATAGCTGACACCGGCATAACACGAGAATTGTAACCGGTAGTTGTCGCTAGGATAAGCTGATAACTATGACTAAGTAAGCTGTTAGCTGTTGTTGCGGTAATCTGAAGAAACATACTCTGCCTATGTATAATATGTATATGGGTGCTAATACACCTGCTATAATCCTTCATGTCACTGTTTATTAGCTTTGTACACCCATTATCTGAAACTTGGCTCCGCCAGTGACCATAGGACCAGAACAGCATTGCTGAGAGCGGGGACAAAGACACAGACCATATCATAGGTAGCAGCAGTGTTCACATTGTTCAGACATGGCAATTAATGTAAAATTTACTAAATTTTCCACACAGTGCCCGCTTGTGGCACGCGCACAAGTGGCATCTGGCAGGACTGGATTGCAGCAAGAATATGAGATCACATTCCACCAGTGGAACACGGCAGGGGGTTCCATTGATTCAGAGTTGGAGTTTCTCCGCAACAATGAACTCTGACTGATATCGACGGTCATAGCACATTACAAGTTCCAAATTTGCTTCCTCTACAGCGGTATTCCTCTTTTTGAAAAAAAAAGTGAAAGCTTACATCACTCGTCAAAGATGGCGGATTATTACAAATTTAGTAGAATTACAACGGCTGCTTCAGCTTTTCACGAGCAAGTGCATCACCACATCTACATGCATTATAACAATCATATTATTTCACTCGTCGCCCTATTCCGGTACAGGGCATCTGCAGGCCGTCCGCCCTAGCATCCAACATATACATGACCTAGCTCTGTTGGAACTATTGTACTACCACGCTGTATTGTACACAAGTCGTATGGAGTAAATACTCCACCGATACGTGTATTACTTGTAAGCCACGCTAGGGGCTTTTCCTAGCGCTATATAACACGTACCCGATCCCCTCAACAGGGGCAATCGTTTCCGCCTAACGCTAAGGTTCGATATGGTATAAGAGCCAGGCTCTTCCCTGACCTAGCCGCCGCAAGCGATCACAAAGAAAACCTATACATCCTACGATCCAATCTACGATCAAAACCAAGATACAGCCTTAGGAATCCAAGCCACGACCCAACACCACGATCAAAGCCTACGATCACGACCCCAAAACCACAAAGCCAAAGATCCAGTCTACAAACCAAAACCCACGACCCCAGTTTTCGATCTCGTTCATCATGGGATCCAACTCGACGGGCTCTACCTCTCTGGCGGCGCAGCTCGGATCTCCTCCCTCGCAGAAATTGAACCGCAGCAACTTCTTGTTCTGGAAAACCTTGGTTTCCCCCGGAATCAGGAGCGCTCGGGTCGTTGGACTGCTTGAGGGACGAGAGCCTGCACCTGCAAAGTTCATTGAGGTCGACGACAACGGCAAGAAGGTCTCCACGCCGAATCCTGCATACGAGATCTGGGTTGTTCGTGACCAGACCGTGCTAGGGTTCCTGCTGAACTCTCTCTCTCCCGAGATCTTGACACACGTGTTTGGACTCGAGACGAGCACTGAGGTATGGAGTGTTATAATCCGGATGTTTTCATCACAATCTCGCTCTCGCATTAACAGCCTCCGTGGAGCCCTCAACAACACAAAGAAGAATGATCTCTCTGCGTCGAGCTACTTCGCGCGCATGAAGGAACTCTCCTCCGAGCTAGCTGCGGCCGGCAAACCTGTGGAGGAGGATGAACTCGTTGGGTATATACTCAACGGGCTCGACGGCAGCTACGACTCCATCGTGGCCTCGGCTAATGCCAACTCTGGCATCACGGTCGATGACCTGTTTGGGCAGATCTGTGCCCACGACACCCGCCAGGCAATGCTCGCCGAGACCAGCCAGGGGTCCAGCACTGGCTCCTTCACCTCCTCCGCCAACGTCGCCAAGCGCAGCTACGACTACCGCGACAACGCCCCCAACACACGCTACTCCCGCGACTCTCGCGGAGACTCACGCTGGCGCCAGGATGATCGCGGGGATCGACGCCAAGATGAACGTGCCGATCGCGGTGACCGCGGTCACCGCGGTGACCAAGGTGATGGTCGCCGTCGCCAGGATGGAGGTGAACGCCAAGATGGAGCCAGACGCCGTGAAGAAGGTGGCCGACGTGACGTCGGGCGCCGTGATGATGATAGGCGCGATGCTACTGATCGTCGTCGCCGCGATGATAATGATGGACGTCGCCGCGGTGATCGTGGTGATCGACGTCGTCGTGACCGTGCACCGACCCCGTACGTGGATGTGACCTGTCAGATCTGTAAGATCCATGGTCATCCCGCGTCGGATTGTTGGTGGAGGTACAAGAATGATGATAGCTCCGATGATGAGGATGAACACGAGGAGAAGAAGGCCAACATAGCCCAATATGGTGTTGATACCAACTGGTATGCTGACACTGGGGCTACGGATCACATCACGGGCGCCCTCGACAAACTTTCCACGCATGACAAGTACAATGGCCGTGACCGTGTCCACACGGCTGACGGGAAAGGTATGCCTATAAGTCATATTGGTCATACAACTTTGCAAACCCCACATGCATCTCTACAACTCAATAACATTCTTCATGTACCCACTGCATCTAAGAATCTTATTTCTGTTCATAAGCTTGCCCTTGATAATGATGTGTTCATTGAATTCCATGCTTTCTTCTTTTTGATCAAGGATCAGGCCACAAGGAGAACTCTGTTTAAGGGGCCATGTCAGGGTGGTTTATACCCCTTAGTGCCATTAGCTTCGGGGACGTCAAAGCATGCTTTTCTTACAATAAAGCCATCATCTTCCGCATGGCATCGTCGTTTAGGGCATCCTTCATCTTTTGTGGTGCAACAAGTGCTTAGGAAAAATAATTTAGTTCATTCTCCAGAAATAAATCCTTACATATGTGATTCTTGCCAACTAGCTAAGAGCCATCAATTACCATACCCTTCCTCTACTAGTGTTTCCACTGTTCCTTTGGAACAAGTGTTTTCTGATGTATGGGGTCCTGCCCCAGCCTCTGTTGGCAAGCACACTTATTATGTAAGCTTCATTGATGATTTCAGCAAATTCACATGGATTTACTTGCTTAAACGAAAATCTGATGTTTATCAAGTCTTTCTAAATTTCCAGCAACTTGTTGAACGCAAATTTGATCGAAAGATCATCACTATGCAAACTGATTGGGGTGGTGAATATGAAAAACTCCATGGGTTCTTTCAAAAAATTGGCATTACACACCATGTATCTTGTCCACATGCTCATCAACAAAATGGTTCAGCTGAACGTAAACATCGTCATATTGTTGAGGTAGGACTTGCCTTATTAGCTCATGCATCCATGCCACTAAAATTCTGGGATGAGGCTTTTCTCACAGCTACCTTTTTGATAAATCTCCTCCCTAGCAAAGTTATATCCCATGAATCTCCTGTTGAGCGTCTCCTTCATGTAAAGCCCAATTATGACTCCTTACGAATCTTTGGTTGTGCGTGCTGGCCAAACCTTCGTCCTTACAACAAACGTAAGCTTGCTTTCCGTTCCACACATTGTGTGTTCTTGGGTTATAGTCCTCGTCATAAGGGAGTAAAATGCCTTGAGTCATCGACGGGTCGCATATACATATCTAGAGATGTCGTATTCGATGAGAATGTATTTCCCTTTGCCTCTATGCACAAAAATGCTGGTGCACTTCTACGCAAAGAAATCCTTCTACTTCCTACACATGTTTCTACTTCACATGTTGGGGATGCAAATGTTGTTGATCATATGCCTTTGCCCGTTGTACCGATTACTAATCATGCACAGGAAAGGGAGGAAGAAACTCATGAAAATTTGATGCAAAATGGTGGAGAAAACACTCAAAACGGTGCACAAAATGATGTTTTTGATGCCTCAGAAGATGACAGAAATCACACTGATTCCGATGAAGATACGGATGGTTCTCTGTCTGGCGCCAGTACCGATCCCGAGGAGGATCTGCCCTCGTCTGGCGAGCCAGGGAACCGCGCAGGTCCCTCACCTGCGAGCGGCCAGTCTTCACCTGCCACGTCGCCAAGCGCGGGCTCCCGCACCCCGCCCTCGGTGCGCACGCCCACGACACCCGACAACGACCACGCGTCCACGCCACCAACCGCGGGATCCCGCACGCCGCCCTCGGTGCGCACGCCCCCGACAAACGCAAGCGACACCGCTGGGGGCCGCAATGATGACGCTGACGGTGCGGAGTTTTCCGTGCCTCTGCACACGCCCCTGCACACGCCTGAAGACCACCTGGTGCAGTCCCGTGTCCCCCCTTCTCCGACACGGGAGGAGGACCTCGCTGGATCCGATGCGGATACTGGTGCAGGCTCTGCTGGCGCCGGATCCGATGCTGATTTGGGTGCAGATTCCACCGGGGGATTTTCTGTGCCCATGGAAGATCCAGCTGCGTCTGCCCCATGTACACGCCTACAAAAAGGGGTGGTTAAACCTCGCAAATACCAGGATGGCACCATAAGGTACGGGAAACAGCCACGTATTTATGACAAACATTATACACGCCATGGTATGTTTGCCTCTACAGGTGAACCCGAATGTTTAAATGAAGCACTTGATGATCCAAAATGGCGCCAAGCTATGGAAGAAGAGTACAATGCATTGCTAAAAAAATGATACTTGGCATCTTGTTCCATATAGTCCAAGGAAGAATCTGATTGACTCCAAGTGGGTTTATAAAATAAAGAAAAATTCAGATGGTACCATTGACAGGTATAAGGCACGACTTGTTGCCAAGGGATTCAAGCAAAGGTATGGGATAGACTATGAAGATACTTTTAGCCATGTTGTTAAAGCTGCAACTATTCGTGCTGTCTTAGCAGTTGCAGTATCTCGAGGATGGAGTTTGCGGCAGTTAGATGTCAAGAACGCGTTCTTGCATGGTGTTCTGGAAGAGGAGGTTTACATGAGACAACCCCCAGGTTTTGAGAATCCTAATGCACCTCATCATATTTGCAGACTTGATAAAGCTATATATGGGCTCAAACAGGCTCCCAGGGCATGGTACTCTCGGCTTAGTACAAAACTGCATGATCTTGGATTTATACCCTCTAAGGCTGACACATCTCTGTTCTTATATCAAAAATCCAATATCATCATGTTTGTCTTGATCTATGTTGATGACATTATAGTGGCCAGCTCTTCTGATGTTGCCATTACAGCACTTGTACAGGATCTTCATACATGTTTTGCTATCAAAGATCTTGGTGACTTGCATTACTTCTTGGGAATTGAGGTAAAAAGAAATCATAATGGCTTATTGATGACTCAGGAAAAATATGCCACAGATTTGTTAGTCAAAGTGGGTATGATAAATTGCAAGTCAGCACCTACACCATTGTCTCCTACAGAACCACTATCTTTGCATGATGGGACACTTCTTGGACCCGATGATAATACACAGTATAGGAGTATTGTTGGTGCCCTTCAATACTTGACTCTCACTCGTCCAGATTTGTCCTTTTCAGTTAACAAAGTATGTCAGTATCTTCATGCTCCAACAACAACACATTGGACAGCAGTAAAGAGAATTCTGAGATATGTCAAGAGTACACTGAGTGTTGGCATCACATTTACTAAATCATCCTCTACTCTCTTGAGTGCTTTTTCTGATGCAGATTGGGCTGGTTGTCTTGATGATAGGAGGTCTACAGGAGGATCTGCAGTCTTTATTGGACCAAATCTTATTTCATGGAGTGCCAGAAAACAAGCAACTGTCTCTCGTTCCAGTACAGAGGCTGAATACAAGTCCTTAGCCAATGCTACAGCTGAGATGATATGGGTAGAAGCTCTTCTCAATGAACTTGGAGTAAAATTGAAGGAAAGACCATGTCTTTGGTGTGACAACTTAGGAGCTACCTATTTATCTGCTAATCCTATTTTTCATGCCCGTACCAAACATATAGAAATAGACTATCATTTTGTTAGAGAGCGTGTCGCAGACAAAAGACTAGACATTAGATTTATTTCTAGCAAGGATCAAGTTGCAGATGGTTTCACCAAAGCCTTGCCTGTTAGAAACCTAGATGCTTTTAAGCGTAATCTAAACCTTTGTACTAGTTTAGATTAAGGGGGGCTGTTGGAACTATTGTACTACCACGCTGTATTGTACACAAGTCGTATGGAGTAAGTACTCCACCGATACGTGTATTACTTGTAAGCCACGCTAGGGGCTTTTCCTAGCGCTATATAACACGTACCCGATCCCCTCAACAGGGGCAATCGTTTCCGCCTAACGCTAAGGTTCGATAAGCTCATCGTTGGCTGATCACGAGACCGATTTTTTTTCCGAAATGGGTAACCCCTGCCTATGCATCAGGACGATTCACACAGCAGTTTTATTAATAGTTCTATCAAGTACACAGTGTTTTCGATACTGAAAAGTACTACAACTCAAACACACTCAACGGGTGTCTAAGCCAAGAAACTGAAATACACTCCAAGATAAAAAATTGCACTACTGAAACGTCAATCGTCTGGTGTGTAACCAATCACGCTTGTTGAAGATAGCTCATACGACAGCCATCAACCGAGTGTATCCAGAGTCCAAACGCCCTCGCTGGTCTTCTGAAAGAAGGTAAGAACACATGTGGATCCGGTGAGTATCCCGACGAATCATCTACAAAAAATTTCCCGCTCTCACACTGTTAAAAACAATATCGTTACGACAATTCCAAATTGTTCAAAGGAAAGCACAAACTCCAATACGTATTGAAGCCTTTATGTTTTTGTTTTATCCCAGCTAACCAATTTCCAAACACATGAGCAATACTAAGTGGGGGAGAGATGCTAAACGTGAAGTGGACAAGTCTCCAAACCTTCTTTGCAAGATCACAATGAATAAACAGATGTTGGAGATATTCCTCTTTACCATAAAAGACACATTTGTTACATCCTAACCAACGTCTCTTAGCTAAGTTATCTTTGATTAACAACTCCTTCCTATAAAGGAACCATATAATTTATTTTTATTTTTTAGAGGTACTTTTAGCTTCCAAAGATACTTGCGCAAAAACTGAACATTCCCATTCATAATTTCACCGTAAAGGGATTTCACTGGTAAGACACCCGATGATGTGAGTTTCCAATTAACTGATCCGGCCCATTTGCTAAATTAACTACCATTAGTATTTCTATCACATGAAGCCAAGCATTCCATTGCTCACCAACCAAAGGGCGTCGAAAATGTAAATTTGGATGTTCATGGCCTAAGACATGGGGGACTAAAACATTCTTGGGACTTGCAGTAGTAAATAAAACATGGTATTGATGAGATAAGGGCAAATCCCCTAACCAAGTATCCTCCCAGAATCTAACCCCTTGTCCATCCCCTAGAGAAAAAGAGACATGCTCAAAGAATGTATCTTTAAATCCCATCACTCCCTTCCAAAAAGGGGTCTCAGTGGGTTTTGCCTCCATTTGAGCTAAAGTCTTCCCTCCAATATACTTATTTGATAAGATCTCATGCCAAATGCCATCCTCTGTTAGCATCTTAAATAACCATTTACTTAATAACCCCCTCTTCCATAAAAGGTGAAGTAAAAATACAATTTTCCTCATATAGGACTTGAGGAAAATCCTCCGTTCGAGATTCTATAAGAGAAAAAGTTGATGGTGCTGATGCTCCAAACAACTTTTTATAATACTCATAAATAAACACCTTCAGGTTTTCCTGCCCAATAATAGTTTCTTCATCTTGTTCTAGCTGAAATATTTTCTTTTTTCCACTGTTTACCATTGGCGATCATGTGAACATATCTAGTATTATTCTCCCTTCTTGAATATGTCCGACTTTCGCCCGCTACGTCACTTTGATTTCACGACACCGAATCTGTGTACACCATAATCCGACAACACATAGCTTCTTCTCGAGGTCATGCATGTCGGCAACAACAGAAAAAGTCTCGTTCGCTTCTCCTCGTGTCGGTGTTTCTTGACGTATTAAGTTCAGAAAAACTGCTACTGGCTTTTTCTTTATCAGCCTCCCTTTGTTTTGGAGCTCTAAGGTCGCACGAAAGGTGAATGCATGTTTGGTGCCTTATGAAGAACGGACTCGGTGTTGGATTGATGCTGCTATGATGATGAATCAAGATGTTTTTTTTGTGTGTTTCCCATCAACAGGAAGAAACACCTCTTCATCGATTATGTCAATGCCCGCACTCACAAGTCACAAGAGGCCTATCATGTGTTATGCTTTGTCATCCTGGCGGCACAAGATCCCCTTGCATGTGCTCACTCCTAGTACGATCTTCTAAACTTGTTGGAATTGTTTGGGTCGGCCAGAGATGATGAGGGATAGGTCACACTCATGATGATGTACCAAATGTGCCTTGCAAGAAATGATGCCATGAAATCAAGAAAGATTAGTTCCCAGAGGAATGATGGCTGACGTTGGTAAACCCCAAGAGAAAGGTTGCGAAGAGTGCAGCGGCAAGTTTTCCCTCAGAAAAGAAATCAAAGTTGAATCGACCAGTAGGTGGAAGGAGTAACTTTAGAAGGTTGATGCAATTGAGATGGCATGGCGCACTATCGGTTCAGCAGCAACGTGGAACCTACACAACACAATCAAATCAATTTGCCCAAACGAAGCAGTGAGGTTGTAAATCTCACCGGTTTTGCTGCAAACAAAGAGGTTAAACATATGATGTGGAAAACAGTATGAGAACAGTATGAAAACAGTAGCAGCAGTGTGAAATCAGTGGAAGCAATGTGAAAACAGTAGAAGAAGTGTGTGTATTAACAGTTCACTAGTGGTGTCTCTCCGTGAAAGATAAATAACATGTGTGGTGAACAAATTACCGCTGGGCAATTGACAGAAATGAAGGCTGCACCGTAGTGCATATGCAAGACATAAAGATTAGTATGTGATTCATGTGGGCATTACAACAAGATACATAGACCGTCATCCAACTACATCTATGACTAATAATCCACCCTCCGAATATTATCCAAACAAACGTTAGGTATTAAGTTGCAAGCAACAGATAATCGCAGTAAGCAAAGTGTGTAATGTAAACAGTAACATCATCCTTAGACAAAGCATTGATGTTTTCTCCCTAATGTCAACAACACATCCTCCATCCGTCACGTTTCTCTCACTCGAGCATAGATGCAAAAGAGGCATGAACCCGCTATCGAGCATAAATACTCCCTCTTGGAGTTACTAGGATCTACTTGGCTAGAGAATCTACTAATAACGGAGATCATGCAAGATCATAAATAACATATACATGAAGATAACATGATAGATTGATAATCAAAAGACATAACATTCAACATTCATCGGATCCAAACAAATACAACATGTAGCATTACATAAAGATGATCTCGATCATGTGAGGCAGCTCACGAGATCTAAAGATGAGGCATAAAGTGGAGGAGACAACCATCTAGCTACTGCTATGGACCCGTAGTTCAGGGATGAACTACTCACGCTTCAGTTCGGAGGAGGGCATGGTGGTGTAGACCCTCCCGGTGATGAATTCCCTCCTGACAGGGTGCCGGGGAGAGCTCTAGAACCCTCCCGATCTCGGGATGACGATGACGGCGTCCTCGGGTGTTTCTCAGAAAAAAGTGGTATCTTTCTAGGGTTGATATATCGGGGGGATTATGCAGGCAAAAGAGCGATGGCAGAGGGCAGCTGGGGGGCCCAGACCACCCCCAGGCGCGGCCAGGGGGCGCGCCGCCCTATGGTGTGACCCCCCTTGGCCCCTCTCCGGGTCTCTTTGGGACTCCATGGAACCTTCAGGAATTCTAAGACTTCCGGGTTTAAAATTTTCTAATTCCAAGAATATTTCCAGAACAACTTTTCTGAAACTAAAAAAAACAGAAAACAGGGAACTGGCTCTGTGGCATCTTGTTAATAGGTTAGTCCCGGAAATCGATAAAAATGACATAAAGTGTATAGCAAACATGTGGGAAATAACATGTAAACAACATGGAACATCAGAAATTAAGGACACATATGACGTGTCAACATACCCAAGCTTAGTTCCTACTCGTCCCCGAGTAGGTAAACGATAAAAACACAGAATTTCTGAGGTGACATGCTACCAACATGAACTTGATCATCAATAATGTAAAATCATATGTAAGTTGAGACCATAAAACTTAAGAATAAGCATGATAAATAAAACTTTAATAATAAAGCATAGCAATCACCTTGCATCATGAGGAGTAACACAAATATAAGATCATGAATGACAATGCATCGAAATTTATACGTTTGTTTCAAGTATAGAGAAAGCATGGCAAAGTAATATTTCTCTAGTCCTTAAGAGTGGGGGAATACATAAATGCCAGGACACCTTTAAAGTTTATGAGGAAGACTAGAACAAATAGTTTGAGAGCAAGCAATAACACATGATGAATCAATTAATAATGTTTCTGGAAAAAATGCACATTAAACTCAGAATGGCAACTATGCTCTCTCAACTGTGCATAAAGTTAGAAGATCGAGACTCAACATAAAAGTAAAAGAAAGGCCCTTCACAGAGGGAAGCATGGATCACTCATGTTCTGGATCTTTTATTTTAATAAACAGAGGTATAAAATGTTTGACACTCCTCCCATCAATCTTACACAAACCATGGCTAACCGAATCCTCGGGTGCCTAACAACAATCACATACCGTGGAGGAGTGTATATTTTTAGGGAGGTATATGTTAATGTCAACGAATGGTAAACAAAAAATACAGTACGTCACAAGACAACTAGACTTCACAAGAGCGGCTCCCATATGAAGGACACAACTGGCAGAAGGTCATCCCTCTTTCTCTTTTGTTTACACAATTATGCTTTGACTGATAAATAAGGGCAAAAATAGTGAAGGGAATTTGTTTGTATTAGTTTGGGGCTCAGCACCCCGCTGCCAGCTCTTCTATCAATTGGATAAGAGGATGAAGCCACTAGTCCAGGGTGTGAAATCCAATCAACAAGTGAGATAAATATTCTATATTTACGTCCTCATGAGCAAAAACAGGAACACAAAATAGGAGTAATTTTGAAAGTTTTAAAGGTAGCATATGAGCAATTTACTTGGAGTGGCGGTTAATTACCACATGTAGGTAGGTATGGTGGAAACATTTGGCATACTTTGGTTTTTGGGAGTTGGATTGCACGAGTAGAGCTCATACTCAGCACAGGTGGAGGCTAGAAAAAGATTAGGAGCGACAAATCAAGAGAGCAATAATGGCCATAATCATGCATAGCGACATATACATCAGTAATAAAAGCAAAAGTGTTACCACAAGTTCAAAAACTAAATGATCATGGAGGCTATTAGTGACTGGTTCGTAGTCATAAACATGTTGTGAGCATGTACCAAGTCAACCAAATAAAATATTCAAAGGAGAATACCACAAATTTATGCTTCAATATGACAAGAACAACTCATGATTCTTTCAATGACACATTAAACACTCTAAGCTATTTGAGATAAATCATGATAATCAATTACCACTAGGCTTTAGAATGTAAATAACATCTAGCATGATATGAAAAAGTCTAGCCACAGTCCATACAAGCTTCTATTTGCATCGTTTACATTTTTTACCAAATGCATCAATTTGTTTTCCAAACAAGCACCATACAAAATATGTTTTAAAAAAACTCTCTAAATGATACAGCATGAAAACATGATAGTACTCACATAACACTACTAAAACTAGCGTCTCTGAATAAGAGATGCAATGAAAACAAGGGCTTAACAAGAATTTTCGCAGCACCTAGAAGAAAAACTAAGAATACGAGCATAACGAGTATTCAAATGAAAAAGAAGAGCGTGTCTCTCTCCCAAACAAGGATGCTAGGTTACAATGATATTATTGAAGCAAGAAAAACAAAACGAAAAATGACAGACGCTCCAAGTAAATTTCATATGATGTGACCGAATAAAAATATAGTTTCACTAGAAGTAACCTGATAAATAGTTGGTGAAGAAGGGGATTCCTTGGGCATCCCCAATCTTAGATGCTTGAGTATTCTTTATATTTTCTCGGATGAACCACGGGGGCATCCCCAAGATTTGACCTTGCACTCTTCTTGATCACACATATCACCTCTTCTTTTGACCCTTGAAAACTTCCTTCACACCACACTCAAAGAGTAATTCGCATTAGAGGGTTAGTAAAACAATAAAAAATCCATGGGTTCTATACGGGAACCATTTATATTGATACTTTTAAACATTATCCACAGCCACTGATGTTTCGTAAAGCAAATAAATCCACTTGACATCGTTAAAGAGCAAATGCAAGAAAAATGGCAGAATCTGCCAAAACTAGAACAGTCTGTAAAGACGATTTTTTTTGGGGCACTTACACTGACCAAGTCAAAAAACTTAAAGAACTAAAAATTTGAGAAATTAGCTGAGGAATAAGCGCAAAAAATTTCAGGCCATTATGATCTTTTTGGATTTTTCCTGATTTTTTACGGTGGACAACAGAAATCTGTTTCCTGCGAGAAATCCCAAAACCAACTCCAACTTTCATCAGAAACTTTACTTGGCACAACTAATACAAGAAAAAAAAGATACAAAGGAGTTGCTACAGAAGTATACATACCCTTGAATCAAAGAAAACAGAAAAAAATAAAGCAAAAATAAAGCCATGGGTTATCTCCCAAGAAATGCTTTTCTTTAACGCCTTTTAGCTAGGCCCAAAAAAGTGGATTCACGTGTTTTCAAGTGAAGAAGAAGATCACATAAGAAATATGAATTAAAGAAAAGGCGAGAATCAAGAAGCAAGTATAAAACTAATTTAGTTCTAACCCACTTCCTATGCATATGAATCTTTTAAAGAAATAAAATTAAGAAGCTCAAACTAGAAATCAAGAACAACTTCATAACTTTCAACAGAAAGAGAGGTGTTTTAGTAACATGAAAATTACTACAACCATATTTTCCTCTCTCATAATAATTTTCTGTAGCATCATGAACAAACTCAACAACATAATTATCACATAAAGCATGTTTGTCATGATCTAAAAGCACATAATTCATATCAAGCTCCAAAACAGTGGGATCAAAATTTAAAACTAGCTCCTCTTTTTCCCACTTTTAGCAATATCAGAACGAGATGATTGATCACTCATAAAAGTTATAGGAAAAATTATAGCAATCCTATTTTCAGTAGCATTATGATGTATACCATCAAGTAACATAGGACCATCATCCAAAGCATTATCATATAAATTTTGTAAACAAACTTCCTCATTATCATGCATATCAATATTTGGAATAAATAGAGGATTCTCATAGGATTTATCAAAGTAGAATAGATTATCATAAATAACAGTAGCAATATCATTCTCACAAGTTTCATTCATAATAGTACCAAGATCACAAGTATAGCAAGTATCAATTTCATCAAAAAGGGATATTTCAAAAGAATCAATAGGATCATCACTTTCATCAAATAATGTATGAGTTAAAGAGTTACTATCATTGGGAGGTAGACATGGGTAGCTCCATTCTTCCTCCTCTTGATCATCACTCTCCTTCTCTTTTTCATCCAATGAGCTTCCAGATTAAGCAGTTTCTTCTTTCATAGGTTCCTGCAAGGCATTAGTCTCTCCCTTTGGGGGAGACAATTGATTAAGATATTGCATTATGTAGTAATTACAATCCTTGTAGTTATCAGAGAAATATTCAAGTATAGCATAAATATCGTATTTATAAGGTGCATCATCAATACTTTCAAGTAAATAGGCAATTTTGAATGCACCCTTCGAAGCAATAAATTCTTCAATTTGTTCCACATCATATAATTAATAATTTCCCTTAACGTAAGAATATATGGTAACATTATCATTATACTCACATTGAAAAGGGAGGTGTTTATACCTCCTATAGCAACATGCTTTATCAAAGCAATAAGTAACATTATAAGTAGAGCACAAGTTTCTAGCAATGATATGCAATTTATTAATTTGTTCCTATAAGTGTTTCCTTTTTTGTGACAAGCGGTGTTCCTTATAATATTTTTGTTGATCTTCCGTGAACCCACTTTGCCAAAAAGATCTAGTTTCAAAGACATCAAACATTGATAGCAATCATGATAAAGCAAAAATAACATCTAGAATAAGAACTAATTTTTTGTGTTCTTGATATAGAGAAGCAAACAAGATAAAATAAAATAAACCAAGCAAAACTAAAACAAAGTAAAGATATTGGAAGTGAGAGACTCCCCTTGCAGAAATTCTCTTCCTCCACGGCAACGGCGCCAACAAAATTGTTTATGGCTGACGTTGGTAAACCCCAAGAGAAAGGTTGTGAAGAGTGCAGCGGCAAGTTTTCTCTAGGGTTGAATCGACCAGTAGGAGGAAGGAGTAACTTCAGAAGTTTGATGCAGCTGAGATGGCAGGGCGCACCACCGGTTCAGCAACAACGTGTTACCTACACAACACAATCAAATCACTTTGCCCCCAACGAAGTAGTGAGGTTGTCAATCTCACCGGTTTTGCCTAAAACAAAGAGGTTAAACGTATGGTGTGGAAAACAGTATGAGAACAGTATGAAAACAGTAGCAACAGTGTGAAAATAGTGAAATTAGTGTGAAAACCGTAGAAGCAGTGTGTGTATTATCAGTATGAGAAAATTGACCGGGTCCACGATTCAGTAGTGGTGTCCCTCACTGAAAGATAAATAACATGTGTGGTGAACAAATTACAGCTATGCAATTGACAGAAATGAAGGCTGCACCGTAGTGCATATGCAAGACATAAATATTATTATGTGTTTCATGCGGGCATTACAACAAGATATATAGACTGTCATCCGACTGCATCTACGACTAGTAATCCACCCTCCGAATATCATCCGAACAAACGTTAGGTATTAATTTGAAAGAAACAGATAATCGCAGTAAGAAACTTGTGTAATGTAAATAATAACATCGTCCTTAGACAAAGCATTGTTGTTTTCTCCCTAATGTCAACAACACATCCTCCATCCGTCACATATATCTCACTCGAGCATAGATGCAAAGGAGGCATGAACCCACTGTCAAGCATAAATACTCCCTCTTGGAGTTAAGAGGATCTTCTTGGCCAGAGCATCTACTAATAACAGAGAGCATACAAGATCATAAATAACATATACATGAAGATAACATGATAGATTGATAATAAAAATACATAGCATACAACATTCATCGGATCCCAGCAAACACAACATGTAGCATTACATAAAGATGATCTCGATCATGTGAGGCAGCTCACGAGATTTAAACATGGGGCATAAAGTGGAGGAGACAATCATATAGCTACTGCTATGGACCCGCAGTCCAGGGATGAACTACTCACGCATCACTTCGGTGGAGGGCATGCTGGTGTAGACCCCTCCGGTGATGAATTCCCCTCCCGGCAGGGTGCCGGGGAGAGCTCCAGAGCCCTCCCGATCTCGGGATGATGATGACGCCATACTCGGGTGTTTCCCGGTAAAAAGTGGTATCTTTCTAGGGTTGATATATCGGGGGGATTATATAGGTGAAAGAGCGATGACAGAGGGCACCTGGGGGGCCCAGATCACCCCCAGGCGCGGCCAAGGGGCGGGCCCCCTTATGGTGTGGCCCCCCTTGGCCCCTCTCCGGGTCTCTTTGGGACTCCATGGAACCTTCGGGAATTCTAAGACTTTCGGGCTTCAAATTTTCCAATTCCGAGAAAATTTCCAGAACAACTTTTCTGAAACTGAAAACAACAGAAAACAAGGAACTGGCTCTGTGGCATCTTGTTAATAGATTAGTCCTGGAAATCGATAAAAATTACATAAAGTGTATAGCAAACATGTGGTAAATAACATGAAAACAACATGGAACAACCGAAATTAAGGATACGTTTATGACGTATCAACATCCCCAAGCTTAGTTCCTACTCGTCCTCGAGTAGGTAAACGATAAAAACACAGAACTTCTAAGGTTACATGCTACCAACATGAACTTGATCATCAATAATGTAAAAGCATATGTAAGTTGAGATCATAGAACTTAAGCATAAGCATGATAAATAAAATTTTAATAATAAAGCATAGAAATCACCTTGCATCATGAGGAGTAACACAAATAGAAGATAATGAATAACAATGCATCAAAATTTATACGTTTGTTTCAAGTATAGATAAAGCATGGAAAAGTAATATTTTGCTAGTCCTTAAGAATGGGGGAAAAATAAATGCCAGGACACCTTCAAAGTTTATGAGGAAGACTAGACCAAATATTTTGAGAGCAAGCAATAACACACAATAAATCAATTAATAATGTTTCTGGGACAAATGCACATTAAACTCGGAATGGCAACTATGCTCTCTCATCTGTGCATAAAGTTAGAAGATGGAGACCCAACATAAAAGTAAAAGAAAGGCCCTTCACAGAGGAAAGCATGGATCACTCATGTTCTAGAGATTTTATTTTAAGAAACAAAGGTATAAATTTTTTGACACTCCTCTCATCCATCTTACACAGACCATGGATAACTGAATCCTCGGGTACCTGCCAACAATCACATACCGTGGAGGAGTGTCTATTTTTGGGGAGGTGTATGCTAATGTCAACGGATGGTAAACAGAAAATATAGTACGTCACAAGACAACTAGACTTCACAAGAGCGGCTCCCATATGAAGCACGCAACTGGTGTTGAAGGTCATCCCTCTTTCTCTTTTGTTTACACAATTATGCTTTGACTGGGGCAAACATAGTGAAGAGAATTGTTTTTTATTAGTTTGGGTCTGGGCACCCCGCTGCCAGCTCTTCTATCAATTGGATAAGCGGATGAAGCCACTAGTCCAGGGTGTGAATCCAATCAACAAGTGAGATAAAGATTCTCTATTAACATCCTCATGAGCAAAAACAGGAACACAAAACATGAGTAATTTTGAAAGTTTTAAAGGTAGCATAAGAGCAATTTACTTGGAGTGGCAGTTAATTACCACATGTAGATAGGTATGGTGGAAACATTTGGCATACTTTGGTTTTTGGGAGTTGGATTGAACGAGTAGATCTCATACTCAATACAGGTGGAGGCTAGCAAAAGACTAGGAGCGATAAATCAAGAGAGCAATAATGGCCATAATCATGCATAGCGACATAAACATCATTAATCAAAGCATAAGTGGTACCAGAAGTTCAAAAACTAAATGATCATGGAGGCTATTAGTGACTGGTTCGTAGTTATAAACATTGTGTGAGCATGCGCCAAGTCAACCAAATAAAACATTCAAAGGAGAACATCACAAATTTATGCTTCAATATGACAAGAACAGCTCATGATTCTTTCAATGCCACATTAAACACTCTCAGATATTTGAGACAAATCATGCTACTCAATTACCACTAGGCTTTAGAATTAAAATAACATCTAGCATGATACGAAAAAGTCTAGCCACAGTCCATACAAGCTTCTATTTGCATCGTTTATAATTTTTACCAAATGCAGCAGTTTGTTTTCCCAAAAAGCACCATACAAAATATGTTTTAACAAAAACTATCTAAATGATACAGAAAGAAAACATGATAGTACTCACATAACACTACTAAAACTAGCAGCTCTGAATAAGAGATGCAATGAAAACAAGAGCTAAACAAGAATTTTCGCAACAGCTAGAAGAAAAACTAAGAATACGAGCATAACGAGTATTCAAACGAAAAAGCAGAGCATGTCTATCTCCCAAACAAATATGCTACGTTTCAATGATATTATTGCAGCAAGGAAAACAAAACAAAAGAAAACAAAAAATAACAGACGCTCCAAGTAAATTTCCTATGATGTGACCGAATTAAAATATAGTTTCACTAGAAGTGACCTGATAAATGGTTGATGAAGAAGGGGATGCCTTGGGAATACCCAAGCTTAGATGCTTGAATCTTATTGATATTTGCTGGGATGAACCACGGGGGAATCCCCAAGCTTTGAACTTGCACTCTTCTTGATCACATATATCACCTCTTCTTTTGACCCTTGAAAACTTCCTTCACGCCACACTCAAAGAGTAATTCGCATTAGATGGTTGGTGCAACAATAAAAAATCCATGGGTTCTATATGGGTACAAGTGATATTGATACTTTTAAACATTAGGTACAGCCAATGATGTTTCGTGAAACAAAGAAATCCACTTGACATCGTAAAAGAGCAAATGCAAGAAAAATGGCACAATCTGCCAAAACCAGAACAGTCTATAAAGACGAATTTTTTCGGGGCACTTACACTGCACAAATAAATAAACTTAAAGAAAAAAAAGTTTCGGAATTAGCTGCGGAATAAGCACAAAAAATTTCAGGTCATTCTGATCTTTTTTAAATTTTCACGATTTTTTACGATAGACAACAAAAATCAGTTTCCTGCGCAGAAATCCCAAAACCAACTCCAACTTTCGTCACAAATTTTACTTGGCACAACTAATACAAGAAAATAAAGATACAAAAGAGCTGCTACAGAAGTATACATCCCCTTGACTCAAATAAAACAGAGAAAACAAAGCGAAAATAAAACCATGGGTTATGTCCCAAGAAGTGCTTTTCTTTAACGTCTTTTAGCCAGGCCCAGAAAAGTGGATTCACGTGTTTTCAAGTGAAGAAGATGCTCGCAAAAGAAATATGAATTAAAGCAAAAGAGATCATCAACAAGAAAGTATAAAAAAATTAATTCTAACCCACTTCCTATGCATAGGAATCTTTTAAAGAAATAAATTAAAGAAACTCAAACTAGAAATCAAGAACAACTTCATAGCTTTGAACAAAAAGAGAGGTGTTTTAGTAACATGAAAATTCCTAAAACCATATTTTCCTCTCTCATAATAATTTTCTGTAGCATCATGAACAAACTCAAAAACATAATTATCACATAAAGCATGTTTGTCATGATCTAAAAGCACATAATTCATATCAAGCTCCATAACAGTGGGATCAAAATTTAAAACCAGCTCCTCTTTTTTCCCACTTCAGCAATATCAGAACGAGATGATTGATCACTCATAAAAGTTATAGGACACATTATAGCAATTCTATTTTCAGTAGCATTATGATTTATAACATCAAGTAACATAGGACCATCATCCAGAGCATTATCATATAAATTTTGTAATCAAACTTCCTCATTATCATGCATATCAATATTTGGAATAAATAGAGGATTATCATAGGATTTGTCAAAGTAGCATACATTATCATAAATAATAGTAGCAATATCATTCTCACAAGTTTCATTCATAGTAGTATCAACATCACAAGTATAGCAAGTATCAATTTCATTAAAAAGAGATATTTCAAAAGAATCAATAGGATCATCACTTTCGTCAAATAATGTATGAGTTAAAGAGTTACTATCATTGGGAGGTAGACATGGGTAGCTCCATTCTTCCTCCTCTTGATCATCACTCTCCTTCTCTTTTTCATCCAATGAGCTTCTAGATTAAGCAGTTTCTTCTTCCATAGGTTCCTGCAAGGCATTAGTCTCTCCCTTTGGAGGAGACAATTGATTAAGATATTGCATTATGTAGTAATTACAATACTTGTAATTATCAAAGCAATATTCAAGTAAAGCATAAATATCGTATTTATAAGGTGCATCATCAATACTTTCAAATAAATAGGCAATTTCGAATGCATCCTTCCAAGTAATGAATTCTTCAATTTGTTCCACATCATATAATTCATAATTTCATTTAACATAAGAAGATATGTTAAATTATCATTATACTCACATTGAAAAAGGAGGTGTTTATACCTCCTACATCAACAAGCTTTATCAAAGCAATAAGTAACATTATAAGTAGAGCACAAGTTTCTAGCAATGATATGCAATTTATTAATTTTTCCCATAAGTGTTTCCCTTTTTGTGACAAGCGGTGTTCCTTATAATATTTTTGTTAATCTTCCGTGAACCCACTTTGACAATAAGATCTAGTTTCAAAGACATCAAACATTGATAGCAAGCATGATAAAGCAAAAATAACATATAGAATAAGAACTAATTTTTTTGTGTTTTTGATATAGAGAAGCAAACAAGATAAAATAAAATAAATTAAGCAAAACTAAAACAAAGTAAAGAGACTGGAAGTGAGAGACTCCCCTTGTAGAAATTCTCTTACTCCCTGGCAACGGCGCCAGAAAACTTGTTTATGCCTGACGTTGGTAAATCCCAAGAGAAAGGTTGTCAAGAGTGCAGCGGCAAGTTTTCCCTCAGAAAAGAAACCAAGGGTTAATTGACCAGTAGGAGGAAGGAGTAACTTTAGAAGGTTGATGCAGATGAGATGGCAGGGCGCACTACCGGTTCAGCAACAACGTGTAACCTACACAACACAATCAAATCACTTTGCCCCAACGAAGCAGTGAGGTTGTCAATCTCACCGGTTTTGCCTAAAACAAAGAGGTTACACGTATGGTCTGGAAAATAGTATGAACAATATGAAAACAGTAGCAGCAGTGTGAAAATAGTGTAAGCAGTGTGAAAATAGTACAAGCAGTGTGTGTTTTATCAGTATGAGAAAATGGACTGGGGTCCACAGTTCACTAGTGGGGTCTCTTCATGAAAGATAAATAACATGTGTGGTGAACAAATTACAGCTCGACAATTGACATAAATGAAGGTTGCACTATAGTGCATATGGAAGACATAAATATTACTATGTGATTCATGCGGGCATTACAACAATATACATGGACCGTTATCCAATTTCATCTATGACTAATAATCCACCCTCCGAATATCATCCGAAAAAACGTTGGGTATTAAGTTGCAAGCAACAGATAATCGCAGTAAGCAGAGTGTGTAATGTAAACAATAACATCATCCTTAGACAAAGCATTATTGTTTTCTCCCTAATGGAAACAACACATCCTCCATTTGTCACGTTTTTGTCACTCGAGCACATGTGCAAAGGAGGAATGAACCCACTATTGAGCATAAATACTCCCTCTTGGAGTTACTAGCATCTACTTGGCTAGAGCATCTACTAATAACGGAGAGCATGCAAGATCATAAATAACATATACATGAAGATAACATGATAGATTGATAATCAAAAGACATAGCATTCATCATTAATCGGATCCCAGCAAACACAACATGTAGCATTACATAAACATGATCTCGATCATGTGAGGCAGCTCACGAGATCTAAACATGAGGCATAAATTGGAAGAGACAACCATCTAGCTACTGCTATGGACCCGTAGTCCAGGGGTGTACTACTCACGCATCACTTCGGAGGAGGGCATGGTGGTGTAGACCCCTCCGGTGATGAATTCCCCTCTCGACAGGGTGCCGGGGAGAGCTATAGAACCCTCCCGATCTCGGGATGATGATGACGGTGTCCTCGGGTGTTATGGCACCAACTAGCTTTTGGTTGGATTCCGACACTCTAGAGTCCCTCTTCGGTGAAACCCTAGCCCTGTTGGAGAAAAGTCCAGCCTATACGTCTACACCTGGTACGACCGTCAAAAGTGGGCAAAAAACTGCAAATTTTTTCTTGGATGTTTTAGTGTAGCCCCTAGGAACATCCAAAAACAAATTTATACCCCAACTCTTCACAAGATTCCCTACGGTTCGACCGAAGTGGATTTCGATGCTCCGGAGTCCCTTCACCCTTTATTGTTGGTTCCGCCTTTGCCCATGGAATTTTTGAAAAATATAGCTTGAACAATATGTATGATGATATATATATCTGCTTATCCTCTTTAAAACGAGTAAAAGAATATTTAAATCTGAGCTCGAATGCAAAAGTTATGGTAAAAACGGTGAGTAATTAAGTAAAAAAAAAGAGCTAGGCCGACGGAAATGCCGTTGGCATAGCTAAAAAACATAGCTAGGCTAAAAAATATGGTCTACACCGATGGCCCCGACATTTGGCTGTCAGTTTACGGGGTCTTTCCCGTAGTGATCATGTATAATGTAATTCCTAATTTATTCATAAAGTTATTAAGTTTTTCTTTGTATGAACATTTGATATTTGATAGGTATTATCAAATATGTGATTCAGTTGTGGAATTATATATTCATGTTGTTCATACTAAATTGTCCTTATTCGTCGAGGTTGTATTGGACACACAACTTAGACTAATGTGATAGTCGGATGATGACTCGGTTCCACTTGTCATGGACATGGTGATGATATTCTGACTTACATGGATTTTACTAAAGAGTTTTAGCTAGTCAGACTGACCCATATTGAGATACAACGAGTAAGTCGTCATTTGTATATCTCAATCAATGTAATCTTTAGACCCGAGGTTGTTGCACAATCCGAGTTGTGGATCGACCGACTTAGATTCTACCAAACGTTGTTCCATCACATGGCCGTTATAAAGATAAAGTTCGGGTCAACTAAGAATTAAGCTACGTCATATGGATAGCCAAGATGGAATTTCTCCCTCCGACTGGAGATATATTCTTTAGGATCTCTCGGGTGATATGATTCAGAAAGCATATCCATCCTCGACTCGCTGAAGTGTTAACCAGGGCAATCGAATAAGACTTAGTGGGGTGAATTATATACCATGGATCGAGAAGAGAGTTGAGTTATTAAAGGGATGACGATAGTTTTCATATAGCGACTTAGACATAAGTCACGTTGAAAGGTATGTCATCATGACTCTATGGTACTTGGGAGTCGGCACGTTCTGTTAGGAACCACTACCGATTGATTGATTGTGAATCGGACTCCAATCTTGTCCATGTTGCCACAAGCCTACATGGTCACACACTTCAGAACGGGAGCAAGTCAGATATGAATCCGACTAAAAAAATATATTGGTTGGGTTGGACCAGAAGCAAATATGGACAGAGTCAGTGAGTTGGACTCGCAGAGACTGGAATAGGGTTTTAGTGAATGGGCCACAAATATTATGGATCCCGCTTTTACTCGTTATATAAGATGAGGCATGCGATGCGCAAAGGGCACAATTAGACACTTTCATACGTTGGAAGCCCTAGCCCCATCCAGTCCAGCCGGAACTAGCGGTCTGCCATCGGTGCCCCTTCTTATACGTGTGGATATCTGCAGAGGTGATGTATGTTGATCACTTTGACGATCGTGGAATTGGATCGGATTGTGAGACTACACTATTTTGACACGCTTCATTGATAATCCGCACATGCGCATCTAGTGGTAATCCTCGTGGCCTTCTACCTCGTCTAGATATTGGGAGCACCGCGTAAAGATGTTTTTATTTATCTTTGCGCAGCTCAACTAGAAAAGAGAAGTTGGTTGAAAAGGAAAAGGTCGGTGCGCAAAGTGTTTCCATAGCCGTCGACCACACGGTCGGGAATTTTTTTCCCGATTGGTGTTTTGGTGACAGACAATGTTGGTCGGTAATACCCTTTCCTGACCGACTTTCTATCGGTGCAAGCCCTTTTCCTGACCAATTTGTCTGTTGTAGACTCAGTGTCATGGTGTAGTGATACACCAACACGATATTGTCTTCATCCTCATCTTCCTCTTCGATATAACCATCGGGGCGATGGAAGCATCTCATGCACAAGACGATGCCATCGACTGAACATCCTCAGTGGCGGACCTACAGTGTATGCCGTATATGTCGTAACATACCCTGAGGACTTGTTTACCTCTCTTGTATTTGCTGGGTTGGAAAGTTTGGGATTGGAAGGGGATTTGGTGATCACCCAATCACCTCAAATACCCTTCCCTCACAATACACTGGCATAGGGTAGAGTTTTCAATTTAGGAAAAAGTGAAGTGATTGGTGGGGTATTTGTGGGGATAGTCCCCACCAAAACCAGAGTAGTGAACGGACGAGTGAGGATTTTTTGGGAGTCGGTAAAATCCCCTACATTCCTCTATAATACACCAGAAGTAAACAAGGCCTGAGGCCCGACCGTGTGCGCTAGTTCTAGTAGTAATAAGTGGAAAACAAGGTAGCCGGTTGTACACAACGTTAAGCCCAATGGACATCGAGACTGCGCGTACACCACAATACGTACACTGTTCTACGTAGCATTAATCTAGTCCCATGGATCGATCAGCTATTTCGGCTTCCTCGGCCAGTTTAGCACGACGAGGAGCCCATAGTTTATTAGACTAGTCACAATGGAGAGTATCATGCATATGATACTAGTCTATGTTACTACTCTCACAATGGGTAGTAACATGTTTGTGGTATCATATAGTGCTGCATTTGTTGTGATATAGATTCATTTTGTCTCGTAATGCGTTATGCTACGGTATCTACCTATGATACCACCATCACCTCTCTCCTCATTAATTGCACTGCCACATCAGCTTTTTTGCCAACATGGTATGCATGATACTACCTATGAAACCCCATTGTGGCTAGTCTTATGCCAGGGTAGCGGCCACCAGCCAGTGAGAAGAGCAGTCTAATTAGATCGCCGTTGCCGAAAATTATCTCCGTAGCCAATTTTCTTGCTTCAGGTTCTAGCTTTATATTTTATCATACATCATGGAAACAAATATATGGTTTGTCTATTTTGATTTTTTCACGTGAAAATGAATAAAATAGTTAAATAATACCGTTCCAAAATAGATGACTTCCATTTGTTCAAACATAGACACTAAAACATTTATGTTTACATGCATATTTAGACAAATGAAAGTCATCTATTTTAGAACGGAGTGAGTACAAACCAAGTTCAAACATATATTATATGATTGTTTACATTATTCTGTATTTTTGTAAAGAGATTACACCATCTTTCAACTATGATTCTATCATTGGTTAATTTTGTTACACTAAATCATATATACTATGAATTGCATTATATAATTATTTATTGAATTGGTGTTGAATTTTATCAAAATACATGTCAAATTTTTGGTCCCGGCATACCCTTTGGTAAAATACTAGGTCTGAACATCCATATACACAATCATGACCGCTGGAAATTGACGTTACCACTTTATGACCACACACAATTTAACGTGGCACGACTGTTGGGACTGGTATACTGCAACCTCAAGAAGCACAGACTGTTGGTATGGATATGACATGATCGACAATCACCAATGCCACAACCTCTTCCTCCACGGGCGCCACATCTTCTCCCAAAGGCCTCGTTTGTTAGTAGTGGTTTTGGGGGGGGGGGGATTTGAGGGGATAATCCCCACATGTCAGGTGATCACCCGATCCCAACAATTCCTCTCCTAGCACGGTCCCCACATGTATCGGGAGTAGCTTCATGCGGCTCATGACAATCTATCTCACAGACACCACCAGTAAGAAATCAAGATTGCAAATATGTACTCAGAAAAACAAATCTGATATTTCTATCTCCCATTCAACAACCGGAATCATTATATCTCTCTGGACAGATCAAGGCAGGAGCAGGTTGTCAATGTTCGTACAAGAGAGGGGACAGGGGAGAACGATCTTTTCCCTCTAGGAGTCGATTGGTTGCATGCTATAGGGCCTAGGACGATCCCCTAGGTGGCGTACAAGGTGAATACGTATTGGATTGGAGTACTGATCCATATCCAATACATATTCCGTATTACATCTCCAACACCCCTCTTAATCTAAACCTTGCAAAGGTTGAGATTACGGCGGAATTCCTCAAGTTTCTTTATACAAAGGGATTTAGTATAACCATCAGCTATTTGATCCTTACTAGATATCAATCTAACATCAAGTTGTTTATTACCAACTCGTTCACGGACAAAATAGAAATCTATCTCAATGTGTTTAGTCCAAGCATGAAAAACTGGATTTGCCGATAGGAATGTTGCACCAAGATTGTCACACCATGAGCAAGGCTTCTCTTGCAAAGAAACACTACGTTCACGTATGAGAGCTTCAACCCATATAAATTCTGCAGTTGCATTGGCCAATGCTTTGTACTCAGTTTCAGTACTAGAACGTGACACTGTAGGTTGTTTTCTAGCACTCCAAGAAACAAGATTAGGACCAAAGAAAATAGCAAAACCTCCAGTTGACCTTCTACCATACATATCACATGCCCAATCTGCATCTGAAAATGCACTAGAAGGGGACTTCTGATCGTAACGTAACCCAAAAGTTATAGTACCATTGACACATCTCAAGATCCTTTTAACGACAATCCAATAAATGGTAGTTGGAGCATGAAGAATTGACAAACCTTATTAACAGAAAAAGACAGATCTGGTCTGGTCAAAGTTAGATACTAAAGAGCACCAACAACACTCATGTGGCTAGCAATATCCTCGGGTCCAAGAGAAGAACCAGTGTGAACTGATAAACTTTTTGTGCTAGAAAGAGGTGTAGGACAAGGAGTGCAATCAGTCATACCAACTCGGGCTAGAAGATCTTTGACATATGTTTCTTGATTTAGAAGTAAACCATCTGTCTGTTTGTGCACCTCAAGTCCCAAGAAAAAATGAAGATCACTGAGGCCCTTTAGGGCAAAGTCGGAACGTAAATTTTGAAGGAGTGCCGAAATTGCTGCATCTGAGGAACTTATGAGAACAATATCATCAACATAGATCAGAAAAAACATAGTGATACCTGACTTGAAAAATAAAAATAGTGAAATACCTGCCTTGGAAGGAACAAAACCAAGGGCATGTAGTTTTGAACTAAGACGAGAATACCATGCTCGTGGTGCTTGTTTCAACCCATATATAGGTTTGTCAAGTTTGCATATGTAATTTGGATTAGCGGAAGACTCAAACCTTGGTGGTTGTTTCATGTATACTTCTTCCTCCAGAACACCATGTAAGAACGCGTTCTTTACATCTAGTTGCCTTAACTCCAACCATTGGAAACTGACAGAGAAAGAACAATTCTGATAGTTTCTGCTTTAACAACTGGGTTGAATGTGTCCTGATAATACATACCATACCTTTGCTTGAATCCTTTTGCAACCAAACGAGCCTTGTACCTGTCAATAGAACCATCTGCATGATTTTTGATTCTGTAGACCCATTTACAATCAATGATATTTTTGTTGGAACTAGGAGGTACAAGATGCCAAGTGTTGTTAGCAAGAAGAGCATCATACTCATCTTGCATTGCATTCTTCCAATTATTGTCCATAAGAGCTTCTTTTAAGTTATGAGTTCTCTTGTTGATGTGAACAAGACAAAGTTCTTTTTGCATGGAAGAGTACCATCTGTGTATTTTTGGGGGTTTCGAATACCTTTCTATAGACGGGTTTTTGGTTCAGGAACATAAACTAGTGTACCTTCTTCATCTTCCACAGAAGATCCATAAGGAGCATCATTCACCTGCGCAGAAACAAAGACATCATCATCCTGGGTGGTCGCATCCTGTCTGGGCTACCAGGAGCTTCACACGGTGAAACCGGAGAGGCCTGGCCCGCCATGGCCGACAGCCTTGTCGGGGACGGTGTGTGCGCACGGGAGCCAAGGGAGGACAGCGACATCGAATGGTCGGGGGGACACCGAGCGCGACGCTCTCCCACCCGCGGGATTGTATGCAGTGGAGCCTCCAGGGGCGACGTGGCAGTGCGTGTGTGGCTCAGTAGAGTTTGCTCGGGCTGCGCGGAAGTTTCCTCACCAGAACCTGACGGGGAGTGATCCGAGACGGATTCTTCCTCTGAATCTGTATGGTTTTCAGCACTATTTTGTTCTAATGCAGAATTTTGACTATTTTCAGTATTTTAACCAGTAGTTGCTCCGTTTTATTCTAGATTTTCGCCGGCTGTGTCCTGGAAAAAAGAAACAATAGGTACAATATGCAAATAGTGATCATTAGTATGCACACCCCTGTCAGAAGATGATGGTTCGGTGGGAAGTAAGAGTATTTCTTCCCGAAGACGACGTCCAGCATTCGGATGTAGTGTAGCAAATGGGAAACTATTTTCATCAAAAACTACATCCCGGGAGATATAGACACGACCGGTGGTGATGTCTAATCATTTGAACCCTTTATGCAGAGGATTATAACCAAGAAACACACACTATTTGGAACGAAACGAAAGTTTGTGTTTATTGTAAGGACGTAAATTGGGCCAACATGCATAACCAAATACACAAAGGGAGTCATAATTTGGAACAATGTTAAGAAGTTTCTGTGTAGGGGTTTCAAAGTTGAGAACCTTGGTGGGAAGTAAATTGATAAGGAACGTGGCTGTAAGAATCTTCCCATATTTTAATGGCATGGAGGAATTAGCAAGAAGAGCAAGACCAACCTCAACAATGTGTCGATACTTGCGTTCAGCAGATCCGGTTTGTTGATCAGCATGGGGCAAGATACATGATGAGTTATCCCAACTTTTTGAAAAAAAGACATGGATTTTTTCATATTCACCACCCCAATCAGTTTGCATATTAACAATTTTGTGATCAAACTTGCGCTGAACATACTGCTAAAAATTAAGAAACACTTGATACACATTGGAGCGTTTTTTGAGAAAATAAATCAAAGTAAACTTGCTAAAATAATCAATAAATCTTACATAACAAACATGTTTACTAGCAGAAGGAGAAGCAGGCCCCCATACATCAGAAAACACTTTTTCCAAAGGAACAGTGGAGACACTAGTGGAAAGACTATAGGGTAATTGATGACTCTTTGCTAGTTGACACGAATCACATATGTAAGAATTTATTTCTGCAGTATAATAGAGAGGGGACAAGGGAGAACGATCATTGCTCTCTAAGGGTCGATCAGTTGCATGTTATATGGCCTAGAAAGAGCCCCCAAGTGACGTACAAGGTGAATACGTATTGGGTTGGAGTACTACTCCGTATCCAATGCGTATTCCGTATTACATCTCCAACACAAGGAAGTCTGGCACCCGTCTTCATCCAGGGATAGGGGTCCCGGGAGGTCCAGATCGTTACACCAGAGAGGAGAGGAGAGATAAGCCATAGCTGGGAGAGCGCTGCGCGGCGACAGAAGGAGGCGGCAACGGCATAGCGCCGTGCTCGCTTCATAAATTTCCCGCGTGGCCGATTGGCGACGCCCCTGTCCATCGAGAAAAGACAGGATAAAACCGGACCAATACATGTCTATCAAATGAATTTTTTAGCCTTCCGGGGGAATGGGATTGGGACGCTATTATCCCCTCAAATCCGGGGGCACAGCCTCCTGCGTGGTGGCCTCAGTTCTCACGCCCTGGCGGGTCTGTGGGGGCAACGTGGCTACGACGTGCAACGGGTCTGGGGATGGCCGGCCCGTCAGCGATGAGACGAGGTCAAACGTGGTTGACCAGGTGGGGCACGCGAGGGATTCAGGTCCCTGTGACCGGATCTGACGATCGCGGCGGCGGCTGATGGTGTGGTGGGTGCTCTCTGTAGCACCTGGAATTGGGGCGGCGGCCCTTCTTCTTCAATGGTGGGGGTCTCCGGGGTCGTGTGGGTGACGAGAAGACTGGATCTCGAGGCAATGACGGAGGCTGGCGGCGGTATGGGACGTCCACTCCATCAACGGACTGGGTTCAATGAAGAACGACAGGTGACACTTGCATCTCTTTCGGACGCGTCGAGTAATGTATGTCACCGACTGGTGAAGCCTTCGGCGGATGCGCCGCCGGTGGGTGCTATGCACGACGTCTCATGTGGAGGCGTCAAGTCATGGCTGCTATCGGGAGGTGTTGCGTGATGGCTCTGGCGGAGATGTCATGTTTAGCATGTTGATGTTGAATGGAAGGTGGTGCGACAGTGGCAGGAGGCAGGAGGTATGGGATGTCTGTTTTCTAGTCGGCCAATGGAATCGTCTCATATGGGCCTGCAGCGACTCTAGTTCCGAGCCAGGTAGAAAAATTGGATAACACCAAGAACGGAAAGCGGCTGAGATTGTAGGTTGTTTACTAGCGTTACGTTATTTTACTGTGCTTGCTCTAATCAGTAGGATTTTCAAAATGCATGAAAAATGAATCATGCCCTTCAAACTGCTCCGAAGGGAGTATACAATTTTTTTATACAAGGTCGTGCTGGGAGATGTAGAAAGGAGGGGTCGCAGGGAGACCTATTTTTCATAGAGTAAAACTCCGGTTTAGTACACCAACTTAACGCGAATGTGCGATTTGGTCACCAAGTTGTGAAACGTGAAATTCAGGTCACGAAGTTGCCACATGTGAGCACTTTGGTCACTCCGTGATGTGGCAGTCTACTTTTTTGCGAATCGCCCCTATTTTTTTTATTTTTTTTACAAATCCATCCCTAAAAGGTAATTTTTTTAAAAAAATGACCTAGAAATTGGAATAAATAAAAGTTCAGGGGGCGATTCGCAAAAAAATAGCCTGCCACGTCACGGAGTGACCCAAACGCTCGCGTTTGGAAACTTTGCGATCTGAAATTCACGTTTCGCAACTTGGTGACCAAATCGCAGATTCGCGTCAAGTTGGTATACTAAACAGGGATTCTACTCTTTTTTACACAAGGTCATGCCTGAATAGTAGGGATGTAATCGGATCGGATCGGATCGGATTTTGCTCTTACCATATCCTAAGCCATATTTTTTTGTCGGATTCGGACCGGAGCGGATAGTGACCGGTTGCGGATTCGAATGCGGATGTCGATCGGAGCGGATGTCGGAACGGAAGCGGTACGGACTCGGATCCGGTCAATTAAAATCGGATTTTATCCGATTTGCCTAACCCAACACGGAAAACACACCTAACGAACCAGGCAACCAGCCCAGCACGCAGCAGCCCAAGGCCCCGTACTAGCGGACGCCCCCTCCTGGACTATCACGACTCCAGGTCTAATAATCCCTGCCCTAGTCCCCTGGCTATCGGCTATCGCTACTCTGCCGCCGCCGCCAGCCTCTCTGCAGCGAGCGTCCCTCCCGGCGACACTCCTCCCTCCTTCTCGTTACTCCTCTCCTCACGGCGCCATACGAGTTCGCCGCCTCCCGCCTCCACACCGAGTTCGCCGCCTCACGCCTCACGCCTCCCTACGCCCCGCGCCTCTGCCTCTAGTCGCCGGCACTCCGGCCGCCGCCATCAAAACCATGTGAGCCTACTCGATGCATCTGTGTGACTGTGTGTCCGAACTCTCCATGAATAAATTTTATTTACACAACACTTGATCAGATTTCCTATGGAATTGAGTTAATTTCAGTTCATGTATTGGTCTGTTCTCTGTTGGTTTTCTTTATCATCGTTCATGCAAATATTTCAGTGTACTTCTTGTTTATTTCATTAGAGTATGCTGTCATTTAAACTGCTTGTGTACTTTCAGAGAATGGTATGTGGGAAAAGAGCTTCAAGTGGAAGCGGTTGCCCAAGTGTGGCTTCTTCGTCAGCGGCTACAAGTCCTATGCCATCATCCGTACTGAATGTAGTGACATCGACCGAGGGAAATACCGCTACAGATCATGCTCGGTCTCATGAGGTTATTGATGTTGATGCCGTGAAAGATCTACCTGCAGCAAAGAGGAGGCAAAAGAGGGCTACATCTGAAGCCTGGGATCATTTCACAAGGTTTTATAAGACAGAGATTGTAGATGGCGCTGAAGTTAGAGAAGAATGGGCCAAATGCAACTACTGCACATATTCAGCTGCACGTAATAGTAAGAATGGAACTTCTGTGTTTTTGACCCATATAAAGAAGCATTCTGTTAGGTCAGGCCAACAGTTACTGAAGGTAGAGACGAAAGGTGCTGATGCTGCAACCGTTGGTACTTTTAAGTATGATCAAGCTGTTTCCTTGAAGAAATTCTATATGGCTATTATCATGCATGAGTATCCATTTAGTATAGTCCAGCATTATTACTTTAGAGACTTCATCCTATCATTGCGGCCTAGCTTTCCGTTAAGATGCCGCAATACTGCTAGGGATGCAATAAAAGGCATATTTGATGAAGAGTGGAAGAAACTATATGAATACTTTAGAACCGTGAAGTGTCGCTTTAGTGCTACAATGGATATGTGGACATCAAATCAAAACAAAGGGTATATGTGTGTCACTGTCCATTGGATTGATGATAATTGGACTATACAGAAGAGGATAATTAAGTTCATGCATATAGAAGGGCGCCACACTGGTACTAACATGGCTAATGAATTGGTCAGATCATTAATTAGATGGTTTATTGAGAAAAAAATGTTTTCTCTCTCTTTGGACAATGCAGCCTCAAATGAAGTGTGTGTCAATGATGTCATCGCACAACTGAAAAAGCATGGTCCCTTAGTTTGTGATGGTACTTTCTTTCATGTGAGATGTGCAAATCACATATTAAATCTTGTTGCTAGAGATGGTCTGCAGCAAATCTCAAGCGCAGTTCTCAATATTAGGACATTTGTGTTGGCAGTAAAATCCTCTCCTCCGCTGTTTGAGGATTTCAATAAATGTGCACTTGAATGTGACTTGAAGGAAACAAAGGGCCTGCCATTGGATGTTCAGACCAGGTGGAATTCAACATTCAAAATGTTGAGGGAAGCTCTGTATTATAGACGTGCTTTTCAGAGACTTTATGAGCTTGACAGGAAAAGGTTTGAGAAGTTTGTTCCATCAGCAACTGAATGGGACAATGCCTTCCAACTTTGCAGATGCTTGAAAAAGTTTGATGACCTTACCGAGCTCTTCTCAGGTAATCTATACCCTACAGCAAATCTGTTCTATAAAGGGTTCTGTGAGGTTAAAATCTTAATTTCTGAGTGGTGTGCTAGTAGAAATGATGTTATTAAAAAGATGGCATGCTCAATGAGCACTAAGTTCAATAAATATTGGGACAAGTCCAATATTGCTCTGGCTGTAGCGTTTTTCCTTGACCCTAGATACAAGAAAAATGGAGTAGAACATTACATGAAAAAAGTTTATGGTGAATTTTTTTATTCCACTAGAGTGGAGGAGCTCATGATTGCTGTCAAGAAGATGTATGTGTCATATGAACCAGCACGTACTTCTTCTCAAAATACTCATAGTGTAAATGTTGAAGAAAATGATTTGTTGGAGGAGGAGGAGAAAGACGAATACTACGAGAGTTTGCATGGTAATGGGGTGGAAGAAGATGGCGGCGCCGCTGAATCGGACTTGGAGAAATACATGGCAGAACCACCACCAAAGCTTACTAAATCTGCTTTTGACAAACTTGATGTTTTATCATGGTGGAAAACAAATCAAGAAGTATATCCTGTTCTATCTAAACTTGCTCGCGATGTGTTGGCCATTCAAGTCTCCACGGTTGCCTCAGAATCCGCCTTTAGTGCGGGTGGTCGTGTTATTGATCCATATCGTAGTCGGCTTGACCCTGAAATTGTGGAAGCATTGATCTGCACCAAAGGCGGATTTTATTTCCGATGAAGTGTGATGGATAAAGCCCAGCCCTTTATTTAGTTTCCGATCCGAGTCCGTACCGCTTCCGTTCCGACATCCGCTCCGATCGACATCCGCATTCGAATCCGCAACCGGTCACTATCCGCTCCGGTCCGAATCCGACAAAAAAATATGGCTTAGGATATGGTAAGAGCAAAATCCGATCCGATCCGATCCGATTACATCCCTACCCACAGCCCACCTTTCCTTGGCCCATACCCCCTTCCCCCTTGTCGTCTTCCTCCCTGATGTCGTCACCTCTGTACGACTGAACCTCCACCGATCGATCCTCTCCTCCCCCTCCTCGATCACTGCCGTACCAAGCTCAAGCCTCCTTAAAACCGAGCCCTTTCCGCTCTGCTAGCCCTAGCCCTTCCTCTCTCTCAGCTAGCGCCGCCATCTTCTTCCTCCCCTCTGCTCTCTCTCCCTGCAAACTCTCTGTTTCTTCCCTGTTAACTGAAACTCACCCAAAATCCTCCGGCAATCGCCGAGGTTAGAGTCCCCCTCCGGCCTCCGTGACACCGGGAATGGAAACGCCGATCCAAGGGCTCCCTTCTCCCCCCATCGGCTTGGACCGAGGAGCTTCGAGCCGCCGCCGCCGTCCGCTCCAAGATCGCCGGCCGCTGCACTGTCTCCTCCGCCTCCTGCTGTCCGCCCCAAGGTGAGCGCCCCACCTCCTCGGTCCCCTTCCTCTCGCCTCCCTCCTCCTCTCGCAGCCCACACGCCAAGCACACGCACGAGCCGCAGCACCCCGGCGCCCCGCGAGCGCATCAGCGCAGGTGACCACCGGAATCGCTGCTTCCGTTCCCTGTCAGCGAGCGATCGGTGACAGTTTCAGTTTCAGAAAATAGCACCCCGTTTCTGAACCATATCCTCCCGTCTGCCCCTCTCCTATCACCAAATCAAGCCCACCGCAGTGGCAGTGACCGCAGCGCGCTCTCAAGCGCTCGTGGGTTCGAATCCCCATCCCCTTTGTTATCTATTTTGAACAATTAAACTTGATGAAAACAACAAATGCTTGTGTGACACCTTTAAGTAACCAAAATTCCAAAACTTAATAAATGAATTTCCAAACTTGTTAAACCTTATTTCCAATTGGTTCTATTGTTGTTATTTTGCTGTTTTCCTCATCCATGCATCATGCTAACTCACTTACACCTGATGATTAGTTGTAGAACAATTAATTCAACCATAATTCATGGGCTTTCCATATGCAATCCCAAATTGCATGTGGGTCCATTTAATCATGTTTTTATCTTGTCAACTAGTTTATTTTGATGCATCAATTAAATGGTCATGCATCATCCCATGTTTGTGCACTATGCCATGTTATTGATTGTTTGCTCTCTGCGTTGTTTGTTTGCTTCTTCTCGGATATATGACGACGTTGAGACCGACGATACTTACGACACCCCTTCTAAGGAGTTAGCTCAGTACCAGGCTACTGGGTTTGCAGGCAAGTATTCACTCACCTGAACCACTGTGTTCCTTTCAACATTGGATACCGATACTTTTCCGTTGTCTATTCTGCTAGCCCTATGAATAGTTGCTTCTGTTACGAACCCATCACATGATATCCTGAACCTTGATATTGCCTCACCTCCATACCTATAACCATTGCTTGTTGCCCGTGTCTTACTAGCATGCTTAGGGTTGTTTTGCTCGAGTTTGTTACCTGTTACTTTCTGTTACTATTTCTATTATGTTCTGGGGCCTCGATGTTAAACAATGAATCATGCTAATGTTATTGTTAATAATAATTTGATGATAAGGCACCGGCAAGAGGCCCTGCGTGGTTTTGAGGCCTGCTAGTGTTGACCCTAATTAGGAAAAGGGTCTTGTCTACTGATCCATGATGAGCGCACTACCCGCATGTGGGAAGCGAGTATGGGCGCCCCCCTCAATTTGATTCGATTCGCATCTCCTCCAAATCGCCTCATTTAGTTCGTGTTTTCCATTTGCCGCATGCATGTTTTTGCGAGCCCAGGCCAGGGTGGAACTTTTGTAGCCGGCATATAGGGGGACACGTTCTTAGAGTGCTATGAGGGTCCCTTTTCTTCGGGGCTCGATTAGCCGTGCGCCCAAGGTGCTTTGGGCTTGATGCGGAGAAGAGTTGAGTTGTGTTGAGTACCTCGCTTGGTGGGAAAGGCCTTCCCATCTGGCGGGTTATTCTTACGTGTACGGCCAAATTGGTGCACCCCTGCAGGGATAAATCTTCTCGAGAAGCCGTGTTTTCCGCGGTTATGGACTACTTGGTGAAAGTACTGGCTAACAAGTACTCAGGACAACTTAAACCTAATGATTAACAACCTTACACCCAATGATTAACAACTTGACTAGTAATAGGCTTATTGACACAATAATTTGAACCATCATTAATCCAACTGTGTGAGTTATCCTCGGATTGCTTCTTTGGATAAGGGGCGAGGTCCAGGATGGGTTTGTTTGGAGGTAGTTATAATTGGTTACGATACACGATCTTATCTCCTTTCTGATAGCCGGAAGTGGTAGTAACTCTGTAGTTGTTTAGAGCAGCCAGTTGCAACATCCTTTTTATCCCCTTCCTTCCGTTGAACCCAAAGCATCTGTGCTTGGTGTTGACGGGCTACACTTTGGTGAACTGTGAGTCTTGCTTGCCAGTACGTTTATGTACTGACCCCTTTGGGGCTGTGGTTTCCGCAGACCTACGTTTCCGAGGATCTACATGGTGGCTACGACGTGGAGTATGACGAGACTGCTGACGAGTAGATAGCGGACCCGGGCAGGATCCGAGACTTCGTGGATGGGCTCCGTCTGTTTGTTTCCGGCCTCTTAGGCCTATTTGGATCTTGTCTGTACTCAGACATGTTGAATGTTTCCGCTGTGATGTAATGATGTTATGTTGGGACATGTGTCCTCTGGATGATTGTATTTTCTATCTCTGCTCTAGTGAGAGCTATTTGCAACTTATTTCGATCTTTTGTGTCGTAGAGATCTGTTGTGATATCACTTGTTCCAATGCCGTTGACGTACCATGTGTGTATGTTTTGAAGTACGTCAACGGAAGTATCTGGATTTCTATGGGATGGTTTGCGCAGACGATGAATAGTAAGAGAATGGTTGTCACACGTTTACGTGTTGGCATGCTCATATTGAGATGCGGGTGCCGGTATGCCCCGTAAGCCATTTCTCTACTGTTTAGCGGACTGTGAGTATCCCCTAGAAGTCCGGGTGCGACAAATGGTATCAGAGCCTGTCTGCCTGTAGGATCCCTTTTTACTGGTCGCAGTTGAGTCTAGAAACTATTTTGTAGCTATATAGGAAAAATGAAACGTGAGAGTAGGAATTCTGTTCTTTTTCTTCTTTCCCCACCCACCCTCCCTTTTCTGGTAAGGAAGTGCAACGTTGTTTTCTCTTCTCATCTAAACTTTCAAGTTAGGTTTTCACGAATTCTGGTTTCTCTAGGATGGTTATATCTACTAGACCATAGGAATGGAGGTGGTTGTGACATGATTTATCATGTTGCCTACTCACGATTGAGAACGGAGGCGTGTAAGCCCCGGAAGCAGATCCTCTATTCCTTAAGCAGTAGATATTGATCATTTAGAAGCCCGGATGGGTTTTCCGTAGTACCTCAGGAGTTTTGTTCTCGTTTTCCCCGATGTTGATATCCTGTTCTTCTCAACATCCTTTTCGTCCGTTGAAATCTTGTTGTTGTTTTCCATTTCAGTTCTTCTACCGGCGTCTAATCAAAACTTCCCAAATATCAAGTCTATCTGGCCAAAAAGGTTGTTGTTGTTGTTGTTGTTGTTGTTGTTGTTGTTGTTGTTGTTGTTGTTGTTGTTGTTGATTCCAGGCTATGAGAGCTGGCATTCCTATCACCTGGGGTTGTTTCGAGGAAGCATTCCTGAAGCACCACATTCCAGATAGTCTATTCTCCGAATGAATCAAGTTCTATCCAGCTATACACCCTCCATACAAAACCTCTCCCTTTATTTGAAAATGTTCCGGTGGTTTGCAAATTCCCTGAAATCTTTCCAGAAAAGTTGCCAGGAATGCCTATCGTCTTGAACTTCCAGAAAAAGTATCCAATGTGCACGATGTGTTTCACGTGTCACAGCTCAAGAGGATCTTCGCAAGAAGTACCCGGACCTTTTCTTTTCTCAGTAGGAATCTCGGGGCGCGATTCCTTCAAGGGGGGGCGTTTTGTAACATCCCAAGTATGAAAAATAGCCATTAGAATGTTTTGCTCTCTGTTATTTTATGTTTTGCATCATGACATCATGTTCATTGCATTTGTTTTGTTTGTTTTCCTCTGTTTTCATTTGTTTTCCTTTGTTTTCTATTTGAATTTCAAACCAAAATTCAAACCTTTTGTTTCATCCTTGTGATGTTACAATTTCCAAAAGGATATTTCAAATCAAAACAACCAATTGTTTCCATTAAAGTGTGATTTCCAAACTGTTGTTTTGTTTCTAACAGAAATTCATCTAATACCAAAAACAATTGAAATTCAAACATTATTTCAAATGCTTGTTCATACTTGTCATGTTACAATCTTTTTCAAATCAAAAGTTCAATTAAAAATCTCATTTGTTTCCAATTAAAATCATTTGATCACCCTATTTAAATTTTGCTTTCTATAACTCACTTAATAATCAAAATTCATTCAAATTGCATTAAAAATTCAAAACACATTGTCCACAACAACCACCATGTAGAACTTATGAAAATTACACAACAATCCTAATTTTGTTTCAAATTAAACATTAAAGTTCACCCTATTGAATTCTTGTTTTAATAAATCAATTAACCTCAACTTCCATTCAAATTCAAATCAAATACCAAACAACAAACAAAGTGAAATAATTTTGAAAACAAAAACTTGCATTGTTGCTGTGGCAATAATCAATCAATAAACAATTATCCCTAATTTTTTTTCCAACTCCAAAACCCTCCTTTTCTTCCTAATTCTAATCAGCAAAAAAAAATAATAACAAATCAATTAATAAAAACTAACAAGAGAGGACAGGGGCAGCCCAGCCCTTTATTTTTTTCTCCCCCCAGCCCACAGCCCACCTTTCCTTGGCCCATACCCCCTTCCCCCTTGTCGTCTTCCTCCTTGATGTCGTCACCTCTGTACGACTGAACCTCCACCGATCGATCCTCTCCTCCCCCTCCTCGATCACTACCGTACCAAGCTCAAGCCTCCTTAAAACCAAGCCCTTTCCCCTCTGCTAGCCCTAGCCCTTCCTCTCTCCCAGCTAGCGCCGCCATCTTCTTCCTCCCATCTGCTCTCTCTCCCTGCAAACTCTCTGTTTCTTCCCTGTTAACTGAAACTCACCCAAAATCCTCCGGCGATCGCCGAGGTTAGAGTCCCCCTCCGGCCGCCGCGACACCGGGAATGGAAACGCCGATCCAAGGGCTCCCTTCTCCCCCCATCGGCTTGGACCGAGGAGCTTCGAGCCGCCGCCGCCGTCCGCTCCAAGATCGCCGGCCGCTTCACTGTCTCCTCCGCCTCCTGCTGTCCGCCCCAAGGTGAGCGCCCCACCTCCTCGGTCCCCTTCCTCTCGCCTCCCTCCTCCTCTCGCAGCCCACACGCCAAGCACACGCACGAGCCGCAGCACCCCGGCGCCCCGCGAGCGCATCAGCGCAGGTGACCACCGGAATCGCTGCTTCCGTTCCCTGTCAGCGAGCGATCGATGACAGTTTCAGTTTCAGAAAATAGCACCCCGTTTCTGAACCATATCCTCCCGTCTGCCCCTCTCCTATCACCAAATCAAGCCCACCGCAGTGGCAGTGACCGCAGCGCGCTCCCAAGCGCTCGTGGGTTCGAATCCCCATCCCCACCTTTTTCCTATTTATTTTTCCGAAGTGGATTTAGTGCAACTCCTGAACCATAATCCCCTTCGAACCCCTTATCTGTCAACAGAGCAGCAGCAGCCCATCTGGTTTCCCTTGTGCGTAGGAAGCAGGAGGTGAGGGGTTCGAGAACCCCCTCCCTCAATTAATCAAATATTTTTATTTTCCATTGATTTGGTCACAGCAACATCTCAGAATCACCAATAGGTCCCTGTTAATTTAATCTAGACCCCTGAAAAATATTTTCCAAGTCCCTAGAGGTGGTAAAAATGGCAGATTTGCACCAAATCTTGTAAAATGCTTAATTAATTCATCTTAACTCCAATTTTAACTTTTTAAATATGTTTTCTGTCCCAAATTAAATGTTCTATCCAAATATAAATTTTGTTTACTGTTTTGAATATTTTAAATTGGTGAAATATTTAAAAACTTGCTTAATTCACTTAAACTTGCAAAAATCATAACTTGGTCATAAAAATTCCAAATTCCACAAACTAAATATGTTTTCCAATCAACTTTTTATGTACTTTCCAAATATAAATTTTGTTTGCTGTTTTGAATAATTTAAATTGCTGAAAACAACTGTTTCTTAATTATTGCATTTAAAATTGCCCAAAATAATAACTTGCTCATTTTAAATCCAATTTCAACAAATGAAATATGTTTTCCACGCAAAATTAAACCACCTTTTCAAATATAAAATTTGTTTCATGTTTTGAATAATTAAAATTGGTTAAATAATTTAGACCTTGTTTAAATCATTTAATATTGCTAAATTTATAACTTGATCAAAACAAATTCTTTTGGGACATATAAAATATGTTTTCAAACCATAAAAGCATAATATTTTCAAATATGAACTTCACTCAATGTTTTGAACCAATAAAAATTCAACTAAGTTCATGTTTGAATTAAATTCATTTAATTCTTGCTTAAACTTGTTTAATTCATAAGTAATTCATCCAAAATCCTTTTTCAACAAGTGAAACATGCATTCCATCTAAAATTGTGTGTATTTCCAAATATGAACTTTGTTATCTATTTTGAACAATTAAACTTGATGAAAACAACAAATGCTTGTGTGACACCTTTAAGTAACCAAAATTCCAAAACTTAATAAATGAATTTCCAAACTTGTTAAACCTTATTTCCAATTGGTTCTATTGTTGTTATTTTGCTGTTTTCCTCATCCATGCATCATGCTAACTCACTTACACCTGATGATTAGTTGTAGAACAATTAATTCAACCACAATTCATGGGCTTTCCATATGCAATCCCAAATTGCATGTGGGTCCATTTAATCATGTTGTTATCTTGTCAACTAGTTTATTTTGATGCATCAATTAAATGGTCATGCATCATCCCATGTTTGTGCACTATGCCATGTTATTGATTGTTTGATCTCTGCGTTGTTTGTTTGCTTCTTCTCGGATATTTGACGACGTTGAGACCGACGATACTTACGACACCCCTTCTAAGGAGTTAGCTCAGTACCAGGCTACTGGGTTTGCAGGCAAGTATTCACTCACCTGAACCACTGTGTTCCTTTCAACATTGGATACCGATACTTTTCTGTTGTCTATTCTGCTAGCCCTATGAATAGTTGCTTCTGTTACGAACCCATCACATGATATCCTGAACCTTGATATTGCCTCACCTCCATACCTATAACCATTGCTTGTTGCCCGTGTCTTAATAGCATGCTTAGGGTTGTTTTGCTCGAGTCTGTTACCCGTTACTTTCTGTTACTATTTCTATTATGTTCTGGGGCCTCGATGTTAAACAATGAATCATGCTAATGTTATTGTTAATAATAATTTGATGATAAGGCACCGGCAGGAGGCCCTGCGTGGTTTTGAGGCCTGCTAGTGTCGACCCTAATTAGGAAAAGGGTCTTGTCTACTGATCCATGATGAGCGCACTACCCGCATGTGGGAAGCGAGTATGGGCGCCCCCCTCAATTTGATTCGATTTGCATCTCGTCCAAATCGCCTCATTTAGTTCGTGTTTTCCATTTGCCGCATGCATGTTTTTGCGAGCCCAGGCCAGGGTGGAACTTTTGTAGTCGGCATATAGGGGGACACGTTCTTAGAGTGCTATGAGGGTCCCTTTTCTTCGGGGCTCGATTAGCCGTGCGCCCAAGGTGCTTTGGGCTTGATGCGGAGAAGAGTTGAGTTGTGTTGAGTACCTCGCTTGGTGGGAAAGGCCTTCCCATCTGGCGGGTTATTCTTACGTGTACGGCCAAATTGGTGCACCCCTGCAGGGATAAATATTCTCGAGAAGCCGTGTTTTCCGCGGTTATGGACTACTTGGTGAAAGTACTGGCTAACAAGTACTCAGGACAACTTAAACCTAATGATTAACAACCTTACACCCAATGATTAACAACTTGACTAGTAATAGGCTTATTGACACAATAATTTGAACCATCATTAATCCAACTGTGTGAGTTATCCTCGGATTGCTTCTTTGGATAAGGGGCGAGGTCAAGGATGGGTTTGTTTGGAGGTAGTTATAATTGGTTACGATACACGATCTTATCTACTTTCTGATAGCCGGAAGTGGTAGTAACTCTGTAGTTGTTTAGAGCAGCCAGTTGCAGCATCCTTTTTATCCCCTTCCTTCCGTTGAACCCAAAGCATCTGTGCTTGGTGTTGACGGGCTACACTTTGGTGAACTGTGAGTCTTGCTTGCCAGTACGTTTATGTACTGACCCCTTTGGGGCTGTGGTTTCCGCAGACCTACGTTTCCGAGGATCTACATGGTGGCTACGACGTGGAGTATGACGAGACTGCTGACGAGTAGATAGCGGACCCGGGCAGGATCCGAGACTTCGTGGATGGGCTCCGTCTGTTCGTTTCCGTCCTCTTAGGCCTATTTGGATCTTGTCTGTACTCAGACATGTTGAATGTTTCCGCTGTGATGTAATGATGTTATGTTGGGACATGTGTCCTCTGGATGATTGTATTTGCTATCTCTGCTCTAGTGAGAGCTATTTGCAACTTATTTCGATCTTTTGTGTCGTAGAGATCTGTTGTGATATCACTTGTTCCAATGCCGTTGACGTACCATGTGTGTATGTTTTGAAGTACGTCAACGGAAGTATCTGGATTTCTATGGGATGGTTTGCGCAGACGATGAATAGTAAGAGAATGGTTGTCACACGTTTACGTGTTGGCCTGCTCATATTGAGATGCGGGTGCCGGTATGCCCCGTAAGCCATTTCTCTACTGTTTAGCGGACTGTGAGTGTCCCCTAGAAGTCCGGGTGCGACATTTATATAGCGTATGGTAATGGGCTTCACAACACTTGTGGCCCATTCCCTCTGTGAGTCCGACTCACAACTCAGTCCATTTCCGGTTCGGGTCCAACCCAACGAATACTTGCTCCCGCTCTTAAGTGTGCGACCCTGCAGGCTCATGGCAACTTGGACACGATTAGAGTCCGACTCTCAATCGATCAATCGGTAGCGGCTCCTAGCAGAACGTGCCGACTCCCAAGTCCCATTGAGTCATGACGACATACCTTTCAGTGTGATATACATCTTAGTCCCTTTTGCCTCACGATATATCTTGTCGAACTATAGGCGATTTATCGTCATCCCTTTAATAGTTCAAATCTCTTCTCGATCCGTGATATGTGATTCACCTGACTAACTCTTAGTCAACAGACACAGTTAACACTTAGCTAGTTGCGCATGGCCATGCTTCCTGAATCATATCACTCGAGAGGGCCCAGAGAATATCTCTCCATTCGGAGGGGCAAAATCCCATCTTGATTATCCACATCACGCAGGTTGCTTCTCATTCGACCCGAACTCTGCCTTTATAGCTGCCTTGTCACAGAACAACGTTTGAGAGAACCTAAGTCGGTGATCCACAACTCGGATTGTGCGACAACCTCAGGTCTAAGGATTACATTGACTAAGACATGCAAATGACGACTTGATCGTTGCATCTCAATGTGGGTCAGTCCGACTTGCTAAACTCTTTAGCCAAGTCCGTGAACGTTGGAATGGAATCACCATGCCCATGACAAGTGGAACCGTGTCATCAGCCAACACTCACATTAGTCTAGGGTGTGTGTCCAGCACAACCTTAATGACCAAGGACAATCTAGTATGAACAACATGAATATATAGTTCCACAATCGAATCACATATTCAATGACATATATCAGAAGTTCAAAACAAGGACAACTTAATAACTTTATGAATACAGTGGGAATTACATCATACATGATTGCCTCTAGGGCATATTCCCAACAGTCTCCCACTTGCACTAGAGTCAATCATCCTGGCATCATATGCCTAGACATCTAATGCCCATACCTCTCGTGTGCGCCTCATGCTTAGGCTGTGGTAGCGCCTTTGTCAACGGATCTGCAATGTTTGCATCCGTGTGTACTTTGCATAACTTGATATCACCTTGTTCGACAAACTGGCGAATCAGGTGGTACCGCATGAGTATATGTTTGTTCTTCTGGTGTTGTCTAGGTTCCTTGGCTTGTGCGATAGCACCATTGTTGTCACAATATACGTCCAATGGATTGGACGCGCCCTGAACCACACCAAGATCTATCAGGAGGTTCCTGATCCAAACAGCTTCCTTTGCCGCCTCTGAGGCAGCAATATACTCAGCCTCTGTTGTAGATGCAGACACCGTATCTTGCTTGGAACTCTTCCAGCTCACAGCTCCTCCGTTCATTACGAACACGTATCCCGATTGCGAACGAGAATCATCTGAGTCGGTGAGATAACTCGCATCCGTGTAACCCTTTACACTGAATTCCTCATCACCTCCATAAACTAGGAACATTTCCTTAGTATTTCTCAAGTACTTAAGGATGTTTTTAACCGCTGCCCAGTGGGTTTTGCCAGGGTCAGCTTGGTATCTGCTCGTAACACTTAGAGCATAGGAAACATCTGGCCTAGTACAAATCATGGCATACATGATGGATCCGATTGCCGAAGCATACGAGATCACACTCATCCGACTTCGCTCATCAGTTGTCGAAGGACACTGAGTCTTGCTAAGTTTTATGCCATGGGACATCGGTAAGAATCCCTTCTTGGACTCTTCCATTTTGAATTTCTTCAAAACCTTGTCCAGATAAGTACTCTGACTCAATCCAATGAGCCGCCTTGATCTATCTCTATAGATCCTGATTCCTAATATGTAAGTCGCCTCACCCAAATACTTCATTGAGAAACTCCTTTCCAACGACTCTTTGGTTTCTTGCAACATCATGACATCATTTCCAATCAGTAATATGTCATCCACATATAAGATTAGAAAATTTACTTTGCTCCCACTAAACTTCTTATATAAACAAGAATCATGATCGCTCTTGATGAAGCCAAACGATTTGACTACCTCATCAAAGCGAATGTTCCAACTCCGAGATGCTTGCTTCAACCCATAAATGGATTTCTGAAGTTTGCATACTTTCTCAGCGTTAGCTGGATCGACAAAACCTTCGGGCTGTATCATATACATGTCCTCAGTTAAATTTCTATTAAGGAAAGCCGTCTTGACATCCATCAGCCATATCTCATAGTCAAAATAGGCTGCTATAGCTAACATGATCCGAACTGATTTAAGCATCGCTACGAGCGAGAAGGTCTCGTCGTAGTCAACTCCTTGAACCTGTAGGAACCCCTTCGCGACAAGTCGTGCTTTATAGACGGAAATATTTCCATCCATATCAGTTTTCTTCTTAAAGACCCATTTGCACTCGACAGGTTTTGCACCGTCAGGCAGATCAACCAAATTCCAAACTTGGTTTTCATCCATGGACTTTAACTCGGATCTCATGGCTCCAAGCCATGACTCGGAATCAGATCCCACCATCGCTTCCGAATAAGTTGCCGGCTCATTACTGTCTGACAGTAAAACATCTCGAGCACTCTGTAATCTGGCAGATCTCCGTGGTTCAGGTGCTGTAACCGGTATAGGTACCATGATCGACTCAGCCTCCAAGTCACTCGCCGACTCGCCCCTAACCGGTTCCTCTCGAATTTCTTCGAGTTGCACTGTGCTCCCACTGACTTCCCGACTGAGAAACTCTTTCTCAAGGAAGACACCATTCCGAGCGACAAACACTTTGCCCTCTTCCCGGTTGTAGAAGTAGTACCCCAAGGTTTCCCTCGGATACCCCACGAAAATACACTTAGCCGACTTGGGCGTGAGCTTGTCCGACTGAAGTCGGTTGACAAATGCTTCAAACCCCAAATCTTAAGAAAAGACAAACTTGGCTTTTTACCAGTCCACATCTCATGCGGTGTCTTCTCTACTGACTTTGATGGTACTCTGTTTAGTGTGAACGCTGCTGTTTCTAGACAATAACCCCAAAATGATAAAGGTAGATCTGTCCGACTCATCATTGATCTTACCATGTCCAACAGGGTCCGATTTCTCCGTTACGATACACCGTTTCTCTGCGGTGTACACGGCGGAGTGAGTTGAGGAACTATTCCACAACTCTTTAGATGGTCATCAAACTCATGGCTCATGTACTCGCCTCCACGGTCCGACCGTAGAAACTTTATTTTCTTGCCGAGTTGATTTTGTACCTCATTCTTGAATTCCTTGAACTTTTCAAAGACTTCCGACTTGTGTTTCATTAAATAGATATATCCATACCTACTCAAATCATCAGTGAAGGTAATGAAGTACTCATAACCACATCTGGCTGTCGTGCTCATTGGACCACATACATCACTATGTATTAGTTCCAACAAGTCGAACGCCCTTTCACAACTCCTTGCAAAAGGTGTCTTGGTCATCTTGCCTAGTAGGCATGATTCGCATGTCTCGAATGACTCTAAGTCGAACGAAGTTAGAAGTCCATCATCATGGAGCTTCTTCATGCGCTTCCAACTTATATGACCAAGCCGACAGTGCCAAAAGTAAGTCATATTCAGATAATTTGGTTTCAACGTTTTAACATTTATGTTATAGACCGATTCACTATCAAGATTTAAAATAAATAACCCGTTCTGAACGGGTGTAAAGCCATGAAACATATCTTTCAAATATAAAGAACAACCATTATTCTTAATATTCGACTCATAACGTTGTCTCATCAAACATGAGGCGGAAATAATGTTTCGACTAAGCACTGGAACATAATAACAATTATTTAGCTCCATTAAAAATCCTGATGGTAAATGAAGTTGCATCGTGCCGACTTCCAACGCAGCGACTCTCACCTTGTTGCCGACCCGAATGTCAACCTCTCCTCTTGCCAAGCTCCTAGTTCTTACCAGTCCCTGCAACGAGTTGCAAATGTGAATGACTGATCCGGTATCATATACCCAAGAACTGTTAGGCGCATCAGCAAGATAAATGTCTATAACATTGCACACAAGTGTACCTGAGTCGGAAGTCATACCTCCACTCTTGGCCTTGTCAGCCAAATACTTGGTGCAGTTCCTCTTCCAGTGGCCATCCTGCTTGCAATAGAAGCAATTGGCTCCGGCTGTAGGAGAAGGCTTAGTCTTTGAGGAAGCGCTCTGGACAGGGCCATGGGCGTTGCCTCCTGACTTATCCTTCTTCTTAGTCCAAGAACCCTTCTTGAACTTAGCCTTTTTCTGCACAATCAACACTTGACTGGCGCCTTTTTTGAGATCAGTCTCTGCCGTTTTGAGCATCCCATGTAATTCAGTGATCTTCTTATCCATACCATGCATATGGTAATTCGAGATGAATGGACCATATGCACTAGGAAGAGAGTTCAGAATTATATAAGTAGCAAACTTTTCGTTAATGGGGAAGCCCAGCCGATCCAGAGACTGTATGTAACCAACCATCTTGATTACATGCGGACTCAGTGGATCACCGTCTTTCAGCTTACAGCCAAGCAAAGCTTGAGAGACTTGATACCTCTCCGTCTTTGCTTGACCCTGGAACATACTTTTGAGGCTTTCGATCATATCGTAGGCCTCAACATTCTTGAACTGCTGCTGCAAGTCCGGTTCCATGTGTGCAAGCATAAGACAGCTAATCTCCGTAGACTCATCTCTAGTCTTACGGTAGGCATTCATGACAGCGACAGTCGCATCGTCATCTGGCTCTTCTGGAAGTGGAGTTTCTAGAACATGTTCTTTCTTGTCATGCTTGAGGACTATCCTCAGATTACGATACCAGTTGGTGAAATTAGTTCCATTAAGCTTATCTTTCTTTAGGATTGACCTTAATGCAAACGTGGACAACTGAGGAAGGTTGGTAGGTGCCATTGATCTACAACAGAAAATATGCAGAACACTTAAGACATGTATTCATAAAAGAGCAGGCATATTAAATGCTTTAATACTTATGATCCCACTAGAACCAACACCCCTCTGATGGTTGCTAAGTGATTCAAGATCCTAAATAAGCAAGCCGACTAGTGAGCTTTAGCATCACCGCTAGCCGTCAAGTGATCTAGATAGGCAACACCTTGCCAATCGTATCCAATACGACTCCTGTTAGTTGGGTGACATCACATGCCCCGGCTCCCAACCTACCTCGCCCCGAGCCCCACAACCGTTGTGATGGACTCGTCTAGATTACCAAGTGCTTCTGCTTGTAAGAGTCCGACTCAAACCCACCTAACCAGAAAGAATTGGTAGCACCTCAATTTTATGAGCCCACTACCAAGAATGTCCGACTTGTGATGGTGCAGCACTGGCGGGGCGACCGACTAGACCTTCTTTGAGGGATTAAAGAATCTACCAACTATCTAAATAGAGGTAAATAGAGACATAACAATAACACAAATAAAGCGATTATAATGTGAAATGGTATGGATCTCTTCATGGTGATCTCCATCTCCACAAAGCTTGTAAGTCGACTCGTGCCAACTCATGTCACGTGCCATCTTACTCCATGTAGCCGATTTGTACATCGACTTGCATGCCACCGGGTTCTCCAACAACCTACACTAGCTAGTAAATCAAAGATTACATAGAGAATCCGACACGCAGACCGGTATACAATAAAATGACAGCACCTAGGCTCCATCCGGCTGACAAAAACATGATACGCAGATCATGTATGGATTACACACATCATATGCACATAAGCCATACCATTCACAACTTCCTGCAAAAACAAGTTATGCATAGATACGATATCTACCGGCGTTGTGAACTCGCAACGACATCTAAGGCGCTACGACAGGGCGAAGCCGGCGGTCCCGATTTCTTCATCGGATAAAACGATTTTACCCGAATCTGATCCGTATTCCGATTTGACCAAACTCTTTGATCTTCGATCACCGCAACTGAATTTATGTGTCACGGTATACCCCGATGGCGGAAACCGACCGGTAGGGGTATGTTGTTTCACGACCTTAGCAGTATGATCACGGAAACCTGATCATCCATTAATCCCGAGTACGATTGATCCAATCAACCTTGTACAAAACCGATCTATCTCATAGAACGACCACCAAAACAACAATTATATCACATCTAACGCTAACTACATATCACATATGTACGAATCTCGGGCCTAATACCAGAAGCTACCGCTCTGATACCACTGTTGGGACGCGTAGAGATAAACGAAAACTTTTCCAACGCAGTACTTCCAAGATCTAGCCGAGGCCACGATGATTACCACTAGACGCGCGGTTGCGGACTATCGATGAAGCGCGTCGGAGCAGTGCAGTCTCACGATCCGGTCCGGCCGATCCAATCCCTCTAACGTCGAAGTGCTGAACGTCCAACACCTCTGCCGGTATCCACACGTACGAGGAGGAGCTCCGACGGCAGACTGCTAGGTCTGGTGCGACGGCTGGACTGAGTGGGGCTAGGGTTCCCAACGCATGGGAGTGGAAAAACGTGCCCGCTGGGCAACCTGCGCCCCTCTTTATATAGCGTATGGTAATGGGTTCACAACACTTGTGGCCCATTCCCTCTGTGAGTCCGACTGACAACTCAGTCCATTTCCGGTTCGGGTCCAACCCAACCAATACTTGCTCCCGCTCTTAAGTGTGCGACCCTGCAGGCTCATGGCGACTTGGACACGATTGGAGTCCGACTCTCAATCGATCAATTGGTAGCGGCTCCCAGCAGAACGTGCCGACTCCCAAGTCCCATTGAGTCATGACGACATACCTTTCAATGTGATATACATTTTAGTCCCTTTTGCCTCACGATATACATTGTCGAACTATAGGCGATTTATCGTCATCCCTTTAATAGTTCAACTCTCTTCTCGATCCGTGATATGTGATTCACCTGACTAACTCTTAGTCAACAGACACAGTTAACACTTAACTAGTTGCGCATGGCCATGCTTCCTGAATCATATCACTCGAGAGGGCCGAGAGAATATCTCTCCATTCGGAGGGGCAAAATCCCATCTTGATTATCCACATCACACAGCTTGCTTCTCATTCGACCCGAACTCTGCCTTGTCACAGAACAACGTTTGACAGAACCTAAGTCAGTGATCCACAACTCGGATTGTGCGACAACCTCGGGTCTAAGGATTACATTGACTGAGACATGCAAATGACGACTTGATCGTTGCATCTCAATGTGGGTCAGTCCGACTTGCTAAACTCTTTAGCCAAGTCCGTGAATGTTGGAATGGCATCACCATGCCCATGACAAGTGGAACCGTGTCATCAGCCAACACTCACATTAGTCTAGGGTGTGTGTCCAGCACAACCTTAATGACCAAGGACAATCTAGTATGAACAACATGAATATATAGTTCCACAATCGAATCACATATTCAATGACATATATCAGAAGTTCAAAACAAGGACAACTTAATAACTTTATGAATACAGTGGGAATTACATCATACATGATTGCCTCTAGGGCATATTCCCAACAAATAAGTGATATAGAAACCTGAAATAAAAATGGCAGCAAGCAAACATGTAGCCGAACAGGCGGAAAATGGTGTTTCAATGCTTGGAAATAAGGCCTAGGGCTCCTACTTTCACTAGTGGACACTCTCAACAATGATCACATAAATGAATAACTAGATAGCTTCTCTCACTATGCTAGTCTTAACCCTCTCCGGTTGGATAACGAACACTAAATATTGCGTAGGGCTATAACAGCACTCCTCAAGTTTGTATTTCCATGTCTAGTTAACCCCACACTGTCACTATGAGCGCCCTAGAAGGTACTAAGCAAACTCCATAATTTCATAGAGGAGACACACACGGCGTGCACACTGTCACCTTCACACCGCGGGACAAGGTGACTCCAAAGTTTGTATTATTAAAGCACTTTAGTAGCAAAAGATGAAGAGTAAAATCTACAAATTCAAATAGATTACAAAGCTCATGATCGCATATAGATCACACCATGGGAGAGAGAGATGAACCACATAGCTACCGGTAGAGCCCTCAGCCTCGGGAGAGAACTACTTCCTCCTCATCATAGGAGACAACAACGGCGATGGAGATGGCTTCCGGGGGCACTTCCCGGTCCCGGCAGGGTGCCAGAAAAGAGATATATCCCCCAAAACTTGTCGTCGGTGGCGGCGGAGCTATAGATGTATTTTGTGGAAAAGGACGATTCTTTTAGGGTTTTCCCTCGGGGGAGTATATATAGGCGAAATGGCGATGCCAGGAGGTGGCCAGGGGTACCACACCAGCCGGTGGCGCGGCCAGGGGGATTCGCACCACCCCATGGTGTGGCCACCCTGTGGCCCCCCTCTGGGGCTCTTCGGGACTTCTGGATGCTTCCGGGATTTCTAAGACTTCCGGGCTTCGAATTTTCCAATTCCGAGAATATTTCAAGAACAACTTTTCTGAACAGAAAACAAGGAACCGGCTCTGTGGCATCTTGTCAATAGGTTAGTCCGGAAAATCGATAAAAATGACATAATGAAGGAAGAAAACATGTAGCAATTGGCATAATATCAACATGGAACATCAGAAATTATAGATACGTTGGAGACGTATCACCGGGGAACAAAACAAACATACATAAGAAGACTTCCTCCCACAACGGTCGCCATCTATATCAAAAAAGGGATGGAACCACATTGAGTGGATCCAATTGCCGGCATTCTCCTCGCTTTCTTCCTCGCCTCCGGCAGCGGCGGAAGCGGCGGTGTCCTTCCCTCTGTGATAAGTGTTTCCCTCCTCCTTAGACCCGGGGAATGGAGAAGGAGGAGGAAGAGTGGTGGTCGACGGCGGCGGGACGTCACCGGTTGCGGTAGGTGGATCCCCGCCCGCCGGCTCGCTGGTAGCTCCCCCCGGCACGCTCGCAGTGGTGCGTAGAGGAGAATCGAAGTGGAGGCCGAGGTCGTTTATGATATCCTCGATGTCGATGGAGGCGGTCCCGGAGTCGAAAGCCTGGGGAGATTCTCCGGTGACCATCTTCGAGCGGCGCGGCCGGAAGTTGGATCCTCCGATGGTTTTCCGGAGAGGAGGTCGGGGGCTTGGGTCTCTGCGATTTTCTAGAACTTGATTTCGAGGCATAAGGGCGCTAGGCTCTGGAGCTCTGGGTGCTCGAGGAGGAAGAAGGTGTGGACGAGAAAATAGAGGCTCCAAGGCGGCTATTTATAGCCGAGACGCACAGAGATTAGCTCCAAGGGCTATTTTAGCCGTTGGATACGCGACACGTGTAACGCCTGAAATTTCCGAGAAATGAGGGGACGGGGTGATTATTGCCATCTCCTCGTTTCACGGGAGAGAATCTCTCAGAGGATATGGTTTCAGGTTTTGACTGAACCCAAACGTCGGTGACATCAGCAGGATTTCATCGATGGCGTCACAAGGTTCCTTCTCCGCGAAGGCTCGTGGAAGAAAAGCCGAATTTTGGTAAAATCCGAGTTTTGGGTCAAGATATTTTTGGTGAAAGAAGAATCAAGACAAAACGCCGACATTTCTGAAAAAGAATGCCAATACATGAAGAGCGGCCGAATGAAGTCTTAATCCTTCCTTGGGGCTACTGTCGCATATATGCCGATTAGGGGTATGTCCGGCATTGGCCTAAGAGCCGGATTACCAGGGTGGCCCATAGGTAATGGATCGTAGTCCATTGGGCGGCCCAGTAAGGTGACACACAGGAAGCCGGATTATAGAAGAACCCGTACCACGACCCAACGTGGTGCGGCTTGGAGGAGAAGACGGTTCCCTTATTTTCCAAGTTAGGTACTTTCTGTAGTCTTCTAGGTTTCCTTTCTATAAGCCCTTATCCGGCTATCTATATAAAGCCGTACGGGAGCAAGAACAGACATACAATTAGCTAGAAGCCAACTCATCGAGAAGTTGATCCTCGCCGAGTTAGCAAAACCATACTCACAATGTACTTTGTAGACTTCAGGCTTCAGCCCTGATTTAGTGAGATTGCAAGAGTAGGAACGCCTCCTAGTTGTGTCATACCGAACCTAGGTAAAACTTGGTGTTCTCGTTTGTCGTATTATCACGTCCCCCCGCGGTTCTACCAGTAGGCTCATGGCACCCCCGTTAATGAACTCTACTACGATGTATCGACACCGCCAAGGCACTCCAACGCACGGTTGTTCTCACCCTGTTCTTTTTGACCTTCTCCGACGAGGGAGAAACTCGTTTCCACTATGAGGTCATCTTGAAGGCGGTGACCAAACCTTACACAAGGTTGAGGCTATCTCCACAACTCAATTGGAGGCTCTCAACGAAACTTCTTGCAACAAGGTGGAAGCTCAAAGCACTAACCATCTAGGGTGCTCAATGCACCTAAGAGAAACAATCTCTCTAGTGGCCAAGCACCCAAGAGTAACATGCTCACAAACTTCTCTTTCACGAATCCTGTGGGGAACTCAAACCGATGCACCTAATGCAATGGCAAGAACACACAAAGTGGTCAAATGCTTCTCTCCCAAATGCCACCCAAGAAACTAATGCTATGGAGGGAGGAAGTTGGAAGAACAACAAAAACAACTAATGAATCCCAAGATCTAGATCCAATGGATTCTATTCACTAAGAGGAGAGATTGGTCGGTGGAATAGTAGATCTAGATCTCCCCTCTCTTTTCTCTGAAAAGGGGCAAGAATCATTGGAGGGATTGAGAGAAAACCAAACTCTTGAAGTTCAACAATGGAGGAGAAAGAAAACGGGCTGGGAAACCTCCTCTCGAGGAAGAGGAAGACTATTTATAGCTTCCCACGAAATATGTTCGTTACAGCCACCCGGGATGGAATTTTGGCACTTACCCCGGAAATTCCAAGAAATACCAAGACCCCTTGGAGCGCGAGTCCCCGCCCTCTGGTACTGGGCCGGATATTATCCCCGGAAATTTCCGGCCAGGCTAGAAATTTCCGGCCCTAGACTGGAATTTCCGCTCCCCCAAAAACTGCCAAAACAGTGATACGAAAACGGTCATATCTTTTGCATCCGAACTACGTTTTCAACGCTCTTGGGCTCGTTGGAATTGCAATGACGAGCTCTACAAGATGATGAATAGAAAAATCATAGTACAACATGGGAGGATAAAACCAAGTAGGAAAAGTCTAGACCTCTTTATAAGATAGGAACCAACAAAACCTCCAATAACAAAAATGCAATAAGTTTGCCATACGAAATCCGTTTTTGATGAACTTGAGTTTGACATGAAGAACATGACAAACTCTAAAACCAAACATGGAGAAAAACCAAGTACGAACCAATAAAGATGATTCCAGGAATGCTAAGGTTTGAGCTCTCTACGAACGATACGATCAAACAACTCATTCGAGAGCCCCCTCTTGATAGAATGGTCATCTATCCTATAACCCAGTCTCCCTAAGAACATCATGAGACCGGTAAAAGAGAAAATATATCAAGGTCATGTCTTTACCTTGCGCATTCTAGTTGAGATAGATGATGACGATATTAATCACCTCAAGTTGGACCACCTTTCTTGATTGCACTTCGCTTAGTGAAGACTTGTAAATTGCTCCCCCATAAGATAATATGTGAGAGCTTCGTACAAGTACATTGTCACTTGATAATAATCTACATATGGGTGGAAAGCATCAACAATATGAACTCTTTTTGATGCTTATCTTGAACTTTCACTTCACAACCTCTTTGATGACGATCGTCACTTTGCCGTCATCTTCCATGGGCTATATGGAATATCCATTTTGATGCAAGCCCCATGGGACGAAACCTAAACCCACAAAGATACTCCACACACATGTAACATGGGTTAGTTCACAAAGTTATATAGACAATTGCTTACCGTATCACGAGATTACATGATCCCACTTGGTACATCATTAAACTTTGTGAGATCAATCTTGAATCCATTCTTTCACTTCCACTTGAGAAACCAAGTATCTTCTCTTTATTCATGATGATGATTTCTTGAAGGTAAACATGAATGTTCAGACAATTTCCTTCTTCAAGACATACTTGCAATATGATCAATAATAGAAGGGCGATTCTTCTTCTTGATCAATATTAAATATATTCATTATAAGCAATGCTTTTGATAGCATCCAACACATGGAGTTCAAGTGGTGTCAATAGACAAACCTACAATAATATCTCAATGCAAACATTAGTCCATAAGAATTGTCATTAATTATCAAAACCACACATGGGGCACCATGTACTTTCACTTTGTTGCCATCAAGACATCCCGTGACAAGTGGCACAATTGCTTAGGACATCCATCTATTCCTATTGTTACTCAAATAATTTGTACAAATAAAATTCCGTCTTCTAGGGATTCAAATATTCGGTCTACTTGTAATTCATGTCAATTAGCTAAGAGTCACTAGCTTCCATATCATGTGTCGACTAGTGTCTCCACTTTCCCTCTTCACTTGATTTTTGCGGATGGTTGGGGTCCTGCTCCCACTTCTGTTGGACGTCATGATTATTATGTAAGCTTTATCGATGATTATAGCAAGTTTACTTGGATATATCTTCCTAAAAATAAATCTTATGTATTCACTGCCTTCGTTAAGTTCCAAAAATTAGCTGAATGTAAACTCGATAGAAAAATCCTTACAGTTCAATTTGATTGGGGAGGAGAATATATTAAGCTCAATGCCTTCTTTCGTACACATGGAATTTCTCATCATGTGTCTTGTCCTAATGCTCATGAGTGTTAAGGATGTGCTCTTTCAAAGAGTCTCATTTCGAGTGGGTAATGGGGTAACAACAATGTTTTGGAAGGATATTTGGTTGGGAACTACACCTTTAAAGAACCAATATCCAACTCTCTACAACATTGTGCAACATAAAAATGTTTCGGTTCATGAGGTGTTACACAATGCTTCTCCTCTAAACTTAGGTTTTAGAAGAAACCTTGTTGGAAATAAATGGGATATGTGGTCTCACCTTTGTTTAAGGCCAATGGATGTTTCTTTGACTGACACTACTGATCGTTTTTATTGGAGATTAACTCAAAATGGTGTGTTTATAGTAAAATCTATGTATGAGAATTTAATGAATGGACATACTAGATTTCTTAAAACATACTTGTGGAAGTTAAAAATTCCTTTGAATATAAGAATATTTATGTGGTTCCTTGATAAAAAGCTATTGCTCACTAAAGATAATCTTCTAAAGAAGAATTGTAAAGGTGATACTCATTGCTTCTTTTGTGGGAATGTAGAAACCATTGATCACTTATTTATTGTCTGTCCTTTTGCAAAACTTGTATGGCGTGTAGTTTTCTGTACCTATAATATCCGCCCCCATCCAATGACTAATATGTTTGACAACTGGTTGAATGGGTTGGATAAAAAGACCAAAAATATAATTCATATAGGCGTTTCGGCTATTTGTTGGTCTATATGAAATTGTAGGAATAATATTATGTTTAACAAGAAATAATCTTTTCATGTCCTATAGTTATCAATATGGCGATGCACTGGATCCGGTTATGGGTTTTCCTGCTTCCTTCGGACCAGCGCAAGCTTACGGTGGATGGATGCACGAGGCTCGTTTCGGTGACACTGGATTTTTTTCCCGACATACGTGGCAGCATATTCATAGACTTTTGTAATTCTTTAGCTGCTAGTGTGTGCTCGGTGTGGTTTTTCTCAGTTTGCTTGTGTCCGAGTAGATGTAAACTATATTGGCACTTATGACGTTTTAATAATCAATAAACAGCTGTGTGCATCACTCGATGTAGAGACTGAGATACCCTTATGTCGAAAAGAAAAAAGTCGTACCCTTCACCGTCTAACCAGCGCCATGTTTCACAGGCACACCATTACATATTTCGATATACGGGAGGGCACGCCATTTATGCATATACATAGTGCACCGTCTTCGCTCCCTGCGAAGCTTGCAGTATGGACTAAGATTGCATAAATGAACAGATCAACAGAGCAGAAAGGAAACAGAAAAGATAAAACTTTTGGTCATGGATCATGATGGTGTCTCGTGGCAGACACCGTTGTTCAGCTAAGTCTTGCTAGATGTTGATGAGTGAATGGTACATCCACTGCTACTCTAGTAGGTTTTGAGGGACACGTAATCACTATCTGCAATTGACAAGAGTGATTATATATGATTGACACTGCATTGCATGCAAGCAGCAGGCACACACTGGCAGATTAATTGGTGGCGTGCATGCATGGCGACCACAATGATAATCTTTCCCGCATGCTCTTCAAAATTCCCTGTCTTGATCTCTGTGTTCCTTTGTTGATCTGCTTGTCCCTGACAATCGATCTCACGAGATCTGCTATTGACAATTGGTCAAGTGAGTAATTCCTCTGCTAGATGGAATAAGCCTGCTTGTTCCTTCAGAGGAACAGAGATAAATTCAGGGGAACTTTTTTTACTGAAGGAAAAACTAAAATTATCTAACACATGGCAAACAGAAAAATAATAGCTGTCATAATTCAGTCTACCAAATCAAGGCCTTACTAGTCACAGTCGGCTCCTTGATTCAGGGGACGCAGGGTGCAGAGTCTTTCTTGTAGCTGAAGATGAAACCTGAATCATTCTGGAGAAAAGTAACTTCCCTTGTCACCAAAATGTGTTGATGAAAAGTTCCTCAAAAGAGGCAACAAGTCATCCTCTGTACATTTCTCAGTTGAAACCTCCATATCGCAAAGTCTACCCCATGAGTCTGACACACTTCTCTCAAAGAGAAAAAGAGAGCCTGACATGCACACAAAAATGACAGAATGCCACAAGGTTCAGGTCCTTGTTCATACAACCTAGATGTCTTTTTTTTTTGGCAACCAATATGATTGTGCCTTACGAAGCACATCTACATATTTTGATACCGAATCGATACCATGATCATATTGTGGCTTCTGTATATATATAAAACCCTGAATTTTCTGACAAATAAGAGATGTTTCTCTAAATTCCATCAGCGGACAGCCGACGGACCTGTGATTTTCAGTGCTGCGGAATTATTTACAAGTGAACCGAACTTTTCCCTGCGGATCCTGCTTCTCCTGTCCCCTTCCCGCCTCAGCTACACTGATGAGTCAAACTGAGCGGCAGCTACTAGACAGTTGGTATATACTAGTAATACACTGCTGATAGCTGCATACCTGTCCCTTCTAGCTTGTGTACTCTGTTAACGCTAAAGCGTGGCCCTCGGTATACGCGCCTGCATATGTGTATTAGTCCATAACCAGAGGCTTGAATCATGCCAACGCATGCTGTGCAAGGTCATCCTTGTCTAGACTACATAGATGTCTCCATATGCTGAACTCATTTGGCGAATTACTGATGTATACAGATCTCCGCAACCTATGCTGATAATTGTTGTGGACCTGGATGATGCATTAAATTTGCACCCATTCATGGTGGGATAAGATCCTGGATTCCTGGTAATGGCTCCTGTTTCTTACCGTAGCAGATGAACACTGCATTGTATCCATGTAGGTAAGTTATATTTAAATTAGAAAATGAAACAATTTTTTGTCCCTCATTCACTTGTTAGTCGAGTTCATATTTGGTCACGGAACTCCATTTCTAGGCCTAGGCATATTTTTAACACTTAGGTTATAAAACTGGCCAAATTCGTCGGTCTAAGAGGTATGACCAATGACGATGAGATTGTGGTGCTTCGCACAAATGGTGACCAATCCGAAGAAGAAAAGAAAATAAATTTTACAAAAAAAAAAAATCAGAAAATCAAAATAAATTTGAAAATAAAACAAAGGAAAATAAACAATTAGAAAATGTGAGCATCTAAGGCAAAAACAAAAATGTAAGTGTAAATTTTATTAAAGTCTAGGATAGAATAAATAAAATAATTTTTTACCGCAAAACTACTCCATACTTATAAATAAAAGTAGAAAATACGAGCACAAGCAGAAAAAAATTACAATCATTCATTAACTTACCTTAATTTGTTTCTTAATACTTTTTTTTTCAAAATTATGCATACGAATTTTGAATTTGCAAAATCGTATAAATAATTATTGTTTTGTTTATTTTCAAAATTTAAGTTCTTTTATAAAAGTCTGCGGTTATAATTTTTGCCTCGAAGAATTTATGTTTTGTTTCTCTAGAACTTTCAAATTTGAGTTTTAAATAATATATGTTTGTCCGCAATACAAATATTCGTTTATTTATATTCATTGCCATTTTGCTAATTTTTTGTGTTTCTGTTAATTTTGTTTCTCCGGACTACCCTGCCACATATGCTAAATAACCACCATAACATCGCTCATATTACTCAGCTGAGGCCATGACTAAATTTTCAAGATTCAGAAGTTAAGAATTCGAAGTTAAGCGGACCAAATCTGGAATCGGCCAATAGCGGAGGGGTCAAAACTCTCCCCAAAAGTATAGCTTTCAAAAGGTTCAGAATAAAATAGAGCTTTGTATTCAAGTCAAGGCTGGGAATGCTTGTGAAATAATCGATGATTTTTTTTTTTGCTAGAAGAAAAATAATGGGTACTTGCATCATAGTGCATATGTACCGAAGTTCTTACATTTTTTACTCAGAACTAGCTAGTGCTTGCAGAAGGCCACTGGATTTGACCCCCATGCAGGGCCGACCACGACCAGCACGGCATCCATGAGCGGCACCCGGAGCATGGGATGCCGGTGATGATGATGCCGCATGATTCTCACAGCAAAAAACGCACCACCTTTCCTTGCAACCAAAGCCAACTACTCACACTCTCACATGCCATCGCCAATGCCACTCACACTGCTCTATGTTATATACCCCACTACAACAAGAACAGAGCAGCTTCGATCCATGGCGGGCGGGTGCAAGGCAGCGATCGGGTGCGTGGACGCGCGCGTACCGGTGCGCGCCAGCTACGTCAGCCTCTACAAGTGGCCCGAGTCTGACGCCGAGTTCGTCCGCTCCGTGGCCATGGCACGGCGCCACCACGACCAGCCGGAGAGCCCCGCCGCCACCGCGGCGTGCTACGGCGGCGGCAGCGCCAGCGTGCGCCGTTTTGCCACGATAGTGGTTGAAGGGTACGGCGGCGAGAGCCCGAGGGTGGTGGACAGCTACTCGTGCCGGCAGATGTACCTCCGCAGCTACACCTTCTCCACGAAAAAGGAGACGGTACCCGAGCGCACCATGGCGTGCCTCGGCCGCGTCCGGGACCGCGCCGCCATCTTCCCCAGCTTCCTACCTCACCGCGGCTCCGGAGGATCCGACGCCGGAGCCGGAAGCTCCTTCGGCAGCTCGAGCGGCGGCAGTAGGCGGTACTCCGGTAGGGATGAAGACGGCGGGCGCCGAGGGACTACTGGTGGCGGGAGCAAGGGAAGAAGGAAGCGGAGGAGGAAGAATAAGGGCTGCGCGGTGGTGAGGAGGCTGCAGGAGGCTTCGTGCGGCGCGGTGCGCGCAATCTTCCGCCGCCTGCTGGCCTGCACCACCACCGTCGACGTCGAGGTCGCCGAGCCCCCACCATCCGGCCGGTGAATATGCGACGTACTGCGCGTGCCGGACTTGGCCTCTTGTTAATTTTGGTGTGTCCATTTCCTAGTAATTAATATATTTTAATTATTTTTCTACCCGAGTTACAGACATGCAGTACAGTAGTAGCTAGT